>OX463839.1:40793544-41458974 GCA_949825065.1 Odontocerum albicorne | reverse complement strand
ATATATATATATATATATAAATAAAAATCAAATAACATTTCCGTTGACGAATATTAACTTTACTCAAAATTTCAAAGCGATCGGTAGAGAACTTCCGGAGATTAGCTGCCTTCAATTAACGAACATTTACATTTTTATTTATATAGATTATATAGATGAGATGATGATAATCGTACTTTTGTTTCATGAAACCAAAATATATATACTTGACAAACATTCAATAATAGTTTTCAACAAAAATAGTTTATTTAATACGTAACATTTATTAAATAAAAAATAAATGTACTTATACTCTATTTTGATATTTTTAAAATATGTTTCATCTCCGCATTTTAAATTATTTTTCATAGTTAAAATTACCTACAAAAAAATGTTATTCAATGCTTCCGGATATTTCCAACTAAAATATTTAGTTTTTTTAAATCGAATGTAAAAAGCCGTAAACTATTAAACTATTTTGATAATTTCACAATTTTAACCAATTCTATAATTTGATTTTGTCTAATGGTTCCTCAAAAATGACCAGTAAAAACAAAATATAAAAATGAATAGTGTCAAGTATGCATCCTTGTTGAACTGCACTTATTAAGGATAGTAAATATTTTTTTATGAATACTATTGAACTTTTTTGAAATTCAACACACCGTCAAGCAAGTGGATAAAAGTACACCTGGCCAAAAATTGAAATATAAATCATCCATAAAAGTTTAGAGAGCTGTGCGTAAATTTAATCAACTTACCTAGGAAACTTGGAATAGTAGAAGTAATTAAAAATGATGACATTACTTCCAAACTTTACGTTCATGGAGGCACCACCGTTATGAATATCATTTTTCGGCACTTCAGTCTTAACGATGTGCTTTTAAAGCGACTTTCTTCAACTATCCTCTATTCAAACTTCGTTAATTTCCGTTTTTACCAAGTCCCAAAAACTACGTTCCCAAATGATAAAGTGAAGTGTTACTTACATCCAGTGAAAATCCCCATCAGAATTGGCTTATCATTACTTCCATTCTTTGAAGATGATAGGAAGATATCCTAATAGAATTGACTGTCTATTCCTGATTGACTTTACGATCATCTTTTGACGATCAAACCTTCATCATTATAGAGATAACGTCATTGGTAACTCTCTTCCTTTATCCCTTAATCTCAAGCTAGAAGCCTTCTAATTTCCTCTTTCTCAAAATCTTTGGAGTAATCATAAAAAAATAAAGTCTGATGAAAACAGGGAGCTTTTTTATGTCAGAAATATAAATGTTCGTTAAAATTTAAATATAATGGCAAATTTATATATTGTATCCATTAACTTCATTGATTATTTTAAAAAAATCCCTTCTCTTGAAATTTAAAAATCAATTTTGATTAAATAAACAAAACACAAAAAAAATATTCTTTCTGATGATTTATATGGTGCCTATACTTTAACTGTATTTCTTTTTTATTTATTCTTATACACTTAAACTAAATGTAACAGATTTTTAATATCAATCAATGAAACTCAAAAAAAAAGCTTATATGTTAACATCTAGTCTCATTTCGAACGTGTTAAAAAATTGTCGTTTCCGTTATAAAAAAAATTAGATTTTCACTCTTTTACTTTTATTATGTGTCTCGCTATAGAGTATTTTTAATACAAAAAAATATTTCGGTACAGCTTTTTTAACATCCCGGTTCCTTTTATCATGTCCTTGTGAAGAAAGTAGTACATATTTCAAGTGAAATATTTCACTCTTCAAGCTAGTTAAAACAGAGCATCAATAAAGATGCTTTTGAGATACACGTAAACAAAAAGCATAACTTAAGGTAAAGCAGGATTCGCGCAATGAAAAGATAGCTATGAAAACCAAAATTGAAAATTTTCTGAAGGCAATCAAATATTAATAATTTACGTTAATTACTTTTCGCAATACAAAGCTAATCGATAAGTAAAAGAATTGTTTATTTATACTTAAAATGAAGATTTTTTTATTGAGAGAATTAAAAAAGTATATTAATGCTTCGATGTTTTATTTTAACAAATATCGAATGAAAATAATGCAGGCTGGATAATTTACATTTATATTTTTTTAACTCTTATTTTTAATACTGAACGATTTTTCATGCTGGTTTATCAACTTGCTCTTTTTCACATTGCATTTCTTTGAAAATCTAAAATAGATTTTATACTCTTTCTTATTCGTAGAAGGTTGACTACCAGCATTTTTTTGTATTTTGTAGAGCAAACTCTCCTAAAGGGCGCTCTCTCTCGGGACTTGAACCCGGTATTATTGACAAATTTTAAATATAACAAAATAAATATATATAAATTGAGTATAAGAATAAAAGGAAAGTGGCTGCGACCATAAGATTAGGTACTTATGTTCTGTTAGGAGTATATTTATTTTTTTATAAAAGACGGGTGAGAAGTTTGGGATTTATCCAAAAGGGAAAATAACGCGCGAAATTGATTGATACGAGCGGAATTAAAACGGACTTCCCTTTGTTCTGATTTTGACGGGTAAATAATGACGCATAAAAATCGAGTCCGAGCGTGACGCAGTTGTAATTAGGACAGGGAATGATGCAATCATCCATTGTTTCTGGAAGATTCTATTCCAAAACGGGCGGTTTAAAGAATTTCATCTAGCACCGAGCAATTGCGTCACTTATAATAAATAATCAAATGCAAGAGCTTGATTGGTCAAATTACGGCCCGACCAAAGATTTGACGAATCAGGACATCGCTTACAAATATGATCGACGGGCGAAAGGGCATCACGTGCGGATGGACAGGTGAGGCGCCTTGAAGGTCGGTGCTTCATTACGAGCGGTACCGTCACGACTACTAGTCCTGTTATTAAGACAGCTCCCGGTCGGGGGAATACGAATTAATAATTAAATAATTCGTTCAAGTTATCGGTCAGTTACCTTGTGTTCCGAGTTATAATCTCCTGTTGGGAAATACGAATTAATAATTAGTTTTGTTGTGAAAGTTCTGCTCGCACTTCCATCCAGACTTGACGCGGGGATTTATCTGCGGAATAGTATTTCCAAAGAAATAATCTTGGATTATTATTGGCTCCATCGGGCGTGAAGCAAGTAAAGTTTCGAGAAACTAAGAAAAGCGGTTCTTTAAATAACTGCGGGTCGGAAATCGTTCTCCCAGGCCGAACGCCAGGGAGGAATTTTGTATCGGCGCAGCGAGAAGCTTCAAAGGACGGCTTGCGGTATCATCATCATCAGAGGCATCGTTCCGGTTTCGTTTTCGGGGAGAATCTTCTGGTTCCTCCGCAGTTCCGAGAGTATAGACATTACGCGTATCGTTCCTTATCGATATTCATGGTATTGTGGGGTGAGTGATCTCTTTTTATTGTAACCTATCATTGTGGATTTCTCCTTACCTCATAGCCTTTATGTTTGTGCTGAATATTGAGCGGGAATCGGTCTTTAATGCAAGCCCAAATTATTAGTCTGCCTACTCTGGTATTTTTGGTAATATATATAAATTTTTCTCGGCATTATTGCGGAGTTTTTTTTTTATTTTATTAAAATCTCATTGGATTAAACTAAGTATTATCACAATTTTATGTCTTTCCTTTGTTGTTCCCCTTGTCCCGGAGATAATATCTTGGAGGCCTGGTACAAATTATTATTGAGCCCAGCGCAATCTGAGACGAAAGAGTACTTGTTCTGTCATTTCTTCATTTGCCGCTGAGAACCGGGTAAGTTTTATTGAGAGTAAATTAGTGTCAGAAGTGTTTAAACTATTGCTTTATTGTTGCATGGAGGCAACGCTCTCTCTTAATTTCGTAAATATAGGTACAAGTGTAACAATGTCGCCCGTACGTGGGGCCATTTTAGAAAAATGCTGGCTTCCAGGGTATTTGACTGAGTGACGGGGTTATAAAGTGTATAAAAATATAATTTGTTCCTTTTTCAGAAAATTTAGCGCGAAATTCGTAAGACAAGCTTAGGTCTCCATTTTGTTGTTCGAGAAGCGTCTGTGGTTAAGGTGGTTGCGAATAATCAGGAGTATAGTTTTGCCGCGTAAAGTGTTTAGATACGCATTGAGCGATAGTTTAATTCAAACGAAATAAGTGACTGAATAAATAAAAGAGTGCCTAGTTAATTGTGAATAGAGAAGTGATTAGTGGTTACGTTCGTGAAGTATTCCAGTGTTTTTGGAATTTCAAGACCATTTGTTTGAAACCAATCTCGCCTTATAGCTTGCGCGGGGATAGGCAAGAGGAGAGTGCGTATAACTTACAGTAGTTCGGTTTGCGTCGCTGTTGATGCGGTAAAGGGAAATAGTGTTACTACATTTAGATAAAATCACTTGGTGCTTATACTCAATTGTTTTCGGAACAAATCTTTGTAATATAAGAGAGTGAATAATATTGAATTGAATTACTTTGAGATTTAAGTTGTAGATTCGTAGCAAGCGGTGTGGTGGAAGTGTGTTTTAGGAAATTTGATAATAATACATATTGGTTATAATTGCTAGTTCTTAATTTCGGATCTTTTCAACTAAGGGGGTCGTTGGTGTTGAATTAAAGTTACATTCTAGTTAAATTCTTTGTTCTTGTTGAACAGTGTAAGTAAAGCATTGTTTAACAAGGTGAAGTAAGATTTCGTAGGGTATAAATTTTGATACCTACTGTTACGAATAGGATTGAGAATGGATAGCGCAATGGATCCTATAGTTAATATAATGAAGGCCACGAAGGAAAGGCTAATCGGGGAATTAATTGAAAGGGGATTAGTTCCTAGTAATAATTTTTACGAGTTGCGGCGTCAGGCCTCTTTGTTTAACAAGAGTCTGGTATCATCGTCATCGGAGGCGGTCGCCTTACCGGTCAGGTGCGTGCCTTACCGGAATCTTATGAGAGCTCCACAGTTTTTGGAGGGAACGGACGCGGGTGTGACGGCTTCGGAAACCTTGGCGCCTTCGCCTTTGGCAAGCTCATCTCCATACGCTGGGGAGGGAGCGGCGCGTATAAATATTCCACGTGCGGTTCCGCAGTGGAATTTAAATTTTTCCGTATGGCCAGTGGAGCCTTTTTCTGGAGGGGGTTGCGTAAGGGAGTTTTTGTCGCGTCTTGAGGAATTGGGTTGCGCGCGTGGGGTCGAGGAGAATGCGCTCTCGGCGGTCTTACCGGAGTTTTTGAGAGGCGGAGCTTTAACCTTCTTTAGAAGTAAGAAGAGAGAAATAGTAGATTGGAACATGGTTAGGAGACTCTTCCTAGAGAAATACGAGTCTGACGATTTTATGACGGAGCGAAGAATGGATATCTGGTCCTCTGTACAAAAGCCAGGCGAGTCTTCTACGGACTATGTATCTAGAGTCCAAAATTTGAATCAGTCTTTAGATTCGCCTTTGACGGATGTGGAATTGGTAAAGGTATTTAGGCGCGGGTTACATCACCGTTATAGTGCTGTTCTGGTCAGCTCTCAGCCAGCTTCGGTCAGTGCATTGGAAAAGCTGTGCTTGTCTTTCGAGCTGATGAATAGAGATGAGGGAAGGTTGCCTCGTCCTGCTCCTTTCATTTCAAGAACAGGTGCTAACCTGTCTCCAGTATCTCGTGCCCCGAATACTCGGGATCCGTATCCCCGCGGATGTTTTCGGTGTAGTCTTCCTGGTCATGTGGCGCGTCATTGCCCTGAACAGTCGCGTACCCGAAGGGAGCCCGTGAGGACGGCTGACAATCTGTGGAGGGCTAGAGCCATCCCAGCGCGTCCATTGGCTATATTACCCGATATGTCTAGGCCACCTCCGGATGTTAAGTTTCCAAAAAACCGGTGGGCCACCAACCCGTATTAAGTAAATCGGAGTCGCCGGGTTGGTCGCGTTGTTCAACTTACAGGAGAGGATTCCCCTCTGTAAACCTAGTGGAGGTCACGAATGCTAGGGACGAGCGGCCCTATCTACGCTGTAGTATTCAAGGATTGCCGTTTTCGGCTCTGCTCGATTCGGGTGCATCAGTTAACGTGATTGGCGGCGATCTTTTTAAGAGGTTTGAGAGCCGGTATTCTCCGTCTCCAGTTTGCGTAGGGATCGTTCATACCGCGGACAGTCAGGGACACCGGGTAATGGGATCAGTCCAGTTACCATTGTGTTATGATAACCAGACTAGTCTGGTGAAATTTCAAATTGTTCCTTCATTGGATGAGTGCCTGATCTTGGGTGCTCCCTTCCTGAAGCACTCGGGTCTTACCCCGAGCCTCTTTCCGGCGCCTTGTTTAGAAGGAGTGGCAGGGAACCCTGTCGTGGCAGAGGTAGAGGTTGGGTCTTCAAAGCCTTCATGCTTAACCTCCGCGGCTGATTTGTCGGAGAACCAAACCTTGCAGCTTAATCTCCTAGTCAAGGAATTTAATAGTATCGCGTTTGAACGAGTGGGTTTGGGCCGCACTACACTAGTAAACCACATTATTGATACCGGCGATAGTCCGGTGGTGAAGCAAAGAACGTACCCCCTGTCGCACGTCCGCCGACAGCAAATGATCATCGAACTGGATGAAATGATCAGGTTAGGTGTGGTTGAGCCGTCACGTAGCGCATGGCTGAACAACGCTTTTATCGTTCCAAAAAAGGATGGGTCGGCTAGATTCGTGTTGGACCCGCGTAAATTAAACTCCGTCACGAATTCGGATTCTTACCGATTACCAAATATTAACCGTATATTGGATAATTTGCGAGATACTCGTTATCTTTCTGCGTTGGATTTAAGTCACGGATTCTGGCAGATGCCGTTGAGTCCGGACTCAAGATGTAAGACCGCGTTCTTCGTGGAGGGCCGGGGCCAGTACCAATTTGTGGTAACCCCTTTCGGTTTAAAGAATATTCCTGCAGAAATGCAGAGGCTGATGGATAGACTGTTCGCGGATCAAGGAGGCCATGTCTTCTGCTATTTGGATGACATCTTAGTCTGCAGTGCAGACTTCGATTCACACCTTAATACCCTAAGGTTGGTATTAAGTCGGTTGCGTGAGGCTAATCTTACTATAAAATTGGCCAAGTCAGAGTTTTGCAAGTCTAGCCTTAGGTATTTGGGACATATCGTAGACCGTGAAGGATTGAGAACCGATCCTGAAAAGATTAGGGTGATGGAGGAATTTCCGAGACCGCGGAGTGTTAAGGAAGTAAAGAGTTTCCTTGGGTTGTGTTCGTATTACCGCCGGTTTATCAAAAATTTTTCTAGGACGGCCGCGCCGCTCTGTCAATTAACAAGCATCAAGCTTAAGAATTCTCGGTTTCAATGGGGTTCCGCCGCGGAGGAATCTTTCATCCTTCTCAAGCAGGCCATGGTTACATCACCCGTTTTAAAGCCTCCCGATTACACGGTTCCTTATATCCTTACTTGTGATGCGAGCGGAATAAGTATCGGTAGTTTCCTCTCTCAGAGTATGCCGGGGGGCGTAGAGCATGCTATAGCATACTTTTCACGAAAACTTTCTCCGGCAGAAAGACTTTATAGTACTACAGAGCGCGAACTCTTGGCCATTGTCGACTCCGTCCATCATTTCCGTAGTTATTTAGACGGAACCCGGTTTACGATACAGAGTGATCATGGTTGTTTGAAATATCTGGACCATCTGTCCTCCCCCAGTGGTCGACTAGCCCGTTGGGCGTGTCGACTCTCGCAATATAACTTCGTTTTTATTTATAAAAAGGGTTGTGAAAATCGCTTGGCTGACGCCTTGAGTCGAATCGAAGTATCCGCGTTAAGTTTCCCACCGCCATTTGAGAGCGTCAGAGATGAGTGGTACTTACAGGTTATGCAGGATTGCCAACGGGATCCGCTATCGCGGGCAAATTTTAGGTTTAGCCATGGACATCTATTACGGTTGTGCCGTACCTCTCACGATCCTGTCCGCAAGCAGGAGGGAAGGGACTGGAGAGTGGTGGTGCCTCGAGAAGCACTAGTCCCTTTGATCAAAGAAACACACACGAACTTGTGTCATCCGGGTGTTAGGAAAACTATAGAATACCTCTCTCGCACGTACTTCGCGAACGGTTTGGCTGAGGCGGTAACTCAGTTTGTAGCGCAGTGTGAAACATGTAAAGCATATAAACACAACACTCAGGGTCCGTGTGGTCTTATGAGCACCCCCAAACTAGCTTCTCGTCCTATGCAGTCCTTAAGTATGGACCTCGTGGGTCCCTTGCCTATGTCAAGGAAACGGAATTGTCATATTTTAACGGTTGTCGATAACTTTAGTAAATTCCTTTGGGCTTTCCCCTTGAGAGTGGGAACGTCCAAGGCTATCATTCATTGTTTAGAAACGCTGATATTCTTGCCTTGTTCGGTGCCACGTACCGTTGTAATGGACAATGGAAAACAGTTCATATCCAGGGAATTTCGTGAGTTCTTGGAATCTTATGGGATAAGAGACCTTTTCTATAACGCTTACTATCATCCTCAGAACAATACCAGCGAGAGATATAATTCCTCAATTTTAACGTGCCTGTCCCTAATGGTGCAGGACAACCAGCGTGATTGGTGTGAGTTGTTGCACAGGGTATGCTCTTGTTTAAACAATACAGTGAGCATTGCCACTGGTCACACCCCATTCTATTTGTTTCATGGGTTCCACCCGTTTCCCCATGCTTCGTTTCACGATCAACCGCCGTCACCCATGGATGGGGCTTCCGAGAATTCCCCCTCTTATCTCAGGGGTTTAGATAACATGGAAAAATTATACGATAGCGTAAATAGTAAACTGCTAGCGGGGTTTAAGCGTAGCGCCGCGAGATATAACCTCCGTCGTAAGGAGAGGCTGCTGTCCGTTGGACAGGTAGTTTGGAGAAGGTCCTTTGTACAGTCAAAGGCGGGTCAGTATTTTAGCGCCAAGCTAGCCCCACGATTTGTAAAGAATATAGTTAGTAAAAAGATCTCCGATTCCGTATACGAGCTGACGGATGTGGATGGACGGGTCGCGGGGAGATATCATGTGAAGGATATAGCCAAGATTATCGAGTAGACCGCTTGAGGTCGTGGCATGTGCGCGGTTGTGCACATTGCTGAGGGGGAGATTTTGCCGTTCGTCGTCTCGCGTCGTACTGACAAACTGATACCGTCAGACCGCGAGGCGCGGATTAATTTTTTTTTGATTCCGTTGCCATTGCGATTAGTTTTGTTTCCGTAATGATATAACCGCCTTCGCCACAGATTAATCTCTTTTGCCGTTCGTCGTCTCGCGTCGTACTGACAAACTGATACCGTCAGACCGCGAGGCGCAGATTACTTTTTAATTCCGTTGCCATTGCGATTAGTTTTGTTTCCGTAATGATATAACCGCCTTCGCCACAGATTAATCTCTTTTGCCGTTCGTCGTCTCGCGTCGTACTGACAAACTGATACCGTCAGACCGCGAGGCGCAGATTACTTTTTAATTCCGTTGCCATTGCGATTAGTTTTGTTTCCGTAATGATATAACCGCCTTCGCCACAGATTAATCTCTTTTGCTGTTTGTCGTCTCGCGTCGTACTGACAAACTGATACCGTCAGACCGCGAGGCGCAGATTACTTTTTCAATTCCGCTGTCATTGCGATTGGCTTTGTTTCCGTAATGATATAACCGCCTTCGCCACAGATTAATCTCTTTTGCTGTTTGTCGTCTCGCGTCGTACTGACAAACTGATACCGTCAGACCGCGAGGCGCAGATTACTTTTTCAATTCCGCTGTCATTGCGATTGGCTTTGTTTCCGTAATGATATAACCGCCTTCGCCACAGATTAATCTCTTTTGCTGTTCGTCGTCTCGCGTCGTACTGACAACCTGATACCGTCGGACCGCGGGGCGCAGCTAACTTTTTCAATTCCGTTGCCATTGCGATCAGCTTTGTTGCCGTAATGATATAACCACCTTCGCCACAAATTAATCTCTTTTGCAGTTCGTCGTCTCGCGTCGTACTGACCAACTGATACCGTCAGACCGCGAGGCGCTGATTACTTTTTCAATTTCGTGGCAGTCGCGATTCAATCCTCTTTAACTTGGTATACCTTAATGGTGTGAAGTACGTCCTCTCGCGTTGCCCTGACAAGTACCGTCAGGCCGCGGGAGACGTATTATATTATTATCAGTTCTGTTTCCGTCATACTAGTATCTCATTACCAAAGGAATAATCTATTTAGCAGTTCGTCGTCTCGCGTCGTGCGGACAAATTGATACCGTCCGTCCGCAAGGCGCGGAATACTTTTTCAATTCCGTTGCAGTTGCGATTCAATCCTCTTTAGTTTTGTATACCTTAATGGTGTGAAATACGTCCTCTCGCGTTGCCCTGACAAATACCGTCAGGCCGCGGGAGACGTGTTATATAATTATCACTTCCGTTTCCGACATACTAGTATCTCCTTACCAAGGAACAATCTATTCAGCAGTTCGTCGTCTCGCGTCGTGCGAACAACTTGATACCGTCTGTCCGCGAGTCGCGGAATACTTTTTTTAATTCCGTTGCAATTGCGATTCAATCCTCTTTAACATTGTATTACTTTAATGTATTAAGTACGTCGGAGTTAACGGATTTGTCGCATTACACAGCGACCGGGAGAGTATCTTTTCTTGTAAGGGGTTAGGTTGAGACTACAGGTTCAGGGGGCAAGCGGGCCTTCCAGCACGATAGTATTCAAGATTTGCCATTAGGTCTTGGCTCGATTCGAGTGCGTCAGTGGACGCAGTAGCTAATGAGCGTTTCGTAATCTCACGTTTGTCCTGACCAATTGTTCCGGCAGGCCGTGAGACGCGGAACGTATATTCGGTTCCGTTCTCTTCGCAGTTGAATTTCTTTTACCATTGTGAGTAGTAGCCATCGAGAATTAGTTCCGTTTCGCATACGATGATAGATCGTTTGGCATGGTGTAGGTAATTGAATCACGTTGTCTCACGTTGCCTTGACCCATCGTTGCAAATGATATACCAAGCATCCGTGGTCTCGACCCGCTGTCGCCTGAAGTAGGCAGTAAGCCGTCGTCGCACGAGAAGGGATGCGCACGCATAGGTTAGATCCAGTCCGGTGTCCACTATTTAGTGACCCGGTGGAATATACGAAGGTTAATAGCATATGGAGTAGTGATAGGCTCATCGGTGCCTAATTGGGAGTCATTCATGGTCGGGAAAGTACAGGTTCTTAAATTAAATTTTCGTTATATTCTTGTTAATGTTTAAATCATACCTTGAAAGTATGCACTGTCGGATTCTTTGATGAATGGCAGTAAAGTTTTTTTTTTATAAATGACATCACCAGTGAGAGTTCATAATTCCGCTAGGGTGATTAAACAGTGAGCTAGTCGTGAGGCAATCTCGTATGGAGTCATGTCCATATGTTCTATGTACGGGTTTGGTACTCTTCCCCGTGATTAGTGTGGTTATTACTTTTAAAGAGTATCTGGCGCTCAGAGCCTGGGCCTGGACCATGAGTGACGGAATGCTGTGAGCCTCGAGTAGAGTGTACAAAAAAAAATTTCTTGTGTACTAAGGGATGGGCTTCCTTCAGTGTTGGAAGTTCTGAGGGTTGAACCTTATTCTAGTTAGACATCCGTTGCAAATAATTGCTTGGAACATTAGAAAATATTAATAGGATACTCGCTCGTGAAGATGTAAGTATTAGATGAAGTCACCTCGCTACAAGGATTCTCAAGGAGTTAGAAAATTGTTATTAGTTCGGTGATTGCATATCTGAGTTATTGGCTTGGGCTGTTGGACCCGAGGGTTTAAGGAAATTAAAGTTGCTCCTAGTATTTTTTTTTATGAAGAATAGTAGTATCCTGTATCGGTGGTACGGATGGTTAATACTGGTGTAACCAGTTCATGGGATTATTGCCTTATAGAGAGGAATGGCATCGCTGGATGAGAACCTGGGATTTACTGTTCTGTTTTGTTATAGCACTATATTGAGAAGTTTAGCTCTGTTGCCTTGTAGGTTGGCTCACATTCTCTGTTTAAAAGTAGTATTGTTCCTTTCTGTAATTCCTTACGTACTATGGGTTTTCTTGTCGGGTGGTTAACTGTGAACCACCCCTCATCGAAGAGTTTGTCGTCTTGCAGAAGGAAGTAGATCTGTTCGGAGTTTTGTTTTTTTTTCCATTCCTGTTTACTGCATAGCGTATTAATATCATGTGTTTGAGTTTTTGTGTTTATTTCCTTTTGTTTCCTTTTTCTTTTCTTCCCTAATAATTGTGATTAAATTATTTTTCTTCAAGGCTTACGGACGGCCTATAATACATCCAGTAAAAGGCTTACGGACGGCCTATAATACATCCAGCATGAGGTTTACGGATGGCCGGAACACATCCAGTATTTTGTCTGTATCATTAATTTGTTTTGTATTAAATGTTGTGTTTAAAATCATTCGTTTTAAGGTTTACGGATGGCCTAATACATCCAGCATGAGGCTTACGGATGGCCGGAACTCATCCAGTATCTTGTCTGTATTATGTTTTTTTTGTAACCATCGTCCTTCTCGTGCTCAAGGTAGCATGCAGAGGCCCTGAACTGCCTCTAAGCGTTCGGGTTGAGAGAGGCTAGCCTCTCGACCGGTTAATATTTTGGTGAGGGCCGTTCGGTGCATCAGCGATGTATTGAATTGTCTCCACCACGGGCGTCATGAACCCGCATTAGCAGAGTTGCCGCTCCAGCATGTTCTGGTGGGCACGCGCTTCTGGCTTGGAAGGGTTCGATTGGTGCAACCGCGTGTTCTGACCCTCAGATCTTGGTTATCCTCAGGCGTCATATGCGGATTCGCGTGATTCTTGGTTCCGGTCTGGGGGCCGGGGGACGTGTCTTGCTGAAGATCGGGCCTAACCGCGAGTGTTTCAATAACATTGTTTATTCTTTTCAGAGAGAGAATAGGAATGGATTAAAATTGCAGGGAGAGGGTTAGGTGTGAGCCTTGTGGTAGGACAGTCGTTGAACAGCCGGTTCTGCTTCGTTCTAGCTATGTTAGATTTCCTAATAGTTTAGAAGGTGTCTTTTTAAAATTCCGTCTCGAAAGAATTTTCGGTCCTTATCTGACTACATTGGCTTGCGTAATAATTACCACTTATTATGCCAGATGGGTGGGCAGTTGTGATTGTAGAAATGTGTAGTGCAGTCCTTACCGTAAGGGCTGGATTTGGGCTTGTATTGATTGATCTCTGTTCACAGTGAGGGGGAGAGGTTGGCAATGGAGGAGTAGAGTCACCCGTATAAATCCTGTAAGTGTATAATTAAGTAAGTGTCCAGTGTATCTTTAAGGTCAGCCGCGAAACAGGCTACAGTGTTTAGTGAGAGGATGAATGGAGATTAACTAATTTGGTTGTAAACCTTTTCTCAGCATGATGCCCTGAGAGGAGGGGTGGGTTAATTATCTATTAACGGTCTACCTATTTGTGATATAGGGTGACCATGTTTAATATCATTTTGTTTTTTTTGTTTTTTTCCTTTTGTTGTTTCTGCTCTGTACTTTGATGTATCACCAGCCGGGCTTTAGGTAAAGTCATTATCTCCTTGTTATTATTGACGGTCTACCTTTTGTGATATAGGGTGACCATGTATAATATAATTTTGTGTTTTTTTATTTAATGTGGATTCCTTTTTGTTGTTTCTGCTCTGTACTTTGATGTATCACCAGCCGGGCTTTATGTAAAAATCATTATCTCCTTGTTATTATTGACGGCTTACCTTTTTGTGATATAGGATGACCATGTATAATATAATTTTGTTTTTTTTATTTTTTTTTTATGTGGATTCCTTTTGGTTTTGTTTCTGACCTACCCGTTGATGTATCACAAGCCGTGCTTATGTAAAATCATTATCTCCTTGTTCTTAGGGACGGCCTACCTTTAGTGATATAGGGTGACCGTCCATAATACTTGGTGTTATTTTAATTTTATTTGAAATTCTTTTGTTTATATCTGATCACCTTTGAAGTATACGGTGACCATGCCCTAGGTGAATTTGTCTATAATCTATTGTCTTTGTTTTTTTGTTTTATTTGTTTTGTTTATTAAAATTATTTTAGGAATTGCACTCCCTGTATTATGCAATTGTTTCAGTACTGGTTGCCCTGTGGTTAAACCAGTATTGGAAAGAAAATCTTCTGTACTATTGTAAGGAGTTACCGGAGGATTGTTCCGTGCTCCTTAGTATAAGGTTATGGGCTATAGTAGATTCAGTAGTGTGTTGTCATCGTAAGGTTTCCGTGGTTTCCTTGCGGCTAGGTTCCCTTACACCAATTAGGGGTGTCCTACAGGCAAATGCTGACAACCGGTAAATCGGCCACGAGACCGTATCCAGTAGGGGGGACATACACCCCTTGCTCCTTATAATTGCCTACAGCTGATGTGTCTATACTCTGGGAATGATAATTTTTTTTTTTTTTGTTTTTTTTTGTTTTCTTTCATAACATAAGATGGAGTGTTAGGAGTATATTTATTTTTTTATAAAAGACGGGTGAGAAGTTTGGGATTTATCCAAAAGGGAAAATAACGCGCGAAATTGATTGATACGAGCGGAATTAAAACGGACTTCCCTTTGTTCTGATTTTGACGGGTAAATAATGACGCATAAAAATCGAGTCCGAGCGTGACGCAGTTGTAATTAGGACAGGGAATGATGCAATCATCCATTGTTTCTGGAAGATTCTATTCCAAAACGGGCGGTTTAAAGAATTTCATCTAGCACCGAGCAATTGCGTCACTTATAATAAATAATCAAATGCAAGAGCTTGATTGGTCAAATTACGGCCCGACCAAAGATTTGACGAATCAGGACATCGCTTACAAATATGATCGACGGGCGAAAGGGCATCACGTGCGGATGGACAGGTGAGGCGCCTTGAAGGTCGGTGCTTCATTACGAGCGGTACCGTCACGACTACTAGTCCTGTTATTAAGACAGCTCCCGGTCGGGGGAATACGAATTAATAATTAAATAATTCGTTCAAGTTATCGGTCAGTTACCTTGTGTTCCGAGTTATAATCTCCTGTTGGGAAATACGAATTAATAATTAGTTTTGTTGTGAAAGTTCTGCTCGCACTTCCATCCAGACTTGACGCGGGGATTTATCTGCGGAATAGTATTTCCAAAGAAATAATCTTGGATTATTATTGGCTCCATCGGGCGTGAAGCAAGTAAAGTTTCGAGAAACTAAGAAAAGCGGTTCTTTAAATAACTGCGGGTCGGAAATCGTTCTCCCAGGCCGAACGCCAGGGAGGAATTTTGTATCGGCGCAGCGAGAAGCTTCAAAGGACGGCTTGCGGTATCATCATCATCAGAGGCATCGTTCCGGTTTCGTTTTCGGGGAGAATCTTCTGGTTCCTCCGCAGTTCCGAGAGTATAGACATTACGCGTATCGTTCCTTATCGATATTCATGGTATTGTGGGGTGAGTGATCTCTTTTTATTGTAACCTATCATTGTGGATTTCTCCTTACCTCATAGCCTTTATGTTTGTGCTGAATATTGAGCGGGAATCGGTCTTTAATGCAAGCCCAAATTATTAGTCTGCCTACTCTGGTATTTTTGGTAATATATATAAATTTTTCTCGGCATTATTGCGGAGTTTTTTTTTTATTTTATTAAAATCTCATTGGATTAAACTAAGTATTATCACAATTTTATGTCTTTCCTTTGTTGTTCCCCTTGTCCCGGAGATAATATCTTGGAGGCCTGGTACAAATTATTATTGAGCCCAGCGCAATCTGAGACGAAAGAGTACTTGTTCTGTCATTTCTTCATTTGCCGCTGAGAACCGGGTAAGTTTTATTGAGAGTAAATTAGTGTCAGAAGTGTTTAAACTATTGCTTTATTGTTGCATGGAGGCAACGCTCTCTCTTAATTTCGTAAATATAGGTACAAGTGTAACAGTTCAGAAAAATATATTTGGTAAGAAAATCGCAGAAAACTTACAAAAGGAAGACGAAATTCATAGAAGAAACCTTTGTAGATCTTCCGATATGTGATACAAACACATTTGTCTTTAGATGTAGTGTACGTGTGTAGTGTTCACATAACGTTATAATTTTTCATACTATACAGGTACTGTATTATAACACATGGTCATAGAAACCTGTAATAATTTTGAATGAAAGTTGGTTGATTGAAGAAATTGCTTTAAGGTAATACATTTGTCGGATGTATTTGCTGAAAATGTTAATTAAACGAATAAGAAATAAATATCTTGATTTCAAAACTTTTTTGGAGAAGAAAAACCAGAATTGATTATTCTTATATTCATTTAATGCATACATAACAGAAATTAAAAAATAAAGTGTAAAATGAGAGACGCATTAAAAAATCACAAACTTAGAAATTTATATTTAAATTTAAGACTTCAAAATTAGAGACTTTTTTTATAAAAAACATTTTAGTTGATTTACTTCCAGACGTATTTATATTTTATTTAAAAAACAACATTCAGTGAACATTATGGAAGCCAAAGCAGCTAAGGTGTCTAAATTCAGAAGCTAGGGTAGCTCTCTTTATCTCCACCTATACACGAACAGTCTCTGAACGCGAGACGAGGGGAAAACCATCCTGCTGTTTATTTTCCTCTGTTTAAATACTCAATTGGAAATTGTATCAGACGATCAATTCCATTTGGAATTTATGAGTACGCTTTGTGCTCGCTGGATATTAAGGGAATTTCTATTCTTCTTCTAAATTAATATTTAAATGAGCTTTGTTTATACAAAATGTATATGAACATTTTAGTCTACTACAGTAAATGTTTTCGATTCAAAATAGAATCGACACATTCACTTAATATTTATTTATATCTTCTATGTTTACAATAAATTTTAATTTACATATAAAACACATAACAGTGTTCATGAATCAATACTTAATGTGAATATATTTATTTTCCTTACAAATAGAATTCTACTTAATGAAAAATTATCACTGATGACAACGGTTATTTAGTGAACGGGCTCAGTTTACAAGAATGTTCCCAGTAAATATAGTACATTTTTAGAGAATGTAACTTTTTTTTTAGAATTACCAAACAACATAATATGCACATCAAACAAAATCAACTTTCGTGGATTAAAAGGCATTTACTTATTTTGGTAAAATAAACGTTTTCTCTCTTTCCATTATCTTCTTTATTTAATTGTAACAAAAATAAAACATTATAGCGCAAAAATTTGTTGAATAAATGTTGCAGAATGCGTGTACTGAGAAGAATACACGGGGTAACAATGTATGACAATACGTTATGAATTGATTAAGGATGAATGTGAACTGATGTATTTAGATGAAAAAGAGTAATCTGAGAAGGTTTGAACATGTAAAATGAATGAATATAGAAATACAAACAAAACGAATGTATGAGAATAATACAAACGTGGGTAGAACGCACAATAAAGACAGATCTAGGAAAATATGGTTAAATCAAATGAATTATATTTTGAAAAAAAGAAATGTTAAGTCAAAGAAATCGTAAGAGTTGCATGAAAAGGGGTATTATGGATGAAGAATAAGCGAAAGATGGGTGTTGCGATAGAATAGTCGTGCACTTTGTCCTCTCTGTTTTAGGTGACAGGAAAATGGCGCAATGGTTTGGATGTATGTAGAAAAACACGATCGCTTGATGATTCTTGGCAGCCCAAGCTCATAAAGTCAAAGAGTAGTGACGAGTGGGCTTGAGTATTTACATATCAATTTATGGAATGGTCCCTCTGTTTTTGGCACATTTGATGGATACGTCAATAAATTCTCCATCTGCTTCCTTACGCGATTTGCTTACATCATGCTTATTTCACATTTGTGTTTATTCACAAAAATCCATCGATTTTTTTACAAGAAATAAATATGGCGAGAGATTTAATATATTTCTGAAAACATTTATGCCTTTTGTACTTGTGAATCTGGAAGGAAGATTGAAAAAGTATAAAGGGTGTAAGAGAAATACCCATACAATAGTTGCGTAAAAATGATAGAAATAATGTAAGACGATGAAAGAAAGTATTGTGTGAATACAAAACACAAAAATGAACATCCTAAAGAAAGTTCGTGGAAATTCGGATGTTGACGGAATAAGTGGAGGGAAGGACAAAAATGCATCAATAATAGAGATATAAAGTATGAAAATCGATGAAAGGAATATTTCGAGAAAGTGTATTAAGGAATGACGTATGAATAATATAACATTGCGCATGACTAGATGTATGAATGTGGAGGAGGCAAATGTTTTGTACTTAAGGAGAAAAGTTGGGGGAGTTGTTCTCTATGCCTACCCCGCAAGGGACACGGCGTGATGATATGTATGCACTTAAAAATATATATTCATGAAAATCTTCTTTTTACAAAATATTGTTCTGACAAGGCTGCTCTTTTGTTCAAAAACTTTTATAACATAATTTACCAGAGGGTGGGGCTCATAATTTCTTCAAAAATATTTTCCCGAAAATAATTTCGCATTTTATGTCAAATTTATATGCAAAATTGCAATGAATGCTTGTGGACAGTAGTTTCTGATATATATTTATATACTATGTTGCTTTTAATAAACCTATATTTATTTAATATAGTTGTCATCTGTGGTAAACGGCCTTCCAAAGCGATCACATTCTTTGAGTGTCGTACCACCATTACGGATTCTTTTAAATCACATTTGACACACAAAATTGCTTACTGGATCATCACCATTCACTGTCCGTACCATTTTTAGTTTGTGTTGTACTTATATATTTGCGGATGTACAAAAAGTCCCGATTACTAACGAAACAACTCTTTTCCCTTCTTCAAAATTATGTGAATAAATCATTCAAACAATTTGGGTGAGCTATGACTGAAAAAATACGCTAAATATTCAGCACCTAATATTTTTCCCTAACATGTATCCGAGAAATATGAAACTACTTTTCAGACAATATATTAGTATAAATATTTACCTAAACAATGGAGGGAGCATTTTTAAAGTGAATGGTCGGATATATTCAGGACGTTGACTATGGGGTACGTAAGTTTTCTATTATAAATTTATAAAAAGACTCGACTCATCATTTTTCATGACGGAATAGCGCTAAGTTATTTTATATTTTTTTTAGAAAACATGAAGACTATACAAACTGACTTATAAGATCAATAGCACTTGAACAAAGAGTTACTTGACAAACTTCAACGAATGCAAAATGTATATTTGTGATACATACACACTTACCATAAAAAATTATACATATCACACCACATTATATCGTAAAAACTAAATAAATTGCGTATTAGAAACCTCTGACATTGTCAATTTATTTTTCATGTCCTTTATTTTCCTGCTGTAATTACGTATCTTACAGAAAATTTTCAGTGTATCTCCTATCATGGACTTGCGCTTCGCTCAAGAAGAGATTGCCTATTGATATTTATAGATCATCGCTCTTTCTTCTCCATGTCATATTTTACTGTCTTTACCGTTAGACACTGGAAACAGCTACCAGCTAATATAAGAGTTACGCCTTCATTGGTTACTTCAAAAAGCAACCTAAAAATATTTCTCTTTAATGATGGAATGTGTTTTTTATAAATCATATTTTATTAATTTTTTCCATCTTCTTTTTTTCTCTTTGTGTGGACCTTGTCAATCAGCAATTCAGTCAACATATCGAACTCCTGCCTTACTGAATGGAAGAGATCGTCTAAAAATAATCTCATTGAATTCATCTTTTGGAGTGACTGAACATTAAACAGTGTGACGCTTAAGAAATGACAGTGTTGCACTTACAGTTATTTCCTTTATACGTCATAAGCAGTATTTTAAGTTTGTGCAGTGGATAACAACTTATGGAATACGAGGCATATCCAGAAAGTAAGTGTACTGAATTTTTGCACGTTACAATTTTTTTTATTTAAACAAAAAAATTACGTGGTTACCGTAGTACATATGTAAGCTATTTTTCGACAAAGTCGCCATTCCTCCCAATGCAGGTGGTGAAGCGGGTTATCAACTTTTTGATGCCTTCCTCGAAGTAGTTTCCCGCCAACCCCTCCGTCCACTTTTCCACCTCCTCCTTTACCTCCTCGTCGGTTAAAACCTTTTTCCACCCATATGCAGCTTCAGGGAGGTAAAGAGATAGTAATCTGAAGGTGCTAGGTCAGGGGAATGCGCGGGACGGTTCAGGACATCCCATTTAAACGAGGCGAGCAGTTCCTTCGTGGCGTTGGCCGTGTGTGGTCTGGCATTGTCGTGCAGCAGGCAGACTCTCTTTGTCAGCATGCCTCTCCTCTTAATCTGAATCGCCCTCCGCAATTTTTTTAGGGTCTCACAGTATCTTGCAGAGTTGATGGTCTCCCCTTGAGGCATATATTCAATTAAAATTATGCCTTGACAGTCCCAAAACACGGATGCCATGATTTTCTTGTCTGAAATTGTGGTTTTGAACTTTTTGGCGGAGGGTGAAGAGGTGTGACGTGACCGTTTTTAAACTCGCGACACCACTTGTACACACTCGTACGATTCATAGCTTTATCACCATATGCAGTTTTCACCTTATTATAAACCTCAACCGGAGGTTTTCCCTTCCAAACGAGATAACGGATGACGCCGCGTATTTCGCACTTGGCGGGAGATTGGATTGAAATTTTTCACGAAACGTGTTGTCGCGTCGACACTTCTCAACGTACTGACCTCGAACCGATCTCGTTGCGGAGGGGAAGGGTCAGGCTACACGGAAGTGTAGCCAACATGTCGAAAATAAAATCCATCCGGTCGTGAGAGCCTCAGTACACTTACTTTCTGGATACGCATAGTATTATAAATTTCGTATTAAGAACCTCTTTATTTAACGTGAACTGAGTAAGCACAGTGCAACGTGCAAAACAGTACCATACTTCAAATGTTTTACGAGTACGTTGCATATAAATTATTTAAAAGTGAGTAAATAGACAATGGATTATATTATTTATAGTTAAGGCATTAACATTGTAAAGGTTTAAAGACATTGTAATTTGTTTTATCAAACTCTGTTTATTCCACTTTTTGTTTACAAATAATGTACTCGTATGTATGTTTACAAATATGTTGGAATAAACAGTGTTTGATAAAACAAATTACAAGACAATGGATTTATTTGATGTGGCATTCTTTTTATACGATTTTCAGCAAATTCATTTTATTTTGAATAGCAAATTACACGTGTATGTTTAAAAAAACATTATCCGTGTATGAACAAATGTTTAAAATGCATGATGACCACCTTACCTTAACTTAGTTGACAAGATGATTGTCATTTACCGATATGTCTTGTGTTGGATGCCAGATCGTACCAAAAACAAAGAATCCCAGTCAGATTTTTCGGTTTTTGGCCATATCATTCCGGATCACTATTTGTTCGTCATATTTTTTACATAAATCTAAAAATCAAAGGCAGTATTATTGGAGTCAATAATCTTACAGATCTAGTTTCAAGGAAAGTACTGCCTAAAATGCAGACTGCATTTTCGATGTAACTGGTGTGATGGATGATGCCCATTATTGTCTCTATTTTTTATTTAACTTTCAGATCCCAGTTCACCTAAATTCACTAAGCGTTGACTGCCTTTTATAAATAAAAAGATGAAAGTGTTTCATGTGATATTTTGTTACGAAAAAACGAAATAAAAGGTATTATGTAACTAAATATTATAAGAACACAACAACGTAGTTGATAAAAAAAGGAAAGAAGGGAGGTTTTATATTGAGGGCAATAACCTTCCGATATACAATACTAATGTTCGTTCAAATATGAAAAATAATTTCTAACACACAACCCATGGTTTAATCCACTAACATTTTTGTCTCACTACAAGCGATGGGGAGACAATGTATTGATAGGTAATTTAATTTAAATATAGATTCATGGTTTCCCAAAAAAAAATATATATGTATACATGTATAAAAACAGGATATATAAAAAAACGTCCACGACATTTTAGTATTCCCCACTGAAGTTAATGACTTTCATTATCTCTCATCTACTCCTCTTGTTTCCTCCAACGTGGCGTAGGGCGCGGCCGCTTATCTGGCGCACTATCCGCTGCTAACCGTCCCCCAGCCTACATTAAAGGGTTACGGCGTGTCTTACTTTTCCGGCATTTCCCTCACTTCTCTCGTTAACTTTTATAAATATAGCCACCTGAAAATGCGATGTATGGAAGTGAGAAACATAAAACTGTTAGTGATGTTACTAGCACAAATGAAGTTTGTATGTGAAATTACAGAGGAAAGGGTTGAATTTTCGTGTAATGGACAAATAAAATAAATATAAGTTTTAATCATCAAATCATATAAAATGATTTTGATTCTTAGAGACTTTGATTATTTTCTAAATTTCATTTTTTACTATATCGCTGTTACTTCATCTTAGTTCGTATAATAATGTCATGATGTATATAAATGGTCAGCTCCGCCTTGCACGAGCAACAACGACTTTGTTTCTTATTAATAGCTACTAGCCTTCATCTCACACTTTTGGATGTTTTAAAATCCCGTTTATTTATTTTATAAGAAGATCTGGATGTAAATTTAAGACAATACATATATTTTCTGTGAAAAAAAAAGGAATTGGACAAAACTTGAGGTTAAAAGTAAGTTTTTTATTTAGAATTCATAATAAAAGGTGCCGTGATTTTAAAGATAATTAATGTTTTTTACCCGATTTCGAAAGAAGAATGTGACACACACAATATAAGTATAAATGTATCAGTTTATTATGTTGATGTATCTTTTTATTCTGATTATTTATTTAATAATTTTGAATAATAAGACAGCTTGTACCGTTGATGAATAATTAATAAAAAAATTACTTTAATAATATTCAATAATACTGTCCTTAATATATAGACGCTTTTTGGACTAGTTGGTTAGACACCTGTCTTCCGGCACGGGTTGTTAGTACCAAGATTTTTTATTCCTGTTGGTACCAAGATTTTTTATTCCTGTTGGTACCAAGATTTTTTTCGTGTTATATTTATCTTTCGTAATAAGTATTTATGAACAGTAAACTACAATAAAAAGTTGATATCTATCTTTAAGCATTTTTACCTTAAAAATAAGCATCACGTACAAAAAGTTTGTTTTGTTTCGAGTTTCCCTAACTTAAGAAACGTGCTTAAGTTTTTTCTTTTTATCGTTGTGACTTAAGGGAACTTGGAATTTAACATCCCTAAATTTTTCGAAGATAAAATCTAAGGGTATAAACGTAACGATAACTGTTAGTGTCTTTTTGGAAAACGTTTAATTAGACTTAAATACAAAGTTAATCGAGGAGTTAGAGAAAAATAACGTGGTTCGTTTGGATACATACTTATTAAAATTTTACAATCATTTTATAAACTTACTATTTTTCTTTTACAGTGCTAATTCAGTGACTAGTTTAGTCATATTTTGTGAGTTTTATGTAGAACATTATACGTGTTGTGCGAATTCTGATTTTTTTATTATTTATCAATACAAGTATATTACTTAAACAAAACCAATTTCATGGTTATTTTATTGTAGATTCGATAAAACTGAAAACTTCTTATTCATAATATGGTGTTTTTTTAGTACAGCGTAGAATTTGAATATTTAGAAATTAATATCATGCATTAAGACTTGATTTATTTTGCCTAATTTATTTAAATTACGTTGAAAAATTATTATTGAAATAACATAAGTATTGGCCACACAGTTATACGGATGCGATATTGAAATAAAATAAGTATTGGCCACATAGTTACACGGATGGCATACTGAAATAACATAAGTATTGGAGACATAGTTACCATATTGCTTTGAATTCCATCACCGAAATATTGTTCTTGCGATCTGATACAAATTGAGTATAGTTTAAATATAAAGAGATAAGAATATCTGTTACGTTAAAATACTTCTTTTAAGAAATAATTTCAAACAATATAAACACGGTAGTCGAGTTACTTAAAGAATTTCCTTCCAAGTAACATGAACTTTTTTCTAAAGTTAAATAATTTGGCCTGCTTAACAATGACGATAGAGAAATATTCGTGTATAATTCGAAATAATTATATAATTATTCACTAAAGCCTCGGCCTTAGTAAAAAGTCTAGTCATAAAAATTGCTGCGTCTTGAACAACTCGAGACCTTGTTATCTATACATCACCGGGATAAAGAATAAAAAAACGCGTATTCGTATGATTCTTGGTGATCCCCAGGTATTTTGATTTTAAGTGACTTTTTTAAGTTTTGAAGACATAAAATGTTTTTCAGTTTCAGGTTTATATCTAAAGTAGTTTAAAAATGCATCGAGGACAAATTAATTCTGCCGAGATTTATTTTTGTTACATTTAAAAATGCAGTAATGCATATCATCAAATGCATCATCATCACAATCAAGCCATGTACCTATTAACGTATGCAGAGCCAGCAAATATCCACTTTATTCTATCCTTGCACGCATAATTCACTTCTACCAAGTACATACACCTCGTCAAACATACTTTCATATTATAAAAACTTTTCACTATTCCCTCATTCAGAATTTGATTCAGTTGGTCGTGCCACGTTTTACTTGATATTCCCAAACGTATCGTTTTTTATTTTACCATTTTTAGTCAATGTTTCTTTGTCTTAGAATAATTAAAATGTTCCTTTCTTTATCTTAAGCAGTGCTTAAGATAAAGAAAGAAGTCATTCAATAAGCATCACTAATGTGTTTATTTCTTGCATACATTGTTTTCCACGCTTTCTGCATAACGCTCTCATTTCCACCTCGTTTATCTTTGTATCATGTTTTTTACCAGATTCAAGTTTTGGTTGCATATCATAATATCGCATTGATCTGTCAACTTTAATTATCTTTAAATAATCCGTTAAGTAAACACCTTTCATTTCAGTCCATTGCATGTGATTACACTTTTTATAATATTACACTTTGCATGCTAGATGTAACATCATAAAACTCAAGCTTACAGCCTATTTGGTCCAGATGAGGGACAAAATACATTCTAATATTTTCCTGAACTCGACTAAAAACAACCAAGTTAAGTCGGGATAGTTCGAATACGGTTCAAATCAAGAACAATATGTTATAATGTATAGTGTTTGCCACCTCCAAGCGCTCCAGGGCTCGGATAAAGTACAACATTCACAAAGATTCATTTTTATGGACATAAATAACAACTTAGCTCAATTTGGTTTTGATAACTTATCCGTACAATATCCGAAAGCGTAGCGGACACGCGCTCGAAATGTTTAATGTTATTTTTATGGATAAGCGTTTTTTTCGATAAATATTTAGCAAATACCTTAAAAACGTGTATATTTCATATGCCAATATAAGCGATTTTGGATGTATAATATATTTTTAAATTTCAAAATAACTGTCAAATTCTATGGAATTTTATCAACAGTGATCTTCCAAACGTTTTAACTTTTTATACAGATGTCAGGCAAATTTTTCGTACAAAACATTTTACATATTTTGTGAAAGTGAACATACTCTAAGTTTTATTACCCATTTTACAAATGGTTTCTGAGTGTTTCTGCTTATTTACAAATTACAATTTAAATAGAACTCGACAATAATTCCCAACTCACTTAAGGTTCACATGTGATGGGTGAACATTCTTAACAAAAACAATTCCATTCCCCCATCTCTGGCTGCCCTCCTAATAACAATATTTCGTATCCTCTTTTGCGATATTATCTCGAAACTGGTCCAAGAGGGAGATGTAATGATGAACCAGCTTCTTTGATGCTGCTTTTCTCACAACATGGTTACCCTTTCATCCTACGTTTTCATCACTTAAGAAATAATGGGTTCAGAAATAAATGATTTAATTTTGGAGAAAAGTTTCAAAATGCTCGTGTTTTATTTCGTGATGATGAATAATTTTATCTGAATATTTGTGTGATACAATAAAATACTATCTTCTTTCAAGGTGACTTAAAAATTAAGAATATCAACAAAGATTGAGATAAATGAATGTGGACAAAACAAATGGCGAAAAATTACTGAACGAATGCACAAATCAAAAATATATTTAATATTTAGTGTGAAAGAGGCAGATTCCAGAAAACGTAACTGGATCAAAGGAACTATATTTAAAAAAAGACAAAATGGAAAGACTGTTCAAGACGAGATACGATAATACGTAATGGGAGGGACATTTGAAATTTAAATTTCTCTTTTACTTAAGAAGAAATTGTTTATTGACCTTTCCTGTTCAACGCTCTTATTTTTAACGTTAACCTTTAATCATCATGTCATTATTTAAGAAGTGACTGAAAAATACATTTTCTTATAAGTAATATAACATGTTTCATTCCGATTTTTTCTTTTATCTCCACCATCCCTTTAAGTTCCATTAATTGATGATATCTCACTTTCACTTTAATATGTACGAGTTTCACTTTAATATGTCGTATGTATCATATACCATATATCCATAAATTTCATAAATATTAATAATCATTTGAATATTTTTTGCAAAAATGTTACTTGCTTTACTACATTTTGTCTGGTTGTAAAACAATACCGCCTTGCAATAAGCCCGCCAGAATGTATTGGCAATGAAGTGTTAACGTTAATTTATAAATAAAATAAATAAATAAAAAAAATATGATTTTAGTGGTTTTTTAAGCATCATCATCACCATCACATCATGTCCTATAAGGGTAGGTAGAGATAACAAATCTCGACACGCATCTTCTGCTGCGTCACAAACCTCGTTATGCATACTCTCCTATAAATGCGTTTATCACTTTCTTCATTCAATAGTTTGTTCATTTGATTGTACCACATTTTTAAGTCTTTCCCAAACGCCTCGTGTGGATTATTTTTATAAATAAATATTGTTTAATTTGTTAGTTCTACGTGGCCAAGCTATTACAATGTTTTGAAAATTTATCACTAATAAACAATGTTTCTAAAATAATTGTTAGTTCTACGTGGCCGAGCTATTACAATGTTTTGAAAATTTATCACTAATAAACAATGTTTCTAAAATAATTGTTAGTTCTACGTGGCCGAGCTATTACAATGTTTTGAAAATTTATCACTAATAAACAATGTTTCTAAAATAATTGTTAGTTCTACGTGGCCGAGCTATTACAATGTTTTGAAAATTTATCACTTATAAACAATGGTTCTAAAATAATTGAAAGGTACTTCATTATTTTATTTTATTTATTTTATTTATTTTATTTATTTTATTTATTTTATTTATTTTATTTATTTTATTTATTTTATTTATTTTATTTATTTTATTTATTTTATTTATTTTATTTATTTTATTTATTTTATTTATTTTATTTATTTTATTTATTTTATTTATTTTATTTATTTTATTTATTTTATTTATTTTATTTATTTTATTTATTTTATTTATTTTATTTATTTTATTTATTTTATTTATTTTATTTATTTTATTTTATTAGGAAAACATACAGTGTTTATGTCGGTATTATTACTGATATCTATGGGTTTCGAAACACCATTTAACAGTTTTCGCATATGGTTTCAATATGTACACTTAATTATGTTAGGAGATTGGTAAGAAGGTAGTAGGTAGGCTTTAAGTAATGCTGAAAATTGTTAACCAGGAGACAGTCAGGGATGAGACAGTCAGGGATGAGACAGTCAGAGATCCACACCAAACCAGTTCCCGCATATGCGGAACATATCATATCTAATCAAGTTCGTAGAAGAGTTAAATAAATCGAATTCCGGGAAGTCTTCCAGGTTGTTTACGAAGTTAGATGCTCTTACAAAGAATGAATTTTGTCTGCATTTGGTCGCACTAAAGGGGATGTTCAGCCATTTAGTATGTCTTGCGGAGATTCTGGGGACGTTAAGGTTTATGTTTGAGAGTAATTCTGGGGCATCAATGTGATATTGCGCTATTTTCGTTAATAATATAATATCGGCTAATTTCCATCTTTCGCCAAGTGGTAGGAGGTGTTGTCGCCTGCATCTGGCCTCGTAATCGTTGTCGTATTCTTTGCATTTAAATTGAAGATATTTGACAAATCTACGTTGGATTGATTCTAGCCTGTTAATATATATATCGTACTGGGGGTTCCAGATTTGTGAGCCATATTCGAGTATGCTACGGACGTAAGTGCAGTACAATGTTTTGATCACTTTAATGCTAGAGAATTGAGAACAAGATCTTTTTATAAATCCAAGAGACTTGTTGGCCATATTTGCTATGTCATCAATATGCTTGTCGTATATAAGTTTAGAGTCGTGAATTACGCCTAGATCTCGTATCTCGTTTACTATTTTGACTGGTTGACCCTTAAGTATGTAATTAAATTCAATAGGTATAGATTTACGAGTAAAAGAAATAGCATAGCATTTCGTAACATTCAAATCTAATTTGTTCAGGCGGCAGTATTCTTCGAATCTACATAGATCCTGCTGCAGCAGACGACAATCATCTGTATCGCGAATCTGTTTAAAGATTTTCATATCATCCGCGTACAGCGAGAATTCAGAATGTTGGAAACATGCAGCTATGTCATTTATACATCGAGAATATTTATACTTATTGTCTCCAATTATTTAAAAAAAATTAAATGCTTGAAATTAATTTTGTGTTAACTCATAACATATACCTTTAGAATGTCTGTTTTATTTAAATTGGTAAAAACTAAAATCAACTAATTGAATTATCGAACATAGATTTTTTTCTTGCCAGTAATAAAATAACTCAAACATCTAATAATGTCATTTGACTCATCCCTATTATTATGTCGTTTAAACCTATCTGTGGTAGTTTCAAAAGCATTGTTGCCACTTACTAAGAGCTCGTTAATGGTGCAGTTCACAGAATATACTGGCCAGTCGCACATAAAATGTTACGAATTTCAGAACCATATTTTTTTTGCTTTTCTTTTCTTTCTTATAATTGAAGTAACAAAAATATTCTGCAACAGGAAACTTCTCATTGCATCTTCAAAGTTTCAAATCGGGTGTCTAAAAATAAATTAAAAGTACAATAAGTCCCGATATAACGAAATTTCTCTGGACGGCTTCACAACGTAGACATCTTGATGTGAGTGTGTTATCAGTGATGGGTGTTATAATTTTTCTAAAAGATAGCATCAAATTAATTGGTGTGTTTCTTGATTGATAATTAGGCTCTACGGTTTCTTCCGGTTTTCATAGTTTAAAAGAGTTTAAATCTTAACGTCGATTTGCCAACGAAGGAATTCAGAACTCTTATTATTTCATGTTTTATGTAGCGTCTGGATTGTAGTAATTATTTTAATTCTGATACGAGGGTGGTCCCAGAAGTACCCGACCTGACGTATAGATGGTGGTTGTTGCTTTAAAAAATTACTATGGTAGAAAGTACTAAACGTATAAAGCTTAAGTTTCAAGTTTTACTGAGTACTGAGAATCACCGAAAGTTGTCAACAAGATGTCTTCAATGGGTCCTCCGATTCTTTGGGCACATTGCGGAGTATAGAGATGGTTATAATTAAGTAATAAAACATTTCATATTTTTTATCAACGATTCGAAAAAAAACAAAAGGTACATTCTTTGTTTTATTGTAATCTAAGTTTTGCACATTTGTATTAAAAATGCATACAAAAATATTGACCAAGTATGCCAGCCAGAGTCGTGCATTTCGAGACTTCATCATGTTTTCAATGCAGCTGCTAGGCTGACATACGGTAGTTATAAATATTGGCATATTATTTATTTAATACTTAATTGTAAATATGAGCTGTCGGGTTTATTGCCAAGCAAAAATCTCTTCCAGTCAACCAGACTAAAGTCAATAAAACAAGTCACATGGTCGCAAAAAACATTCAAAAGATTTTTCTTATTTACGAAATTTATGGACATAAACACATTTAAATAAAAGTGAGATATCATCAATCTTAGTAAAAGGAAAATATGGTGGAGAGGAAAGGATAATCAGGAATGAAACACGTTTACTGACTAGAAATTTAACGTTTTTTAAGTAGCTTCTTAAAGCATGCCAAGGACGGAGCGAGTCTAACATTGGTTTGTAACTGGTTTCAAGTCTCACTGCATAGCAGTAAAGAACGACGTAAAAAAATAAGGGCGGCGACCTGGGAAGGCCAATAAACAATCACTTTCTGAGGGCAACGCAAGTCCATGATCAGAAAGACGCTGAAATTTTTCGGCGAGATAAGATGGGGTGGAGGTGAGAGTTAAGGATATTTTATAATAGAGATAGTCTGTGAATTTGACGTCTTTTTCTCACGGTCAACCAGAGCATTCTGGTATGAATTGATATGATCACACTTTCTCAAGTGCCGAGAACGGATAGATTTCAAACATTGTCTTTGTATTTAGGTCTCTTAATAGGAGGTTGATTTCGTCTTCATCTAATCATTCTAACCTATTGATTGTTTCGAATTGATCCCAAAGGGTATTGTGATAAAACTTTTGCCGTTGCTAGTCTGTGGCGTGGAATGAAAAACCTTTTAGTGTTTCAGATATGGGTAGCGTGTGCAGTTTTAGAAATAATTTGAAGACAACCTTTTTCGAGGGGTCTTATCAAAATTTGTGATGTACATTACACACATACACTACACTTGAATCCAAATGTGTTACCATCACATATCGAAAGATCTACAAAGGTATATTTTTAATTCATTGGGAAGTTTTCTGCATCTTTCTTACCAAATATGTTGTACCTGATTTTATGGTCGTAAATAAAACTTTCATTTTTTTACATCAACTTATACAGGATGCCCACACACACACACAAATGTATCCACAATTTTAATGATTATAAAATTTCTATTTATTATTATTAGCATAAAGTTCACTTTCAACGATTACGATTCTGGTCTAGACATTACTGGCAACGCAAAGCAACGGAATCACAAACATCGAGAATAATTTCATTTGGTATTTGGGCACATTCTCTTTCAATGGCTACTCGTAATTCGTCAATGGTTTCAGTTTTTTTTTAACATAAACTTTATTCTTGAGAAATCCCCAAAAGAAAAAGTCTTATTACCGCGTTTTCGTACTTCCAGTAGTACTTCAAAATAAACTTTCTTTGTTCAAAACTTAGTCTGGTTTCAGATATTATTTCTAAACAGATAAATCTAAAACAAAAAAAATCAACAAGTACCAGGTATTAAAATGTGGATACATTTTTTTGCGATATCAGTGTATCATATATTAATTTTTTGCGACAACCTGTATATATTAATTTTATAATATTTTTAATGTGTCATTAATAGTGGGTTCGAGTCCTGAGCTGGAGCGCCCTTGAAGAAAGTTGGTTCCCTATACGGCACTATATAAATTGTCTTTTTATTATTATTATTAGTTTGTTCAAAAAAAGTGATGAAAGCCGGTTAGATTCGCGATCAAATAACAGTTTACAAATAACAATTTAAGTCTTTGCAAAATCTCGATGAAGAAACTTGAAACGGTTCCGATTTTTTTATTAAATAACTTATTGATAACCTCCATGACCTAAACAGTAGCTGGCTGGTAAAATACACAATAAATCTACTACGTTTTGTTTTATAAAATTAAAGTGTTATGTTATCCAATATTTTGTGTAGAAAGTATCGTAAACATTGTGTGTTAACTGATCAGATCAAATAAATCTCATTAAATAAAGCATATAATTAGATGCTTTATTAATTTGTTCATGGTAAAATATACAATACAATAATATTTGGAGAATACTCGTATATGTGATAAGTGTTTCATTCATTATAAAAAACAAATATTACAAAAACAAAAAAAAACTACATTGAAATCAAATTCAAATAAACAATCGCTAAAAAGCAACACATAAAAATGCAAGTACATACGTAAAAATTATTACAATTTTTTTTTAATATTTTATTTATACGACACGGAAACGTCTCATGACGAGTAGTCTGCACCGTACAACACCGAGCATCACTCTTGGCATTCATGTGGAAAGCAAACCCAGTTGCATTCAAACAAATAATGATAAAAAAATTAAATATACATAGTGAAATGTAATCAAAAATCAATATCGATCACAACATCACAAGATGCTAAACATAAAAATAAATCAGAAACTAGAGAAAGAAAAGAACACACCACGAGGAGAAACAAAGTTTATTGCTACGAGCAAGCAATTCATCCAGCATCAACTTTAACAACCAGCATTATGGATTAACAGACACCCAATAAATTTTACAGAGACAATCCAGAAATGGCAATAGCGTCATAAAAATATTTATACAATATATATCTAAGACATAATTAAAAACAAATGGAAATATCCAATAATACTCCAACCATTCACAATAAATTTATTGTAACATTTCATAAATTCTATAGTCCGCCTTATTTAACTCATTAATGTTAGTGACATTAGTCATGTGGAGCTTGACTCAAAATACGAGGCGTATCCAGAAAGTAAGTGTACTGAGGCTCTCACGACCGGATGGATTTTATTTTTGACATGTTGGCTATACTTCCGTGTAGCCTGACCCTTTCCCTCCGCAACGAGACCGGTTCGAGGTCAGTACGTTGAGAAGTGTCGACGCGACAACACGTTTCGTGAAAAATGTCAATCCAATCTCCCGCCAAGTGCGAAATACGCGGCGTCATCCGTTATCTCGTTTGGAAGGGAAAACCTCCGGTTGAGGTTTATAATGAGGTGAAAACTGCATATGGTGATAAAGCTATGAATCGTACGAGTGTGTACAAGTGGTGTCGCGAGTTTAAAAACGGTCACGTCACACCTATTCACCCTCCGCCAAAAAGTTCAAAACCACAATTTCAGCCAAGAAAATCATGGCATCCGTGTTTTGGGACTGTCAAGGCATAATTTTAATTGAATATATGCCTCAAGGGGAGACCATCAACTCTGCAAGATACTGTGAGACCCTAAAAAAATTGCGGAGGGCGATTCAGATTAAGAGGAGAGGCATGCTGACAAAGAGAGTCTGCCTGCTGCACGACAATGCCAGACCACACACGGCCAACGCCACGAAGGAACTGCTCGCCTCGTTTAAATGGGATGTCCTGAACCATCCCGCGCATTCCCCTGACCTAGCACCTTCAGATTACTATCTCTTTACCTCCCTGAAGCTGCACATGGGTGGAAAAAGGTTTTCAACCGACGAGGAGGTAAAGGAGGAGGTGGAGAAGTGGACGGAGGGGTTGGCGGGAAACTATTTCAAGGAAGGCATCAAAAAGTGGATACCCCGCTTCACCACCTGCATTGAGAGGAATGGCGACTATGTCAAAAAATAGCTTACATATGTACTACGGTAACCACGTAATTTTTTTGTGTAAATAAATAAAATTGTAACCTACAAAAATTCAGTACACTTACTTTCTGGACTTACCTAGTATGTAGAGGATGTTTATTCATTAAAAATATATTATTACGTATGCCACAACATCCATGTCTTTGTAAGTAAGAAACCGAACTATCTTTCAACCTAAGCATTGTGAGTTCGATTTCCGTTGAAACCAAGTTTTTTTTTTAAAAAGGTCCCTATTTGGGTTTCACTTAATGTTTTTTAAAACACTTTTCTGGTTGATTGAAAGAGATTGCCACATACCAGTAAACCCAACAGCTTGTAATGTATACAACGAAAGCGTAATTTAATACAAAATACCAGTTTACTTTGTCACACCTCTTTCCTATTTAAAAACAATATTAGGTTGTACACAAAAAAAATACATATATTAGTTATAAAACATTACCAACATATGAGGTGTGACATATTCCGGGCAGCTCCGCCGGCTTCTTATGAGACAAGAACTCTTTAGATCTCTGGGGTTTGTTGGGTTCCCTTAACTCTGAATAACTCTCTCTCACTTACAGCAGGACAAGGCGACTCAATTTAAACAAGTATAATTTGGAATGAAACAGTTTATTATATTGTAAAAAAAAGAAAAAAAGAAAAAAAAATAATATATAAAAAAAACTTGACGAAATGTCAAGAAAAAAAAGTTTAAAATTGGCAAGAAAGAATGTGTTGTATTTATCAAGGGAGATTTCAATAACAATTTGAAATTACTTTACTCGGTGGGTTTTTAGCGTGGCGATGAAATCCACATTAAAATAGAAGGAATAATATTCACCCGTAATTAAGATGGCGTCCTGGACTTCTGTGATATATGAGGAAGAGCAGCGTCGGACCTACGTCCAAACCTCACCACGTTCCGAACGGAATAGGAGGAGCCTGCGAGCGCCTGCTTCCCCTTGGCAAGGAAATACGAAAAACAGTGGTGCCAACCTCGACCAAAATCGTACGTGACAATGTTGTCATTGAATAAAAATGTACCTGACTGCAAGGGTAGGTACCCTTACTTTATTGTCTTTAGTATTTTAAAATATTCAAGTATTTCATAATATTTTAATCTTCCTGTTTTCAAGGCAAGCACATGGTCTCGACACCACAAGTTTCATAAATTATGATATGTCGCGAATTAACAATTTCGAGGACGTGAAGTATGCAATTTAACAAATATAGTCCTAACACCCCACCCTAAGTTATTGAAAGAACAAAAAAAAACAAACAAAAAAAAAAAAAAATTATTCTCCGTATATCACAGACGCATCAGTCCGAGGGATGTTTCTAAGGAGCGAGGGGTGTATGTACCCCTCACCGGATACGGTTTCGTGGCCGATTTATCTCTAGTCAGCATTTGCCATAGGTGTAGTCTTAATTGGTGTAAGACCAACCACGAGGAAGGAAACCACGTAAAACCTTTCCTTGACTAGGCTCCTAAACAATTTAACTGCAACACATAGCCGGTTACACAGGAGCGGGAAACAATCCTTCCCAACTCCTTACACATAAAAAAAAAACAATACACACTGGTACAAGATTACAGGAATTGATACAAAACAAAACAATGCACAATGGTACAAGATTACAGGAAATTGATACAATATTAATAAAATCAAATCACACAAAAAAGAAATTAAAATAATACTATACAATCGGGTAATACAATTAATAAAATATTAAACATCAAGGTCAACTAACAATCAAATGTTGACCAAGAGGGAAACAAATCAGTTAAGCCATTCTCTCATTACAATATTCTGAGAAATGGACACAGCTTTACCAAAATAATAAAACAAATCTGCAGTCTTCTCCCAAAGGCTGACTTTAGTGGGTTCACTGTAGGTCACGGGCCAACCTATGAACCAGCTGATCTTCAAAGGTGATTCCTGAAATTCTCTCCTTTCAATGTGGATTATCTTCAAAGGTGATTCCTGAAATTCTCTCCTTTCAATGTGGATTTCGTCCAACCAACCACCCACATGGCTCAACACAAAATTACAATCCCACTTCCCTTGATACACCAAAGACAACACTTTACAACACAATCCTTTCCTCGCCCTTCCCTATACTGCACAGTCGGGAACCGATAAATTTTAAAGCGGCCCCATATCACGGGCGCTTCTCACAATACGACCGCCCCTGGCACACAGCACAAGACGGTCCAAACTTCCGGCCACTTCCGGGCGAAATGACAACAACAAAGATAACAATAAATTTCTCAATTGCCAATATTCATCATTTACAATTCTCAAGAGGTTCACACAGAACCTTATACGTTAAATTACAAATATCCTATGGTTCACACAGAACCATTTTCGAGGACTTGTATCTCCTTAAGTTCACACAGAACCTTATACATTGAATAACAAATATCCTATAGTTCACACAGAACCATTTTCGAGGACTTATATCTCCTTAAGTTCACACAGAACTTTACACATAACTTGGGTTTCCTCAGACTCCAAGGTCTGGACAACCGTTGCAGTAACAATTCACCACCACACAGAATGGTAACTGTATAAATGGAGCCTTAGTTCCCTTTAAAAAAAAATACAAAACATAATACAAAATTGGCGAGTAGCCCCGGTTGAAAGCAGGACGCGTCTACGGACCCCCAGAACAGAGCCAAGAATCACGTGATACCACATACACAACTTTGGTCATCTAGGATCCGAGCGACAGACACGCGACCCTCACGAACCGAAGTTACCCTAGCCCGAAACATGAGCATGACAGAACACATCTGTAATCGCAATCGCTAATGTGGGTTCATGAGGCCCGTGATGGAGACACACAGCAATCCATCCCAGATGTATTCTCAGGCCATCTTCAAAACCTTTATCGGTTGGGAGGCTAGCTTCCCCCAACCCGGACTCTTAAGGCTGCCCAAGGCCTCTCGGTTATTCACACCGAGCCAAAGTAAGGAGACAATAATAAACAACAAAACTGGGAATTCAATGTACCGAGCGAGACCCACCATACGTCCGACCACAAGGGCACGGGTTCGTTTCGAGATTTCACTATCCAAGAAACGCAGCCCCCAGTCATAACGCATGCTGCCAACGCTACAGCAACCAGAGCTCTTATCCCAAAACTCAAACAGAGCAAACAATACAATGGTAATCATTGTAACAGTTACATAAAATCAGTACAAGTTTTAAACAGAACAAAAATACAACGGCAATTACCATAACAGTTACATAAATTCTGTCAAAGTTCATTCGAGAACGCACCATACTCTTATCCTTATTCCTCCCAGCAGCACCACTACAACCTCCACATTTCCCATAAACCTTTCATCGCGCTGCCTCACAGGCTACCTTGCGACCCCGTACTCGGTGAGTGCTTTGACAGAACAAAATATTTTATAACATTTTACACAACAACAACAAAAAAATAATTAATTTTTATTTCAAAGTATATACTCCACACTCAACAGGAGTCGACTCGTCACAAGATGACTTACTTCAATACTATAGCCCTTCAACACCGTGGAATGCTACACTTCCCCAACAGGAAAACTCCGAACACATCAACGGCTATTATCATCATGGAACCCCGTCCAAAAACTAACATTTACTGCGTGCAACTATCCGAAACGGATATTCCACTGTACCATCTGTACAATCTTTTCCAAAATTTAACTCGGTGGAAAGCAACACCTACTCCATAGCACTACTGAACAATTCTACTGCTATTAAACTTGCGGGCCACTGTCCAGCGATAGCATTAGCGCAAAGCAATTATCCACGATGGATACTCTACTGAATCCTCAGTACAATCTTTGGAACGCTACTCCCGAGGGAAGGGTACACCCCTCCGTTAAGAAGTTCGGAATACCTCACGAATTCTTACCAGATAAGACAACAATTAGGAAGACAATCCTATTCTAGGCTCTCAGCATTCCGCCACTCGTGGTCTAGGCTCAGGTTCATTGAACGCCAGGTATTCTTTGGTGAAGTCACCGGGTTGAATACCAGCCCATACATAAAACATATGGAAATGAATCCATACGAGATTGCCCACGGCCAGCTCACTTATTCATTCACCCTTGTGCAATAATAAATTCGCACCGGTGACGTCACTTGACATACTAAACTGTCATTCACCAAGGAACCCGACAGTGTATACCCTCAAGGTATATAACAAAATATTTAATTTAATTATTTTAAGAACCATTTTCCTAACCATGAATGACTCCCAATTAGGCGCTGACGAACCCATCACTACACTGTCAACTATCAGCTCATCTATAATCCACCCGGGCACAGAAGCTGTGCTCAGGACCGGACCCATCTTATATGTTCGCGTCCTTATCGTGTGACGACGGACTCACCGCATAAGGTCTATTCTAAGCTATACTGTATTCAATAGTCAATCTATATAGTATATGCAACTACTAAACTTCAATCGTTTTCTAATAAGAGAATAACCCCGGTATTCCTTCCTTCTTACAAGACAAGAATGGTAAATCAAATAATTTGACTCTAGGTCACGCTTTCCAGTTCCAACCGAGTTCGAAACTGAGTTCCCAACTCCGTTCCTGGTAAAACGACCAGAATTTTATAATCTCCAGCTATCACCTGGCCACGCTTTCCAGTCTACAATGAGAGAATACACTATCAACTTTCCTGTTACTACAACGACAAAGAGGCTATACTCGCACTCTGGTTACCTAGCCACGCTCTTTAGTTCTACGGAGCGAGTAGTCATCTAACGCTCTGTTTATTAACACAATCGAGGGTTTTATGCACAACTATTGGTCACCCGACCACGATCTTGAGCTTAAAGAGTGAATACTCTTCTAGCGCTCTCTTCATTAAGACAGAGTTCTCTACTTAATCACTGGTCACCCGACCACGCTCTCCAGTTTCTAAAGAGAGAATACTCAAATAACTCTCTCGTTATTACAACGACAACGAATGCTACACTCGACCTCATGTCACCTGACCACGTTCTCTAATTTCAAAAGAGATAACCCAAACTAACTCATTCGTTATAACAACGACAAAAGAGTGCTATAATCGACTTGTGGTCTCTTGGCCACGTTCTTTAAGTTTCAAAAGAGATAACAAACTAACTCACTCGTTATCACAACGACAAAGTGACTTTACTCGACTTCTTGTCACTTGGCCACGTTCTTTAATTTCAAAAGAGATAACAAACTAACGATTTCTTTGTTACGCCGACAAAGAGTTCCATTCTCAAGTAGTGGTCACCTGACCACACTCTTTAGTTTCTAAAGAGAGAATACTCAACTACGATCTCCCTATAACGACGAGAAACAGTTCTATACTCGACTACTGGTCACTCGACCACGCTCTTTAGCTTCTAAAGAGAAAATACACAAATAACTCAACCGTTATTGCAACAACAAAGAGGCTATACTCTATTTATCACTTGGCCATGCTCCCTTTATGTGCTTTGACTACGAGAATCCGGACTAATTCTCTCCTGACTTTTATGACATGGAATGGTATACTCGACTACCGACTACCTGGCCACGCTCTTACGTAAAAGGAAGCGAGGCGAGATCCTTTATCTTCCCTTATTTATTTACTCGAAAACTAAACAGGGTTTTTACAAATCCTCGACTGATGACGGGTGGAAACAGATAATCTATGAGCTATCTTTATGCTATCTTTTCCTACACACCTGGGATAATCCGTTATCCGACAAGGGTGGCTCCAAAGAATGATTTTAAATTCCCTATTCATGGAATATAATCTGTAAGGGACCCGATTTGTCTCTATACATAAGCCTGTCTAGTCTGCACTTTATCCTAAAGTCTTCCGACCCATACCCTTCTAGGAAAACCCTATAGACTACCTGGCAATCACTACCTTTTTAACCTTAATTCTGAGAAGGTTAATGTTGCATCTCACAGGAACTATGGCTAGTTGAAGGAAGTCTATTTACTTCTACTTCAAGGATAAACAAGCCATCTTCTTTGTACCCAATGCACCGACACAAAACAAAGGAATCTATTCAAAACGAAATTCTTTTCGAATTTCGAAACCAACCGTGTTATCCAGATGCACTGACAGAAACAAAGGAATTATCCTAAAACCATATTCCTACCGAAACCCATAAACCACTTTGTTAACAATCGTATTGATACAAAAACACAAAGGAATCTAACCAACCGAAATTCAATTCAGTGTTTAAAAACAGCGCATGTAAGAAAACTCAGCATCGACTGACTGATTATCAATAAAATACAACAGCCCTTTCTAACAATCCCTATGTCAATAAGAATAGCCAATATCACCGAACGACATCAATTATGACGCAATACTATCTACACAAACTCGCCATAACAACAGTAGCTCCGCGTAATAATTTGCAATATCCTATTACAAGAATTCTTCTAGAACTCAATCCCAGTTCTCTCTATTCCAACATATTGTTTAATAACAGCCACTGCTATCATGAAAAAATATAACTATGACGCAATACTAATCACATCTAGAGCCTTCTTCAAGTTCCCACTCTTTTTCCTTTTCACAATATTTACTGCCTGACCCGCTACACCGTTAACAAAATAAACTATCCATAATTATGACGCAATTCCTCCTTTTGCCTTTGACTTTGAAAATCCCTGAACCGACACTGCGATTTCAACTATTAATTATTCCTAAACAACGTCCGTAAACCGGATCTCTAGCGCGATTGAAACATTATTTACGGAAGTTACCTTCTTTCAAGGTGAGATTGATCTCAATTAACCAGGAACCAATTCTTGTTCAACTGGAATATTCTACGATTTCAACACTTCTTAATTATTGTCATGATGACCACGCACTTCCTCTATTATTTATTAATTTACTCCATTTCAAGTACGACACCACGTGCGAATCAACTTCCTCAAAGAAAAACATCGGACAGTATTTCCAGCCGCAAAACAAAATAGCGTCCGTCCATTACGCACGACCATTCCATAATTTAAATTTTCTAAACATTGAACTCCTATCCTTTATCTCCCTTTCAATCTACTACAATTCGCAAAAATCACTAAACTGACCACTGAGATATTAATTATTATTTACTCCTAAACAAAATTCGTAAACTGGATCATTTACGCGATTGGAATATTTCCTACGAAAGTAGGGCGCACATAACACTTTGCCCAGCCCATCTCCTTTCAAAGATGAACTGGAGCTTAATCCACGTGGAATTTAATTCTTTTTAAGCCTGACTATCCACGAAATACCACACTAGTCCTATTTACAATTCTCTGACCGCGCACTTCTTTTCTTGAAAACAGGGGAGCAGAATGAAGAGATCTTCCCTCGGCCTTAATTGGATACATTGCAACAATAAAACAATAGGACAAAAAGCCCAACCGAAGCAAATCAAGACCTTACTAACAAAACAACAATTCTAACTCGATCGTTTTGTTAAACAAACAAGGTTTCTCTAAACAACGTAGTTCAAATTTACAAACTATAGACCAAAATGTAATTCAATCTCTATAAACAACTATATCGTTCATAGATCGACTACTGAAAGAAACTATTCAATTCATGATTCGGCCATTATCGCTTCCCCAGATCGAAACCAAAAATAACTTGCTCCAACGGAATCTTTTTAAGTAAAAGAAGAATCTAACTTAAGCGAAACTTCTACTTCTTTGCAATATTAAACCGTTGAAATTCTCCATATTTCGACAAACCGAGCACCAAGAAATGATTAATCCTTGAAAGAAAACCCGAAAAACTGGGCCAACTGAACAGCGAATTATTTCACGAAAGATAGGCGTTTCGTGCGCTTTGCCTAACCACGCACCATCTCAATATGAGATTGGTCTCAAATAACTCGGAACACAATTCTCCTGACAACAGAATATTTAGCGAACAGAAGCTAGAAAATCTATTCTTTTTCTTCACTCGATTAACCAAAATTCTATTCACAATTCAAATAATGAAAAAAAACTCGAAAACGGCTCTTAACCAAACCGGAGCCCGTATACACGCGACAACAAAGATGGCCGCGTGGTCGCGAACAGCGAAAACAAACGCGGGAGAAGCATGGTTCAAATCTCCAAACAAAATAACTTTTTAAATCGAATTAAATAAGGAACACACAACTCTTTACAAGAAAATATTTAGAAAAAGTTAACTAAAATCTATTCCAAAAAGACTCGAAAAACGGCCTTTCCAACTCGGAGCCTGTATGCACGCGACAACAAGATGGCCGCGTGGTCGCGAACAGCGAAAACAAACGCGGGAGAAGCATGGTTCAAATTTGCAAACACAGAAAAAAAAAAATACATATAAAACACTTTCCTGTAAACAAATTATTATTTAAAACAAACAAATTATAATTAAAAACCTTGTCCAGCGAGATATCAAGAGATACAGAGTTTGCTGCCCCGCGTTCGGGGGCCAATTATGTCACACCTCTTTCCTATTTAAAAACAATATTAGGTTGTACACAAAAAAAATACATATATTAGTTATAAAACATTACCAACATATGAGGTGTGACATATTCCGGGCAGCTCCGCCGGCTTCTTATGAGACAAGAACTCTTTAGATCTCTGGGGTTTGTTGGGTTCCCTTAACTCTGAATAACTCTCTCTCACTTACAGCAGGACAAGGCGACTCAATTTAAACAAGTATAATTTGGAATGAAACAGTTTATTATATTGTAAAAAAAAGAAAAAAAGAAAAAAAAATAATATATAAAAAAAACTTGACGAAATGTCAAGAAAAAAAAGTTTAAAATTGGCAAGAAAGAATGTGTTGTATTTATCAAGGGAGATTTCAATAACAATTTGAAATTACTTTACTCGGTGGGTTTTTAGCGTGGCGATGAAATCCACATTAAAATAGAAGGAATAATATTCACCCGTAATTAAGATGGCGTCCTGGACTTCTGTGATATATGAGGAAGAGCAGCGTCGGACCTACGTCCAAACCTCACCACGTTCCGAACGGAATAGGAGGAGCCTGCGAGCGCCTGCTTCCCCTTGGCAAGGAAATACGAAAAACAGTGGTGCCAACCTCGACCAAAATCGTACGTGACAATGTTGTCATTGAATAAAAATGTACCTGACTGCAAGGGTAGGTACCCTTACTTTATTGTCTTTAGTATTTTAAAATATTCAAGTATTTCATAATATTTTAATCTTCCTGTTTTCAAGGCAAGCACATGGTCTCGACACCACAAGTTTCATAAATTATGATATGTCGCGAATTAACAATTTCGAGGACGTGAAGTATGCAATTTAACAAATATAGTCCTAACAACTTTTAAAAATTCAGAGCAATAAAACATAAATTTATTTTAATAATTAAAACGACTTTTTTTGTCTCTTTCTATCTAGCCAAAACTTGATAAACTAGCTTTTTTCTAACAAAAAAGAAAAACTCACGAAAAATATCCTTTTATACAAAACCGAAAGGTCTAACTGTTATCAAAAATTGCTGCGGTATCCTTTTGGCAAAGGTAAAAATATGTATTACGGTCCAGTGGTGACAATTCAATAATTGATGACCTTTTTTATCTTTTTAATGGCTTTCTAGATAATTCCATTCAGTGATAGTTTAGGGGCAGAACAGATCACCGGCTGCCGATATTGGCAAACATATTAATCTATTTCAATTGATAGCTTCACTCTAAAAGTTGATTTTAATTGATTTTGCAAAAGTTGGCTATGAAAAGATAAATGTAGGAAATTATCCCGCTTCAAAGCTTTTATTTTAACAGTCGTTTACCGTAAATGATTTCAGATCGAAAGCATTTGAAAGTTTAATTTAAATATGAAATAAATGGTTCGCTGATTTTTATCGGATATTGTTACGATGAATTATGACTCAGTATGAAAAAATTATTTCGTGTGTTTTTTTTTAAATTCGATTAATCTCTCAAAACGTCATGGAAAACCTGGATATAAATCAAGAGAAAATTAGTGGATTGAAAACAAATTTTGATATTTAATGGCTTTCAAAAATTAAAATAAATTTTTCGCCCAGGTAACGATAAATAAAAATATAATATATATTTTATTTTTTTTCCGGATAGCAAAACATTTGTTTGTTTTATTTTGAAAATTCATATCATTACTGCAACTAGGGATAAGTAGTGCAAAATATTTTTTTTTAAAGAAAACCTTTTACCTGAGTCCTAGTTAATAAGGCCTCGGAGGATCACTTCAACAGGTTTTGAAGCAGCCGCATCAAGGTCGTCTTAAGAACTTATAGCTGAACATCTCTTACATATGTATCTCTCAAGTGGAGACATGTCCCTTCTGCCTACCCCAATAAAAACAGTATGATGGGGATGATAAAGACAATATCTCTTCTACGCCCTATTAGATCGGCGAGTTAAACCTTTTTCATAAGTTTCTGGTCATTCCTTCGAAAGACAAACCTAAGCCAGGTTAAGTATATCTCCATGTATCGAGACTCTCGTTTATTTTACCAATTTGAATTAAAAACACCGCATATATTTTTCAAATTCTCTTTTTCCTATAAACCTATGTAGTTTAATTAACAGTGTGCAAAAGATAAGCACATTATTCAATTCAAGATAATCCAATATAAAAATATGGAATAAAGGGGATGAAAAAAATAATTTCTTTAGTTCTGACACTCGTGAAAATTTATGTTTCACGGAAAATTCGTTTAAATTTGGATTTCTGCCTCGAAAAACCTTAATAAATCCATTTCAGATTTATCCCTTTGTATTTTATAAGAATAATATAAATTAAATCGATCAAACACATTTCCTCAAGTACTCATTCGATTTTTATGTAGTCGAATGAAAATTATTTAAAAGCATTTTATTTTTTATTTGCGGGATTCAGTATATTTATAAAAATGTATTATGATGAAAGTATTTGACTAGATAAATTATACTATATAACGGGTGTTTTAAACTTTCGTTGTCTAATGCTAAAAATTGTTTTTTTTTCTAAGAGGTTTCAAGTTTGAAGCTCAAGAGTGAAAATAAATTTATTTTGCAGATTTTTATATGACTTTTATCATATTTCTAGTTGGTTGCAGTAAATTGCTATTGTATTTGATTAGAGTTTCAAAAGGTATATATGATAAAACTATATAATTTTACCAAGTCACTTTAAATGTTAAACAATTGTAATAAACTACACTTAAAAAGTACGCAAATGTATTTTTTTAATTTAGAAACAGAATAAAAAATATCAAAATAAAATAAGCCACTAATCAGAGGCCGCGGTCAATAAAAATTTGTTAATCGGTATCATAACTTATCCTTCGGTATTATAGCTATTATTATACTAGGTATTATAGCTATTATTAACTTCGGTATTATATGGGATTAATCATTCAACATTATTATAATATCGTAATTATCTAAATAGCTGCCCAAACATCCAAGGCAGTGTTACCGGCACCAATAGTTTTGTAAAAGGTGACTGTATTTATTATTGAATTTTAAATAGGTATTCTGATATAATTCCACCCAAGTGTATTAAGTGGGGCTTATTAACTGTATTTTATGAATCTAAAAAGAAAGTAATATTTAAGTTTTAATACACTCAAAACAACATTCCATAAGTTATCTTCTTATTGGTTTTGTTTACGTTCAATTTTAAAACACTCAAAACAACATTACACAAGTTATCTTCTTATTTGTTTTTGTAAATGTCTGACAATTTTCTTATTTGTTTTTGTTTAAGTCTGACAATTTTAATGCACTCAAAACAACATTACATAAGTTATCTTCTTATTTGTTTTTGCTTACGTCTAACAATTTTCCTTATTCCACTAAAATTGGAATAAAATCTCTTTGATATAACTTGAACATGTATTTATAAAATATGACAAATATAATTGGAAAACGAAGGTGTATAAGGATTTTTTTTTAAATTAAATGTATACAGCTCTTATGAAAAGATTTAATAATTTAAAAATACAACGATACAAGGTTTCGGATGGCGTTGAATAAAGTATTAAACAAAATTATGTGAAACAGGAATATTTCTCTTAAAGTATTTTTTTTAATGTGTGACAGATGGTCTGAAGTATTCATTTGAGAGCCGAATATTTTGGTTTATATTTTAATGTTGAGATTAAGTGCATAAAAGAAACAGTAATCCGATGCTTTCTTGGAATATTTGAATAATTTAGCATAATTTCGATAAAAAAAAACCAAGTCAAATATTTCATCGAAAATACCGAAATTCCGCTAAGTTACCATAGTATAATATTCATGTTAAAAGTAACACTCTCCATAGAAGTAGGCACACTTCTTTTGCGTCCTCAAGTGGCTTCTTGAAGCACATTTAATGTTCTTCATATCGGGTTTCCACTCCAAAGATTTCAGTAGAGAATGCTTTTATGTGACATATAGGAAATGCCAACGGAGAGAAACTCTTAACACCTCAAAGACCAAATCTTTATCGGTTAAATCAACGTTATTTTTTTCTATCAACTTTTAAGGATGCTTCAATAACTTGTAGCCTAAGAGTTAAAATAAAAAAAAACACAAAATCATATAAATTGTAAGATTTTTTTATCGATTAAAATAAAACTTTTTTGTTTTAAATCATCTTATAAAAATCTTTTTCGCTAACTACATACAATATTTAAACACGAAAATTGCAATCTTAGGTGGCGTCAAATAATTATTTTAAAATCACTTTTTTCCTGAAGATGAAGTCAGTCCGGTTCAAAACCAGTAGACTCGTTATTTGAAAATATAAGTGAATTGATGTATAACATTTTTGAAGTCTTAAATAACAAGTCTTAAACTTTTTAAACTAAAATACAAAGTTAAATATTTTTTTCGTCCAATTGTTTTTTTTTATTATTAACTAACGATGTGTTAGGAGTATATTTATTTTTTTTTTAAAAGACGGGTGAGAAGTTTGGGATTTATCCAAAAAGGAAAATAACGCGCGAGATTGATTGATACGAGCGGAATTAAAACGGACTTCCCTGTATTCTGATTTTGACGGGTAAATAATGACGCATAAAAATCGAGTCCGAGCGTGACGCAGTTGTAGTTAGGACAGGGAATGATGCAATCGTCCGTTGTTTCTGGAAGATTCTATTCCAAAACGGGCGGCTTAAAGAATTTCATCTAGCACCGAGCAATTGCGTCACTTATAATAAATAATCAAACGCAAGGGTTTGATTGGTCAAATAACGGCCCGACCAAAGATTTGACGAATCAGGACATCGCTTACAAATATGATCAACGGGCGAAAGGGTATCACGTGGGGATGCACAGGTGAGGCGGTCAGAAGGTGGGTGCTTCATCACGAGCGGTACCGTCACGATTACTAGTCCTGTTATTAAGACAGCTCCCGGTCGGGGGAATACGAATTAATAATTAAATAATTCGTTCAAGTTATCGGTCAGTTACCTTGTGGTCCGAGTTATAATATCCTGGTGGGAAATACGAATTAATAATTAGCTTTTTTTTTGTGAAAGTTCTTCTGGCACTTCCATCCAGACTTGACGCGGGGATTTATCTGCGGAATAGTATTTTCCAAAGAAATAATCTTGGATTATTATTGGCTCCATCGGGCGTGAAGCAAGTAAAGTTTCGAGATACTAAAAAAAAGCGGTTCTTTAAATAACTGCGGGTCGGAAATCGTTCTCCCAGGCCGAAGGCCAAGGAAGAAGATTGGAAGCGGGGCAGCGCGAGCTTCAAAGGACGCTTGCGGCATCATCATCATCATCAGAGTCATCGTTCCGGTTTCGTTTTCGGGGGAAATCTTCTGGTTCTTCCACAGTTCCGAGAGTATAGACATTACGCGTATCGTTCCTTATCGATATTCATGGTATTGTGGGGTGAGTGATCTCTTTTTATTGTAACCTATCATTGTGGATTTCTCCTTACCTCATAGCCTTTATGTTTGTGCTGAATATTGAGCGGGAATCGGTCTTTAATGCAAGCCCAAATTATTAGTCTGCCTACTCTGGTATTTTTTGGTAATATATATAATTTTTTCTCGGCATTATTGCGGAGTTTTTTTTTTTTATTATAATCTCATTGGATTAAACTAAGTATTATCACAATTTTATGTCTTTCCTTTGTTGTTACCTTTGTCCCGGAGATAATATCTTGGAGGCCTAGTATAAATTATTGTGCCCATCGCAATCTGAGACGAAAGAGTACTTGTTCTGTAATTTCTTCATTTGCCGCTGAGAACCGGGTAAGTTTTATTGAGAAAGAAATATCGCAGAAGTGTTTAAACTATTGCTTTATTGTTGCATGGAGGCAACGCTCTTTCTTAATTTAGTAAATATAGGTATAAGTGTGACAATGTCGCCCGTACGTGGGGCCATTTTAGAAAAATGCTGGCTTCCAGGGTATTTGACTGAGTGACGGGGTTATAAAGTGTATAAAAATATAATTTGTTCCTTTTTCAGAAAATTTAGCGCGAAATTCGTAAGACAAGCTTAGGTCTCCATTTTGTTGTTCGAGAAGCGTCTGTGGTTAAGGTGGTTGCGTATAATCAGGAGTATAGTTTTGCCGCGTAAAAAGTTTAGATACGCATTAAGCGATAGTTTAATTCAAACAAAATAAGTGACGGAATAAATAAAAGAGTGCCTAGTTAATTGTGATTAGAGAAGTGATTAGTGGTTACGTTCGTGAAGTATTCCAGTGTTTTTGGAATTTCAAGACCATTTGTTTGAAACCAATCTCGCCTTATAGCTTGCGCGGGGATAGGCAAGAGGAGAGTGCGTATAACTTACAGTAGTTCGGTTTGCGTCGCTGTTGATGCGGTAAAGGGAAATAGTGTTACTACTTTTAGATAAAATCACTTGGTGCTTATACTCAATTGTTTTCGGAACAAATCTTTGTAATATAAGAGAGTGAATAGTATTGAATTAAATTACTTTTAGATTTAAGTTGTAGATTCGTAGCAAGCGGTGTGGTGGAAGCGTGTTTTAGGAAATTTGATAATAATACATATTGGTTAGAATTGCTAGTTCTTAATTTCGGAACATTTCAATTAAGGAGGGGTTGGTGTTAAATTAAAGTTACGTTTTAGTTAGATTCTTGTTCCGGTTAAACGGTGTAGTTAAAGCATTGTTTAACAAGGTGAAGTAAAATTTCGTTGGGTATAAATTTTGATACCTACTGTTACGAATAGGATTGAAAATGGATAGCGCAATGGATCCTATAGTTAATATAATGAAGGCCACGAAGGAAAGGCTAATCGGGGAATTAATTGAAAGGGGATTAGTTCCTAGTAATAATTTTTACGAGTTGCGGCGTCAGGCCTCTTTGTTTAACAAGAGTCTGGTATCATCGTCATCGGAGGCGGTCGCCTTACCGGTCAGGTGCGTGCCTTACCGGAATCTTATGAGAGCTCCACAGTTTTTGGAGGGAACGGACGCGGGTGTGACGGCTTCGGAAACCTTGGCGCCTTCGCCTTTGGCAAGCTCATCTCCATACGCTGGGGAGGGAGCGGCGCGTATAAATATTCCACGTGCGGTTCCGCAGTGGAATTTAAATTTTTCCGTATGGCCAGTGGAGCCTTTTTCTGGAGGGGGTTGCGTAAGGGAGTTTTTGTCGCGTCTTGAGGAATTGGGTTGCGCGCGTGGGGTCGAGGAGAATGCGCTCTCGGCGGTCTTACCGGAGTTTTTGAGAGGCGGAGCTTTAACCTTCTTTAGAAGTAAGAAGAGAGAAATAGTAGATTGGAACATGGTTAGGAGACTCTTCCTAGAGAAATACGAGTCTGACGATTTTATGACGGAGCGAAGAATGGATATCTGGTCCTCTGTACAAAAGCCAGGCGAGTCTTCTACGGACTATGTATCTAGAGTCCAAAATTTGAATCAGTCTTTAGATTCGCCTTTGACGGATGTGGAATTGGTAAAGGTATTTAGGCGCGGGTTACATCACCGTTATAGTGCTGTTCTGGTCAGCTCTCAGCCAGCTTCGGTCAGTGCATTGGAAAAGCTGTGCTTGTCTTTCGAGCTGATGAATAGAGATGAGGGAAGGTTGCCTCGTCCTGCTCCTTTCGTTTCAAGAACAGGTGCTAACCTGTCTCCAGTATCTCGTGCCCCGAATACTCGGGATCCGTATCCCCGCGGATGTTTTCGGTGTAGTCTTCCTGGTCATGTGGCGCGTCATTGCCCTGAACAGTCGCGTACCCGAAGGGAGCCCGTGAGGACGGCTGACAATCTGTGGAGGGCTAGAGCCATCCCAGCGCGTCCATTGGCTATATTACCCGATATGTCTAGGCCACCTCCGGATGTTAAGTTTCCAAAAAACCGGTGGGCCACCAACCCGTATTGAGTAAATCGGAGTCGCCGGGTTGGTCGCGTTGTTCAACTTACAGGAGAGGATTCCCCTCTGTAAACCTAGTGGAGGTCACGAATGCTAGGGACGAGCGGCCCTATCTACGCTGTAGTATTCAAGGATTGCCGTTTTCGGCTCTGCTCGATTCGGGTGCATCAGTTAACGTGATTGGCGGCGATCTTTTTAAGAGGTTTGAGAGCCGGTATTCTCCGTCTCCAGTTTGCGTAGGGATCGTTCATACCGCGGACAGTCAGGGACACCGGGTAATGGGATCAGTCCAGTTACCATTGTGTTATGATAACCAGACTACTCTGGTGAAATTTCAAATTGTTCCTTCATTGGATGAGTGCCTGATCTTGGGTGCTCCCTTCCTGAAGCACTCGGGTCTTACCCCGAGCCTCTTTCCGGCGCCTTGTTTAGAAGGAGTGGCAGGGAACCCTGTCGTGGCAGAGGTAGAGGTTGGGTCTTCAAAGCCTTCATGCTTAACCTCCGCGGCTGATTTGTCGGAGAACCAAACCTTGCAGCTTAATCTCCTAGTCAAGGAATTTAATAGTATCGCGTTTGAACGAGTGGGTTTGGGCCGCACTACATTAGTAAACCACATTATTGATACCGGCGATAGTCCGGTGGTGAAGCAAAGAACGTACCCCCTGTCGCACGTCCGCCGGCAGCAAATGATCATCGAACTGGATGAAATGATCAGGTTAGGTGTGGTTGAGCCGTCACGTAGCGCATGGCTGAACAACGCTTTTATCGTTCCAAAAAAGGATGGGTCGGCTAGATTCGTGTTGGACCCGCGTAAATTAAACTCCGTTACGAATTCGGATTCTTACCGATTACCAAATATTAACCGTATATTGGATAATCTGCGAGATACTCGTTATCTTTCTGCGTTGGATTTAAGTCACGGATTCTGGCAGATGCCGTTGAGCCCGGACTCCAGATGTAAGACCGCGTTCTTCGTGGAGGGCCGGGGCCAGTACCAATTTGTGGTAACCCCTTTCGGTTTAAAGAATATTCCTGCAGAAATGCAGAGGCTGATGGATAGACTGTTCGCGGATCAAGGAGGCCATGTCTTCTGCTATTTGGATGACATCTTAGTCTGCAGTGCAGACTTCGATTCACACCTTAATACCCTAAGGTTGGTATTAAGTCGGTTGCGTGAGGCTAATCTTACTATAAAATTGGCCAAGTCAGAGTTTTGCAAGTCTAGCCTTAGGTATTTGGGACATATCGTAGACCGTGAAGGATTGAGAACCGATCCTGAAAAGATTAGGGTGATGGAGGAATTTCCGAGACCGCGGAGTGTTAAGGAAGTAAAGAGTTTCCTTGGGTTGTGTTCGTATTACCGCCGGTTTATCAAAAATTTTTCTAGGACGGCCGCGCCGCTCTGTCAATTAACAAGCATCAAGCTTAAGAATTCTCGGTTTCAATGGGGTTCCGCCGCGGAGGAATCTTTCATCCTTCTCAAGCAGGCCATGGTTACATCACCCGTTTTAAAGCCTCCCGATTACACGGTTCCTTATATCCTTACTTGTGATGCGAGCGGAATAAGTATCGGTAGTTTCCTCTCTCAGAGTATGCCGGGGGGCGTAGAGCATGCTATAGCATACTTTTCACGAAAACTTTCTCCGGCAGAAAGACTTTATAGTACTACAGAGCGCGAACTCTTGGCCATTGTCGACTCCGTCCATCATTTCCGTAGTTATTTAAACGGAACCCGGTTTACGATACAGAGTGATCATGGTTGTTTGAAATATCTGGACCATCTGTCCTCCCCCAGTGGTCGACTAGCCCGTTGGGCGTGTCGACTCTCGCAATATAACTTCGTTTTTATTTATAAAAAGGGTTGTGAAAATCGCTTGGCTGACGCCTTGAGTCGAATCGAAGTATCCGCGTTAAGTTTCCCACCGCCATTTGAGAGCGTCAGAGATGAGTGGTACTTACAGGTTATGCAGGATTGCCAACGGGATCCGCTATCGCGGGCAAATTTTAGGTTTAGCCATGGACATCTATTACGGTTGTGCCGTACCTCTCACGATCCTGTCCGCAAGCAGGAGGGAAGGGACTGGAGAGTGGTGGTGCCTCGAGAAGCACTAGTCCCTTTGATCAAAGAAACACACACGAACTTGTGTCATCCGGGTGTTAGAAAAACTATAGAATACCTCTCTCGCACGTACTTCGCGAACGGTTTGGCTGAGGCGGTAACTCAGTTTGTAGCGCAGTGTGAAACATGTAAAGCATATAAACACAACACTCAGGGTCCGTGTGGTCTTATGAGCACCCCCAAACTAGCTTCTCGTCCTATGCAGTCCTTAAGTATGGACCTCGTGGGTCCCTTGCCTATGTCAAGGAAACGGAATTGTCATATTTTAACGGTTGTCGATAACTTTAGTAAATTCCTTTGGGCTTTCCCCTTGAGAGTGGGAACGTCCAAGGCTATCATTCATTGTTTAGAAACGCTGATATTCTTGCCTTGTTTGGTGCCACGTACCGTTGTAATGGACAATGGAAAACAGTTCATATCCAGGGAGTTTCGTGAGTTCTTGGAATCTTATGGGATAAGAGACCTTTTCTATAACGCTTACTATCATCCTCAGAACAATACCAGCGAGAGATATAATTCCTCAATTTTAACGTGCCTGTCCCTAATGGTACAGGACAACCAGCGTGATTGGTGTGAGTTGTTGCACAAGGTATGCTCTTGTTTAAACAATACAGTGAGCATTGCCACTGGTCACACCCCATTCTATTTGTTTCATGGGTTCCACCCGTTTCCCCATGCTTCGTTCCACGATCAACCGCCGTCGCCAATGGATGGGGCTTCCGAGAATTCCCCCTCTTATCTCAGGGGTTTAGTTAACATGGAAAAATTATACGATAGCGTAAATAGTAAACTGCTAGCGGGGTTTAGGCGTAGCGCCGCGAGATATAACCTCCGTCGTAAGGAGAGGCTGCTGTCCGTTGGACAGGTAGTTTGGAGAAGGTCCTTTGTACAGTCAAAGGCGGGTCAGTATTTTAGCGCCAAGCTAGCCCCACGATTTGTAAAGAATATAGTTAGTAAAAAGATCTCCGATTCCGTATACGAGCTGACGAATGTGGATGGACGGGTCGCGGGGAGATATCATGTGAAGGATATAGCCAAGATTATCGAGTAGACCGCTTGAGGCCGTGGCATGTGCGCGGTTGTGCACATTGCTGAGGGGGAGACTTTGCTGTTCGTCGTCTTTTTCAATTCCGTTGCCATTGCGATTAGCTTTGTTTCCGTAATGATATAACCGCCTTCGCCACAGATTAATCTCTTTTGCTGTTCGTCGTCTCGCGTCGTACTGACAACCTGATACCGTCAGACCGCGAGGCGCAGATTACTTTTTCAATTCCGTTGCCATTGCGATTAGCTTTGTTTCCGTAATGATATAACCGCCTTCGCCACAGATTAATCTCTTTTGCTGTTCGTCGTCTCGCGTCGTACTGACAACCTGATACCGTCAGACCGCGAGGCGCAGATTACTTTTTCAATTCCGTTGCCATTGCGATTAGCTTTGTTTCCGTAATGATATAACCGCCTTCGCCACAGATTAATCTCTTTTGCTGTTCGTCGTCTCGCGTCGTACTGACAAACCGATACCGTCAGACCGCGAGGCGCAGATTACTTTTTCAATTCCGTTGCCATTGCGATTAGTTTTGTTTCCGTAATGATATAACCGCCTTCGCCACAGATTAATCTCTTTTGCTGTTCGTCGTCTCGCGTCGTACTGACAAACCGATACCGTCAGACCGCGAGGCGCAGATTACTTTTTCAATTCCGCTGTCATTGCGATTGGCTTTGTTTCCGTAATGATATAACCGCCTTCGCCACAGATTAATCTCTTTTGCTGTTCGTCGTCTCGCGTCGTACTGGCAACCTGTTACCGTCCGTCCGCGAGGCGCGGAATCCTTTTTCAATTCCGTTGCAGTTGCGATTCAATCCTCTTTAACTTTGTATACCTTATGGGTGTGAAGTACGTCCTCGCGCGTTGCCCTGACAAGTACCGTCAGGCCGCGGGAGACGTATTATATTATTATCAGTTCTGTTTCCGTCATACTAGTATCTCATTGCCCAAAGGAATAATCTATTTAGCAGTTCGTCGTCTCGCGTCGTGCGGACAAATTGATACCGTCCGTCCGCGAGGCGCGGAATACTTTTTTAATTCCGTTGCAGTTGCGATTCAATCCTCTTTAACTTTGTATACCTTAATGGTGTGAAATACGTCCTCTCGCGTTGCCCTGACAAATACCGTCAGGCCACGGGAGACGTGTTATATAATTATCACTTCCGTTTCCGACATACTAGTGTCTCCTTACCAAGGAACAATCTATTCAGCAGTTCGTCGTCTCGCGTCGTGCGGACCACTTGATACCGTCCGTCCGCGAGTCGCGGAATATTTTTTTTTAATTCCGTTGCAATTGCGATTCAATCCTCTTTAACATTGTATTACTTTAATGTATTAAGTACGTCGGAGTTAGCAGATTTGTCGCATTACACAGCGACCGGGAGAGTATCTTTTCTTGTAAGGGGTTAGGTTGAGACTACAGGTTCAGGGGGCAAGCGGGCCTTCCAGCACGATAGTATTCAAGATTTGCCATTAGGTCTTGGCTCGATTCGAGTGCGTCAGTGGACGCAGTAGCTAATGAGCGTTTCGTAATCTCACGTCTGTCCTGACCAATTGTTCCGGCAGGCCGTGAGACGCGGAACGTATATTCGGTTCCGTTCTCTTCGCAGTTGAATTTCTTTTACCATTGAGAGTAGTAGCCATCGAGAATTAGTTCCGTTTCATATACGGTGATAGATCGTTTGGCATGGTGTAGGTAGTTGAATCACGTTGTCTCACGTTGTCTTGACCCATCGTTGCAAATGATATACCAAGCACCCGTGGTCTCGATCCGCCGTCGCATGCAGTAGGCAGTAAGCCGTCGTCGCACGAGAAGGGATGCGCACGCATAGGTTAGATCCAGTCCGGTGTCCACTATTTAGTGACCCGGTGGAGTATAAGAAGGTTAATAGCATATGGAGTAGTGATAGGCTCATCGGTGCCTAATTGGGAGTCATTCATGGTCGGGAAAGTACAGGTTCTTAAATAAAATTTTCGTTATATTCTTGTTAATGTTTAAATCATACCTTGAAAGTATGCACTGTCGGATTCTTTGATGAATGGCAGTAGAGTTTTTCTTTATAAATAACATCACCAGTGAGAGTTCATAATTCCGCTAGGGTGATTAAACAGTGAGCTAGTCGTGAGGCAATCTCGTATGGAGTCATGTCCATATGTTCTATGTACGGGTTTGGTACTCTTCCCCGTGATTAGTGTGGTTATTACTTTTAAAGAGTATCTGGCGCTCAGAGCCTGGGCCTGGACCATGAGTGACGGAATGCTGAGAGCCTCGAGTAGAGTGTACTAAATTTCTTATGTACTGAGGGGTAGGCTTCCTTCAGTATCGGGTGTTCATAAGGTTGAACATTGTTTTAGTGCAAGACCCGTGGAGGATGGGTGCTGTTTATAAACTACCTTCGGATGATAATCCGTAGGGTAACGAATCTGTATAGTATACAGAATTTCTTATGTACTGAGGGGTAGGCTTCCTTCAGTATCGGGTGTTCATAAGGTTGAACATTGTTTTAGTGCAAGACCCGTGGAGGATGGGTGCTGTTTATAAACTACCTTCGGATGATAATCCGTAGGGTAACGAATCTGTATAGTATACAGAATTTCTTATGTACTGAGGGGTAGGCTTCCTTCAGTATCGGGTGTTCATAAGGTTGAACATTGCTTTAGTGCAAGACCCGTGGAGGATGTTGATGTTTATAAACTACCTTCGGATGATAGTCCGTATGGTAACGAATCTGTATAGTATACAGAATTTCTTATGTACTGAGGGGTAGGCTTCCTTCAGTATCGGGTGTTCATAAGGTTGAACATTGCTTTAGTGCAAGACCCATTGAGGATGGTTGAGGTTTGAAAATTACCTTCGGATAATAGTCCGTAGGGTAAAGAATTTGTGGAATCCACAGAAATACGAACGAAGGGAGGGGTTGGCTTCCTTCCGTGTGGGATGTTCTTAAGGTTGAACCCTAATCTAGTCAGACATCCATTGAAAATAATTGCTTGGAACATTGGAAAACATCGTTAGGCTAGTTGCTCGTTATAATGGAAATGGGGATGGAGTCACCTCGCTACAAGGATTCTCAAGGAGTTAGAAAATTGTTATTAGTTCAGTGATTGCATATCTGAGTTATTGGCTTGGGCTGTTGGAACCGAGGATTTAAGGAAATTGGAGCTGCTCCTAGTATACTTTTTTGGAGAGTAGTAGTATCCTGCATCGGTGGAACGGATGGTTAATACTGGTGTAACCAGTTCGTGGGATTATTGCCTTATAGAGAGGAATGGCATCGCTGGATGAGAACCTGGGATTTACTATTCTGTTTTGTTATAGCACTATATTGAGAAGTTTAGATCTGTTGCCTTGTAGGTTGGCTCACATTCTCTGTTTGGAAGTAGTCTTGTTCCTTTCTGTAATTCCTTACGTACTATGGGTTTTCTTGTCGGGTGGTTAACTGTGAACCACCCCCTCATCGAAGAGTTTGTTGTCTCGCAGAAGGAAATAGATCTGTTCGGAGTTTTGTTTTTTTTTCCATTCCTGTTTACTGCATAGCGTATTAATATCATGTGTTTGTGTTTTTGTGTTTATTTTCCTTTTGTTTCCTTTTTCTTTTCTTCCCTAATAATTGTGATTAAATTATTTTCTTCAAGGCTTACGGACGGCCTATAATACATCCAGTAAAAGGCTTACGGACGGCCTATAATACATCCAGCCAAGGGTTTACGGATGGCCTGTACACATCCAGCTTGAGGTTTACGGATGGCCGGAATACATCCAGCAAGAGGTTTACGGATGGCCGGTTTACATCCAGCATGAGGTTTACGGATGGCCGGAACACATCCAGTATTTTGTCTGTATCATTAATTTGTTTTGTATTAAATGTTGTGTTTAAAATCATTCGTTTTAAGGTTTACGGATGGCCTAATACATCCAGCATGAGGCTTACGGATGGCCGGAACTCATCCAGTATCTTGTCTGTATTATGTTTTTTTTTTTTGTAACCATCGTCCTTCTCGTGCTCAAGGTAGCATGCAGAGGCCCTGAACTGCCTCTAAGCGTTCGGGTTGAGAGAGGCTAGCCTCTCGACCGGTTAATATTTTGGTGAGGGCCGTTCGGTGCATCAGCGATGTATTGAATTGTCTCCACCACGGGCGTCATGAACCCGCATTAGCAGAGTTGCCGCTCCAGCATGTTCTGGTGGGCACGCGCTTCTGGCTTGGAAGGGTTCGATTGGTGCAACCGCGTGTTCTGACCCTCAGATCTTGGTTATCCTCAGGCGTCATATGCGGATTCGCGTGATTCTTGGTTCTGGTCTGGGGGCCGGGGGACGTGTCTTGCTGAAGATCGGGCCTAACCGCGAGTGTTTCAATAACATTGTTTATTCTTTTCAGAGAGAGAATAGGAATGGATTAGAATTTCAGGGAGAGGGTTAGGTGTGAGCCGTGTGGTAGGACAGTCGTTGAACAGCCGGTTCTGCTTCGTTCTAGCTATGTTAGATTTCCTAATAGTTTAGAAGGTGTCTTTTTAGAATTCCGTCTCGAAAGAATTTTCGGTCCTTATCTGATTACATTGGCTTGCGTAATAATTACCACTTATTATGCCAGATGGGTGGGCAGTTGTGATTGTAGAAATGTGTAGTGCAGTCCTTACCGTAAGGGCTGGATTTGGGCTTGTATTGATTGATCTCTGTTCACAGTGAGGGGGAGAGGTTGGCAATGGAGGAGTAGAGTCACCCGTATAAATCCTGTAAGTGTATAATTAAGTAAGTGTCCAGTGTATCTTTAAGGTCAGCCGCGAAACAGGCTACAGTGTTTAGTGAGAGGATGAATGAAGATTAACTAATTTGGTTGTAAACCTTTTCTCAGCATGATGCCCTGAGAGGAGGGGTGGGTAAATTATCTATTAACGGTCTACCTATTTGTGATATAGGGTGACCATGTTTAATATCATTTTGTTTTTTTTGTTTTTTTTTCCTTTTGTTGTTTCTGCTCTGTACTTTGATGTATCACCAGCCGGGCTTTAGGTAAAATCATTATCTCCTTGTTATTATTGACGGTCTACCTTTTGTGATATAGGGTGACCATGTATAATATAATTTTGTGTTTTTTATTTAATGTGGATTCCTTTTTGTTGTTTCTGCTCTGTACTTTGATGTATCACCAGCCGGGCTTTAGATAAAATCATTATCTCCTTGTTATTATTGACGGCCTACCTTTTTGTGATATAGGGTGACCATGTTTAATATCATTTTGTTTTTTTTTTTTTGTTTTTTTTTCCTTTTGTTGTTTCTGCTCTGTACTTTGATGTATCACCAGCCGGGCTTTAGGTAAAATCATTATCTCCTTGTTATTATTGACGGTCTACCTTTTGTGATATAGGGTGACCATGTATAATATAATTTTGTGGTTTTTTTTTTTTTTTTAATGTGGATTCCTTTTTGTTGTTTCTGCTCTGTACTTTGTTGTATCACCAGCCGGGCTTTATGTAAAAATCATTATCTCCTTGTTATTATTGACGGCTTACCTTTTTGTGATATAGGATGACCATGTATAATATAATTTTGTTTTTTTTTATTTTTTTATGTGGATTCCTTTTTGTTTTGTTTCTGACCTACCCGTTGATGTATCACAAGCCGTGCTTATGTAAAATCATTATCTCCTTGTTCTTGGGGACGGCCTACCTTTAGTGATATAGGGTGACCATCCATAATACTTGGTGTTATTTTAATTTTATTGGAAATTCTTTTGTTTATATCTGATCACCTTTGAAGTATACGGTGACCATGCCCTAGGTGAATTTGTCTATATCTATTGTCTTTGTTTTTTTTGTTTTATTTGTTTTGTTTATTAAAATTATTTTAGGAATTGTACTCCCTGTATTATGCAATTGTTTCAGTGCTGGTTGCCCTGTGGTTAAACCAGTATTGGAAAGATAATCTTCTGTACTATTGTAAGGAGTTACCGGAGGATTGTTCCGTGCTCCTTAGTATAAGGTTAGGGGCTATAGTAGATTCAGTAGTGTGTTGTCATCGTAAGGTTTCCGTGGTTTCCTTGCGGCTAGGTTCCCTTACACCAATTAGGGGTGTCCTACAGGCAAATGCTGACAACCGGTAAATCGGCCACGAGACCGTATCCAGTAGGGGGGACATACACCCCTTGCTCCTTATTATTGCCTACAGCTGATGTGTCTATACTCTGGGAATGATAATTTTTTTTTTTTGTTGTTTTTTTTGTTTTCTTTTATAACATAAGATGGAGTGTTAGGAGTATATTTATTTTTTTTATAAAAGACGGGTGAGAAGTTTGGGATTTATCCAAAAAGGAAAATAACGCGCGAGATTGATTGATACGAGCGGAATTAAAACGGACTTCCCTGTATTCTGATTTTGACGGGTAAATAATGACGCATAAAAATCGAGTCCGAGCGTGACGCAGTTGTAATTAGGACAGGGAATGATGCAATCGTCCGTTGTTTCTGGAAGATTCTATTCCAAAACGGGCGGCTTAAAGAATTTCATCTAGCACCGAGCAATTGCGTCACTTATAATAAATAATCAAACGCAAGGGTTTGATTGGTCAAATTACGGCCCGACCAAAGATTTGACGAATCAGGACATCGCTTACAAATATGATCAACGGGCGAAAGGGTATCACGTGGGGATGCACAGGTGAGGCGGTCAGAAGGTGGGTGCTTCATCACGAGCGGTACCGTCACGATTACTAGTCCTGTTATTAAGACAGCTCCCGGTCGGGGGAATACGAATTAATAATTAAATAATTCGTTCAAGTTATCGGTCAGTTACCTTGTGGTCCGAGTTATAATATCCTGGTGGGAAATACGAATTAATAATTAGCTTTTTTTTTGTGAAAGTTCTTCTGGCACTTCCATCCAGACTTGACGCGGGGATTTATCTGCGGAATAGTATTTTCCAAAGAAATAATCTTGGATTATTATTGGCTCCATCGGGCGTGAAGCAAGTAAAGTTTCGAGATACTAAAAAAAAGCGGTTCTTTAAATAACTGCGGGTCGGAAATCGTTCTCCCAGGCCGAAGGCCAAGGAAGAAGATTGGAAGCGGGGCAGCGCGAGCTTCAAAGGACGCTTGCGGCATCATCATCATCATCAGAGTCATCGTTCCGGTTTCGTTTTCGGGGGAAATCTTCTGGTTCTTCCACAGTTCCGAGAGTATAGACATTACGCGTATCGTTCCTTATCGATATTCATGGTATTGTGGGGTGAGTGATCTCTTTTTATTGTAACCTATCATTGTGGATTTCTCCTTACCTCATAGCCTTTATGTTTGTGCTGAATATTGAGCGGGAATCGGTCTTTAATGCAAGCCCAAATTATTAGTCTGCCTACTCTGGTATTTTTTGGTAATATATATAATTTTTTCTCGGCATTATTGCGGAGTTTTTTTTTTTTATTATAATCTCATTGGATTAAACTAAGTATTATCACAATTTTATGTCTTTCCTTTGTTGTTACCTTTGTCCCGGAGATAATATCTTGGAGGCCTAGTATAAATTATTGTGCCCATCGCAATCTGAGACGAAAGAGTACTTGTTCTGTAATTTCTTCATTTGCCGCTGAGAACCGGGTAAGTTTTATTGAGAAAGAAATATCGCAGAAGTGTTTAAACTATTGCTTTATTGTTGCATGGAGGCAACGCTCTTTCTTAATTTAGTAAATATAGGTATAAGTGTGACAGATGTTTTTGCTATATTAAAATTTCATAATATTTTCCGTTTAAAATGAGTTAAAATATTACAAGATCAAGTATTTAAATAAACAATGGTAAAATATATCTCATGTTATTTCACGCACGACTGAAAAAATGCTTTTAAATACACTCAATGCTCAAAGATAAGATTTAATTGAGAAATCGTCTAAGAGTGTTTTTTTTTGCGAAATTTAATGGACGAAACATGTTACTAGAATTTTCTCCAAATTAAAATATTATACAATCAATATGCCGCCTTTAAATTTCTGGTAACAATGTTTGACCCAAATTACTTAATTGTGTTTTACTACAGAATATATTGAAATTTATCATTACGACAAAGTAACAATTAATAAACATGTTTTTCACAAAAAAAATTATTCTGAATTTAAACACTATTTTTTTTTTGGTCAATTCTCTAGAAAATTTTAACTTTATTTTTATCAATGTATTAATACTTTTTTATATGTAACTTTAAAATCTGAAGAACATTACCATCTCCAGTAAAGTGGTACAACTCAAAATATATATTTAACTAAGTGATAAAAACAGATGTATCCAAATTTGGTGGCCGGGGGAACGGAATTTATTAAAAAACCAACTATTTCTTACGTTAATTGCAATTTAATAAACATTATTTTTATATTTTACAAAAAATCACCGTTTTAACACACACAATCATTTTTTTCTGTATACTTGATTAAAATTTAAGAACAGTTAAAGAAATAGGGAAAATTATTACACGTATTTATTAGTAACATTTTTTGCTAAAAAAATGTCGTTATATGTTGGATTTTGTACACATTCCAAAATAATATTTCACCAAAACCTCGTAGTGCTGAACCGTGCGATGGTTGAAATTTGTTCAAACTCTATGCAAGTATTAGAACGTTTGATATAGTAGCTGATAACATTTCTGATTTTGGTTTTTAACCTTTTCGAGCATCGGTTATATGGATTATTTTCTAAAAAAAGTGTTATATTCAAACGGCCAATATTAGACTTACAAAATAAAAGTAACCTATTTAATGAGTCACGATAAAACAAAATTAATTGAGTAAAAAACAATTTACATTATTGATACGCTTAACTTTTCCGATGAAATGCATCGCTTGAATGAAAAGTATATATATTTGTTATAACGTAAAATTCAAATACGGCGAAGAAAATCAGCAATTAAATTTTTAAAAATGCTCCAAATTACTGTCGAATGTTGGAGAGGATTCTTTCCCCAATCTTTTATTTAAAATATCTTCAGAGCGTATAAAAGGGGCGAGGAAAAGAAAAAAAACAGAATTCTCCGGAACATTCCTTTGTACCGCAGCCAACTGTTCTCTGATCGGTGTCCTGAAGCAAAGAACCTGAAGTTTGAGCTACTTAACCCGAGTTTCTTTGAGACACTACTAAAGTACAACCGAGAAAATAGAACATATCATCATCATTGTCGTAATCTGAAATAAAGCTCCAGTAAGTGCGCACCTTTCCCCTTTTGTGCTTTTGTTTTCTGTAATATCATTGTGGTATGTCAACTGTCCTGCATAAAAGTGACTTTTCAACGTGATACTTTCTCAAAAAGCATCTCGACTTTCGTCTAATAGTCACTTCAATAGCACTAAACTTGAATGGCCTTCAAAATTTATATTTATAATTTTCATTTCAAAACAAAAAGTATTATGTTTCACAGAATTAATTGTTACTTAATTGTCACCCTGAAAATTCAACAAAATCGTTACTATTGTATTTTCAATTCCATATCAATGTTTACTTGATGTTTTTAAACTTGAGACAATTTTTGTAAAAAGCTTTTCTGTTGTACCTAAAAAGCTATATTCTACCTAAAAAAGAGTATAATAAAAATTAGTCTGGATTTCGAGTTCATCTTACTTCAAAAATGCCTTTAGAAACCATACTTAAAGTCTCAATTGTGATTTTACTACAATTTATATTCAAATATGAAAAATCTGAAAACAATGAACCCAAAAGTCGTTGTTGCAAAGCTAACATAATAACCATAAGATCACAACACCGATACTGTTTAAAAAGATGCAATGAGTTACAATACAAAAAGCAAAAAGGAAAAGGAGGGTACAAAAAGTTTCACCTTTACTTTTTTACAAACCATAAAACATTGTTATCGATTATTTATGAAATTTCCCATCATTTTATTTAACTTCTTTAAAATACTGAAACTTTACACATTAATAAATAAAATTAATTTTATTTATCGTCGGGCCAATAAAAACTATATTTTAAGTTATTTTATGTTAATATAATATTTTATAAAAGTAAACGATATTAAAAAATGTTTGCATTTTTTATCATTGATATACACAGACATATCATATGTGTATCATACAAGGCCGAGTAACTTTTGGCAGTGGTAAAGATGTCAGATTTCCATACCTTTATATTCACGCTCTACCACAACTATACCCATATATCTCATGACAAACAATATTTTGTTTCTTTCACTTCTTATCTTTTCCATATTTAAAACTTCCCAAATAACATCAAAATATCCTGTGTAACACAGTTCACTATGTGTATTAACATTTGTGTGTAACACAGTTCACTATGTGTATTAAAGGAGGTATTCTCATTTCATGGGCTGAAAAATCGACGATTTTTAAGTTTTTTTTTTCAGTGAAAAAATATTTTTTTGAATTGTTTTTTAGACATGTTTATTTATCTTTTAAGAATATTTTTATAAAATTTTATTGTAAAAAAATATTGTTTTTGTTGTTATTAAGTTGGAAGTAACCGCATAATGGACACCCTCCAGTACATGGAGGGTGTCCATTATGCACGTAATTGTGGCTGTTATACAAGTCTGATTTTTTTTTTAAATCTCTTTTACTCAGAAAGCATGTAGCTATGGCTGGTACTAGAATAATAAAAAAATAATAATTAGAAAAAAAGTGCGGCTGTTGAAATTAAAAATCCATGTATTTTCGTTTTTTTTTTGTCTTTAGAGGAGTGAAAAAAATTATCGATTGAAATAATTCTAGTACTGGCTATAGAGAGAGAGGTATAACAATGAGAATAAGTACTTATTCATTAAAATCGGTTAATTCGTTTTGGAGTTATTACGGGGAATAGTTTAAAAAAAGTGATTTTTCAGGAAACGCGTTTAAAGTTTCAAGTGCAATTTTTACACGAATTAAAGTAAATATTTTAAATTTACTATTAATCAGAAATTCCAGGGCCATATAAACTTGTTTAAAAATCCCGACAAACTAAATATCAATTCACCATTCCAAGAAATCCTATTGGAAGAAAATTCTTGGAATATAAGGCTACTGCCATAACCATAGACGACCCGAAAGCTGCAAAGCTCAGGTCATTTTTTGACCGGAGCGCTCAACTATAAAGCCTCATAACTTTTCAAAGTGGCAGGGGTTTTCGAACATTTCTTAATGGAAATTATTTTAAAAGGATTATAGAATTTTTTTGAGAATTCTAAATGAGAATACCCCCTTAAGAACCTATACTTCCATTTTAAAGCATTAAAACATTTTTAACAGCTCATTTTATTAGAGTTTCAAGATATGAAAAACCTTATTAGTAAAAAATCTGGATTTTAATTATATTAAGTTTTAAATTTTCTCATGACATAAAAGTTTTTTGTAAGAATGTTTTTATTTTTAATAAAAATGTTTATAAACAGTCAGTGGCAAATGCATTCAGGAAAGCTTCTTAAAAATGTGTGCTGCAAGATAATATACAAGTTAAAATGCTGAAGCATTTTTCTCACTTCCTTTGCTTTATTTTGTTTTACAAATAGATTTTCTACGTGGTACCATTCATCGGACTTTTCAATTTCCCCGCGAAGGCCTCGCCATTAAGATTGACGTCGGTGGCAAAGCGTAAAAGTAATGGCCCAGCCATTGTTTACCCTCCCTTGCACGGATGCACAGTATATCTATTAAAACCGCACACAAACAAAACTCTTATAACAGAATTAGAGAACTTCGTGGTAAATTATTGAATAATTTTACTAAAAAACATACCTCAATTAGAATTTTACTTCAAAAAGACAAAGAAATCGAACGATATTTCCGCCAAACAGTATATGATCTGAAAACTATTTAATAACCTATAAGATATGTTTACGCACTTGCGACGACAATAATTTTTTCATGGTTTTTTTCAAGATGACATGCTTGGTGCAGATTTTTTTATATTGCTAATATTGTATTTTCGCTACTAAAATTACAAGATAAATAAAGAAATTCATACTTTTAGAAATATTGTCTTCTTTGGGCTGTTTTTTCTCTTTCTTATGTGATTTATTTAGTCTTCTTTAAGAAATTTATTAAGTCTACTGATTACCAAACACCATATTGCCTATCTGTATTCAATACGCAAAATTTTGGACCTTGTATTTAAGACTTTTCCATGAAAGGAGAACTGCTCATACATTTTTTTAAATTTATATCACACTGTATCTCTTATCAGAGAAGACAGTTAAACCAAAGCTTTTAACTGTTCTATCATAAGACGCTCATCTTAAGTCTCCTCTGCATGCAGACATCTCTTTTTTCGACCTCCTATATTTTCTACTTAAAAATCATATACACACTTTCTTCCAACGTGATATTCTCAGCCTTTTACTTTCACATTTCTTTCTCAAGTATGCGTTTTATACTAGTCTTTCGTCGCTCATTTTTTTCAACATGCTTATAACTATTACTATTGATTTAGAGATTATAGTATATTCATACATTTTATGAAAAATTATAACATGCAAGCTGTTAATTTATGATCATCAATCTCGAAACAGTTTACACTGTGCAGTCGTTTAACGCTGCAGGAAGGCATCAAATGAACTGAGCTAAAATATTTTTTCAGAATTTTGAAAGCTGAAACAAAAGCTCTCACTGCCGGGAGGTTGGAATAACGAATGCAATCGTGGCACATTTAGTTGAAATTAATTACGATGCGGTGAATGGTCAGTGCGCTTCGAGGGAAAATTATTTAACCCAATAAAGCCTGCTTTTACATTCCGAATATTTCAACAGATTTTTTTATTTTAATTGAATGAAATATGCGAGTATTTGTAATTAAAATGGACACTGTGTCGTAAAACTACAATTTTTCCACTTTTTATCTTTTTTTCTTGCGAATTGTTTCATATATAATGATTGTTTAATAATTTTATAGTAATTTTATAGTAAAAAAAAAAAAGTGGAATAAACAGTGTTTGATCAAAATAAATTACAATGTCTTTAAACCTCCACAACGTTAATGCCTTAACTATAAACAACAATTTTATAGTTGTTTGGTAGCTTAAATCTTTGGTTTCAAAAGAAAAGAGGAGAAATTTTCGTATCAATTTTCGATAAATAAGAAAGACTGGTTTTTATAAAAGTGACATATGTCTACAAGTTACCATCACTCAATAAAATTATTTTTCTTTAAACTCCTATAAATATCAAAAAAATAAACAATTTGGTTTTTTGTCACAAAAACTTGATCAAAGAGTATTGAAGTTTAAAGGTAATTGAATTATTTTGTACGAAAACAGTTTATACACATTGATCAAAAACTGACAAAAAAACCTTTTTTTTTTTTTTTTAATATTAATAGTTCATTTTGATAATTTTTATGTCGGTTTAAATAATCCAAAGAAGATTTGAGAATATTGAAATGATGCTGAAAAATTATCCTTTTAAAAGTTTATTTTATTTTATAGGAATGAAAAAGAATTTTTTAGAACTATAAATACCCGAAATAATAAGAACCATTTACCCCAAAACTAAAATATCTGACTTTTTTCGAGGTCTGAAGGAAATAGATATAATGACTTATATAATATTATTTAATAACATGCGATGCACAAGGAGCTATATTAAAATACATGTCAATTGTTTTTAAAGCAAATTAATTTGAAAAATTCTATAGCCGCATGGAATCAAACTACTGGGTGTTAAACAAGGAGAATTGCTTCAAAATATCAAACAAAGAAACCAAAAAGGGTTAATTCAGTTATACGCTGCTTCAATAACAGCGCAGTAATATGTTAAGTACAAGGTTAATAATTTGAGATTTAGTTTTTAAAAGATAGAATGTATTTTTTGTAGATTTAATTCGTATTTAAAAACAATCTGAGTTTCTTCGGGTTAGACCATTACTAAGTACAAACAAGAAGCTTGGATGAAGAGGATATGACGTTCCATGGAATTGGGTTTATTTGATTTATAATGTGCTTTCTCGAAACCCCTAAATCCATGATTTGATGACCAAAAGTATGAACGTTCTGTTAAATCGACTCGAATGAACATTGTTGATATATATACTCGGATAGAAAATCTCTGAACCACAAATTCAAATTATAAAAAAATTTATGTTTGTAACTTGGAAAATGCAATCTAAATAAAAAATCTTTAGTTTGGTCTAACCATACTTTTTTTAATCTACTTCTCCTACAGCTCTCACTCAGGTTTGGATTGTATTTTGATTTGGTCAATCTTGCATTTCGCTTTCGTTAAACATATACAAATCAACTCAGCATGCTTGGTTTATCCTTATTCAACACCACTGCCCTAAGATAACATTTATCCATAATAGTAACAGTGTATCTTAGCGTACATTGACAAACTACATATTTTGGAAATTAAAAATGAGAATTAATTATTTTTGGTTAACATTTTTATTGAATGAATCTTTGTCTGCCTTAAAGTATTAGAGATGTGGGTGGCGTGTGCAGCTTAAGGAAGCACTTGAAGACAATCCTTTTTGGGAAGTTTTATGGCAATGTATGAAAAAATATTAATATAATATTACACACATGCACTACACTCCACCTAAACGTGAATGTGGAACTATCGCATGTCAGAAGATCTATAAGTTTCTTTGTAGTTCGTCTTTCCTCGGAAAGTTTTCTGTCAAATACGTTTTCACATACCCAGATGCGGGTTAGTTCTTAATCTAATGGATGCAGCCATCATCTTCTCATCCTTAAACTCAACTTGTTTTTTTTTTAGTAATATTTTTAATCTTTATTACTGATAGTGGGTTTGAATCCCAAATTGAAACGCCCTTCAGAAGAGTTTTCTCTCTTAAATTACTCTACATAAATGGTCCTTTTATTATTATGCTAAAAAATAAAATGACCTCCTCATTGTTTCTTTCGCATGAATTTTCTTAAATATTTTCGAAATTCATTAACATTCAGACGTTCATAAAACCACTAATTATGTCTAGAAATTCAGCATCATAAAACTTGGAACAAACACTTACAATTCCAGCTAAAATATCTCCGGTAAACTTCTCTTAAGCTTTTCTATTGTTCGTGGAAAGTGGAGATAATAATTAAGAAGAATTTAGTTGTTGAGTTGAATGGAATGGATACAAACTTTCATATGGTACTCGAGCACTTGCTAAATGAACGGGATTCCTATTTCCATTCAGTTAAACGAATAACATATAAAATTGGATTTTATAGCACAATCGTATTATAAATATCAATGATAGGTAAAAAGTATTCAAGTGATATATGAAAAGTGTTAGCATTAAAACGCCCATTAGTTTATTTTATATGAAATTTAACTATGCATATAATATTATTCATAATGAAATAATATTACTATAGTAATAATTGTATATTCTGCAGAGTTGTATTTTTTTAACTATTTCCAATTATTTACAATGACGAAAACAAATTTAGTCTTTAAAATGTTTGGTGAATATTTGTTCATTCATATTTTTCGTGGTGAACGTAATTGCGTAAAACCTAAAGTTTTTCGGTGTTTTTTTTTCATTTGAAAAGATTGAAGTTTCCTTGAAACGCGCTGTCATAAATACACATTTAGAAAGAGGGAAAAAGTAAACATGATATGACTACAATTTTCGTGAATTTCCAAAAAAAAACGCAGTTCCTCACCATGACGCCATAGCCTATTGGAAATAGCAGAGAGAACAGACATCCAATTTCCTGGCACACATCTTTCGCTTCTTGTACATTTACGTAACTCGTCATGGACACTCTCAGTTCTTATGAAGATTTTTCACTTTTTCGTCTTTTAAAATGGGATTTTTTGGTCATCTCATATTTTCCTAGGCTTTCCCTAACTTCCCATGCCTTTTTACACTACTCGTATAAGATATTTTTGTAAATTTTCGCACATTCATTCTTTTTACATGGCAAACCATTAAAATGATCCTTTGTTTATTTTAGCACTGTATCTTCTGTTAATAAGTACTTTTATAACCAATTTAGATAAAATAAGATTGACTCTTAGCTGCTTATTACAACAATGTATAAATTTTTATGAATCAAAGATTGAGGAAGAGTAGGCAGAAGCGCTTTACATGAAATAATTCAGGAGCTGTTTAATATCATCAAATATGGATCATTTCTCAAGATTGATAGCTAACGTGAGGACTAGGGGCATAAGATGGCCCAAATAAAAAAAGAAGATATATCAGTACGTTTGTCAGAGTTTGTGAGAGCACCCTTGAGGAAAGACTGCCCTCTTAAAGTTATATATAAATTGTCATTTTATTATTAAAAAGAATTGATCTATTCTAGATATGTTCGCTAAGCGAAACTGGTTAATTAGCATCATAACATTGAAATAATTTCATGAAATAACCTTTGTATTGTATTTTAAATATAAAATATTTTGGTATTACGTTTTAAATTAAGGTTTGATTTTTTATTTTTATTTTGTCGCTTTAAAAGATTTTCGGTTCTTTAAAAGAAAGCTCATAGTCGCTACTGAATGTTTAAATGTGGAGTTTTAATAATGAATAACCAGTATACTATTAATTTAACAGAAAAATGCTATTGGTAATGCTGCACTGGATATTGGGAAGATTATTTTTAACGACATAAGAATGTGAACATTTAAAAGGAAAGATTAAGAAAATACTAGCAATTCTTAAAAACCATTGGCTTTGGTTAGCAACCAGATGATTTCATGTTCATTACTGGATTAGCAACCAGATGATTTCATGTTCGTTATTGTAAAAGCAACCAGATGATTTCATGTTCATTGCTGGATTAACAACCAGATAATTTCATGTTTATTACTGAATTAGCCACCAGATGATTTCATGTTCATTACTGGATTGAGAATTATCTACCTCAGTGGCCTTATTGTTAAGGTGCTAGCTAAATAATACGGAGTCACTGTATATTTTCTAGTAATTTTTTGCATGATTTGTTTCATAACAGTTTTGTTACCACGATACTTCAAAATTAGCAAAAATGACAATGTAATTTGTTGATGATAACCTCAACGTATGGAAATGAAACATAGATTTATTAGGAGGTTAAAAGTTAAATTAATTATGTAGGGATATGTTACGTGCACTAAGAAAAAAATAGAGATTGTTAATGTATGAAAAAGTCAGAACAAAGACATAAAAATAAATTAATGGATAAGATAGATGTTGGAAGTAAGATGAAGAAAGTAAACTTTAAGATGGTTTGGACCTTGAAGAGAGTAAATAACGAAAATACGAGTAAGCTAGTATTTGATTCACAAATGCAAGGTGTGTACCTATATAAGAATTAAACCGAGGAAAACAAAGCTACATAAAAATATCAGATTTTAAAAGAAGATAGAGTGAGAAATATGTATAAAAGAAAATGTGTGAATGTGGAGAACGCAAATGTTGTGTGCTAAGATAGTAATTTTTTTAGATACGTTAGCTTTGCCTACCCTGCGTGATAGTTTGTATGTATTTGATTATTTTTTTAAAGTGATGCCATTTTATATTTCATGTCATTTTAGATTCATATCTATTTTATTTAGTTATTGGTTGATTGTAACTAATATGCATTTAATAGAAATATGCTTTACACAAGCACAATTTATTATAACGCACTTAGAAGTGGCTAAGTTATCTTCAAATGTATTTTATTTGACATCCTACAACAATTATCTAGGGTTACTCAGCATTCAATTTAACACCCTTTCCATTCAGTCGAAAACAGAGGTATGATTAAAACCGCCTGAATCCAGGTCGTTCAACAGCGTACCACAAGTCTTTCTTAGTAACATCGTTGAGATAGTATAAGGTGAGCGTCCAATATGTCAAGTCCGCAGTAGATGGCAAAATAAGGCAGCTTTTGGCCAGCTACCAAGCAACATCCTTTTAAACAACCTCCTGCGGCTCTCCCAAATCGTAATAGTTATAGGCTGCTACTGCGTCCTTGTGTTATGTGATAGTATCACTTGACATCCAACATTCTTCTAAGACATCTGTTCTCAGAACTTTGTATAGCACAATATTACGAAGGTGGATCAAATATAAACGAGACTTTTTTGTTTGCAAAATAAAAAACGACCAAGTATGTTACACATCATTTTTCCACATAATCTCCTGCTTTAGAAATGCTTTTTCTCAGCGGATCGGTAGTTCTTTTATACTGTCATCGTAAAAAGAAGTAGGTTGTGTCAGCAGCAAATTGCGCACAATGCGCATCTACCACATCGTCGTCGTTGAATCGTTGGCCTCCCTGAGCTTTTTTCAGTAGCCCAAAGAGATGAAAGTCGCAGAACGATAGATCAGGGCTATAGGAAGGGTGTTCCAGTCGTGTCCAACTCATTGTTTGCATGTTAAGAGTAGAGCTGCAGTATGGGGCCTCGCGTTTTCATGGAGAAGAATCACTTCTCGTATCGGTTGGTCACGTCTTTTACATCGATAAGCAAGTTTAACTTCATTCAAAAGCTCGCAATAGTACGTCACATTATTGGTGCAAAAAATAATGTACTAAATGGCGCGCCGGTTCCAAAATATGGTCGCAAACATTTTACTTGGTATTGGCTTTCACAGGGGTTGCCTCATCCTTCTTTCTCTACTCCATGTTGACTTGTTTCGACTCGGGCGTATAGTGATGTACCTAAATTTTATTGCAGGTAACGATGCGCCTTAAAAATGCGTTCCCTTCTTGTGCAAACCGCGCCAAGAGCCGCTCATAGACGTGGAAACGTGCCAACCTTTCGTAAACTCCTTGCCAGGCAAACACACGAGGCTCTAATAGTATTTAATTCCCAAACTGTGCCGTCAATCTCCGCAGAATTTCGGCCGGTTTTACGTCCTCACGACTGAAATCTTGATAATTATGTGCTGCGCAATCGACGAGTGCACCTCTTTCTCAGACATCGTGTGCATACTATTGACGGAATCTGCCGAGACCGGCCGACCGCTCTTCCCATTCCTGATATCCCCTCCCAACACTCCTCGAGGCGGACGCGCGCTTCGTTTAAAATTACGCCCTCTGAAACAAAAGTCTCGTTTATATTTGATCGACCCTCATACATTGTCGTCGTGCACAGTGCTACCCGGAAGGCTTATTGCCATGTGGCAATATCTTCCAATCAACTTGAAAGACAATTCGTTAATTTAAGGTTTAATTCTTAATTTTCCTTTCCTTTCTACCAATCCTTATCTTTTCTTTTGATTAATGATTCCATTTTTGTTTTAATTATTTATATTGTTCGTTAATTTTATACAAATAAATATTGTTTTACTATAAATGTATTTTTCGACCATGTAACTTTATTTAATTTTATCTGGTTGGTCGGAAACAATTTTCACTTAGCGATAAGCCAGCTAAATTGGATTACAAAGAAGTGGTATAAAACACAGAATCGTTAAAAAATCTTTAAAGAAAACCAGACTAGATTTTTTTTAACCTTAAAAAGTCTGGGAATCAAAAGACAGGCATCTTATCAACTAGGTCACGGAGGGCGTCAACTTTGAAAACAAAGCATAACTTGAACTACACGTGTATTAAACCAAAGTTATAATAAATAACTTCCTATAAATAAACATTAAGCAGTTATTTCACGAAAAGCAATTTGATAAAGTTTAAATCTGTATCATTCTTTAGTTTTTATTATCGACGAATAAATTTCTAGCAGAATATCTTTAGGAAATTTCTCGCTTTTCAAGAAAATTGTTTAATTTTACTATTAAATTAAAAAATTCCCACAAACGCTGAGCGGTAGATCGTGTCTGGAATGCTAAAAATTCTAACAACATCCGCCCCTGCCGTAATAAGGGTTAAAACTTCATTACGTCATCAATCCTCGCGTAAAATTACTCGGGACTTTATCTGAAACAATAACGCAAATTGTTTTGCTCAACTATTCTTCAGAACAATCAAGTTTAAAACGGTGGATTTTTAAGATTCGTAAATATTTTAATGTGCCGGTAAGAAAACATTAAAATGATAAACGCTTACTAAATGTGTACGAATATAAAAGTTGGCGCTTCAATTTAATAAACAGTGAAACCTTGGTACTAGAACGTCTTGCATCTCGAAAAATTCGGTTCTAGAACACTATTTTTTTTAATAACAATGCCATGTCAAGCTTCAGAAAAAAAAATAAAACGCTGGCAAAATCAAACTTCGTTGGAAATTTTTAGTGAGACAAAAAAATAAACAACCCCAGGACAGTAACCTGACATTTTTATGTAAGTTGACTCCCATTCCAAACAATAACACCTCTCCATGTGCCTTACCACATCCCACTTACTCCATCAGCTCTCCTCAATACAGATCAAATACAGTTAAATTTTAATTAATTTTATCTATGTATTATGTAACCATATTTAGTTTTTTTAGGGGTTTGGTATAAATGCATACAATTAACATTATTTCTTATGGGAAAAATTAATTCAGTTTTCGAATTAAAACGGTTTTCGACTTTTGGAATGGAAGTTCCACTGTGATTTATAATTTTAACATAATTTGTACATTTTTAATTCACCGTTGCTAAAAATGAAACTAAATTATGTCAAAAATATCCAGAAAAGCATTATTAAAAAAGAAGCGTAATATTTTAGTCAACTGGTAGAAATAAGTGATTTTAATATTAATAAAACATTTTGTATAGCGAAATTTAGAGAGCCGGCGCTCTAACTCGGGATTCCATCGCATTATCAGCGATTAAATATATCCCAAAAAATAAAATGATTTGAACGTTAAGATAGGCAAGTAATGGTTGAAGCCTTAAAATAAAACTTTCTAGCATTTGTATGTATTTAGATAAACATATTTGGTAAGAAAACCGCAAAAAACTTACACAGAGATGATTAACTAAATAGTTATCATTTTAGATTTTCCGATATGTGCAATACATTCGGTCCAAGATGAAGTGTTGTATTTGTGATTGTTGTTCTAATATAATCATATTTTTCATAAGATCCCCCAGAAAGTGTTGTCTTTGAGAACTTCCTGAAGCTACACACGCAATCCATATTTCTAACACTAAAAATCAGTGACAGTAGAAGTCCTATCATAATAAACCACCATTTAGGACCAATTAGGAATAATCAATTATTCAATGAAGATGAGATCGACCTCAAAGTTCTGCTCTCCTCCGAAACAACATATTCCAGACAGATAAGAGAGATACAATGGAAACATACTATTATGGGGCTTCAATACAAAGAGACAAAGTTTGAAATTAATCATCAATGGAATGAATTGAATATCATATACAAACATATGTTTATATACTAGACCACTAACTAAAAGTCTTAGAAATCTGTATTTTAATATAATGTTTTTTAAGTCGTATTTTAATACTTTCTTTCTCACTTGAGTGATATTTAAAAATAAAATTTTATAAATTATGAACATTTTTTTTTCATATATAAAGTGTTCAATTATCTTCTTCTCCCTGCCTCCATCCCAACTCACTGTCTGCGAAAACTGTTGGGGTCAGCTCTCCTCGTCCTCAGGTTTTATGCTCTTCTGTCCCGGACTACGTCCCCCAGACCGTGCGTCTGCATCAGGTTATCTTTTTGCACCACCCATGAATTATTTGGTCTGCCTCTAGTTATTATTCGAGGAAGGTCCATGGAGATTGCCTGGTTCACAATGTGATCGGGTGCTCTACGTCCAACGTGCCTATACCATCTCAATCGCCTCTCCTCCATCTTACTGTTGATCCCTGTAACACCTAGGCTTCCACGAATGCGTGAGCTTTTTATTTTGTCTCTTAGGGACACACCAGCTGACCATCTTAGCTGTAAAGTATTCAATTATCAATCACATAAATATGATATATAAAATACAATTAGATTAACTAATATATTTTTGCAGTATAATAAAATTAAATCTAATATATACAAATAAAAACCACTTCTTTCAGAAATTTATATCACTCGTATTAAAAAAATGCGTCACATACTTCGAAAATGCATTTTGTGTAGTGCGTTTCTCAAAAACAATTGTTTATAAACATCGGCTTTGTATTTGTTAGTTAAATGAATCACCTAATTTTTTACTACTGTAGGTACCTTATGTTGTGCTATGATTAGAATATCATGATAGGCAATCCGTCGCGATTGGGTTAGATGTCAGTCTATTTTGTAAACAAGCATAATATGATTTGAATACCATGATAGACAATCCTTCGCGATTGAGTAAGATAGTCAGTCTATTTTGTAAACAAACAATGCTTTTACGCCAATAGGTTTATTATTTACATTCCATCCAGAATTTAACATATCAAACCAGTTATACGATGGCTAAAAACTTTGAATAGGTTCAATCTATGATACATTAATTTGGATAGGTTCAATCTACATTAATATAAGTAAGTCCTACTTAAGAAGCTATCCAATTGCGCTTTCTTTAATTGATAACAATGTTTTTTTTTGATAAATATATATTGAGAAACTATTTTTCTAGCTTTTTTACAATATGTATCGACTTTACGAGTCATCGCTTCACAGAATTCCCTGTTATTCACCAGGTCTTATTGACTCACAGCATCCGAAAATTTTCTTGCACCTAATTTTTCCCTCTTGTTGACCAGGTCTTACTGACTCAAAGCGCTCGAAAATCTTCTTGGACCTCATTTTTTGGATAAATTAAATAAGATCTGAAATCGAAACCATCCGTGAATATGCTGAGAATAAAACCTGGGTCTATAAAATTCACGAATACGCTGACAATCAGATTAGTGGCGCTGGTGATGATAATGTCGATAAACAAACGTCACTCAATAGTGGTTACGAATATATTCGTACAATTTGAAGTGTTTTGCGAACATCTTGCAGAATCGCATTCATTTGAACTCGAATTCATAATCACTTAGCGAGTACCTTTATATTTAGGGCTTATATGTAACGAGCATATTGTCTCAACACTTCGTACGTTCGCTAATTGCGTTCAGTGCCGCGGAAGTGTTTGTACACTCAGGCTAATATTTGATTTACATTGAGGCGAATTCTAATTACAATATGGTTTTTGATTAATATTCTGTCAAATTAATGCCAAGCGATACTGTTGATACAAATAAAGCGAATTCAGCTAATTGGTGGTTCAGCTAAGGTTTCGAATATATTATGGTTTAATATAACAAGATCACATGTTCTCCACATGGATTTAATAAAAATATATATACTTTTAATTTTTTTTAACAAAATAAATAAAACTTTTTTTTTTTTACTCACCACTGTTTTGAAAAAAAAATTATAAACATGACACCCCAAAGGGAAACAAACGTATTTTATATGTTTCACGAAATATATGTTTTAATTTTTTTGTATTATTTTCTAGCAATCCGATTGAACTTAAGTTTGGTCGTCATCTATTATTTAAGTGTATATTTTATACTACATTAAGATATTTAATGGAATACTTTTATCGCGAATCAGTGATACATCAATAAGGTTCTAAATATCGTTTTGCGAACACGGTATATAACTAAAGGAGTGCTTTGATTAGACTCGCTTTACGTTCTGGAAGTGGGCAAACCTTAGTTTCAAAATTCTTAAGTTTTACACAAAACATGTTAATTAAACTTAACTTAACCTTGGTGTTAAAATACCTTAAAAACGAATGACACTGAAGTGTTAAATGCTGGAATATTTTATAAGTAGACAATAAGGAAAAAACCTGAAACATATTTATTTAATTTTCAGATAAATAAATGTACACTTTTTACTTGTTCTGTGTATCTTTGAAACTGTCAAATATTTTGATCATAAAAAATATCAGTATTTGTTCTGTGTATCTTTGAAACTGTCAAATATTTTGATCATAAAAAATATATTGATCATAAAAAATATATTTTGATCATAAAAAATTAATATGTTTTAATCTTGTCCTGAAATTAATTTTTGTTCTCATCACATTAATACACTGTCCTAAGTACGTATTCAACATTTTCAAAACTTTCAATTTCCATTTAGTCAGAATTTATTTCACCCATCTTTCACCGTTTGAATCAATATCTGGAAATTGTGTTGTGTGTTTTATCTTTTAATATATTAAACATTTATATTCGTGTTGGGACATCCAGTGCATGTAATATGCAAACAATTTAAAATATTTGCTAAAATTCCCTGCGTTTCATTTGTTAACATTGGTAATAGAGTTGCATATAAATGAAATATATATTTTCATAAAATGATTTAAAATTTATTTAATTTTTATTTGAGTTTCTTTATATTGAATAATATATGTTTTACACGATCAAAACATAAACATAATTAGGCATTAAATATCAATCGCTGTCGTTTACTTTTTTCAGTATTTGTTCTGGTGTGACTCAAAAAGAAAACTAAAGGCCATTTCGGAAATAATGTGTTCTTTAATTTTCTCGGAACTAATTATTTTACCTTTCCAAACCGTCGCTTCCATATTTAATTTAGCTCAAATGACGCATACCGGGTGTGAAAGTTAATGCTCCGCTTTGTTAGCGTCACGATATCGCTATATCAGTTCAAACGTCGCTTTAAACTGTAATGGGAGCTCCGAAAGTTTTCAGACAAAACCTTTTAATATTCAGACATTTTGTTTCTACTCATTTGCCATAACATAAATAGGCACCTTTCTTGTCTAATGGTTTGAGATATTCCAAAAAAACATTGGGAGACTTAAGCAAGTAAACACCTTACAAATATTTATACTCGTATATTCTTATACAGGAAATTTATTATAATAAATTGTTTTGTATAAGATTTGCATTAAAACTGATTTAATCGGTGTGTATATTGCTATAATAAAATCCGTTTTCTACTTAATTATAGTGATAATTTTCAATGTTAGGACAAATCATGATAAATGATTCCATAAATATAATACTTTTATAAAATATGAAACCGAAACATGAAATTTAAAGAATTTTCGTGAAGTTTTTTTTTCGCCATAAAATTATGTTCTATCATCATTAGTAGCAGCACTTCAAAATGTGATGAATAGTGACTATTTTTTTAAAGAATAAATATGACCGAAGTCATAGGTATTCTCATGTCAATCAGAGTTTATCTTTCCTCTCTCCCACATCCTATTTGATCACTAAAATTATTTTTTTGCAAGGTAACTGTCTTGCATGCTATGTAGAAGTAGCTTTGCACACCATTTCCCTATCGTGATAGGAAGATATGACAGAGCGCCATATTTTTCTAATTTGACACACATCCTAAACCTCTTCCACACCCATATACCTTATCATAGAACCTCTACGATTTCTCTAACCCTACTTCAGAATATAATTCACTTGGTCCAACCATACTTTCGTTGGTCTTCCTCTCAAACTCCTTCCTCTCACAACTCTATACTTTATATCTTTTTGTGAGTCTTTCTTCATGCCCAAACATCTTGAAGTACTCTTATTGATCTTACTTAACACATCAGCCGTAAGTTCACATCCATCCCTGATCAATTCATTCCGTATTCTATCATGAATTGTCACTCCATGTGTTGTTAATACACGCATCTCTACAGCGTTTATTCGACTTCTGTCAGTATTTTTCTACGTTCACGTTTCACTTTCATTGTTTTTAATACAATAATAATTTTACAATTATAATTTGACATTAAACCGTTTGTTATGTTTTCGCTTAAGGGCGTGTCTATTTCACCAATTGAATCTTATTTTGTTTTTCTCTGGAGAGTAAATAAGACTCAAATAAAGGTATAAGGGAAAATAACATATTTTTTCCAAAAATATAATTTCAATGATTTATTTTCCAATGTTGTTACGAGTACAAGGCATAACTTGAGGTCCAAGATCCATGATACAGTCCACAGTATTACACTTTTAAGCACAAATCGAAAATTAATTCTCATTTAATATGATGTTATATTTCATCGCTTTTTCTATATTCAGACATTTTATTTTCATTGGTTGATTGTGTAAAAAAATATTCTATTAAAATGCACATTATATTTCAAAAACATTGCATACGATTTTTGTTTTGTTGAGCAGCCATAAGACGTATCTCTCGCGCTTTCTTGAAATTTACCAGTATAAATTTCCTCTGTAAAAACTTTATAAAAATTCAACCTTTTGAAATACTTATTTATTATTTTCTTTTCTCACATCCTGTTACATAATATTTCTCTAGAAAATATATTTTAGTTCTACTTCAGCATAATGTACTTTTCTCGTGACATGCCTTTCTAAAAAAAATTGTATAATAGAATATATATTATTATGAGGCATCCGATGAATGGAATCACAGGTGGAAAATTTGATTTGCTTTGTTTAATAATAAAAACTTTTCAACATTATTGCCATCATGCCATATCTCTATTGGGGTAAGCAGAGAGGATAAATCTGATATATCATATTCTAGTATACATTTTTCACTCCCTACTCGTCCATAAATTTTAGCATGCATACTCTCCTATCTTTAAGGCTTTATTTTCCATCTGTTTTTATTCGTTTAAAAAATAATCAATAACTTAAAAAACATACGTTATGTATAGTTAAGGTTTTAACACTGGGGAGGTTTAAAGACTTTGTAATTTGTTTTGTCCAACACTTTTTATTCCACTTTATATAACGGTGTAACCCTAACGGTCTCAAGGTTTTCACCTCATCATCAGGTCTTGTTTCTGCTCCCCTGAAAAACATTTAAAGATTGTGAGAAATTTGATAAACTTGTTCTCACAATTCCATTATTTAAGTAAGAAATATTTGAATTCAAATATATAAATGTAGTTAAACTTTAATTATATCTCTATACCATATATTTGTGGATGTATTATGAATTTTTAATGTATTCCAAAATAATCAGAATGGTATTAAACATGACACATTAACCATCTATATTGCTCAGTAACCATCGATATTGAACCTGGAACTTCTGGATGGAAAATAAACATGTTAACACTAAGATGCGGTGATTTTCAACAAAGTGTAACATTTTTCATTGTTATTTTGCATCACCAAGCTAAAATCGAGACACTCAGTGCTAAAACAAAATCACAAAGGACATTCAAATGTTGTGGTGGCTCCTAACACTTACAGAGGAAAATCAACCCTTGCAATGACAAAACGGATAGGGTCTTAGCCTCAAACACCTCATGTATGCAGTACAATTTAGTGAATTTATTGATATATGTTAATATCTTTCAACCACCAAAAATGTTAGAGGTACGTTAAGATAAAACCAGATTTTAACCCTTAAAAAAATTGAGTACCAACGGTAATCGAACGCATCTCACCCACTAAACCACGTAGGTCGTCACAATGAAGATAACTACAAAAGTTTGAATCTTTCCTTATTAGTAGGTAGTAACAATTATACAGATATCGTGATAGTTTTGTTTATTCAATATTTTACCAAAAATTAAGTGAAGTCCAGAAACTTAATGCTATTTTCCTCCGTTACAGAATTGAACGACCCTTGCCGAGACGTGGAGTGCCCCTGGGGAGCCTCTTGCACGGTGCTAGAGGGGCGTGCCGCGTGCCGCTGTCCACGGTGCGGTGCGCGCTCGCTCGCTCCAGCGTGCGGCTCGGACGGACGCGAATACGCCAGTGCGTGTGAGCTCGCCAGAGCAGCATGCGAAAACCAAATGAACGTCACACTTGTCTTTCGAGGAAAATGCGGTAAGTTTTTTTTTTCAATCTTGAAAGTAGTAAGACATTCAAAATGTGATTTCAACTGGCAAGATATTAATGTGTTCCAGATATGTTTGTTTAGGACAATCCGCCAGGTTTTGGATCATTTTTAGGCAACTTGAGAAAATTTTAGATAAAACAACATTTACAAGTTTTATGAAAATGGTGCCGAATAATTTCTCAGAAATATAGCACTCATATCCACTTGTATGGAAGGGGATCTTGAACTTGGAAGAATGATAAACTTTAGATAAATGATATGAAGATGCGTGCCCTTAGAAGTTGTGGAGTGTCAATGTATGAATGAAGGCGGATTAAAGATATCAAAATAAATGGATCGATAAAATGAATATTTTAAGTAAGATGAAAAAAAAAGCTTTGAGATGATGTGGACATGTAGAGAGAATGAATGACAAAAGAATAACTAAGTGAGCATACAAATCAAAATTACTAGATGTACGTGAAAGAGGTAGACTGAAAAAAACGTGACTGCATCAAATAAACCAGATTAAAATGAGGTTAAGTGAGAAATAAGAGTGGGGAAAGCGAAAATGGTATGCTTGGATAATAAAGTATGGAGATCTATTATCTCTGCCTGCCCTATATGGGAAACGGCGTGATGATATGTATGTGTATAAATGTATTTAGTTGGTATGGCTAAGTAGAATGATATGAATATTGATGCGATTGTGTAATGCGTATATTGGCAAGACTGATGTGTGTGACTTTTAAAATTTGACGTGAGGAAATGAATGAGTTTCATTAGTAAGTCCCGATAGAATATAACCGGCTAAGCTCAGGTGAACATCAGTTGTGGTTATGTCTGATGTAATATAATATGACAGTATGCTGAGAATTATTTATTTACTCCACTAGATCCAAATCTCACCACATTTCACTTGTTTAGAACATGTGAAACTTACCTAATCGAAATAAAAACTTTTGAATACTCAAGCAACATTACATTTTGAATGAAAGATGAAAAAAGCTGTTTAATCAGAACAGAATAATCACAATTAATCGAGCATTTCAAACTCTTAAAATAATCTTAAGGTTGGGTTATATGAGTATAAAAAAAATAAAACAAAATAATATGTTGTGGCAGTGATAGCAAACTTCCGTCTGATATTTAATACTTCTCATTCATATCGACCTTTACTGTCCATGCCGTTAAACTCTGAAATCAGTTACGGACTGCCCTGAGACTCTCACGCTTGCTGGTTTGCTTCGAACAATGTCTTAACATCTCTCTTCAATGAGAAAATGTGTTTCTCCATGAAACCTTTTTTCTTGCCCTTTTCACTCTTTTTTCAATCAACCGTAACATTTGCAAACATTTCATTTTACTGAATACCTATATTTTCAGTATTTTTCAGATTTCATTTTACTTTTTGAAAATAACATTGTTACCTTTCATCCAACAATTGGCACTTAATGTGTAACTCTGGTCTCGTTGGTTGGAATAGGTTGCCAAAGGACAAAACACTTGCCATTTGTAGATTTTACTATAGAATATCTAAATAAATACTCAAAACTTTCAATTTATAAGCTTTAAGTAAGTTATAAAATAGTATATTAGAGACCAATTATTTCCGCCTTCAGAGTAAAAACTACGTAAACGCTCTATATGAATATAAATTAAATGTTCCAAAACCATACTGCATAAAAAAAACAAAACACATTGCTCAAACAAACAAAAAAACGTAATGCTTGAAAAAAGAAAAGCGTACTAAAAAACGAAACAAATTGATTAAAAAACCAGAAGCACAATGTTTAAAAAACAAAATCATTTGGCGTTGATTATTTATAAACCTTTAAAATTTGACCATAGTCTGGTAGTAAAAATGAAATGACAAAAAATGTTTTTTATGTAATATTTTAAAGAAACATGCCTCATTACATACATCTATGATATATGACCATTACATATATGTATATGTTCAAATTAGTACTCATTAATTTATTTATGAGGGACCGTTCAATATATTCAAGATGTTGATTCGAACGTATGAAAAATGACTGGGAGGCGGCCACATTGCCTTCAGTCTCACTAATCGAGCCATTGAATTTAAAATCACTGGCTAGTAATTTTATCCCACACGTCAGGAGACAATTTATACAAAAATATCTTAAATTTAATATGAAGGTTGAAAGATTAATTTCAACAATGTAATTTATTATCATATTTCTTCAAAGTTAACAAGATAACAACAAAAAGTGTAATCCACAACAAAAATAAAAATAGGATCTCTTTAACGTTTGTAATTCTTCAACGAGGCTATTGTTACCCTTTGACGTGAGGGTATCACCAGCACGTGTGATGACAGACAGGGAGTAACTAAGGTAGATTCTACTGTTCAAAGCCTGAAAGTATGATAAAGATGGCCAAAAATAATATTATTCCCGGCCTAGGTCATGTCTGCATCAATAATGCGGATTTAGAATAAAACCTATAAATTTATATATACAGATTATTGTATTTTTTCATGTGAAATAAAATGTTGTTATTTTTAAATTACTATTTTGAATCTTCTTCATAGTAACGTTCTCTGTTTATATGCTCGCATTTTATTGGATGTTTAATTTCCCCACATTTGGAAGGCACTAAAAATTACAATAATTATATTACGTAACTTGAATGGAATGCTGGAATTGGTTCTTACAAATTTAAGAATTATTGAAGCTTTTATGCCGAAATATGTAGTATATAACCATTTTTCAAATAATAAACCACATACCAATTTTATTCAGGTACCTTGAATGATTTCAATATATATTTACGTAGCTTTAACTCCAACAAATATACAGGATGACTTCTACCAAAAACAAAGAATTAAAGGAGGAAATACGAGTATATTTAATATATTAGCCAAAAAAAATTAGTATTTATATACTTCGTATCACACCTGAACAATTACGGAGTTAGTTATATTGTGTAAACTATAATTTAAAATACGATTGGGAACAATAAGGAGCGAGGACACAAAGAAATAATACGGCTGAAATAATAAGCAGTGATTAAGATTAAAAAAGGAACATTTACATTATTCGATCACATAGAAAGAATGAATGATGAAACATTTACAAAAATAATTTATACAATTGTTTATAAAGCTTCAAGAAGTTTAGCAAGGTCTACGAAAACTATATAAATCAAATTCTTAAAGTGGGAAGAGTGAAAACCCTTTATAATAGGACAGTTTGCGTAACAACGTGTATTAATGTAAAATATGTTTATCAGGATGGATGAAGTGAAAATATATTGTTCATGTTTACTCCGATAGGGGTGGCATGTTTTGATTTAAAATAAGTTTGAGCTGGTTATTGGAATACTGGTAGTTCACATATTTTTCTTTTGGCTCTTCTACCGTTCCTATTGCTGACAATTTTAATAATAACATAATCAAGGATGGAACTGAGTCATCTCAGATGCATAAATAGCTAAATACTTCTTACTCTTCGCCCTGGTACCTACAGAGAATCACCCGTTACCAAGCTTATTTCAGACTTACTTTCTTATTACTTTTCATAATTCAATGCCTCTGTTATTGCTACTTTTTCAATTCCGTTGGATATAGTAGAGCCTAGTGGGTTTATTGCATTAAAGCATTTTTTAAGACCGATCATAAATATGTTAAGACTAAAAACCAAACAGGAACCCTTTTTTGGGTGTCATCGAGAATATAACCTAAAACCCCCGGGTAGAAAATAACTGTCTTACAAACACGGCAGTGGACTTACTTTTAGTCAACCACAGAGACCACAAAGGTTATATTTTATATAATTTTGGCCGAATTTGATCGTTTTAAAGAAAACATTTTTTGCGTACTTAGACGTGTTATTTATGACTGATCATCAAGATTCCCCTATGGTCTACCACTGAATGGGTGATTCGCACCCACGTCACTTAATCCTGAGCTATCATAAGTATAACATTCAATGAGGAGCTAAGCATATTTTTTATTGGGTTGAAGACCATCTTCCTGCTCACCGTCTTTCAAAACTTATTCATTATCAGCTTTTCCAGACTGTCTTAATCCCTTCTAACGACATGCACGAAGTGGAAGTATTCTCTTCCTTAACAAACTTTTTATTCACCTTTAGATCTTGGAGAATGGACACATTAGTACATATTGTAATCCATGAGATAGGAAGCTTTCAGTGCCCTTATCCCAAAAACATAAATCACTACATCTCGAAAAAGTCGTTACTATCTTTATAAATTATTTTTTTTCGATATTCATCTCCTTTACAACCTTCTGCAATAATTCACTTTAAGCACCAATCATCCTGTAAAATATAATACAAGGCACTCGATTCAAATTAAAAAGCCATCTCGAGAATGAAGCGCCCGCCTCGTTAGCAGAGAGAGAGACAAGTCTCTATTCCAATCGCATTACCGTATAATCATCATTCATTTCCTGATCCGCCAAGGTGGAACAATCCCACATCCTTCCTCCACCATCTTCAGACGATATCATTATCTTCTCTCTATCCAGGGCCGCTGTTTTATGAACGAATCATTCAAACAGTGCATATATATCAATTTGTATGCAGAACAAATTTTATTTTTACGTTGTTTTATTAACTAATCATTATTTATTAGTTATCGCAACCACGTTCTATTAAAATTGCCAAAAAATCGTCGTTCATGTGGTCCAAATACCTCAGTTTAAGAGAGCTATACAAATATCTAAAAGTTTACTGTACTGAGATTTTATAATTCAACTGCTTAAATATAAATGGTTTTGAGTTATAAATGATTGAAAAACTGCGAATTATAATTAGCAGTTTTTTAATAATTTACAACTCAAATAATTATTTGCGATATATATATATATTTTTTTAGTTTTCAAAATAAAAAGTAAGTTAGATAAAATATTTAATTAAATATAATATTATTAAATGTGAAACAGCGAACTAAAAGATAATAAACTAAAACAAAAGCCATAAACGACGAAAGCTTTGCAAAAGCATTTAGGTCTTTAATTGTTCTTTTTCCACAAATCCAACATAAGATTTAATGAACCAGATTTTTTTACTTAAAATCATATAAGTTAATTGTGATACAATATTTTTTTATGCATTTTTAATACAAATATGCAAAACTTAGATTACAATAAAACAAAGAAATGTATTGTTTTTTTTTTCGAATCGTTGATAAAAAATATGAAATGTGTTATTACTTAATTATAACCATCTCTATACTCCGCAATGTGCCCAAAGAATCGGAGGACCCATTGAAGACATCTTGTTGACAAATTTCGGTGATTCTCAGTACTTCAAGGGTGGATATGTTAGTTGGCCTTGTTGTCTATGGAATTCGTATCATTATTCTCTAGTACCACATTCCATATGCATTTATTCTACGCTTGATTTTAGAGACCAAGACGAAAGACTTAACCAGGTACATCTTTGTGGTCGTGAAGGCGATGATTCTACTCTTCCATACCTTTTCCAGCTTTGACATCTGACAATAGTTATTAAACCAAAGTTACTGCTGTTACACTGGAGAATGTTTACACTTCATAAGCATGATCCATTAAGTAGTGAGCATATTTCACAATAAAAATCGAATTTTGATATTATACATTAAACCATGGTCACTGATTTTGCACTTGAAAATGTTTGAATGTTTACACTTTATGATCATAATCCAATAAGCAGCGCACATATTTCACAATCACATTCAAGTTTTGACAATATTAATCAAACCTAAATTACTGCTTCTGCACCTGAAAATGTTTGAACTTTTACACTTCATACTCATGATCTCATAAACGGTGAATAGATTTCTCCTTCACATTCAAATTTTGCTAACATTTGTTAAACCAATGACACTGCTTCTGCACCTGAGGAAGTTTGAACTTTTGCACTTTATGATCATGATTTGATTAGACGTACACGTATTTCACACACATATTCAGATTTCACTGTGAATTCGTGATATTTTTCTCTAAAAGTATTATCAAAGATAAAACAACAATGTTCAAGAAATACTTGTTATAATATGAATTAATGTTGCGAAAATTGTCATTAATACATTGGTACTCAGAGATGGTGGTAACAAGTGGCACAGTTGTCCGGAAAGTAATTTCTTATTTTAACAAAAAAAATGGATTTCACGTATTCAAGCTTCACCAAATGATTGTGAACGGTAGTTTTCTACTATATATGATCATTATCTCTCATATCATATAACGCTGGTTATTTTCGGTTAAAGCCTAGATTTGGTCGTATTCAGTGATAATCGGCCTTCTAGAACGGACGCCATCTTCGAGCATCGTACTGTCATTATGATGTTTTTAAACAACGTTTGATACAAACGACACGTAGTAAAAGTGCATCATGCACGGAAAAATAATTTATTTGGTTCCATCTTCAAAATGTGTAGATCAGTCTCAGACCTTTATGTCATAGTATTATTTTCGTAAAAGAATTCGACTTAAATAACTATATTTAATAGTATTAAAACTATAACCTTTGTCACGATATATAGGTACATACCACAAATGTGATTAATGAAATTTGATTAAAAATATATTAATATTCTCATTTTAAAGTTACGTGTTTCATTCAAATGAAAATTGCAAAAAATCATTTTGGACGGGTTATCACTGAGCCTAAAGTTGCCCCTGTATCAGTCCGCTATCTCAGGGATATAAAAATTTAATCAATCGTTCTCGTTTTAACGGTCCATTTCTTAGAGAAATACCACCGTTTTCTCCATGGACTGAAAGGTAATTTCCCATTTTTTTAGCTTGATGTTTTACTTAGAATTTTCCGCTTTAGTCTTCCTTCTTGTATCGTAAAAAGTTAAGTGGCTAGAGAGGAAGGCTTTGATTATATTTTCATAATAATTTATGGCGGATTCGAAAAAAGTAGTAAACTTTATTATAATGTAACACGCATTAGGGGTTTTATTACAGAATTGATGGAAAAATTGGTAAAAGCACAAATATATTTATAGTGTACTAAGAATATTATAACATACATTTAGAAACTATACGAAAGGATTGGTTTGTAAATAGTGTTTAGCTTTTAAGCTTCTTAAATAACAGTAAATTAATAAGGTTAGAGCTTTGTACTTTTTGTGTGAAACTTAAGCAACATTTTTATTTCTTGTCTCTAAATCGTGTTTCTGTAGCATTTTTTCGTTCGTCTTGATCTCATTTTAGTTCAGATTTATATTTTTCAACCATGACACCACACTTTTTGTTAACTTTTAATACCTCGCATATTGCACCTTAGCTTGCTATTCAGCACCATAATTCAGTAGTTAAAAAGTTTTTGTGGAGATCAAATTATAATATTTAGTAGGAAACTGCTTTTTTATACCACTAATCAGTGAAAAATACCTTGTTAAATATTCTAAATAATTGCTATGCTCATTATGTGTTGCGTTTCCCGTCATTCACACTTGGATTAGTCTGTCAGTCACAGCATTTCCGACGTGGCATTTAACCCTTTTTAATGTTCACCAGGTTTTTGTAGGTAAGAATAGCTTACAAAGCTCTCATGCGTATTCATTTTCATTATTCACCTTATCTGGCACTTGACATTAAGAGGTCCTAGGTCAAATGACTTTTTAACCAAAGTAAATTACACGATTACTTTTTAATTTATTGGAGATTAAGTATTTTATATTGGTTAAAAAATTCGTATAAAATTTAGAAATTTATTAAATATTATATAATTTATCCAAATGAGTTTTCTTTGCATACAAAATCGCTTAGCCTTATGTATGTCTTGAAATTAGAAACTAATAAAATAATTTATTTTTTGCAAACAAATCTTATTTCATATACTCGTATATAGATTAGTAGACAAAAATAAATTAGGATATTAGTGACAGTTTTATTTTTCTTTCTTTATTTGTCACTGAAAATCAACATACACTATTGAAACTACCAAATCATATATCTAAACCTTATATACGAGTATCTGATTTATATTTGTAGCAATGATAATCTTTCTGTAATCTTTAGTATTTAAATAGTTTCACTTTGACCATTTCTAAGACAGCGAAAATGGTTTCTATGACTTATGGGTAAAAAGTTTGTGTTTAAAATTTAGATTGTCCGGTTCGGTTACCGGTTTTGACCAAAAAATAATACCAATTAAGAAAAAGCCTACTAGGTTATAATTGTAGGTAAATATAGAAAAACGAATCAGATTGCAAAATTTTTATTAAATAGTGGTTTAATATTTTTTATAGTAAAAATGTTAGTACGAGTAGATCAAAGACTTGATGGTCAGATGATACGATATACTTTGTCTTGTGATTGACTTTGATTCTCGGCCAACTTATATATGGAAAACGTTTGTGCATTTATTTTTTTGTTAGGTGTTAGCTGTTCCACTTCAGCAAACATACAGTCTTGCCACAGTTTCGAAATGGGATTTTCAAGACGATCGATAGGTTTAATCTGCTGCGACCTTTCATTAGGCATAGTTGTATGTAACGCTATTTTTTGGTTGCTTAATAGTACTTTAAAAATATGGTAAGCTACAAAAACCTAAATTCAAATGTCAAATGGTCAAAGAATTAATCCATAATTGTAGTGAGTCTGCCAGGAAACGAACCATCAAATGGGAAGAAAAGTAATACAAACACCGATGTCGAGACGACGAAACAAAGAAAAAAAGCCTATGTTTAACTCTGATATGACCAAACATATTTGCCATTACGCTATTTTCCTGCCGGGTAGGTATAGAGGACCTATTCTACATCCGTACACATTTTCATCAACTGACTTTCTACATTTTCTGACTTTCTACATTTTCTTCTTTTAGAATATAATTTACTTAGTCCAACCATACTTTCTTTGGTCTTCCTCTCACAAGGCTCAACTCTCATTTGCACTACATATCTGTTTTATTAGCTTTGCTTCTTTCATTCGTTACACATGCCAAACCATCTCAGCATCCTCTTCTTCCTCTTACTTAATACATCAGCCTTAAGTTCACATTCGTCCCTTATTACTTCATTCCATATTATATCATACATTATAACGTCATGTGTTCTTCTCAATATACGCATTTCTACAGCATTTATTCTATCCTTCTCAGTCTTTTCCACGTTCACGTTTCTCTCCCTCCCTGTTCTTCTCAATATACGCATTTCTACAGCATTTATTCTATCCTTCTCAGTCTTTTCCACGTTCACGTTTCTCTCCCATACATCAAAGTTGGCTCCAGAAAAACTATAGTAGACTATCATCTTAGCAGATTTTGGTAACGTCTGGTATGAGTGTACATTTTTTGTTTTCCAGTGACTTTGTTTTATATCGCTACACGACGTTCTGAGATCTGAAAAAATACTACCCAAAAAGCAGAATTCCTCAACTTGCTCCAATCTTTCCCTATTGACCCAAATATCGCATTAACTTTTCCTTTCACACTTTCTGTCACCATTACTTTGTATTTTTCAACAACAACACTCTCAGATCATTCTCTTCGCGTCTCGTTTACATATAATTGACTTATAAACTCTGAAATTAATATTCACTCTCCACCAACACTACTATGTCATCTACATAGAGTAATCCACCAATTGACCTGTATAGCCACCAATTGACCTCTATAGTTCCTTCACATATGATCTTTATAAATATTGAACAACAAATGTGACATAACGCATCCTTACTTTACTCCTTTCGAAATATTAAACCATGAAGTCAAGGTAACATTAATTCTTATTCATTGTCTACTTTCGGCATATACAAGGGCTTTCAATAAGGACGCTCAACTTTTAAATGTAAATAAAACAAGTTGTGTGTGAGATATCCGCTGAATTTTTTTATTTAAAAGAATATTTTATGGCATTAAATATGAAATATAACGTTGTTCAAATATCCGCTGTGGCTTTGCTTGGTGGCACGTATTCGGGAGGTCCAATTTTCGATGACTTTGTCGCATAAATCTGGCTGAATTTGCTGGATGGCGTGTGTTATGTTGACTTTGAGGGCATCAATTGTTTGCGGTTTATACGCATAGACCTGCGATTCAAGATAGCCTCAAAAGGAGAACCTTAAAGGCGTTAAATCGCACGATCTCGGTGCCCAATTCACGTCGCCGCCGCGCGAGATAACTATGCACTCAAATCGCTCGTGCAGAATGTCCATTGCGGCATGCGCTGTGTGGCACGTAGTGCCGTCTTGTTGAAACCACACGTTGTCGGTATCCATACCATCCAGTTTAGGCCACAAAAAGTTGCTTATCTTCGATATGTAGCGCTCGCCGTTGACGGTTATGGCAATGCCAGTTTCGTTTTGGAAGAAGTGTGGACCAATGATTCCGACAGACCAAAATCCGCACCAAACAGTGACTTTCTCGGGATGCATTTGGTGCTGGTGTATCTCGTGTGGATTGGTATCGTCCCAAATCCGACAATTTGGCTTGTTCATACATCCTGTCATCCAAAAACGGGGCTCGTCGCTAAAGATGGTTTTTTGGCGAAATTTGGGTCAGTTTCTAACTGCTCCAGATCCCAATCAGCGATCACACGGCGTTGTTTATGGTCGTTTACCTTAACATCCTGGGTCAATTGGATTTTATACGGGTGCAAACCCAAGGCAAAATTCGCCAAGTTGCCAAGCCAAGTTCTTGTGAACGACGAGAAAATGACTGCATCGGGATTTTCCGTACACTCTTACACACAGCAGCGATGTTTTCAGCAGATCTTGCGTTTCGGTGACATACGAGTATTGTTTGATTATTTATCGAACCGGTTGACTCGAATTTGAAGGTTGTGGCGAGGATAAAAATCACGTAATGCGCGGAACGTTTCTCGAACGAAGCACTGATTTTGAAAATAAAATTTCATAATTTGCACACGTTGTTCAACGCTATTACCTTCCATGATGATTTACCATACATTACTGAACAATTCACAACAAATTTGACAGATGTTGCTTTAACAACATGGCCGCTATAACCTAACAAATTTGGAGCGTCCCTATTGAAAGACCCTGTATAATAATTACAAAGCGACGTATAAGTTTACATTCAACGCCATATTCATTCTATATTTTTCATAGCTTGTCCCTTATCACGCGGTCACATACTTTTTCCAAGTTCATAAACGCGCAATAAACTATTTTATTTTTTGCTATACATTTTTCCACAGGTATATGCAAAGAAAAAATATGACGCATACACCCTCTTTCGATTAAACAGGTACCCTGAGCATCCCACACTTTCTTTCCCGTCTTTTTTCTCAATCTTTCTATCAGAAACTTTCCGTATAGTTTACTTACTAAACTCAGCAAACTTATGGATATGTAACTTTTACACTCCATTTTCTGGTATAAAAAGTTGATAGTTAAATTAAATTAATAAAATGTTAATATTTTTAAAATATTTTTTGGATCCAAAAGGATAACACAAAGTAGTTAAGCCGCTTATAAGGCTTTTGGCTCTTATGGTTTACAAAACAAACTCCATTGAAACTATTATCCTGTGTTTCATTATAATAATGGTGTTTGTTCAAATATTAGAGAAATCATTGCTGGTGCTAATGATCTGGTTGTAATTTAAGTTTAAATTGCAAACTTCATTGTTCCTGACTTTATTAAGTGACACTAACGAGCTGTCATATTTAAAGTAAAAATAAAGCATACTTTACGTTCAGCTTTACTTGAAACAGTTATAAAATTCGTCTATTTATTATATTGTATTACACTTTCGACATAAAAGACTAAAATCTGGTGGTTATATTGCAATATAACAATCTCTTCCATCCAAACAGAAAGGTGTTAAATAAACTGAAAGTGAAAACTAGACTAGAACCATTTTATAAAAATACATGGGTGTCAACGGGAATCAGACCACCAACCACCGTGATGGACGACATAAGAGTCAGTCACGAAGTCTATCGTATCTATTAATTATTATTATATAATAAAACAAAAAAGGGGATTCAAATGTATACAATTAATGTTTTAAAAAACAAAATAGGATTTAAACCAGCAATCGAATTTGGTTATATTAACAATAATATTCGTCTGTAAGATTTTCCATTGAATCTCATCCCGGTGTAGTGTTAATAAAGGAATCAGGTCTTTAAACACGCTAAAGTGGCGGACGCTGGCGGTGAGCTCGTGTTTTGAAGTAATTAGGTAAAGTGTTCTCTGAAGCCAAGTACGGTCCATACACCCGCACAGTACGAGGGAACTCGGAACCATTGCCAAGCGGTAGCCATCTTGTTTACCTCTGTACTGAGCACACAACACACCAAATACTATATAAGTTAAAATAGGCAAAAACCCAAAATTTTAGTGATTCCACGCGGTGAGGATTTGCAAATTTAATGTTAAAATATGTAAAATGGCTTTCTACGAAAGATATGATGACAATAAATAGTGAAATGTTTAATAATAATACATATCAAATAAATGAAGCGATGATCTACCTCAATTACTTAATACAACATCCATCTACCAATAATAATAATATAAAGAAAATAATTTATATAGCACCGTTTAGATAATGAACTCTCTTTAAAGGCACTTAGGTTGGTGACTCGATCCCACTATAATTGACACATTAAGAATATTACAAAATAAATATACATACATATATATAAAAGTTGAGTATAAATATAGGAAGCTAGTGGCTGCGGTCAAAAGATAAGGTACTTCTCCGCATCTGCACATGTTCAGAAAAACCTATCTGATAAGAAAAGCGTAGAAAACTTACCAAAGGAAAAACTAACAACAAATGGTTTTTTGTAGATCTTTTGATGTGTGATAAGAACACATTTGGCTTTAGGTGTAGTTTATGTGTGTAGTGTTCATATATAATGATAAACCAACGATTGTCCTTGGTATCTATTTTTTTAACAAAGTTTCAGTCATGTTTTCATTTAACGTCTCGTTACCATATTTCTGGTTGATTAAATTACTACACAGTAGTAACTCGCCAGGTTGTACTACTTATAACGAAATCGTACTACAATACAATATATTACAAAAACAAACTTTCAATGAAGACATACAGCAGTTAAAAATTGACAGAGAAAAAGATTAAACGCATGAATGAGAAAGAGAAAAGAACACAGAATGAGATGTGGTCATAATTATAAAACAAAACCTGATGGATGCATAATATAGAAAAAAAAATTGAATCGTAATGTGGCAGTAAACGGCAATAGATTGATAATTTTGAAGAAGTCATTGAGAAACTCATGTCCATCAATGAACTAATATAAAAGACTAAAAACTGTCCTTTAAAATATGGAATTTTAAGTCACCGATTTTACATCGAAATCACATTTGACTTAAGTTATGAAAAAAACAAAAAGGTTATGTGCACAACTTATCAAATAATGTAAGATACAAAAATTCAAATTTATCGCCATCGATTTGACAAATTTTATTGCGCGACCATATTTTAAGACAGGAAAAGGGAAGATATACTTTATACATTTATTTTTTGCCTCTTTTCGCCACCAAATTGATGTCGCTGACACTGTCATATAAAAGTGAAAACGCTTCTTGTTTTATTTTATATACCTATAGTATTTGAACACTTCCAGCAAAGTTGGGCGCTTCTGGACCCTCTGTTACTAGGTTTAAGTCTAGAGTATAGAAACCGTAATTTGTTGTATATAAATGTATAACAACACAATATTCAACCCACAAAACACGTTTCATTTATATGAAATGTTTTTTCAGCATACTTCGCTAAGTTGTAATTACTACTGGGTTGTCCAGATAGTAGTTTTGTTTATCTTGAATAGATGTCATAAGGACCAAATGTTGTTACTATATTCATACAAACATGCTTAATGTATATTATTTAAAAGGTAATAATAATAATTAAAAGTTTAACGCATTTTTGCAGCTTAAGCTTACCCAAATTGTTTGAGCGATCATTTTGGTATCATTTTGAAAATGGAACCAAATATGTGATTTTTTCGATGCTTTATAAATATTTTAAAAATGCGACACCAAATGTAGTTTAAAGAAATCCGTAGTCATCATAAGACTCTTGAAGATAGTGCTCGTTCAGGAGGAAGAGATCAACAATGATGACGACCAAATCAAGACTGATCGAGAATAACTAGCTTTTTTTGACACAAAATGTTGCCACCATACTGAAAATATTAAAAACCACCGAATACCATACAGTTTGAGAAAAAATAAAATAAACATATAATAAACGGGGTTTCGTTAGTACTTCATTGCAAAAAAGTTACGAAAACGAACTTTTAATTAAATGTATGGTGATTGACGATGAAAAGTGGATTTTCTACAATAATGTTGAGCGGTAGAAGTCATGGAGCAAGTAAAGTGAACCATCTCAAACGACCCCAAATTCTATTCTTCATCCAACAAATATTATGATTTGTATCTGGTGGGATTGGAAAGGAATCGTGTAATACGAGCTGGTCCCACGAAACCAATTCGGATAAATACTGTTCGTAATTGGATCGATTGAATGCAGCAGTTGACCGAAAATGTTTAGAATCAGCCAAGAGAAAACGCGTTATACGAGGTCCTCGTATTTCACCAGGACAATGCCAGACCTCAACGTCGTTTTGTAGCTGTCCAAAATTGGTACATCTGTGCTGGGATGTCCTACTACAACCGCTTTATTCATAATCTGATTACTACTAATTCCGGGCGCTTCATAATAGGAAAATTTGTACTATTTTAAACAAACCAGTTACTCAAAATACGGAATTAAACGTTAACAACTTGAAAAATATTGTGCTTTATTGTATTTTCTTTTAAAAAATACAGTCAATTGATTTCAATTTTTGAACTATGATATACTCTCTGTATTGAAATTACGCAACGTTAACCATATATGATATTTGAGATTGAGCCTAGCCTGAAAATCTGCATCAACTTGATTCTTTGAGCATTTTATTCACACTTATAACGTATAAATGTGTCAGAAAATGAAGAAAAGTATCGGTAAAGACGCACTTGCTACAAGGAAATAAAATGATATGAGGTTGTTTTTCAAACTGAAACATTTTATCCCATAAATTATTGAATTATTTTAAAGTATTTTAAAAGATAAACGAAAAATAAATGTTACAATAAATTTATTTATTTTAACTGTCAAATGACCTTTGAGATACAAAATATTACACAAAAACAACAAAAAATGTTATGCAATAGGAAAAAAATATTATAAGACATACCCAACACAATAACAAAACAAACCCGTGTTATTTACTCAACTTATCTCAGCTAAAAGTTCTTTCTTTACTCTTCTTAGTAGTTAAAGTCATGTGAAATTCCATACAAAGCCCAGTAGCTAAATACGAGTACTTATGTGGAATTCATATTGAAATGAATATTTAAGCATTAACTGTTCTCAAATATTTTGTTACAAAACAAGTATAAAAGATACTTCTATGAACGATTTTGTATATCCAAGGTGTATTAAAATTATTTTATTACATTTATTTAACTTATTTAATTACATTTTAAGATAAAAGAAGAAAAAAATTAAATGGATCACTCGACTTTCTGAGTTTCTTGAATTATTCTCAGTGATTAACTTCAGTGACTTGGTATTTTTCTCATGATTTACAAAACATTTTGTTTAAAATAAGCTGGGATTCATCCTCTTAAAGCTTAAACTGTAGATTGTAATTCCGGTATCTAAAAGATAAACTGTCCTAATTGACTTGTCCAAATTTAAGGAGAGGTTAAATCTTTATTGATCTTTATTTATTTCAAAGTTAAGTTAATTATATTTTAAATACATTATTAAAATAAATAAAGAACTGTTGTTCATAAAAAAAATCAACGTAATTTTTTAAACGTTGTGAAAACTATAGTTTTTTATCTTATCGTATATGTCACATTTGAAATGTGTTAAGAAAACAGCTCTGCACATTTTCTTCACAAACAAACTTTGCTTCATTTAAATACATAGAAGTTCTTTTTCTTTCATACTTTTTACTCATATAATACACAATATGTATGGTACAATGAATTATAATTAAAACGGTCTCACTTGAAACCTGGAATGAGATATTATCGAAAGATCGATCATTAAACAAAAAAAAATCTTGAAGACTCTTCAATATTATTAACGTAGATAGACTAATCATTTTGCATGTTCGTAAGTCAATGCAAAAGGCGAGGTCATTTTTGGTAAAAACGAACGAATTTAATATTTATAAAATTGCTTTCGATTACAAAGCTGAGAAAACAGAGGAAGAAAAAATATAAATAAATGAATAAAAACACACATGAATGGAATCATTTAGGGAATGAACATTGTAAAAAATCGAAATTCACAAGATAATAGTATCTAAAACTTACACTACACAATAGTGTGTAATCTTTTCATATTTTTTGTTTGATCGCGTTGTACCAGAAGAAAAGACGTGAACATTGAAATAATCTGAATTAAGTTGCCTAAAAAAGAAAAAAATGTCAATATAACTGGGAAATGTGACTGACTTATTACTTATTGGTAACTATACTTCCATGTAACTAGAACTAAATTAGACAACTGATTTGTCTGAATACAAGTTGAACGTTTTTTCACTCAGTCAAGTATAATATTATATAACAAAACATATGCACCCAAATTATGCAAATCAAATTAATTTTCAGTTGAAACACCATTCAGTAATCTCCACTTAAGTCTTCGTTCGTCTGAATCCCTTTCTAAAAGCTTACTGAGAGCTTTCTTGGAGTTTCTTATTCTTGCATACAATATTAATCCACCAGACTGTGCAGACTTTATTTTTTTTTATATTTTACTACACTCCATTCACCACATTATTGCTTAATATTCAGATATTGCGATATAACCTTAGTAGAAAGAATAGAAAACATACGCTATACGTTTTCCTTTATTTAGTACCTTGAGTATATATAGCATACATGCAATTCCGTCATTAACGCGAATAAGACGGCAACTTCCCTATTTTTTTATCATTATCATGGTTTGACCTCCGAGGCTTAAGTGATACCATTCCAACAAAGGGTAGCGAGTTCGATTTCCGATGGTATAGATCATTCAGCCAGAAGAGTCGTTTTGCAATAGTGTGAGTAACACTCTGTGTATTACACAACTTATGTAGTGGTATTGGTTTTAGAATACCACACGATTGGTTCGCGCAGAGCGCACGTTTGTATTGTTGTTAAAATCCTTGGTGGTTAGAAAAACACCACCATGTCGAAATTAGGAATGCGTTTTTTGTCTAATGTAATGTATAATTCAAATTTTTTCGAAAGCTTAGAGTGTACTTTGTTATAACTTAAAGTTTCCTTGAATTTAGTATCACTCCATCCACTATTATTTTAAAACTTTATTATTTGGCATTGTAATTATGATACATTAATATGTTAAATAATCTTACATTCATTTTACTTTTATGTACAATCTAATTAAAGCTGACGAACATTTTAACTTTATAATACTTGTACTTATATTTATTTTTAATCTTGAAAAATTTCATTCTTATTATTTAATGTTTCCTAGAATCTTCCATGCCTAAACGATTAATATATGAAATAAGCTTACTTTCATTTAATTTTTATGATTATTACAATTTAAGCTGACAGCATTTTTAATTTACAAAACGTGTGTGTTCGTTTCAATGTTTGTTTGTAAAATATTATTTTTATATTTTTTTGCTTTTTCACTTCATTAAAAAAATAAATCGACAAGTTTTTGTAAACGCACTGTTACTAACACTATTGCAGAATGACTCTTCTGGCTGAACGATCTATGCCCATATTTTTTTAAACGGGCTTCATTTCAATTTATAATTGGTTTGAAGAGATTGCACATGACAATAAACCCTAGAGATTTTACATATACAACGAAAGTGCAATACAATTATCCAATAGAGCTCTCAGTAAGATTTAAGATTATGAAAATCATGACCCACTGAAAATTTTCATCACCCATTATATTTTGAAGGGTTGCAGATATTTATTGAAATAAAATCCGTATATCAAGTAAAATGAAATAACCTACTATGAAAAACAAGATTTTTCAATTACCATAATATACGCTAGATTTTAAATCATCGAAACTAAAAGACTAAAAAGCTTTAGAAACTGGAAAAAAAAACATTTGACATTATTAACATTTAAGTATGTCATTACAATATTATTGAAATAAGTCATTTACAAAGTCTAGTGAAACTTAGTGAAAGTACTATGCGTATCCAGAAAGTAAGTGTACTGAGGCTCTCACGACCGGATGGATTTTATTTTCGACATGTTGGCTACACTTTCGTGTAGCCTGACCCTTCCCCTCCGCAACGAGACTGGTTCGAGGTCAGTACGTTGAGAAGTGCCGACGCGACAACACGTTTTGTGAAAAATGTAAATCCAATCTCCCGCCAAGTGCGAAATACGCGGCGTCATCCGTTATCTCGTTTGAAAGGGAAAACCTTCGGTTGAGGTTTATAATGAGGTGAAAACTGCATATGGTGATAAAGCTATGAATCGTACGAGTGTGTACAAGTGGTGTCGCGAGTTTAAAAACGGTCACGTCACACCTCTTCACCCTCCGCCAAAAAGTTCAAAACCACAATTTCAGCCAAGAAAATCATGGCATCCGTGTTTTGGGACTGTCAAGGCATAATTTTAATTGAATATATGCCTCAAGGGGAGACCATCAACTCTGCAAGATACTGTGAGACCCTAAAAAATTGCGGAGGGTGATTCAGAACAAGAGGAGAGGCATGCTGACAAAGGGAGTCTGCCTGCTGCACGACAATGCCAGACCACACACGGCCAACGCCATGAAGGAACTGCTCACCTCGTTTAAATGGGATGTCCTGAACCATCCCGCGCATTCCCCTGACCTAGCACCTTCAGATTACTATCTCTTTACCTCCCTGAAGCTGCACATGGGGGGAAAAAGGTTTTCAACCGACAAGGAGGTAAAGGCGGAGGTGGAGAAGTGGACGGAGGGGTTGGCGGGAAACTACTTCGAGGAAGGCATCAAAAAGTTGATACCCCGCTTCACCACCTGCATTGAGAGGAATGGCGACTATGTCGAAAAATAGCTTACATATGTACTACGCTAACCACGTAATTTTTTTGTTTAAATAAAAAAAATTGTAACCTTCAAAAATTCAGTACACTTACTTTCTGGATATGCCTCGTATTTATGAAAATTGTTTTAAGTTTTTGTCAAGCATGAACATATGTACAGAGTGGATTATAATAAATTAACTAGCAGTGTTTTACATGAAATTCATAAATGTGCTATGCAAATTTTTTAATTTAAATGATTCAGGTTTTTTCATTTATATACGACTCTTAAATATATGTTGACTTCCAGCCAAAGGAGTTCTTCACGGGAAACAGCAGTTGTTTTAAAAAATGACCCTCATTTATTTTAACTAAATTACCATCCTCAGTAAAAAATGTTTTCTTACATTTATAACAGACCGTGTGAGGCAATTTTTATCCATTAAAATCCTAATTGTTCTATTCTTTGCCGCATGTAAATACCACGGAATAATAACGAGGAAAAATTGTCGCTTCATATTATAAAATTTATATGGCGAGAATTTATTATTTTTCCAATTTACATAATGAAATAGGGTATGTTGTGAAAAAAGGAAGATTTATGCGTATCCGGAGTTTTGAAAGAAAATTGGATTCTCCTTTTATTTACTACCCATATTAATTTGTCAGGGCTATTATCATCCCATGAATACTGAAAATATTAAAAAAAAATCATAATAACTTCCTTTTATAAAATAAAGAGATTAATATGCAAAACTCAAAAAAATAAAGGTAATAAAATAAAGGTAATAAAAATCACATACATTGATTTAAGGACTTTGATAGTTCATTGTTTCGACTTCATTAAATATATTTCTTATAATTGTTAAGCTTTTTTGATTCAAGTCATATTTTAAGCTCATCATTCAATTATTAATTTAAACATTTTTTGAAGTGAAGAAAATTTTTAGGTAATAAACTGAAAAGTGATAAAAAGTAATAAAATTATTGACTTTTAACAATACAGAAATATAAATGTATCGCGTAACATGGTGTATTAAATAATTAAAGTGCAATTCGCACAGCAATCGATTTAGTTAAATAAAGTTTGTGGAATAAAAAGTTTACAGCTATTCAATTGAAAATGTGAACATGTCCATCTACCTGGACACCATTATCAATCAATGTAATAAAGTGAAAGGTGAAGTAGAAAAGCGTAAATAGAAGAACCTGATATTGACTTGACTTCCTTTAAGAAGTTTCTTACGTCTGGTCTGAACTTCTTTCGAGGATGTCTTCATCGTTGCTGGACCTCACCATTCCAACCTTAATTCCACTGGAAAGCGAATCTGTGGCGTGGAGTTTTTTCTTTGTTTCTTTCTCTTTTTTTTTCTTCCTTAATTCAGTGAGCCGTTGCATACCAACAAACTTAGCAGCCATACCGCTGTACTGAATCCGATGACAAACCGAAGTGAGACAATCGAAGCACACTAACATACTTTTTTTTTTTTTTTAATAGATATAACCAAAGTCATCAGTATCCTTATACCCTCGGAATAAATGCCAGAGTCATTCGAGCGGAGTAGCATAGCGCAGGGTTTGAACCAGCGACATTCCGCATGGAAGTTCAGTGCGTTATTGCGCGGTGATGCACCTCAAGAATGACTACTGAGAATATACAACACTATAATCGAACCACTTGCAACTTAAGGGGCGAATGCGTTGTATACTTAGATAGACTTCTTGCCATGTGGCTATCTTTGAGAGGTAAGAATAACACTTGCCTCAGCTATAAGAAAAGAATGGAAGTAAAACTGAGATCGTTAGAGATGGACAACCATCGTTCTGAAAAGTAGTGTTCTACAGAAATCGACCGCTAACTGAACTAGAATGAATCTCTGAAGCGGATTATTAAAATAAATATTTTTTATTATCAGCTTGTCCATTGCGTCATAATGCTTCATTCACTACTGTAATGTTGTGAGTTATCAATAATATAACAGTTATTAAAACTGGAGCATGGGAGTGAAACATAGACTATTTTTATCTCTATTTTTTTCATTTTTAAGTATACATATTTTATTGGCGGAGGTAACGATCAGCATTTATGCTTGACAAGCAGGCGCCCCAGATTCGATTCCTGGCGTATTTACTTCAGGATTGATTTTACTCTTAAACTTGTTTACTCCTAAATTTGTGTTTATCTGTTATTTTTATGCTAGATAACCATATGGTGCTCTTGTTAACGACATTGGTGCCCCTCAACCTCCCTTATTTTCTGTTTGGCTAATTAGAAAGCGCTTTTGAGGTGATCGTTGTGATCGGGAAATGACGCTATACCAAATCATCGAAATAAAAAATTGTATATTTAATATGACAGGCAAGAATTCAAATTTAAAACATAAAATATACAAATATTTATGGATTTTCAATCTTTACTAAATGTAGTACAAACTTGAAGAGTACGATCCTCTTTATTTAAAAGGATCATTCTCTCTTATTTGGAGAAAAATAGTCGTCTCCTAGGTAAATTATTAGTTTTCAAAGTCTTTTTTTTACGATTTTTCGCAAAAAAAAATACTAAAACGAGCAAGCGTAGACACTTTGAAGTGATCAAAAAGCGGGTAGGGTAGGTCTTGAATATATTTTCATTTCAGTCACTTCAGCTCTAGTTTCTATCACGGTACATTTATTTTTGAGTAAAGCCGTTGGTGCGTAATTGAACAAAATCCTGACGTATTGATAAAGTCTTCGTGAGGAGAAAGCGAGAGAATTTCATCATTCATTCGATTCCTTTAGCACAGTACTAAACGTCTTTTCAGCCATCAAGTAGAGATGGATAGTCGAAACTTCTTGTGTCACGGAGGTATCAGAAAGGGATTTTCTTAAAAGGGATCTCCATCAAATTTATAGGCCCCGTGGGGAATGTTAGCCGATTGACTCTCGCCCTAGGACCAGGTTTAGGGTGGAATTTCATTATTCTGACAATTTTTAAGTTCAGCTTACAACCTACGGAACCTTTCTGGGGTCACGGGGGTGTGAACGTACGGAAGGTGATTTAACTAACGGTTTTGTGTACGTGTATCGAAAAAAACTGCCACTCAGTAAAGAGCAGCTATGAAAATCCTTCAAATATATTTCTTTATTATCTTTGCGTTGAATTTACCCTAAAATGTTCAGCAAATTATTTCGTCAATTTAAAATGAGTTTCAGAATTCTTTCAAATATTTAAAGAAATATTTAAGCGCGTAGGAGTTAGAAACGGGTCAACGAGTTTACGAAATTTCCCTTTAAAGTAATCATTGAGTTGAAAATTTAAATCTTTTATCTTTCGTTTAAGGTAAAAGAGAACCAAATTATTCTTGATTAAGGGTAAAATAATATTTTTACTTTTCGTCTGAACATTAAGTGAGATCAAGTTCAACACCTTGAATTAAATTTATTTTACGAAAAACATATCCGACTTCCTTTTGGTTCGTCTTAAGGAAAAATGGCTAACGCAAATCCAATTAGAACATTCTCAAGTAAATCCCAATCAGTTTTATGCGTAATGAATTAATCCTTGCTCTAATGAACACGCTAATTAATGACTTAAGAAGATTGGTTGAGTCTGACTCAATGAAGCCACAATTCAGAGCCACGAATAAGAGGGAGGTATTCATTTCATGGTCTTCTTATTTTGATAATGTTATTAAAACGTAATTTTACTTTTGAAAATTATAATTTGAGACATTTCAAGTACAAACTTTCCCACGAATCACATCTTCGTGAATAAGTAAATAAGACCAATTTGTCCTACAAAAACATCCAGATAAGAAAAATGATTTGTCAAACAACAATGTTTTGTAATATAAATAATCTTTATGAAGTTTTGACTATGGGGAAGAAAACGAAAGAAATATGTTTTTATGATTATATAATCTGTCAAGTGCATTTAAAGTTCAACTCAAATATATATAAAAAAATGTACTGGTTAATCATAAATAAATATTATCTTCCAATAAACTGTTTTGTATCCATTTTTTTTTATTCGTGAAGTCAGCCATACATTTTGGTTATTATAAAATTCACAGATCTACAAAAAATTTATTAGCAATATGATTCGATAGCCCATGTTCAAATATAGTATTTTTAAATTTATATATACACACTATCACGCTATTTTCAACCCTGTCAATCTGGGTTATCCCTCAGTAAATGTTACCTCTTTGTGAAAATTGAATATGTAATTTCGATAAATTATAATTTTCAGTTCCTTACAAACTGAGTGAATATTTTAAAATACGTGGTCAAGTTAGTTTTAAATGTTCAAACTTGTCATAAAAAGAAATAGAGATGTAAATATGAACATTCATATATACCATCATATCATTCTCCTGGTAGGCAGCAAAATGGTTTCAGGGTAGATAAGGAGAACAGACCGCCGGACTCTTAACTCCATATACATTCCTCATGTATTGTTTAGACATACACTTCAAAAGCTAAACCTTTTATCATGCTACACTGTGTTGAAGACGCCTGTAACTTGTCTTCAGTAGTCAAACAGTGTTAATTATTCTATTTTTTCTTGATATTATTAAAATAGTTTTTTGAAAGAAAAAAAAAGGTTGTCCGGACGAAAATTACGTATTTCGCATAGTAGATTTTGACCACCAGTTGTGTTCTAGTCGTTGGTCCTACAAGGTGTGTTTTGTGTTCTATTCATCAGTTGACATCTGGACAAGGTTATTTTAGTGAAAAAAAATTCGAACGCTGGTTAAAATGGAGTTATATACCTGACAAACAATTTATACGAAATTGCATGTTGTTTTAACTGTAAAAAAAGAGTTTTGAGTGTTTCGTGGGATGGATCGCAAATGACATTTTTTTTCATTTAAGAACTCATAAGAGAAAATTTATAATAAATCAAATCTTAAAAAGAATATGACATATCTGAAGTTAAAACTTACAAAATATAATAGAATTTTGAACTTAACCATCATTACAAAAAATATGTTTTCAAAAGATAACCTTTTTAACCTTCATTACAACTTTTCTTCAGAAAGATTATAAAGAATAATTGAAAACTTATTTTGATTGAAGGAAAGCCCCGGAGTCGTTAGGGTTGTCCAAAATTTAATTTAAACTAATCCCCATGGCAGGTGTCCATTCCAGTGACATGGCTTTACTCAAAACGGATGCCGTGTCATTCAGGTTAAGGTGACTTTTTAAAAAAAGGTTGAATTTTTAAATGTCATCTTTAAATTTTAATCCTGATTACGATTTATAAAATGGTGATGTTATGAAAACCTTAATAATAATGGAAACTACTCGTATATGTACTGTCAATTGGTATTTCTGACAAATTCAGACATTAAAAATATATGTGTTAAAATAAACACTGATTCGAATATTTTTTCAGTCTATCAATTCTTCTCAGTGAGTTAACTATTGTATGTATCAGCCAAAATATTTAGACAGTCGAGATGTTTTGAAATAAATTTGGTTTTAACCCTTGCTTGTTTCGAAATAACAAAATAGTGTGTATGATATGAAAGTATAATATATTTCTTCATATCAAAGGTTTAATATTTTTGCAATTCTGTATAAGAATACTAAATTACAAATCACTTCGTTAATCTACTAAATAATATTTATCGGTGAGACAAAATATATTTTCAAAGAAATTATATTTAAAATTGTAGACATATAACAAAGTTATACAAAACAATGGTTGTAGAAATATTAAAGATACCTTTGGCCATATACAGAAACAAAACAATAATCAATTAACAAAAAATGCAAATAAAATCACCCCCCATAAAAAAGTTTCCTTTTGGTCGGTAAACTTAACATTTTTTTATGAAACACAACACCAGTTAGACCTAAGCATTGCTCTCGTAACAAACAAACCGGGATCATTCCGTCTGATGAGAAAGCCTCTAGATAAGAGGTTAAAACACGTGTCGCAGGGATATAACATGCGACAACACAAAATTTTTTTACTTTTAAATATTCTATAATTGGGTTTTTATTGCAATTTATTTTGAATTAACTTTTTTAACATATAAATATATAAAACTCAATACAAAAGATAGCTAGATGAACGTTTTATTGTAATTAATGTATTGCTATTTTGTTGTATACACTACACCCTGGCAATCTTATTGGTATGTGGCAATCCCATTCAACCAGTCAGAAAAATTATATAGAGGCCTTGAGTGGAAACTCCACTGGAATCCTTTGAAAAAAATACAGTTCCAACTGGAATCATACTCGCAGCCCCCGGATTGATAACAAGCGCTTATCAACCAGAATATGAAGATTGAAAAAACTGGTTGACTTAATATTCAATACAAAATTTTATTTATCCTGCTCATCTTGAGTTTTAAGTAACCTTATTATTTATTAAGCGTTTATTTTTTTATCTTGTAAGATAAATTTACTCTCTTATTCCAAGAACGGAAATTAGACACAGAAGTGAAACTTCACAGCAGTTATATAGATTAAAAGGTCATAATACTTTCAAAGTGCACCATTTATAAAAATGATTGAAACCTTTTTGAAATAAAAAGAGAATGATTTTTTGGTCGTCTCCAAATAAATATAGAGGGAAGACAGTCATTGCCGATCCGATAAAGATCTAATACTACTTGACATTTAACAACACATATTAGTGTATTTTACAGTTAGACATTAAACTCTCTTGTTTTATAAAATTTGATATGTCAACATAGTTTTATTCTTGGCGTACCATTTTATGTAGTTGTTGAAAAAACTTCGATGTCAGATACAACAGTTCCGGATTAATAGTAAAACACAAATTTGGCAATATGAATAGAAAAGCTGTACAAATAATATAAATTGTAAATAAAGTATTTAAAATTAAGACGCCAAGCTATAGACGTTTTAAAAACATTATAAAGATTGACTAAATATAAATCACAAATTTGGCACTATAGACATAAAAATCCTGTATAAATAATATGAATTGTAAATGTATTATGTAAAATGAAGACTCCAAACTGTGGAGGTTTAAAAACATTGTAAAGATTGATCAAATATAAAGCACCAATTTGGCACTATGAAGAGAAAAGTTCTTTAAAATAATATAATTTTTAAACGTATTATTTAAAATTAAGACGCCAAACTGTGGATGTTTAAAAACATTATTATTTGTTGAATAAAAGGCTGTTTTTTTCACCTAAGATGATATGACCCTATCGGTATCAAAGTTTTTCCTTGATTATGAGTGGAAAGCTACGAAACCCGTAGGGTCTTACCATTATGTTATGTGCAAAAACAGTATTTTATAAACAAATTACAATGTAAATAATTTACAGGAGGTGGTTAACATGGAATTATCTGTAAGTAGATATTTTCTACATTGTCTTGACATCATCGTTGTTTGAAACCCACTAAACACTAATTTGAATATTCTGTAGACACTTCATGGAATCTTCTAAAAACAAATGAAGCTGTTTTCCATCAAATACATGACTTTACACTATGGCCCGATATTTCATGTGAACTTCACTAATCAACTAGTCTGGATGAATTAGCGAAGCTTAGAATAACAGCTCATGATACTTTCGAAGGAAGTTATACAATTTATATAAATCTTAGGATTGAGAAATAAAGATTTTTATATATCAAGAGTTTCCCAAACTTTGTTGGACCACCCCCGCTTTTCAAAGATATTTTTTTAGCGCCTCCCTCGTGAAAATCATCTCTATCTCAACTAATAGTAAAATTGTATTTTTCTTATTTTTTTGCGTCTTATTGCTCACTTGCATCTCAACGTTCCCATACTGCTACTGGGAGCAGCAACACCCTCCCCCCCCTCCAGATCCTTCCAGCTACGAGGGGCTGTAGCGCCAACTTTGAGAATCTATACCATACGTCGAATAAGAGTCGTTGAAATGATTATTCATATTTTTACCACATCACCATTACGCCCGTTCCCTATAAGGTTATGCAAAAAGAACTTCAATTTATTCTATCCTGGCACACATGTTTCGCTTCTTTTTCGTCCATCTGCCTCGTCATACATACTCACCTTTTAAAGAACTTTTTACCTTTCCCTCTTTAGAATTTAATTGGATTAACAGTACCACGTTTTTTAAGGTCTTTTCATATTTCTTATACCTTCTTAACTATTTCCATACGTTCTTTCTAAATGCCTTCATTCTTTATATTGACATATTTGTGTTTCTACGCATCGTTCTTCTTTCTGCTGCATTTATCTTTCATTCATATTTTTTTGCCTAGTCCAAGTTTTGTTTGTAACATATATTCTTGCAAAGACAATTGTCAAAAGGTAAACTTGTAAATAATCTAATCAGGGACACCATAAATCGTGGTTTTAAAACAAGATTCTTCCACTAGATTAAATATATAAAAGTCTTCAAATATATAAAAGGCAATTTCAAACCATTCCACAAACTTCGCAATATAATGTTATGTAACATGAAATAAGCATTTATATATTTGTTCTATAAATTAGCGTTATAGTTTGAAAAATTAAATAAACTTTAAAATATTTCAATTACATAAACGTAGGTCAAATTATTTTTTTTCAGAAAATTTTTCACAGGCTTCATGTCGTTTAATTAAAAAGTTTTTTCAGATATAAGCCTAGAAAAATAGTATTTCTACTTTGCATCATTTAGTACGAATATAATGATTATTTTTAAGTAAAATTAATTTTGTTCTCATTTCATTTTCTTTGAAATTATCATGAGGATGTTTTTTTTATTAAAAATGAAATTGCGTAAAATGTTATTACAAATTATCTATGAAGAATATTGTTTCAAATTACATTTATTGAAAATAAATGTTAAGATGCTGGGAAGTACTAAGGGTCGCAGCCGCCACCTTCCTGTCATTTTACGCAATCAATTTGGCTACCCGAAAAGGGATATGGCGTATAAAATATTTGATCCACTGTTATATAAGTCTACTTGGCTAAATTAAGTTGAATTTTGTAATTTACATACATATATCGAACTTAAATATACATAATTTATAAATATAACATTAATTCAAACAATTTCTTTGTAATTATTATATCTTAATATTAGTTAAAAATAATGTTTTGAAATTTTGTCAATAATTTTAAGTATGATATTTGAATCAACTTGTCTTGTATGATTTTATTTTCATGTTACTTTAAATACACTGTTGTATCGTGAATTAAATAAATATATAAATAATTGTCATGTTATCATGAACATATATCATAAATAATCAATAGTTTTATTTACTTTTCTTAAACATTTTTTTATATTAATATGTAAAATTTTAAATAGTTAATTGTGAAATAATCTCAACCTTGTTAACGATAAAAGTTTGTATACAGTGTAAAAGAAATATTTGGAATATATATTTTTATCTATTTATTACAAATTGGTACGAGGTTTCTGGTATTTCTTTTGACAATCATGAATACATTTTTCTCTTAAGTACGTATCTTTGACTATCAATAAAACATAATGAGAAAGTAATAGAAAGCAGATATCAACAAAAAAGCTTACGTAAGATGGACTTTTATTAAAATTAAATTAAAGGAAAGGAGGATATCGATGGGGATCAAGATAAATTGAATAATACTTCATGGAATATGAAAGAAACGTGCTACTCGTATGTCAAATGGCCGCGTGCATGAATACGCGGTAGCCCACTGGACTTTGTTGTAAGATGAAGAAAGAAACTTGGATATAATTTGGACACGTAAAGAAAACGAATGACTAAGCGAGTATACGTCAGAAGTACAAAGTGTGCGGAGAAAAGGTAGACTGAGTTTAACTTGGCTGAATCAAATGAAGCAGATTTTGAAAAAAAAAGGTAAATTAAGAAGTATAAATAATATAAGATTGTGCATGACGAGATGTGTTAATGTGGAGAAGACGAAAGCTGTATGCTTAAATGTAAAAGTAAGAAGATATTTCTTCTCTGCCTACCTTATAGAGACACCACGTTATGACATGTTTATCTATTTAAATGAAAGGGAATAAATAATTGTAAACAAAGGATTATTTTAATTACCCTTTATAGGACTGCCCTATCTAAAGACAATTATGAAAAAATTATATATACGATGTTAAAAATGGGGGTCATTTTTTGGACGAAATTTAGTAAATAAATTTTTAATCAGTGTACTCGTACATTGGTGTAAGCAATATTAACATGTTTGAAAATTATTTTTTTCATTTTAATCGATTAAATAAAATGTAAACTCGACATGATTACAAGAACACGTTTCTTTGAATTATGAAAGGAAAAAAACTTAAACATATTTATAACGATTTTTAAATATCAATGTGTGTCTGATATAAAATATATTTTCAAGGTGTTTGTCAGGCAAAATGAATAATTTGAGACGTTGGTGAATTCCTCTTTACTTTTGAATTTATAGTACTTGTAAAACTGTAAATCTTAAGATGAATCGTCCTTTTAGCGTATTCAAGGCTTCCAGAAAATGTAAGTCATTTTTCATGTCGTTTGCCACCCAACGGTATTTACGTTCTTCTATTCTACGTTGGAAGGCTTGTTTGCTATTCTTCCCACTCTGATAAATTGAAAATTTAATATTTTATTTCTTTTCATACGTTTTGTTACGTCGCAATCTACAAATTTTTATCCGGCAACCCGTAAAAAAAGCGTGACATTTACTTTAGTCATCCTCGTCAAGAAAAAACATTTGGCTTCAAGAACAATCTCATTTGACTGAAGATAAACCAAAATGAAAAAAAAAGTTTCCCCCTTGTCGAGTAAACATTTAGGACGGGCAAAACTACAGAGCCTAATTGCCCAAGTGTAAATATTGAATTTTAATGTTAACTGGTAGCTTTTGTCGACAATCGAGGTATGTATTTTCAGAGAAATTCTTAAAAACTTTTTCCCCTTCATAAAGGTTATGTATTTTAATGAGATAAAAGTGTGTTTCGTTCTCAAAATATTTCTACAGTAAAAAATTTAAACAAATGTTTATTTCCACTAATTAAAAAAATCTCTTTTTTATTGTAACTTATAATTAATTGTTTATCTCTTTTATTAACTTGCTTGTATTTAATCAATTCTTTTCTTCGCGAACTTATCCATCCAACACCATTGCCAAGAGATACTACAAAACGCCATTGCCAAGGTCGATACACAGTATTCTATTATACATTCTCGCATGAGATGGAATCAAGCGATGGAATCACCTTTTTAAAGAACCAGTAGATGATACAAAATGAGCGTTCAATTTGTCGGATCTTTAGTGGATTTCAAATTAGAGCAGCTATTGGCGAATTATCAGATAGTATTTTTAAGATCCAACAACCTCCAGCATCTCATTCATATAGTGGTGGATATAGGCTGTAATTACGTCCGAAAACAAACCATCTGATTATACATAGATAATATATTGTATTTATGAATGTATTTCAAAGTCATCTTTTAATTTTCTTTTTGCTTAGCATTTCTTGCCTTTACTTTGAAAACACAATTCCGAGTAGATATAAATGTACTCTAAGATTAAATGACCACATACGAGTACATTCTTTAATATGCTTATGATATATTTTTTTTAATTCATCTATAAATCGTTCTTTATTATATTTATATTTCAAAATAATTCCAATTTATTTATACAAGGAAACACCATATTTTTTCTGCTGTTTTGCTCGATCTAAAAAAAGTCTAAAAAAATTTACCTACAACTAAGACATTGAGGTTGGCTTTGGTCTTCCTTATATTTATTTCACCTTAAATTATTAAGATTTCATGGTGTGACTAAGAAGTGTTGAGAATTGGAATATTTGTAAATGTTGTTATATAAATAACTCAATTTTTTTATGTTAACTTGAAAATATATTTAAGTGCAATAATTATTAAAATAATTATCCACTATCAAAATTGAATTTTTAGGTTTAAACGGATGTTACGCTTTATTTTTTTCTCCATTACCTTGTAATACTATTTTGTTGTTTAACCACGTTCTATGAAATTTATACGCAACTTTTTTTATTTTAAAACAATTCACATAAAATAAAGTAAGAAGCAAATTAACCAAGTTATAGATGAACCTTTCTGGAGCTCCATTTTAAAATAAATTGAGCAGAGTCCACCAAAGAAACGGCTTGGTACAAACGAACAGAAATGTTTTGTTTCGCTGATTAAGTGCAACAATCGAAAAAACGATTTTAGCGGATGTCCTTGTTGGACGTGCTGATGATTTTGATTGTTTGGTATTTAAATAAAATACGTCGATTAGCAATGCGGAAAGTGAGAGTGAATAATCAATGAATAAAAAACAGTGATGAATGGTCAAATGATTAATGATGCTTTATTTATCGGTAAGTAGGTATATATACATTTCAGAACGGGGCGCGTGAGTGCGCCCGCAATATATTTTTATCTCACTCCTGTGCGTGCAGAGGTGGTCGATCGAAATATTGCAGACGTCGCGAATAATATTGTGGGTAGATAATTTGTTGGCGAAAACGGCGAGACAGCGCGATGCGTTCTCTTTCTACTGTGGAATGTATCGTAAATAGTATTTTCGAGTAAACAATATTAATATTCTGGTATGCGACCTTTGGACATATCCGAAGGTCGCTTCGTCGGTCGTTGACCGTGCGTGTTGACAATATTCAGGGACGACCGTAGTTCCTACGCGATGTTACATTTTTATTGGCTATCTTTCTTACTCGAATTCCTTAGATCTTTTCAATATTCATATCAGCCCATTGCCTTATCTCGTCCGAATTGATAGGTCAGCGATCGCGGCAAACACTATTTATTGGTTAATATTCAAGGGACTTGACTCACTACAGTCGTTTCTTTGCTGAATCGAAATCACAAACTCAAACATTCTACTCGTCGACGTGTGTAAAGAACCAAAAACTATCGCCGATCTATAACGAGTGTTTCGAGAATTCATCATTACTTGACATCAACCCTATGTTAGTCATTTTCCTGACCTCGTTAAAGATTCAACCAGACATCAGCCCAAGATACAGTCTATGAAACACATTTGAATAGTTCAAATTGATTTTGTAATTCAAGAAATAAATTATGTAAAACCGATTAACAAACTTAAACCATTATTTAAACTTTCCACAGAGCACAAGTTGAAATTATTTTCATAAAAATAAATGTATTAAAAAAATAAAACATAAAAAAATAGCATGTCTTAAGAACGATTTACCACCCATACTGTTTTACGTAACAAATTGGATGCCAACTTGTGCAAGCAATGTCATTTTTTATAATAATTTCTGACACTTTGCAACAAGGCAAATTCCCTGTGGAAACATTCTGCCATTATGAATGGTAAGACATGAAACAAAGAAAAATTATCTCTGGGCTTGACATAGAGCCTTAACTTAAGGTAATAACATCCTCAGATGCTCGACTGTGGAAACAACTAACTGGAAGGGTCAATATTGATATGAACTTACAAAAAATAGAAAAAATGTTTTGAACAATCCAAAGGATACATATTCTTGAAAAACTTTAGCCTCCACGATAAGGGCATTCCATATAGGAGTATTATGTGCCTTGTTTCTACACTTTCACTAATTCAAAGACTGAAAGTATATAATTTTATTGATTGGTTTTGTACTCTCCTACGTACCGGCAATGGGCATTGTTAAAAAAACACGAACCCAACATTATCAACATTTGCTATTACTATCCTTATTTAAGATCTTTAAGTCGTAGATATAATTACGACTTGAACCATTTTTGGAAACTTAAAATTCTCCTGTCACGTAAAATATATTTCTACAAAAATATGTGCATAACAAACAACATTTATCGATCTCCATGGCCTACTTAGTAAGAACCTGTCTTCCAGCCCGGAGGTAGCGGGATTGATTTCCGTTGAACCCGATTCAAAATAACAAAAAAATATGTTTGGTATTTTTTCTGCGGCGGCACGTGATAATTAACCGACCAGGTTGTACTGCATATATCAAAAGTGTTATTTATTTTTTATTTATTTATTTATTTATTTTTTCAAAACAGGCTTAGCCCAATTACATTGAAAAATACAAGACATTAAAAAAGAAGAAAAATTACAGGGAATTTTTTTTTTTTTTAAATTATATAAAATAAAAAATAATGCATATGTATACAAACGAGTATTTACACACAAACGTATGTTACATATATATTCAGTCACTTAAGTATGTTGATGAGTGCTTTCTAACGCGCTTAATCTAAGAAGAAAATTTACTTTTGCTTTTGGTAATGTGATATGAAATATGTCAATATCCGAAGCAGTCCCGTTAAGAAGAGTTAAGGCCCTTCCAACAAGCATAGCGGCTGGAAGACCCGTTCTTGCGTATGTTATTGAGAACAGTTCCTGCCGGCGCAGTCTAGTGTAATTGTTAGGAACATTTAACGCTAATCTTTGTAGTAATGCTGGACAGCTCACAACTCCTCGAACGAGTTTGACAACGTATACCAAGAGACGCAGATCTCTTCTTACGCTCAAGGAGTTATACCCGAGCATGCCCAGCAGAAACTGCGTAGGATATAGCCACGGATAGAGACCAAACTCACTCATGTAGAGATATCGTAGATATTTTTTTTGTACTTTCTCCACCATGAGCGAGTTTTGCGCCCCCACCGGGCTCCAAATGCAAGCATTGCTTTCTAGTTTGCTACGGATCAATGAATTAAACAACGTTTTGAGCACCAATTGGTTTTCAAACGACTTAGAGATTCTCATAACAAATCCTAGAGTTTTATAAGCTGAGTTGCACATAACTTCTATGTGAGGACCAAACGCGAGATTGCTGTGGAACAAGACACCCAGATCTTTAATATTATCTGTGCGGGGAATAGGTATAGATTCAAGTGTATATCTATGGAATTTCAAGACGTGTGAGCGATGATACGACATAATTTTGCACTTTGATGCGTTGAAATATAATTTATTATTGTGGCTCCACTCACAAACGTTGTTGAGATCTGCCTGTAGGTCTAAGCAGTCGGTATAAGAACGAATTTTTTGAAAGATTTTGAGGTCATCAGCAAATAGAAGAAACGTGGATTTTTTTATAACTCTACCTATATCATTAATAAAAATAAGAAATAAGGTAGGCCCAAGATTAGACCCCTGCGGAACACCTGAGTAGGCAGTGAAGTAATCGGAGTTGTAGATTCCATGTGAAACAAATTGTTTTCTATCTGTAAGATAATCTGACAGTAGCCTTAGTAAGTTACCTGGGATCCCAAGTTCACTCATTTTTTCTAATATTTTTTTGTGATTGACGCGATCAAAAGCTTTTGCAAAGTCATGATACGAACAATCAATCTGATTGCCACTATCTACAGCCCTTGAAACATAGTCGGTGAAGACCATCAGATTGGATTCAGTAGATCTGCCTCTTCTGAAGCCATGCTGCTCATCAATTATATATGGGTCCACTAACGACCTTAGTGTGCGATCCATAAACATTTCTAGGAGCTTAGCTATTGAAGAAAGTATGGCGATAGGTCTGTAGTTGGTTATATCGTCCTTAGAACCATTTTTAAATATGGGAATAACTCGAGTCTTTTTCCATTCACTTGGAAAAGTATGGACTCGGAAGACAAGATTAAATATGTAAGCAAGAGGTGCAGAAAGCAATTCACTACAGCCCTTAAGAAAAAATGTAGGTACTCCGTCCGGCCCGACTGCTTTCGTGTTTTTCATCAACTTTATTTGTTTGAGTATATCAAATGTAGTGATGCTTAGCTTAAATCCCGAGGAAGTATGGTGTTCATCAAAAACAAATGCCTCGGAGTCCCTACAATAAACTGTTGAAAAATAATTTGCGAATGCAGAAGATATTTCGGGACCAGTTATTTGATTCCCATCCCAATTCATAACATTAAGCACTGGAGAATCGTTACGCATGGATTTAATATGATTCCAAAATAGTTTTGGTTCACGTACCATTCGACATTCTAAGTTCCTTATGAAGTCTTTATAAGCCGTGCGAATGTTATGTTTGAGCTGAGCGCGAGCACTTTTGAACGCATCGTAGTCACTCAGACAAGAGTGTTTCCATTTTTTGTGAAGAGAATCTTTAAGTCTAATATTCCCAACAATTTCACTTGTGAACCACCTCGGATATTGCCACTTACGTAGCTCTTTTGGTTTTACGGGAAAGCATACCATTCAATACAATAAGAAATTATAACGTTCCTTACACGATTTCCAACAGCAATCCATTTGTAAAGGACTAACACTGTTTTAAGTAGTCAGTGTATATTTATATTGAATATGTGATTAAAATGGGAGTTTTTATCAAATTATTTCTTTTTGAATTTATCCACAGAGCAAATAATAATAACGTTAAGCAAATATAATACAACTCGAAGCAAGCAGGGTAGACGTTTTTATTGGTCGAGCCAGGCGCAAGGCGGTGCGGTAGTCTTGATTGAATTAGCCGCCTTCTCGTCCCTCCCATCACATCCCATCCCACCCCCTTTCCACCTCCCCTGCACACATTCTCTTTCATTACATTTCACAATTCAATTTCCCCCAGTGCTTAAATAAAGTCTAACGCTCTTCGACAGATTGGAACGTTACACCGCAATCAAACTCCTAATACATCTCTTTTCTTTTTGATCTTAATTTAGATAAACTTTAAATTGTTCTCAACAAATAAATGAAATTCTTAAAATCACAGCATCTGTTAGATTTCACAATCAGAGATCGAATATAAGTTTACAGCTGAGCAATACAAGTCTAATATGCTCTTTTTGGCAAACTTTGGTTCTAGCATGTTTTCAATATTTAAACAAACTGATGGTGCAGCTGTTTATAATTTTGTTTCGCTGTTTTTTTTTATATTTCTATCAGTCTTAAAACAACGGGATGGTGGCGTAGTGTAGTCTATCTTCTAATCCGGAAGATGCGGGGTAAATCCGCTTCAGTTTATATTAAAAACAAAAATTCGCTCTGGTTTTCACCTTCGTCCTTTTAACATCTCTTTTTCCTTTCTTGTTAGTTGTAAAAGGCTATTTCTGTATTGCAATAAACCCGTCTGGTTGTATTCAATACAATGAAAGTACAAAAAAAACTATGTTTTCAGAAATATCATAGTGCGATTAATATTATTTTGCTGTTTTACAACTTTAAAATAAACCCCAACCTATTCTAACTATTTATAAAGAAGTTTTCAAATTATTTGAACTCAAACCATTACTAGAAAATTACTTTCCTTCTTTTTTAGATTATTTTGTTTATTTACCTGGTAAACTTATGCCTTTTTTTTCTTCATGAGTTTAATTCTAGAGAAATAACAACCTCCATTACCCAATTGTTTGATTACTTCTTATCCAAACTGAGGACTTCTGGTTCGATTTCCCATGATATCTAATATAGAGACCAATTTAGTTTTCCATTTTTACTTTTTAACATATTTCTGGTTGAATTGAAGAAGTTGGAATACGGCAATAATCCCAACATATGGTATTTCGTACAAAAAAAAAAGAAAACAGTCCGTATATTACAATGGAATTTATATAAACATCTTCCAAGGTTTTTTTAAGTATTTTTATTTGACTTTCTATTAACTATGGACCAGCCTTAGAATATTGTGCTAATCTAATTGTCAAATCACGTATGAAAAGTTTTTATACAAAAAACACTTTCAATTGAAAAAAGACAGTTAATTGTTATGACATAACGGAGTTGTATCTATAAAAAATGTTAAATTTTATTTTTCTTTAAAAATTTCAAGTATGATATACAACAAGTACCTATCGTCTCAATTATGTAGCTATGTATATATATTTCCAAAAGATAATGTAATTGATATTTTTTGGTTGTATTTGGGTTGATAATAAGAGTAACTTAAATATAAACGAAACATTTGGAAGATAAAAAAAATGTACAATATAAATTGATCCTATTGCAACATGTCCAAATTGACTACACATTGAAAATCCCATATTTATATCGCCTTAATGGCGCAACCGTGCCTTTGAATCCGAATCAAACATCGTCGTCATACTCCAATACCTGGTTTTATTCTTTGTTGTAACTTCATAAATATTACAAAAATAGTTGTTGAGTTATATTCTTTGTTCCTGAAATATTTACAAAGGAAGATAAGTTAACACATCTCTACTTCAAAAATATTTCTCAATTAAAAAGGGAACCATAATATTTCTCAGATAAAAAAATCTTTTTTTTTAATCACATATAAGTCAACTTTTTTTTGAGAATCTTTTAACAAAAATGTATACAGTGGTTGATTGTTGCTGTTGGTACATTTTACAAGTGTTTTAAAACGTTATAACTTTTATTTGTCCAGAAGGGTTTTTAAGAGTTACGGCCGTGTGAAGTTGGCTTTAAAAACGACAATAACTCCTGAAATTCTTCCGTAATAGACTAATGGACAAAGTCATAAAATTTTTCATTCAAACTTTCATCCGTAGAATTTTATAGGTTTAAAATCAAGATGCATTATATTAAAATAGATTGTACGTGTATTATTATACGTGTACGTGTATTTGATGAAAAAAATTTCATTTTCTTAAAAAATACATACCATCACGCTATGTCAATTTTGTGGTGTGCAGAAATAACAGATCTTAACGTCTTTCGATTCATACACATTGTTTTTGATATTCTTCATCTATACTTCTCGTCATACGTGCTCTTCTGTTTCTAATAACTTCTTACTTTGCCAGCAATTAAATCTTTATTTTATTTTCTCGTTCTACTAATTTATCGTTCTTCTTTCATTTCAGCTAGGTATATTATGTCTACTTTTAAAAAAAATATATATAAACCCACTAACCCGTGTACCTACTCACACACATACACACCACCACGCCATCTCCCTGTTTGGTAGACAGAGAGCCCCAAACTTTCTTATCGCAATACACATATTTCGCCTTCTTCTACATCCATATACCTTATCATATACAGATATACAGCTCTTACGATTTTTCTTTACATTTCCTCCTTCTAAAAATAGAATACACTTGATCCATCCATACTTTCTTTGATATTTCTCTACAACGGATTCCACACACATTTGCACTATGTGTTTGTTAAAAGACAAGATAATTTCGAAAAATACTTATTCTTATTCATCTTACTTTAGGTCAATTGGCCAGTTATGGTCCTGCATCATTGTTTGCCTCTTGTGACGTCGATTGCCAGCTGTCTTTCCATCTTTTGGGAGGTCGTCCTGGAGGTCTGCTTGCTTGGGGGATACTGTCCCTGGCCATTCTTACGACTCTTGGTTCCACCATTCTGGATACGTGTTCGTTCCAGAACCTTCTTTTCTGTCGTCCCCATCTGACAATATATTCAACTTCGCACGTCCTTTGGATTTCTGTGTTTCGTACTCTATCACGAAGGGTTTTGCCAGCGATACTCCTGAGTACCTTCATTTAGCTGGTTCGAAGGAGATTTTTGGTTCTGACAGTGTCGGCTCTGGACTCTATGTTGTATGTCATTATGGGGCGGACACAGGCTTGTATATCCTCACCTTGCTTTGGGATGTTCATATGCTTGTTTTTCCAGATAGTGCTATTTAAACATCCGGAAATAGCTGCGGCCTTTTGTGATTGTTCCAGCACTTCGCCTGATTTTTAAGTCTGAAAATAAAAACCAAGCGTGTCAAATATGAAATCCTACGCTCTGGTGAGAATGCGGTTTTGACATATTGAATTGGAAAATTATCCAGTCAAAGAAGCTCGCCGAACATAACGTGGCTATACTTAGCGTACATAGTGGGAAGAAAAATCGATTTTGAAGCAGTGAATAGCGGCTTTACACGCGAGTTTCAAAACTAAATGACCCGTTAAATGCACTGATCTCTTGCACAATTTATCAATAAATAAACTTTCTCGAAAGCGCAATGTACAGTGTTGGGATATAAATAGGATTTATGGCCTTTACAGAAAGTAAATGTTTTGGTGTGTTTCAAAATATTCACTCAACATTTAGGAGGTTTCAAATAAAAAATAAAAGTAAATCGTTTTACTTCAACTAACAACACATTATTATATAGTTGATTAGAATATTTTATAACACATTACATACATACATACATACGCACTGTTACATCGTTTCCTTGCAGGAGTTGGAAGAGAGGACAAAATACTATTTTTTTTTATCTCAACACACAAATGTCACATTTTCCCCGTCCTTTTCATTTTATAATACAGCTCCTACGATTTATTTGACTTTTTACAGCTCCTTCTTTAAAAATATCATTCACTTGACCCAAACGTACTTTCCTTTAGAACGCCTTCCACTGGTATTTTTAATGAATTATTTTGTTCCACGTCTTACTCAATACATCAGTCTTAAGTTCACATTCATTAATTTCATCAATTCCCATGACAGATTTTTCACATCATATATATTCGGACAAAATTAATCCAGTATGTTAAGAGATCAATATTTAAGTCCAACTGGTGTCATGTTTCATCGGCAGTGTGTATGGCATATGAACCCAAAAGAAAACTTTAAATGAGAGATGATTTTTTTTGTTTATGTATTAACGTTTTGTTTTTATTACCGTTTTATGTACCTCTAACGTTTCTATATTCATTGTTTTTTTTATGTTTGTGGAGTGTGTGTAAAATTGTATTTCAAGTTTCATCAAAAGTATGAATAGTTTCCATAATATGGCTAGAAAATTCTGAAAAGGTTTTAGTGGATAAACAAAGCACAAGTTATTGTATTTTGGTGGTAATATTCTTTTATATCGTCATTGAGTATACATACCTATAGGGAAACCTGCAATGTGTAAAGGAAGACAAATTAATAAATGTACTTTCAAAAGCACTTTATTTTTCATGTACACCGCCCTTATCTAGTTTACCTTACTTGGCTTTGGTGTAAAGTGCAAGTCTTATATTTTCATGTACACCGCCCTTATCTAGTTTACCTTACTTGACTTTGGTATAAAGTGCAAGTCTTATATTTTCTGTAATTAAATATTCTAATATGGAATTCCATAAAGTTAAAGACGAAATTTTTAATAAATACAGTTTATTATTAATTAATATTAACAAGTTCGTGATTCAAAATCTTCTTTAATCTCTAGTTTATATTATTTTTACTAAAATTCCTACTGTTATGTATATTTTTGGTACAAAATATTATCACAAATAATGTTGTTAATTACTAGGCAAATTTATTTTATCCTCAGTTGAAAAAATAATAAAACCACCTTGATTATACTTGCACGTGGTTAGTGGAGAAAATGAGCCAGGTAAATGCGTGGAAATGGTGAAAATGCGTGCGCTGAGAATTATATTCGGTGTGCTAATGTATGACAGAATAAAAAATGTAGTTTTAGAATGAATATGAACTAAGGGTTGATGTGTTGATTTGATTCTAGTGAACTACAGTACGCTCAGAGGGGTTGAACGAGCTCAAGCAGTAGGTGAAGAATTTCTTTATTTAAATAAAATAAATTCACAATACGAGTACAAGTTATGGTAGAAGACCGAATAAAGTAAAGTTGGACCAGGTTAATTAAATTTTGAAAGAATAAAGAAGTAGAGAGTAAGATGCCGAAGAAAATTTATACGAGTATTATAAACAAACCTATAAAAACTTAACAGCTATTATAAATTTTCAGAAAATTCACGAATATCTGTGATAAATACGCTACTTAACGTAATGTAACCAAAATTAGACTCAATTGGTTCGAACCTTTGACATCTCCATTTTGTACTGTGTTGCGGAGACTTGGATACTCAAGGCATCTTAAGACTCAGAATTAATACCTTTATTGCATTGGAGGAGGAGGGGAAAGACAAATCTACGAATAATTATTGTAGTTCTGGGTTGAGCCGTGTCATTTTGTAAAAGGACCTTTCATTTTTTTAACAGCTGGACAAGGGTGACAGTTTTGAAAGGTATTGCAGAAGAAACTGAAGCCCTGCAATTGAAGATGATGAAAATAGCAGAGCATTAATTTAAGTAGGTATATGACTAGAAATCACTTGTATAGAAGAAAAAATGTTGATGATCATAACAATTACAAATCACTAGAACAAAGAGAACAACCAAAAATCAGAAGAAGATTTAATCAATTCACACATTGATATGTAAAGGATTTTCACAAGGTCCGTATTGGCGATCTAGCATGCTGCATTTATTTTCCAGAGACGTTGTGATATATTCGAAAATTTACATTATTTCAGACAATCATAGTTTTCGTTTATCATAAACAAAAGGAGTGAATATGGAAATTGTTGAGTTTTGAATATCAGTAAATAATGAACATCATTTAAGAACATATTGTTATTATATTGTCAGGAACATAAAACATTATCTTTTTCAACATAGTATATTTACGTGTAGCTCCCGTCAACAACTAAAGGATATACGAAGAGACCCTCACGCCCCTTTTTACGTTAAAAAGGAAGTATCGCAACATACTAAGAAGACATTTTGTAGGATAGAGCCACGGACAGAAACCGCTCTACCGTAAGTAGAGGAATCTCAAAAAAATCTTAAGGACTTTTTTCATAATTTGAGAGTACCGAATTCCCCGTGGGTTCCACACCAATGCTCCACATTCTAAATTGCTCTAAACTAGCGCATTGTAGAGGGACCTGAGATTCTCTCCTTTGAATGAAACCATGACTGGCTGAGTTATAGCACTTCGAAAATGATGTTCATTATTTACTGATATTCATATTAACTTCTAATAATTCTGTAACGCGTTACAGAAATATTGACCTACCATATATGTTATAAGCCGCCAAGTAGAACTTACGATTAACTGTCATGTGCTCTCCCACTGGATCACAGTCTGTCCCTTTTTAGCAGAGCAGCGGATATTGGCATCTTCAAAATTTACGATAATGTTTTTAAAGAAAGCATTTAGAGCTTTCTTAATAATGGAAGTAAGTGGTTTCGACTGAACTTATATTTTCTGTTTACTAACTTTTATATTTTTGCTGTTGCATTTCATGCATGTTAAAGCTTTGTATTTAAAAAAAAGTCTTGTTGCTGTACCTATACATATTTTTTCTTAATCTTTGTATATAATTCGGTTTATCTTGTGCATGTAAGCTTTATGAAAATAAATAAATTGGTAACGATTTACCTCTACAAAGCTGAGTTTACAGCAGAAGCTAAAATAAAAACCAAAATATCGCTTAAAACGTAACACAGAACGAGAAATTAAGGCAAATGTGTCAATTTAGATTCCAAATGTGAATAAACTGCTATTGACAATAGTCTTACTTACCTCACTAATTGGTGGAAAAAAATAGGGATTCTTAAAAACATCTTTATACATTAAGGGTGACATAAAACAAAAAAAAACTAAGTTATGTTATGTTGAAGATATATATACATATATAAAGTATTTATACATATATAGTGGTAACCATTTAAATGTTTAATATATTTTTTAAAAGGAATTTAATTTTGATCAAAATCTTCATTGAAGCAAACAAACAGAAACTGGAAACGCAAGCTGCGATTGAATATTCAAGCCACTTTGTAATAATAAATGAACATGGAAAATGAGATTCGCAAGCTGCTTACCAGACCACAATGAGCGATAAAGAGGTAATGTGATATAAGAAGTGAGAGAATGTGTTCCAATGAATAGTGGATTTGCGCAAGAAGATTAGGATTCTCATATATTGTTTTAGTTTACCTTGTTTTTTTTCCATTTCAAGGAAAAGAAAACTGAAAGCCAACACAATGACAGTATAATTTTTTTATCAATCAAAGTAAATATTATGGAGTAAACTTGACGGTACCATAGGTCTTCTGGCTAGGATGCTTAGTTGAACAAGTTGGTGGCCGAGTTTTATTCTTTGTAAATTTAGTTTCACGGCTGATTATTTTTCAAATCTGACAATATTTAATTTTAAAATGTTATCTAAAGACAAAAAACAAGGATATTTAAAACTATTGCTACAGCCGATTTTATAAGGTGATTAAATTTAAAGGCTTGATTTGTGCGCTTCCTGAAGCCCATCATCTTGTACACCATAAATCTATTTTCGAACAGACATTATAAATCAACGTGATGGACTGGGCAATTAATAAATTACAGGAAGCTAGTTCAAAGTAAATATCGATTATGATTTAAAAAATGTATGAAGATAAAATACTATCGGACCCATAGTTCACTTAGTATCTATACAAAACTAGCTAGTTCGTTTCCTGGCAGGTTATACTCATTAACCATGTTTCATTCAAATTTATTGTAAAGCTTCCCAACGAATATTTTTAGAACAGCATTAAGCTACATTTATTCGTACGGTATCTTTCAATATTTACAAATTGACAATGTTGATTAATTAAAGAACGAGGCCGGAAGACAACACATTTTTCGTCCACATTAATTGAGTCTTCGCAGTCCGTCATCACACATGTTTGAAATATAATACTCAAAAGTGTTAACAATGCTTGTTTGCATCTATCGTGCACCAGATGTACTAATTTATCAGACTGGGACACTTTATTCTGTTTATTTTTTCGGTAACCGTTGGAATAAAGCCTGGAACCCCAGGTGAATGTCAAACAGGTTACCAACCAGGCAACGGAAATTGTAAATGAGATAGGCACACATAGCGCCAAATAAATATGTTATATGAAACCCAAAAGCTAATGGATCCTACTGATCGCCGCTGAGCTTATATGCCATTTAAACTTGGGGTTTGAAACCGTAAAAATGAAAATAGCTTTAACACATTAAACCAATACACTCACAAGTGTCGCGACTCTTGTATGAGTATCGATCAAGATTACAAGTTCTTGGGACGTTTCATATCCTAACGATATTTTTCTTGTATAATTTAATAAAATATCTTCACGTACATGGATATACTATATTCCGAAATTTAATAAAGTTGTTGATATTGCTAATATAATTAGTTATCAGGTATAATTTACTACAATATGCGAGTTGCTAATATAATGGGAAACAATAATTTCATAAATTAATCTTCGAAGCATTAATTGAAGTAAACTTTTGGACATATTTATGTTACAGCTTCTAGTTAAGCAAAGTGGAACTTAGAGCTTGTGACTTAAAGGTGTATCTTAATAATTGTTAGGTAAGGGTAGGACGCGGGTGCAAATAAGGTACTAAAGTTTACGCCCCTAAAATGAACCCTATAAACTTTATATTGGCGCTTTGGCTCTGTGATGTCAGTGCATTTTAACTACTAATATATTTGTTTAGCTCTCTTTAGTAAGAATATTAAGTTTGAAGTAACGCTCATGAACTATCAAACTAGAAAAGGGATTACATTTCCCTAATAATATTCTGATCTCGAGGAGTAACAAAGAATGGAAGATGGGAATTTAGTACTGTTCTATAAGAAATAACTGGATATTGGCGCTTTCTTGAAGTATTGTAATTTGGAGTGATGGTAATGGTAAAGGATTATCGAGAAAAGTACTACGCCATATGGTTTATTGCCATTAGGCAATCTCTTTCAACTAACGAGAAAGATGCTATAGAGGCCTGAAGTGAAAATCAGCCTTTTATTTTTTTACAATATAACCTTATTAAAAAAACATTAATTTTTAAATATTTTTTATTCCCAATAAGTAAGTTAATCCTATGACCTAGTTTTATCCTTTACTCGGAGATAATATGACATTTTTGGCTTAGTTGGTAAGACACATGTCTTCCGATCAGGAGATTACGGCTTCAATTTCCTTTGATATATGATACAATATTTTTTAAAAAGGTTGAATTTCGGTTATGACTAAATCTTTCTGTTTCGTAAAAAGATACGTCTATGTGCAATAAACCAACAAGATACAACACAATTCCGCAACGCACAATACATAAAATCATAATATTAAATAACAATAACTTTTAATGTGGATTTTTTTAGGAAGATCAATAAAGGAGCTTTAAAATGGTTTGAAAATGTGGAGATAATGAATGACGAAAGAGTGACTAGCTAGTATACAATTCAGAAGTGCAAGGTTTGCCGTGAAGAGGCAGACCGAGGAAATCGTAGCTGAACCAAATGGGCCAGATTTTGAAAGAAGGTAAAGGGAGAAGTATGAAGAATAGAAGATTGTGCATAACGAGATATATGATTGCGGAGGAGGCGAAAGTTATGTGATTAGATTAAAAAAGTTTTGAGAGCTGTTCTCTCTGCCTACCCCACAAGGGACACGGCGAGGTGATATTTTTGTGTGTATATATAATACAATACAATACAATAACAGATTTGATTCTCAATACAAGAAAGAAAGATTTCAATCCGATCTTCAACATGCAAATGGTCGGGTGGAAAGAATTTGTATTTTCCTTAGTAAAGTTAGGCCGTTTGAAAATAAAAACCGTTGCTTTTTTAATCACAGTGCTTACATAAAGATGTCGTAATACGATAAGATTTCACGAAAAGGAGTTTATAAAAAGGGCGTTTAAACATTTTTAGAGCACCTCTGAGCATTTTTCATTCGGTGTGGGCGTTTTAAATTTATCTCGTGTACCTTAATTTTATTTTCCTTCAGAAGGGATAAAATAATTTTCTTCCGAAGGTAATATGTACAAAAACCAATAACAACATAACTCAAGGAATTCATAAAAACGACCATTTTTAATAAAAAGTAATAAAGGTCTCTCTCTGCGTGGTGATAAAATCGACCCTTTCATAATTCCGGCGTTAAAACATAAATATTTTCGACCCTGCAAATGTTCCGGGTTTTTTTTTTAATATTTCTTCCGAAACATATTTATGAGTGACGTAAACATGATGATAGGTGGTGTCTGGTCAAGTAGGAAAATTGTAAATCGGAGTGAGAAGAGTGAGGAATGTAAAGTGTTGGCGCAAGGGGCTGGCACATATTTATATACAATGTGCGCACCGCACATAAGTGACCAATGGCAATTTCCATGGTCTTGTTGGTAAGACACTGGAATCCCACCCGGGAGTTTCAGATTCAGTTCCTGGTAAACGAAGAGTCCCAGTGTGATTAAAGAGTTTGTCTTGTGACAATGCCAACACGCGCTACATGTCTGCGAATGATGTTGCCTCTTCAAGTGTAGTAGCTATCATAGAGAAGAAAAAATACCAATAAATTGAAACCCTATTCGACATCAAGTAACATTGAAAATTAAAACTTTTTTTTTTTTTTTTAATAATAGATATGACCAAAGTCTTAGGTATCCTTATACCTTTGAATACTAGGTGGAAAAAAATACCTGTGTCGTTCGAGGTGAGTAGCATAGCGCGGGGTTCGAACCGACGACCTTCCGCACGGAAGTATAGTGCGTTACCACTCGGTCATGCACCTCGATCATAAGAATGCGCCAAGAGTACAATACAATTACTTGCTCGGGGAAGGAGGTATATTTGGTTCACTGTTCTACTTTTCAAAATGATGGTGTCTAAGCTATCGGAAATTAAAGTGTCTTTGTATTTTGATCAATATTTGTTTTTTTACTACCCGAGTGTTTATTGTGCACATAATATGGGCAGGCAATTTAACTTGACATACAATTTTACTTTACATTAAACGGACCCCAAAAATAGCATATGATTCAATATTTCTATCTCACGTAAAGCCAATATGTTGAGATGACATATAGAACAAATGAGCAAAGAAAGGCTTGCAAAACAAACATGCAGAAGAAGACCAAGGAAAGTAGGGTTGAATCAAGTTAATGATATTTTGAATGGAGGAAGTGTAAAATGCCAGAGAAATAGCAAGAGTTGTATGATGAGGCGTATATTGGAAAGGCAAAGAATTTATACAAAGATAGGAAAATTTGTATGCATATATGTTTATATTTGTATTTTAATTTCTTTTTATACAAATTTGAGCATTAAACCCTTAATTGATCACTAACTCGCATCTTGAAAAAGAATTCTATGATTATAAGAAACTAAAAATTATATATTTTTTTAATATTACATATTCGATTTTCACAGAGAGGCAACATAAACCCTGGAATGGCCCAGATTGGCCGGGTCGAGTGGACGAAACGCCTCACCTCCTTAACCCTCATCTCTTGACACCCTCAACAAGGGGCGTAATTATTTGTGACGTGATGGAGGATCATCATTTTAAAATGCTTTCATGTCTTCTCTTGTCCTGTGGACGTATTTATTTGTTTACATTTTTCCCTCAACTTAACCCCTTTAATTCAAACAAAAAATTCAATAAAATGCGCTATATAAAATGAAATTTAAAAGAAAATTGTGTATTATCATTGACAAGATGACATAAATTCTTTATGTTGCATACATTCAACTCTCATACGATACTACGAGTACATCAAGTCTTTACATCAATTTCTTATAAAATCGTATTCCTTTTTCTACTAAGTTTTCTAGGTAAGCATAAAACGCACAATCCTTAACAATGTGACACGTGATCTGCTCAGTCTCAGAAAGTTACAGTGTTTAGCCATAAATCGTACATTTCTGAAAGAACCAAGAAAAACTGTAACCCTGACATTTTCAAAATCTAATTTTAGTTAGGGATTAATGTACTTCCTTGAAGAAGTGACAATCATTCTACATCTCACGCCCGAGGTAACATACGTTGGACAGCTTATGGCAGGATACTTATTTCAGTTGCATATGCTTCTTAAGAGGAAGTAAGATGAGACTTCAGCTAAAGTTTTGATGGGTGTAGATGTCATCAAAGAAAAAAGGTATTGTTTCCTGTAAGCTTTAATTAATTACATTTATTGATCGAAATTACTTCAAAAGTGATAATGTTATACGAGTATATAACATATGTCTCTCAAGATAACTCAACACGCTAAGATTAAGGTTATTTTCGTTATATATAATAATCTTAAATAATTATATTCCATTTATAAGGCCACTTAAAAGTTTTATTAAAAATCGCCATGATCATAAAGACAATCGTTATCATCTATCCAAATATATGGGTTTAAATATTATATTAATTATCCGTTATTGATTTTTTCACATTTAATCAAATAATACATTTTTTAATGTTCATTTTTTTCTTATATTTCAGGTGAATTATTATTTTCAAAATAAATATATACCATAAATTCTTTGTAAATATAAATAACCTTTTTTAACGTAATTTTTATACATATCCTAATAATTTTTTTTTTGTAATTAATATTCTTTTAAATTATATGCTAAGACATTTTCTATGCCAATTTCTGAGCGCTATTTAAATAACCATCAAAATGGGCATCTTCCCAACGTAGAAGTTTATAAATATTTTTCAATCTATTATATAACTGAAACGAAAACTAATTATGTAAAAGCACAACAACTATAAAAGAATAATGAGATTAAATTAGTTCACCGGAAAGATTTTTTTTTAGTTAGCTGAGAAAAAAATATACACGTATTGTATTTTTTTTAATTCAAAGGTGTTTTGAATCTGATGTTTCAATAATTGATGGTAAGTCAGAATACTACGAGTATCACAGAATAGCGTTATTCCGAATTATTCCGTAATATATTATTTTGTGACCTATAAATGAAGATAAACTTTTATTCAACTAAAACTCTATTTATTGTTTATTAAAAAGGAGTTTTTTTAAAACCGGAAATGGTTTTAGTAGATTATAAAATTAACAAAGGACCAATTTTAAATAAATAAAAATAAACAATACTTAGAATAATAAACGTATTTTATTGTAAAATTGAAACCATTTTAAATTCAGTTAATAAAAATATAAAACTATTCAAAGTTGGTACAATTTTCTTCCTAAGCGTTGCACTGAAATTAAAAAAGTTTTCTTAATTAGCAAAGAAATAGGTGCATTCGTTTTATCTCGAAGACTTTTGGGTCTATTTGCGTTCGCAGCATTCACAGACCGCAAAGAGGACTTGGCCAACCATAAAGGAGTATTTTTTTGTTCATAAATGCTCATAAAGTTACTTCATTTGAAATAAAGTATTACGAATACTTTTTGTGTCATATTCACTAAAACTTTCTCGTAATTTTTAAGTTATTGTGTTTTTAAATCCTTTATGAAAAACACATTAAGATTTTTGTCGTATTATTTTTTTTTATTCGAATTCAGAGTTCATTCGAATTCATTCATTCTGTCTACTGTTAAAAAGACAAATGATTACTTTTATGGCGTAGTTTTGAAATAAAATGCCACATAAAGAATACTTTGCTTTTTTTTAAATTTCACATATGAAGTTCATTTTTCCACTCAATACAATTTAGACTTGATCAATTCATTAATTAATATATAAGCCCTTCAACATATTCGAACTGGTTATTGGGATATATTAAAGTGGGTCTCGAGCGACAATATTGTCTTGGGCTTTGTTAATCGAGACTTTGACTTAAGATTGTGAGGAGCATTTTCTTAATTTTATAAATTCAAAATGGATATCGATTCCCGCAAAGTTCGTCGGACGACATCTCGAGATAGTGACCGACCTGCAAATTAGGAAAGTCTTAATTGTCGTTAATTGCGACCATTCGCTAGTAATGTTTCATGGTCAAAGGAAAAGTAGAAGTAATGTTTCATGGTCAAAGGAAAAAAATAAATAATAATTATCGAATATAGGCGGCTTTTTGGGTTCCACGTCAGTCGTTGTGATGTCTACAAACACCGACTTTTGGCACGTGTTCTCGTTACCGTTCCCTATTCCCTCCACAAAACTTGGCTATAAAAGGGGTGCTCGCCCATCGCAGAGTTCATTCAAACCCGTTTGTTTCACGTTGTAATTCTTTTATTTAATAATTACTCTCGAGTCTAAATTCAAATAGCTCCAAATTCAGTTAAGGTGAGATTCCCAACCAGGAATTCTCCCCTATCCAGAAACTGCTTCTGTTACGTCAGGATCTGACCCATTTCTACTTCGGCTTCCCTATTATCGGAGCCCAAACACGCAGATGCCTGTTGCGTCATACTCCTGCCTTCTCTGATACCATCCGTGGAAGGTCTCAGCTGCCGTTACGCTCTTCCTGGACAATATCCGCCCTCATCTGGATCCGATGGTTATTGCCAGCATCATCGACATGCTTCAAGCCACCCGTACTCTGCCCTGGACTTCGTGACTGAGGAGGAAATAGACACGTTAGCCGTCAAATACGTCTTAATAACCTCTAAGGTATTGTGAATTTATTTTATTGTAATTCTTTGTTGATTTCACTACCAATTTTACCTTGTTTTGTGCGATCGCCTCTCCTGGAGTGACTGATCTAAAATTGATCTAAACTTAACCTCCAATCTGGGAAGTTATTTCAGCCATTTACTTATTCGAAATCTACCTACTTCTATCGAGGTCATTGATCCAATAGCAATAATAAATATTTTTTTATTAAATCTATTACATGTGTTTTAATTATTATTATTTTCGTTCCTGGTATCAACTTCGTGAGAATATCTATTAATTTACCTATCGAATCCTGAGATAAAAAGAGCGCTTGTTCATTTTCGTTTACCGTTGAGCTAACCTCGAGTCATGACTAATAAAGATTTATTGAGTGTTTGTATTAATTTACGTAAACTCAATTAGTAAGTTTAAATTTAGAAACAGTTGTGACAAGATCCAACTAGAGGCAATAATAGTGTTAATATTATTACCAGACTAGAATCCTTTTCTCCAGTGAAATGTGTCTGATAATATGTTTAAAATTGGGATGCTTAGAATGAATAACAAGTTTACTATTCACCAGATTATGAACCCCAATAATGCTGTTTCTAATTATTGAACATATTATATGACATAATAATAAAGTTAAATTAAAAATCTAATAAATATATTTAAGAAAAATCTAGAGATAGTTTTTTTAATCCCATTTAGTACAAATTTTGAAAGTCAGAGAGACTGTAGGAGTTGTATTTGAAAGTGTATGGATTTAGAAAAGGCGTAGTCTAGCACTCTGTCCTTTCTGCCTACCCCTACAGGGAAATGTCATTATGGTATTTAACATATGTATGTAAATAAAGTAAAAAATATTTATATCTCCTTTAAATAAAATACTCGTGGTTCTCATTGAAGTTTTAAAGGAATAATATTTTACCACTTTTTCCTTGACCTAATTATAATTACCTTCGCCTCTTCTTTTTAAAGATTTCTAAGAATATTTTTAATTTAATATATTTTTTCCCAAATTCGTTAATTGAAAATATTAACAAATCTATTAATTATCAAGTTATTTTAAGAATCTTAAGGTTTGTCCAGAGTTCAGATGACTAACTACAACACCAGGAAAGACTTTTTAAACCACTCAACACTTTATATGCAGAGATCGAGAAATAATATTTTTTTCTTCCAAAATCATTTCAAAGATATCTTTGTCATATTTTAATATAAAAATATGACATTTATATAGACATGTTTAGTGCCGAAGCTCATATCCAAAGCTATTCCTACCTTTTTAATACTCTGGTTCTTAATCTTTAGTTCTATTCTATTGGAGTTGGTTTTTCTTGTTTGTGTGCTATACTCGTAGTTTCCTCTTTTTTTAATATCGTTCTCTGACATTCCGTTCATTTGTAGCATTCTTCATACATCCACGTATATTTATGTCAACTCCGTTTATAAATTGGTTGATAAATGTGGTATTCAATTCTTCTCATTACGATACTAAAATAATTAAATATAGGTTTATTGATAGAAACGAAGTATCTCCATATTTAAATACATTCTAAAATCATATATAATAGTCTATCTCAAGATAAATAACAGAAAATATATTTAAGAGAGAAACTTTTCAAAGGTCTGGGATCTTTTTATAACACCCCCCAGCCGAGATACATCCTACCAATACAGGGCGAGCCCAGCCGCGTGGACACAGTTGTCGTTCCATTATTTCACAGTATTCGCTCAAACCATTCAAGCACTCGTTATTCGCTTTTTTTCTTGTAAGAGTCATACATTGTCCAGCATTCTGAATCGTCGAGAAAAGTTGGGGTAATTCATATGGTACACGGAAAGAAAACTAGACTGAAGTTATCTAAATTCTTAGTCAATATATTTGTGTAGTCATCATTATCATTCCATTCTACACTATATCATCATAATTTCATTATTTAGCCACTGATTTCCTATCTTTTTTTTTTAAGAATAGATGTGACCGAAGTCGTAGGTATCCTCGCACCCTCGAACACTAAGCGGAAAAAGTGCTTGTGTCGTTCGAGGGAGAAGCACAACGCGGGGTTCGAACCGATGACCTTCCAGACGAAAGTCCAGTGCGTTACCGCGTGGCCATGCACCTCTTTAAATCATATCTATATACTCAACTTGTTTTTTATTTGTAATATTTTTGATCTGTCAGCTTTTTAAACGGCGCTTTAAAAGTTGTCATTTTATTAATATCATCAGTCCTCTGCAGGATACATGCCTCTCATTTTCTTCCTCCATTCCTACCTATGCAGTGTGAACGCCTACCTCCAACAAACCATATGATTGTACGAGTATATTGCCCATTTCATACAACACACGCTTGGTTCATCTATCATTTAACATTCGAGCATCATGGCACTTCCTTTTTAACTTCTACTTTTATACCAGGACCGACAATTCAATTTGGCAATGATTTTTTTCATAGGTTTTATATTACTTGTTTTAATTCCATGCATAGCTCTTCTCATGCTTCGTTGTGCAACTCTGAGTTTATAGGAGTGTAGTCTCATAAACTGTGGAAATGGGAACTGGTAGGATACATTAATCAAAAGCTCAACACTTGAGCTTTTAGGGAATAAGAAATAAGGTAATTCAAAATGAGAAGTTCTGTTTTATGAATATGTAATTCTTCAAAAAATATATGTAATAACGAGAAAAATAAAAAGTAACCAGAAATCATATACTCGTATATTCTTATACTCCCGAAAACTAAGTTGATAATCTCCATACTTTTTTATGAGAGTAATACAGCGCGGATTTAGATCTATAGACCCTATATTTCAACTTGTTTATTTTTCTGGCCCCATTAAAAGTATGTAAATGCAACATTAACTTACTTCCTATAATATTACTCGATGGCTATGTCGTATCATTAAATAAAACAGTTAAAACCTAGGAGTGTTAATAGATAACACTCTCATATGACGAGATCAAATAAATGAGGCAAGTTGAACGATCTTCTTCAGTCTTTATTTCCTCAAAGTGTTGCCAAAATTCCTGTCTATGAAAACCAAAATTTCTCTCGTGCAATCTCCGCTCTTTCCGATTTTGAACTATGCGGAAGTCTGTTGTTTATAGTTAAGGCATTAACGTTGTGGAGGTTTAAAGACATTGTAATTTATTTTAACAAACACTGTTTATTCCACTTTTTTTTTATGACGGTATAACCCTACCGGTTTCAAGGCTTTCACCTCATCTTCAGGGGAGCGTAAACAAGACTAAATGCTGTTCGGACTGGCACCGATATAGACACTTCAACGGTTGGAGGCGGGAGGGGTGAGAGGAAGGCTAGGTATAATTTCGGCCAAGAGCGGGGAGATTTTGGGGAAATAAGTATTCAGCAGATGCTCTGATCGGTATACTGACTTAGAAATTTCTAGGGCCTCCAATCTGTCCAATCTATTTCCGTTGTCGCTAATATGTAAGAATTTGGCATCATTGTAAGAATTTGGCCATCAAAAAAATTGCTACAAATAATGGCTATCCTGGAAGCCTCATTGATTCACTTTTAAAAAACAAAACAAAAAAGAAACTTATAAAAGATTATATATTTAACGACACCTATAAGCATACCTATAAATGGAGCAAAGTCCTATTTATAAAAAATATATCAAATTAAATAACCAAAAATATTCCAAGTCACATAAAGCCAGCTTTTTACACTAACTTTAATCTCCGGAAACTCTTATTTAATGGGAAAGGCAAAAATGGAATACTTAACAACAGCGGTGTGTATAAACTTTTATGTGCTGACTGTGATAATTTCTATATAGGAAAGACAGGAAGATCTTTTGAAAAGAGATTTCGTGAACACCAATCTGCTTTAACAAATCCTCTAATTTATTCTGAAATGGCTAATCATTGTCACCGTGAGAATCATACTTTTTCTATCGATGATGCCAAATTCTTACATATTAGCGACAACGGAAATAGATTGGACAGATTGGAGGCCCTAGAAATTTCTAAGTCAGTATACCGATCAGAGCATCTGCTGAATACTTATTTCCCCAAAATCTCCCCGCTCTTGGCCGAAATTATACCTAGCCTTCCTCTCACCCCTCCCGCCTCCAACCGTTGAAGTGTCTATATCGGTGCCAGTCCGAACAGCATTTAGTCTTGTTTACGCTCCCCTGAAGATGAGGTGAAAGCCTTGAAACCGGTAGGGTTATACCGTCATAAAAAAAGTGGAATAAACAGTGTTTGTTAAAATAAATTACAATGCGGAAGTCTGTTATTCGGGCATTACTGAAGGAACAGCTGAACAAATAACAGCATTTTCCAAATGTTTGTCTGATAATTATTTTTTAACCAGAGAAAGTACTATCACATCACTTCATAACAGACGAAGCAGAACTGGTTGAACAAAAAATTAACGCAAAATTCACATACTGTCACTACTGTTTAATATCCTTTAATGTCGCACTGCCTCCTTTTATCTCGCCAAGAATAGTCAGCGTCATTCCGATCATGGAATTGCGCTACGCTCAAATATATATGGTTTATTAGTTTTCCCAGCTCAACACTCTTATTTTTACACGTCGTCTATTACTGCCGATGCAGTGAGATTCTGGAACCAGTTACAAACTAATATTAGGCTCGCTCCGTCATTGGCATGTTTCAAAAAGCGACTGAAAAAACTTTTAATTTCAAGTCAATTATACAACTTGTTTCATTCCTTATTTTACTTTCCTTTCCATCATTCCTTCCTTTTCTTTTGATTGATGATAAATCGCTTTTAATTTTACTATGTATATTGTTTGTGAGTTTTATGAAGGTGAATAATCATTTAATTTTTTTCATAGCGACCTTGTGAAAGTCCTATACTTACATTTTCTGGTTAATTACAAGAGAGTACTACCTGACAAAAAGCCCTTCAGATTGTTTTAGAATTAAGTGTTATATAAATAATGATCAAATATGCAACTCGAAGAGAGCCTACGTTTGAATGATTTTTTTTCCTGGATAAAGCTTACGGCTGTCATTCATCTCTAATATTGAGACTTATTTTAAAAATAAAGTCAAAAATGACAATAATTAATATTTTGTGCTAGTATTTATAATAAAAGATCAATTTATATGGCAACTTTTAGAGAGTATATTCTTCTCAAGAGCATTCCAATTCAAGAAGTTAAATCTCTGTATTGAAGAAAAAATATAACAAAAAATAAAATAAGTGGTAATTTATTTTATCAAACACTGTTTATTCCACTTTCATATAATAAATAAATTACAATGTCTTTAACCCTCCACAATGTTAATGCCTTAACTATAAATAATATATAAATATAAAATAAGTTGAATATACGAGTAAGTGGTTTGGATGCTTCCCCGGATCTGCATATGTTTAGAAAACGTTATGTTTTTTTATTATGAAAAGGTTATAACATTCCAAATTAAAAATGAAAATATTCAATACTGAATTAATTTATAAAATTTTAATAAAACAAAAATGGGTCTTCTTTATATTTTGTATTTACCACTGTTTTATTTGAATTCACTACAGGTTTCAAAGATCTCTGTCTTCCTTGTCAGGTGAAGATGTTTTGAGTTTTATTTATTTTATTAAAATGTATAAAGATAACACAAAATGAAACAAACGTATTTTCTAAGATTGAAGAACTAAATTACTTTATTATTCTACTAATTATATTCTTACCTTATTTCTCGAAACTCTCATCAGGAGGATTATTGTTAAATATCTTAACATCGAGTTCTACAAAGTTTAAGCCAAAACCTTTGATAAATTTATTTCAAGAAATGCTATAATATTAAATACGGTAATACAAATATTGGTTAACTGTGTCAAACACCAAAATTAATATAATTGTATTACTTTCTAGAGAGTAATTTCATAACTGAAGTAGGTCAAAAGATAATAAATATGCTTTAATGGTTTTGTTTATGTTTTCAAAGATTTCGTACATTTAAGTTTAAAATTTACTTAATATTCACAGTCTTCTTTAGAGCATAAAAAGTCCATTAAAATTTACTCGTCCTAAACCGTTAGGAAGCATGTGTTTGAACAGTTTGGACCAATGGGTCGTTACGAGTTAATCATTTAGTATGCATCCCCATTGCCTCGGCTGCCTCGCTTAATAATTTTGAATTTTTTTTCGTATTCTCCTTTAGCAGCATTAAAATAAGATTTGATGTTTTTGGAGAATTTTCTTGAACTGTCAATTCAAATATGAGAAAGACATTTTATGATATTTGAATTCCATCAATGTTTTAACATTGTTCATTCTTAGGGAAATAATTAAAAGATACGTGATCTTTGGAACATTTCTTATGGAGATAATTAAAAGATACGCGATCTCTGGAACATTTCTTAGGGAGATAATTTAAAGATACGTGATCTCTGGAACATTTTTTATGGAGATAATTAAAAGATACGCGATCACTGGAACATTTCTTAAGGAGATAATTAAAAGATACGTGATCTCTGGAACATTTCTTAGGGAGATAATTAAAAGATTCGTGATATCTGGAACATTTCTTAGGGAGATAATTAAAAGATGCGTGATCTCTGGAACATTTCTTAGGGAGATAATTACAAGATACGTGATATCTGGAACATTTCTTAGGGAGATAATTAAAAGATACGCGATCTCTGGAACATTTCTTAGGGAGATAATTAAAAGATACGTGATCTCTGGAACATTTTTTATGGAGATAATTAAAAGATACGCGATCTCTGGAACATTTCTTAAGGAGATAATTAAAAGATACGTGATCTCTGGAACATTTTTTAGGGAGATAATTAAAAGATACGTGATATCTGGAACATTTCTTAGGGAGATAATTAAAAGATACGTGATCTCTGGAACATTTCTTAGGGAGATAATTACAAGATACGTGATCTCTGGAACGTGTTACGTTACAATTTTTTTTAAACTTCTATATCTTTCGCGTCTTTTTTTTTTCAAAATGTATGGCCTTTTTTAAAAAAAAATACAAAAGCATTTAAACTTAAATTGAGTCCAATTCTTATGAATCTCCGTAGCATTGTAGTAGAATGCTTATATTTTACCCGAGGGTTTCGTATTCGATTCCCAATGTTGACCGAAAAGTTTTCCTGTTTGTTTATACTGAAGGTCACCAGTTCGAACTATGTGCTGTGCTACTCTCCGGCGCGGGGTTCGAACCGGTAACGGGCGTATTTAAGTATTTGAGGGTAAAACGATATCTATGACTTCGAACGTATCTATTCTTTCGAAAAAAAAGGAATAAATATGGCACTGTGCCCCGATCTTTTCACTTCGGTGTGCCATCGGATCCGGTAGAAAAGTGTGGCCGGTGATTTATTTTTGTTAAAAAAAAAATAGATATGACCTCATAGGTATCTTTATACCCCCGAATACTAAGCGAAAAAAATATCTGTGTCGTTTGAGGGGATTTTGCTGGTGTGCAACGGCTCATTAACTTAAAAGAGAAAAGATAAAGTCTACGGCATAGCTTTGCTTTCCAGAATTGACATTGGAATGGTGAGGTGTTCCTTGACTAGGAGGCCCAGCAACATCGACATGATATGTGTGTATGTTGTTGCTCTTCAGCAAAAGCACACATTCGTTAGAGATCAAACCTGTCGATGTCAAATAAATTGAACTTCCAAGATGATCGACAGGTTTAATCTGCTGCAGACTTTCTTTGACAATATTCATGTTGTGTTATTTTTGTGTTCTTTAATAGCACTAGTAAAAAATATGCTAAACAGCATATACTCGTAAAATACAAAAAAAACATAAATTCAGTTCTAAAATTGCCCAAGAATAAAACCAGTTCGGAAATTAATTAACAAAGTTTAATTTTCAATTCCATTACCGACCCGACCCTTTCTTACAGCACTTTAATATAAGGTAAGCTTTGGGTGCTATAATTGTTATAATTTATTCTTTCTACACAGTGAGACTACCTTCAACTAATGTATAAGTAGTGCCTTTGTGCTCTTATTCTGTACTTTTTTTCCCGGGAACGATTTATGGAAATTAACTTTAAAAACCTCAGATTGTATTTACGAGTATTTCTTACACATGTTAAATACGAGTTTTACTATAAAGTATAACTATCTTTGTCGTTCTTCATTACTAAGACTCGTGACCTATGGGATAATGGTAGTGCAATTTGTGACGACAGGTCTTCACTTCTCTCGGATTAACCCCAAATTATGCTGTTAGTATATTGTTTCATATTTAAAACCCGAATTCTTCTGGTGGTCTAAACAAATCTATGTTTTTTGTTAATTTTTCTTCTAAATAATAAAGCAGAAAGACAATATTGGGTACAAAATCGCATGTTCATAATTACTTTGTTTTTAGTTTTTTTTTTTCATGATTTAATCTTACAAAGCTCAAATTTATCTAAAAACAATTAAATATTATTCGGGTTTTTTTATGTGTTAAAAATGTTGAGATCTAGGAAAATAAATTTATATTTCACATGCTTCAATATTTTTCTAAAAATATTTTAAATATATAAAAGCATTTAATAGCTTAAATGTAGAAAAAAATACACTGAGATTTTTTACTTGGCAACAATTGGAAATCAAACCCTTAATCCCGAGGGAAAAACCAACACACCACAGGTTCCCACAATATTTTTATATTTTACATTACATATTTAGTTGCTGAAACAAATATTTCAATGAAATGGAACGAATTCATGTACTTTTCTGAACCTAAATATTATTCCCGATTCGAGTTTGAACTTTTCCATCAAATTAAATAAAAGTTGGTTATTAATTTTGTTGCGTAAGAGACTGTTTTTTCATTCAGAATCCGAGGTTACTTTGGTAAAACAAAAATTATTTTCATTCACTTGATACAAATTAAAAGCTTTCTCAATATTCTATACCGTGCGAATAATTATGTTTTGATTAAACTTTTGGAATTAAATAAACAAATTTCAAATCTTTTCCTTACCTTAAATGAATTAACGAATCAATTAACTCGAGCGCTCTTCAAAATTTCATATTGTTTTAATTAATATTTGAGATGTTTTAATTTCTTTCGAAGTATAAAGAAAAACACATTTTTTACCTGTGTGAGTGAAAATCAAACTTTTACTTAAATCATAAAAAAAAGTATTATCCTTGAAAATATATTTCCAAACAATATGTGTTTTTATTCTCAAAAATGAATCAATATTCCTAGAAATGTTTTTATTCTATTTTCAATTTATTTTCAAAATACCATAAAAAAAATCTTGTAAAATTGGTTTACTTTTAGTCCGAGGAAAACTTTCTATTTATGATTATTTTTTTATATGGTCTATAAATATGAAACCAGAATTTGCTCATAGATGGCTCTAGTTGTCAATGTAGTGACTGTCAAACCACGTAATTGGCACATTTTCCTTATGTTTACATTTGTCAAACACTTTTAACTCACAACAATACAAGTTTAATACAAATACATATGTTTTATAGCGTTTAACATGTCCGTTTTTGTGCCTGAAAACTACGATTTACAGACAGCATTGATTTTCTGTTACTACTTGAAGAAAACTGCTGCAGAATCGCATCAAATGCTTATCAAAGCTTGCGGTAAGCATGCTCTTGGTAAATCACAGTGCTTTGAGTGGTTTAAAAAATTCAAAAGTGGCGATTTTGACGTGAGACACAAAGAACTTGGAAAACAACCGAGAAAGTTTGAAGACTCCGAATTGCATTGATGGATGAGGATGACGCTCAAACGCAACAACTCGCGGACCAATTAAATGTGACAAGAGAAACCGTCTCCATACGTTAGAAAGCCATGGCAAAGATCCAGAAGGTGGAAAAATGGGTTCCACATGAACTAAATGAAAGACAGCAGGAAAACCGAAAAACCACTTGCAAAATCCTGCTCGCTATGTACAAAAGAAAATCATTTCTCCATCGAATTGTGACTGGCGATGAAAAATGGATATATTTCGATAATTCTAAGCGTAAAAGATCATGGGTAACTCCAAGCATACCAGCGATATCACCTGCAAGCCAAATCGCTATGGACGGAAGACAATGATCTGTGTTTGGTGGGATGAGAAAGGTGCTATATATTATGAGAAATGGCTCGATGATTGGTTTGCCTCAAAAGAGCAACAGTTTTTTTGGCGGGGCATGCACAAATTACCAGAGAGATGGGAAAAATGCGTAGCTAGCAATGGGCAATACTTTGAATAAAATATTTTTTACCATTTTCATACAATAAATGTGTATTTTCTATAAAAAAATTCCGGCTTCATATTTACAGACCTATGTATATTTTAAATTTTGTTTGATATTTTGTGTCCCTTGTCATGCCTAAATGCCGTTGGAGAGATATTTTGTCAAAAACTGTATATATTTTTCTAAAAGCATGGATTATTGTTAAAAACACTCATTTAACTTATATTTTTAATACACATTTTGCCTTGTTGATACGAACAAAAATATTATAAAAAGTGATGATACTTTATGCTGTCAATAATAAAGTTAACGATCGTGTGAAGACTGTGAAAAAAACAAACCGTTCATACTTATTGATCTGTTAAGAAAAGTAAAAAAGTAAATATGAAAATTTTCTTGAAAATCTTTTCCTCATAAATAAATTATTCAATGAAATAAAGGAAACGTCGAATGCCTTAGGTAAAAACGTGACCTTCGGTAGAATAGCACAACCAATCCTATCCCTTCAACGTTTCAGCGTGAAAGGAATGAATATTTCATTGTGCGTCACATTCCTTCAAATAGATTTAATACCAAAGTCGAAAGGGAAAAAATGATCCAATTACAAAATTCATAAGGTCCAATCATATCCGATCTTGCGCTTTTTTTCACGCCTCCGTGTCCGAAATAAAGACTTTCAATGTTCTGTTGATTTTTATCGAACAATCGTAATGACTTTATAAAGTGTTGATAAAAATGACCTCGAGCAATTTATGAGTTCTAACTACTTCCTAGAGTAAGTATTTTACGAATGAATTTCATTAACATCGATACAATGCTAGCATTTGCATAACATAAAGTCCCTTACATCGTTTTACAGTTCTCGTTTTGGGCGGCTTAATTCATTTGATGCGCAAGTCAAATACAAGTATTTTCGTTAAACTCCCATTTCTTTTATTATTTTTTATATTCGTCAATTTACGTTTTATCATCATTATTAACTTCGCCTAATCCCTTCAAATATCCACTTATCATGATCTTTAACCCAGTCCTTCCGCCTCCACCAAGGTCACTTAGTCTCTGCTCACAGAACCGTTCCACTTTTCACCTCCAACTTCTTTAAGGGTGACTTACTAGTTTTCTCTCATCTGGGCAGGCCTTATTAATTCACAAGTAATTATTATTGTACATAATGTTGGTAAAATATTTCCCAAAATTGGCGATTGATATTTTTTTTCATTTAAGATGAAATATTATTTTTTACTAGATTAAGTCTAGCTTTAATCACATAGTCAATGTTCTTTTCTTCCGTATGGACAGTTGTTGCAAAAGTTAAAGAAATTGTAGAAGTTATATGAAAAGGTGTATGGATATAGAAGAGACGGATGTGTAACGAGCTAGGGAAGTCTGGGACTTTGTCTTCTCCGCCTTCCCTGATAAGGAATTGGTGTGAGGGGTGGGTTTACCATATGCAGTGGCTTTTAATATTTTTTTCGGATTTTATCCAACTTTCCCGAACTTGAACAAATAACATTATTATTCTAGAGTTCTACCATTCTACACGGAATATTCTGTAGGTAGTATTGTTATTTAAATTTACCTAAAAGCAATTCACTCATGAGGTGTTACCCTCTCTTCTATTATCTCCGTATTAGTATTATTATTATAAGTCATTCTCCCCGGAAACAAATCAGATATATTGTTCATATATAACAGGAATAAGTTAGGGTTGTTTACTGATTACCTACATTAAATATAGTTTCAATGCTTAAACTTCATGATCAAGCACCACGAAACAAAGAGGAAACGTGTTTTGAAGGTCGTTGATAGGTCGAACGGAATTTCAGGTATGAACAAAAATTTAATTTGATTCAAAATAATAATTTAGATTCGCACGTCGCATATAAAAGAGGGTACAGCGGGTGACAGAGGTTAATAACTCGGGTGCAGTGGACCGCAGGGCGCTCCCGGCGCCCGGAGTGGCCCTCTTTTTGTGCATGCCTGGAAAATTGACTTTTTTGGGCAAAACATGAATTTCAGTCGCAGAGGCGCAATATTGGAATATCTTCTACGAGAGAAGAAAATACAACAAAATCAAACTAGTTCGTTAATAAAAAAAATATGTTTTTTTTTAAATTTTCTAATGGAAATCCACTTCTTTATTAACATTCGTATTTTTTTTTTATTTTTCTTTCTTTTTATGTAAATATTAGAATGTTTGTTTTAATTCTTATGATAGACAGGTATGCAATTTCTTTCTTAAGAATTTAAAAATTTTAAACGACATTTTATCGTCTTATATTTATATTCGTAACTACTGAACGATACAAGAAATGTAAAATAAACAAAAAAGAAAATAAAAGGAAGCATCACTCAGTAGTGTTAAGAGGGAAAACATTTCGTAATAGTTTTCTCATCTTAAATAATTGATATCGCAATTATCTTTCTTAGCTTCAATCCTTCGAGTTCTCAATAATAAATACAAGCATCTCAATTAATAATAAGCGTTGTAAATCCTGATTTATATGTCAGCTTATGATAATGGAAGTCTAATATGATGAAAATTTATCGTCATAGTGACTAGTAAAGTCGTTAAATGGGTAACAGTCAAGCTTTTGAATATTTAAGACCCGAGGTCGTATCCTATCTCGGGTGAAATATTACTTTCTTCAAGAAGGGACATTAAATAAATTCAAAGAGATTGAGAGCGCCATAACTGTTATCGAGAGCTAATCGAGTAACGCTTCGGTTAAGTTATCCGTATACAAATCGGAGTTCTCGAAAATTTTTATACATTTTTCAACATCAATCACCGGGTTTGTTGAAGGTCAGAGTTAATGCGGCCCTTTGGCTAAATAATTGACTATTATTCCTGTTAAAGTGATCCTTTCGAGATAAGAATTGGCGTTCAGTGAAAAGGTACAAATTGAACCTATTTCCTTGAAATATTTAAGTCTAGAAGGGATATAAACTGATGACATATTTTACGAGAATTTTGTTACAATAAATAAAAAAATGTGCCAAGCCAAGATTCATAAATGAGTTCTTTTAAAAAAAAATATCGCTGTATGAAATAAATTTATTTTTCATTTAAACCAAAACGAAGTATATTTTGCATTTCAAGAATTTTTCTTTTCTGAATAAAATTGTTTCTTATTTTTTGCTTTCTTTATTTAAAAAGAAAACACTTTTTATAAACAAATGATTTTTGAAGATTTATTTGTTCACAATAGAAATTAGAAAAAATCTATACTTTCAGTAGTGGCCTAATTAATAGAAAATTTCGAGAATTTCGAATTCACGTTTTGGAGAAACTTCTTATTTTATATACTCGTACATACTCGTAGTTCTTGTATTTTCATTTATTATTGGATTGTCTATAAGCATCTGTATATAACATGAGGTAAGAACAATTACCACGACTACTGTGGAGACGGTTCAGGTCGCACCATTCTTGCAAGGAAAAAAACCGGATCAATCCTTCATTGGGTTTTCCACGAATGAGCCATTTCACATATCCTCTTCTAACTAAGCTATCCGTCATTGTTCTTCTATAGACGTTGTTCTTATATTAATACTCAAAATCCTCAAAAAATAAGAGGTCGTAATACTTACCACTATGGAGAAGGACCAGGCCAAATATATATAACTTTAGCGTGTGTCCTAGTAGGACGTGCTGATGATGTTGATGTTGACATATCTGTATTCGCTTTAGTCGAATTCTGTGTTCCTTTTCGTTCGGGGTCATCAATTTAGCGGGATGCTTAATTTGATACGTCGTGATGATTTTGATTTGTTTTGTATTTAAAATAAAATACGTCGATTCAGGAATGCGATAAAAGTGAGAGTGGATAGTCGGTAAATAATAAACAGAAATGAATGGTCAAGCGAATAATAACAAGTCCCCTTTATTCATCGATAAGTAGGTATATATAGAATTTCAGAACGGGGCGCGTGAATGCGTCCGCGGTATATCTCGATCTCACTCCTGCGCGTGCTGAGGCGGTCGCAAGCGCTGCGAATAATACAGTGGGTAGAATATTTATTGTCGAAACGGCGAGACGGCGTGATATGTTCTCTTTCTACCGTGGAATGCGATGTAAATATTATTTTCGTGTAAACAGTATTGACGTTCTGGTATGTGACATTTGTACATATCCAGAGGTTGATTCATCAGTCGTTGACCCTGCATGTTGACAATATTTTAGGGGCGTGGGTACTCCCTACATAACCATTGTTTGCTTTTAACAGTCTTGACAAACTTCCCAATTAACGCCTATTCGAGCAAACGCTATGGCGGCGCTATGTGCACCAGAACCAAGAACCATGGTAGTGGAATTGATTTCAACGCATGACCTCATTAAAAGCCATGACTTCAGTATGATGACTTCTAAGTCACGCTGGTAAGTAGTGTTCATCTACAAAGTAGACCAACGCAATAGCAGCCGTTTTGAACGTATGAGCATCACATCTTTAGGTTTATGTGTCCCATTAATCCCATCGTTGACGAGTAGTACCTGTACTCGTTCCCAGATAAATTATAGGAGGTAAGTAAAGTGTCTCACAAAGCGATGATGGGAAAGATATCTGCCTATTTCTTAGTGTGAAAATTCCAAACGAGAGAAAAAAGACTTGATTGTGAACTACGATATTTTACACATGTAAAATGTTAAAAATATTTCCATAATTACATGATTTTCCGAAAATCCAGATTATCTCAATTTCTCCGATGCACCTTTCACATTATCCAGCAAATTGAAACGTGGTCTTAATTGAATTATTGATTTTTCCACCTTTTATTCAGTATTCAACTCCAAATAATCAAATTTATGGCTCAATTTAATCAACAGCGATTGGAAATTTTAAGATCGGAAATTTAATTATTCGTCGACATTCGGGAAAATTTTCTTTGAAATGTAAATCGATAAGCCTAACGAAATTTTGCAGCGACTAATGCCTTTCCATAACTTTCCTAGAAACTCGAAATTGAACTGATTTCAATTTTCACAAAATAAGTCATGATTATTTCAGTGAAATATTTTTTGCTTAAATTTTCAAAAACAATACAATACATTAATTATAATATTTGGTAATCCTATATAACATACATAATACTGTGAATGCAACAAACATTTTTCCAATTCAATTGTTGTCTTTTCTCTTTAATAATTTATTTATTTCAAGATTGCCGTCGTTTATCATTGTCATATGGATTTCATTTAACAATTAACCATATTTTCTGGATCTCTGATAACTGAAATTATTCTTATTATATATAACGACTTATAATCTTAGTGCTTAAAAATATGATTTTTTTTTAAATTTTGTATTCTTTATTGTAAATTTTGTATATCATATAAAATACAAAAATGATGTGTTAATTAAATACAGAAAGCACCATTAATGAGCATACGTGAAATTTATGAAAAATTTCACCAAGGGAAAAAAACTTAATTTATAAGAAATCTGTAAAAAATAAGAACATAACATACAGTGATAGTTCGCTTTGGAATCCATGACTTTCAAAATACGGATTTACAATATAAAGGAAAATAACATTATTTATAAACATCATTACACGTGTACCTACTTAACCTATTTAACAGAGCAATAGAGTTAAGGTATGTAAAACATGCGCACATACGAGTACTCGTATGTTCAGATTATATCCCATGTTATTATGTTAAGTCCAGAAATCCAGTTGAAATTCTGTTAATTTGAAAAGTAAGGGATGTAATTATATTTTGGTGAATAGAAAACATTTACTGTTTATCGAATCCACTTGTTATTACTATTTTTAGGTCAACTTATTGGAACCACTTTCAGGTAACAAGTTCGACCCGTTTAACCTCCACAAGAGTACATAACGATATTTCCGTCCGTTAGCGCTACATTGCGATATTTCAGCATTATGAAGCTGTTTATGGGCCTAACGGCTTCGATAGTCGGGATGTGTTCTGGTGGCTAAATATTCTTGGCAAGGTTCTATCTATAACAAACCCTCGCAGGTACTGGGTTAGAAATAAGTGTATTTTTATGTTCAAACTTTATATTTCGCAGCAAAGTTTTTAACGCACATTTATTATTGTTATCATAAAGTGAGTCACTTTATTAGGGTTACAACCACGCGGAAAAATAAATTGTGTGTCTTCAAAATTTTTAAGTAAAACAGTATTTTTTATGAACTCGTACGTATAAAAAACTTTTAATTATAACTTTCACTTAGTTTAATTGCCATGAATTGTTAAAACCATAAAGATTATTATAGTTTAACTGATTACTGATAAAACGTTTCCAAAACTTTATTGATCTTTAAAAAAACACAAAGAATATTAAGGACTATTAATTTTAGATTTTTTCTGTTAGGACGGTTATTTTTGTGATATTTCTGCATACAATAGAATTAAATCAAAGAACCCTCAATTAAAAAATATGTTGTCTTATTTATATGCAAAATTATGAGTTCAATAATAATATAAAATACAAAAGTTATGATAAGTCATTAAATCAAACGCTTCTTTACACTGTTTCGAAAATCTTCATCTAAGATTTGGAAGACAATTTTTTACATTTTCTCCATGATACAAATATATTGAACTTTTTTAAGTTAATATAAATAAATAAAACTAACAGTATAAAAAAAATTAGGACGCCCTGAAACTTAGAACTTTTTAGGACGCGCTGAAAATTTTTACATTACAAATAATTTTATAAAAAATAAGATTTATTGTAAATATTTATATCACATTACGTTACATTCATATTTTCTGTTCACTAATACCACTTTATCCTAAACGGGTCGCCTATGTCTTTCAATGCATGGATTAAATAAGATTTCTTTGTTTGAGCAATAATTATTATTAATTATTTACATTTTTAATCACGTTTCACATTACTTACATGTGTATAAAAACGTTTTAATCACGTTTTACACTATTTACATGTGTATAAAAACGTTTTAATCACGTTTTACATGTAAATAAAAACGTTTTAATATTACATTTTACACCATTTAAATGTGTATAAAAAATGTTTTAATCGCGTTTTATATTATTTACATGTATTTAAAAACGTTTTAATCACGTTTTACATTATTTACATGTGTATAAAAATGTTTTAATCACGTTTTACATTATTTACATGTGTATAAAAAAGCTAGGAAGACTTTGTTGATTACAAATGAATTCCCCACAAACTTATGAGAAAACTAGATTTTCAGGACTTGAAACATGAATATTCACATTACCAAGTTATGTGTCAACCTCACTTTCTCCCTGGAAACTTCTCACAGGATCTTTTGGTTTCCCTCTGCCTCACACTCTATTGAAGACTCCACAAGAAACTTGAGAAAGTTGTTAAAGTTGACACAGTCCGTTAACAATCAACTAGAGCAGTTGTCTTCAAACTCAAATAGCATGGGTGCTACTTTTGAAATTAAAATTATCTAGTGAACTATACATACCTCCGAATACCCACCTTCTTAAAGCTTATTTATTATTTCACGTATTAACTAGTATTACATGTACACATGGATAATGTATACACATAAAGTAAATCAGGACATTAGATATACAGTAAATCATAAAATGTGTACTTCAAATCAATTACATACATACTCATCACGGCGTGTCTTTCGCGAAGTAGGCAGAGAGAACAGATCTCCAAACTTTGTATCTAAGAACACAACCTTTGCTTCCACCACAATCATACATCTCGTCATGTATATATAATATTCTATTATTCACATTTCTCGCTTTACCTTCTTTTAAAATCTGGTATATTTGGTCCAACCACATTTTCCTCGGTCTACCTTTTCCACACTCACCTTACACATCTTACTTGTGTATTCGCTTAGTTATTATTTCATCGTTTGTTCTCCCCAAGTGTCCAAACTATCCTAAACTTCCTTTCTTAATCTTACTTAAAACATTAATTTTATCCATGCATTCATGTCTGACGTCTTCATTTTGCCTTCTCTCAATATTAACACTCCACAAATTTTCCTTAGCGCACAAATTAAGTCAATGATTTATTTACAATTTACACAAAGTTACAATAGTAAAATAATTTAAATAAGAAAAGAGTATAAAGTTACAGCAAAAGAAAATATGCAGTAAAAATAATAAGATTCACCCTCATTTACATATCTAACCACCTTCTTATAGTGGAAAACGAAAGCCCTAATAAATAAGAACAAATTAATACTTTAACTTGGAACGTTGTTCGAACCAAAATTGTCTTTGCTGTTGAGACGAAATAGCATACAGATTCTACAATTCAGAAAAAACTCTTCATTGAAATATATCATCTCTTTTGCAGCTGCAGATAACAAATATGCAGCTGGATATTTTTTCATCATCAACACTCATGAAAGGAACTGTAACAAATAGTACACGAAGCTCAATTTTTATTAAATCGCTAAACCACTGCATAAAACTGTTCTTGCAAGATGGAAAGTATTCGACTATGATTTTTTCCTTTGTAGGTCCCACAAATTATGTATTTTTTGCTTCCCTTTCAAACTAGGGAAATATTTGATCTCTCCACTGCTTAGGTAAAACTTCCAGAATGCAAATTTGCTGGAAAACTACTGCATGCTGGAAATTATTTCCCCTTATTTGTTATCTCGTCCTTTTATTATTATTTCGTCAAGTTTTTATATTATATCTACAAGAAAGATGAAATTCCGCAACTACTCAAAGTTTTCATTTCCTGCATAGTTTTCATCACGTTCTTTGTAAATGTGAATATTACTGGGAGCAATTAATTGAAACGATGGAGAACGTGCTTTTTACTGAACCAACGGATTTTTGTATGAAAAGAAGATTTCCATACTAGCAATTCAGCTCATATATCAAGGCTTTGAATAAGCACGAAGAACATGATTTGAAGAACATGAACCATCACATGGTAAATTATTGTTTAACAAGCTTCAATACCTCGTTGAAATTCAGATATTTAGAACACAGTGCTAACTGGTGAATAACGCAGTGATATGAAAAAAGCGTGGAAACATTTCATAATTCTTGCATAAAACAGTCGAACCTTTTTTGACACCGCTTAAGCTAGAGAATCACGAGTTTTTTAATGAACGTGTTCTGAGATGAGATATTTATTTTGGTATCAGAATATGACGTAGGTCTTTCAATTGAGTATTTTTCAGAAGCTCCGGTTAAAGTGAAGGTGCTATAGTCATCACTTTGATAGATTCATGAAAGTGAAGTGATAAATAACACCTCTGCCAGTAATTTTTTAACTGTAAAAACATAAGACATATTACTGTATTGGAAGAAAGAAGTAGATTAATTTGCATATATTACATGGAATTTATTTTATTGTTGTCATATGATGCATATGAAAAATATTTTTTATCGTGTCTCCATATTTGTTTAATAGTTTATTTTTTTAGCTACGATCTAGTAGATTTGATATAACACGGTAGTGACAGTCTTATTTTTTTTTTAAATTGACTTTTGACAACTTAACTGATTCATAAATTGTCTTGCTCTATCTTTTTACGAGACGATATGATACAATAGTGACAGCCCCACTATTTTTTTTAAATTGATTGCTGACAGTTTAACTGATTTATTGGTTGTCTTGCTTTATGTTTTTAAATGTGATCTACTAGATTCGATATGACACAAAAGTAACAGACCCACTTCTTTTCTAAATTGACTGCTGACAACTAAATTGATCAGTTGTTTTGCCTTATATTTTCTCTCAACCCTGTTTGATAAGTTATCTTTGTCAATTATTGCTGAGTGATTTGTTTTGTAATATCATTCAACGTTGCTTTTTTCTCATATAGCTGCATGACAACACAAACAAGCACTTTTTTCTTGAACTTCTGAAAAAAAATATGTGTCTTCCCATTCCGATTAGATGTGATAAGTTGTTATTTTTTTATCGTTGCTCACTTTTTGTTGACATTCCAGTAAAACAAACAGAAAATAAACAATAACTTAGTAATAGAGAACTATACGCCACGCGTCACGCTCAACTGTGGAAATCATATGCATCATACTTATACGCATCAGATTTATGGTACGAGGGTCATCCAGAAAGTAATGTTACAACATTTATGTAGGATCGAAAAATGCTTGTATTTAATTGAAATTCACAGGATATTTCACAAATATATTAAGCTATTTTTCAACGTAATTACCGTCGAGATCGAGACCTTTCTGTACTCGGGGCACTAGCTTTTGTATGCCAGTGTCATAGACCTCCCCCGCCAGCTCTTTCAGCCCCTTCTTCACAGCTTCCTCGACCTCCTGATCGTTGGAAAATTGTTGGGGTGTAGTGGCACACCCACGTCTTATCCCCCGTTACGATAGAGTCCAGAAAAACTTCTCCCTTTTGTGCAAAACGATCAGAAAATTCACGCGCAGCGATCACGTGATTTTGACGGTGCTCCGGTGGGAACATTCTGGGCACCCATCTCGCACACAACTTATTGTAACCAAGTTTTTCCGACACAATATCACCAAGAAGACTTCGAAAAATGTCAGGAAATTCTTCGTAAATGTCGTTAAGTGTCACATGGCGGTTATTTTGCACTTGTTCTTCAATTTTTTCCACAAGTTCGTCAGAAATCACTGCCTTGCTTCGTCGTGAGTATCAGTACGGCCTTCTCTGAACAACCTAACCCACTTCGTGACATGTTGTCGACTCATCACATCACTACCATAAACTTCCACGAGCTTTCTACTTATATTCGTCGCGGTATTGTTCTGCAAAGTCAAAAAACGGATGACCGCGTGGATCTCGCACGAACCAGAGGTGGCAGGAGCGCGCGACGACCTCTCCATCGGAAGAATTTACTGTGACTGAATAAAATGGCCAACAAACACGCGGGACCAAACAAACTGACCGTTAGGATACCCCCTACATGCCAGGATCACCAACTTCGACACAAAAAAAATCTTCTGCCCTCGATGCCCTTGTAACCTTACTTTCTAGATGACCCTCGTACATATAATGTTCACGCTTCGACCAATGTCCTTCGATTATTATTGGACACACACGTATTGTCACACCTTTTTCCTATTTATCAGAAACAATAATAAGATGTACACATTTGATTACATAAATCAAGTTCACCAACAATCAATCTTACCAAGGTGTGACACGCCTGCTCAGCTAAGCCGGTGAAAAGTGAACAAATCCTCCTTGGTCTCAGGGTTCGTTGGATTCCTTTAACTCTGAGTAACTCTTTCTCAATTCTCAGCGGGACAAGGTGACACAATTAAACAAGATATAATTTTAAAACAAAACAGTTTATTATATTAATGGATAAAAGAAAAAAAATAAAAAAAACTTGAACGTATGTCAAGAAAAAAAAGTTTAAATGGGTCGAAGATTGTGTTGTGAATTTTAGCAAGGGGGATTACAATAACAAATAGAATTTAAGCTGAGCCAGGGTTTAACGTCCTGACGAAATCCAGCACCAAAAATAAAGGAATAATATTCACCAAATTGTAGATGTCGTCCTGAAACGTCTGTGATAGCAGAGGAAGTCAGCGAGAAGAATACGGGTAGTATTCCGTGTCAGCACCGTTGGAGCAACGTCCGTACCTCAGCGCGTCCCGAATGGAAAAAAAGGAGCTGGGAAGGCATCCTTCCCCTGAGCAAGGAAATCCCGAGAGAGAGACGACAATTCTTTTTATCTCTCTCACCAATACGACTGGCGCCATCGTGAACAAAAATTGTACTTCACAATGTTGTCATTGCAAGATCATTTTGAAAAAAAATGTACCTGGCTGCCCAGACAGCCACCCTTTTATTTTATTATAGAACCCTTTTATTTAGACAAAGAATGACAATGGAATTCCTTACGATTCGAGACGGCGTTTTGGATATTTTATTATTCAATCCCCAACCGTTTGGATCTCAAGATATTTTGAACTTTCTGTTTACAAAGCAAACCGCATGGACAGTCACCAATCGACACCACGTGTTTCATAAAACATGATATGTCGGGAATTTACAACCTCGAGGACGTGAAGTATGCACTTTATCAAATATAGTCCTCACAGTATACATCTTCATCCAAATGTATATCACAACGACAATAATTCTTTACGCATTATTCATGCAATGTTGCACTTGATCTCAGATCACAGAGAATTGAGAAATTATATTTTATAAATGAAAATCATTCCCACGCGAGCTACCAAAAATGCGGGCGCAAGCTACCGGTAGGTCGCAATTGACGGTTTGGAGACCACTGAACTAGAGTATTTATTCTTTATCAACACATTTTACGGATACCGAATTAACACTTAACCAATGTCTTAAAATAGATCGAAATTTCTCACATTCGACTTTTATATTTCACGATTTTTTTCCCTCTTTCCAAAATAAAATGCATTATTCTATTAGGGTACGTTTTCACTGGCCGAACAAACATTTATTGCATTCAAAATCTTTGCTTAGTAGGAAGGTCATTCGGACGTGATTTGAATCAAATTCAAAAAATACTTGCTCCCACATTCTCATGGATCGAAATACTTGTACGCTTGCTTTTGCAAAAATGCACCTTTAATGCAATCAGGTAATTCCTTGGGTTTGAGGCTCTCAGATAGTCATTAATAAAAATAGCTGTCCGTTTTTTTGGCAATAAATTATTAATAGATTTTGCAAAGTTTAGAACAGGTATGTCATTTATAATTCAATTAGAATTGTACATAATTATCGTAAAAAAGTGTTATTCGATTCCCCATTTCAAATTAAGGCAATTTCAATAAAACACTCAAAGACTCATCGAGAATAAATATTTCATGACTAACGATTAACTCTCCATTAAAATATTTATTCAATCAATATAAAAGTTCTTAAAATCAATGCTTCGTTAGAGAAAAGCAAGCTCCTGACACAATCTGTGAAATTCATGAAAAAATATTTATTGAAAATACGTGTACACTTTAAAGTACTCCTAGTTACAAAAAGGTAAAAGAGTTAAAAATAAAAATTTGCTTACAAAGCAAAACTCATACTTTTGAGACGTCTTTCTCGAGACAACACAAATTTATATTGACGCTGTTACTTTGAAAAGGAGCGGCATTGTCTGAAAGTTTCAATTTGCTGTCTCCAAAAGCTCTCCACCTTCAAATTAAGGATACCAGTCGAAACAAAACCACCACTTGAGAAAAATCCGTTTCAGAACTGAAGTGACAGCAGACACTGGCGTTCTGAAGTAAACAAGTAAATATTTTGATTCGGTTCTTTAAATTCCAGTTTAAAATATTTTGACTTTCTTATTTAACTGATTATTTTTTTCTTTAAACTTATCAAGCAAATAATTTAAAGGGTTTGGAAGTCAAAATCTTATTTTAAACCGTTTTATTATACCTTATTAATATCGTGTATATTGTCATTTCCTAATGTTTTTCACATCATAGATCATTGACGCAAACAATTTTCGTGTTAATCAGTAACATTGTTAAATTTTTTTTTGAGACAAAATTTATTTCGACATTTGGAAAATGTCCTAGATCATGTTTAATTAATTATGTTATTCGTTTATTTTACAGCCTTAACAGTTTTTTTTGTAAATGTCAAAAATATCTTAGTTCTGATCTCTTTATGTGTTTTTTTATGGTTTTCATATTTCGTTAATTACAATCGAGTATGAAGATAAACAATTTGAATTTAAGTTGTTTGGTAATATTAGTTTTGAATATATTGTTAGTTATATTATAAATTAATATCTACACAAGCAAGTAGACTTAATTAAAGCGAATGAATCCATGTTTTATTCCCAATATGTTTTGAAACATAAATTACTTCTATTGTTTAGTGTATACCTACTCGTTGTTTACTTGCTTTTATATTGTCTTTTTTCGATATTGCTTACTTATTGTGTGTAGCTAAGATATATTTAGTATATACTTTGAAAGACTATACGATAAATTGAAATAATTGCTGAAGCTTACGAATGCGGAAATTTAATAATTATATTAGTTATGACAGATCTTTCTTTCTTTACAACCTCATTTAAGCTGGTTATGTGAGAAGTCACAAATAAACTCTTTCATAAACTCACTGAACCAGTCACAACTTCAGCTCTTATTGTGAATCCTTCTAGTGTTTATACCAAATACGAAAATTGGCCTACAAAATTCATATTTTTTTTCAAAAGAATTGCTTTTCATCACTTTACTGTTGACATATTTACTGAAACCAATTTGTGTCTGTTTTTTTTTATATTAAGGGGGTATTCTCATTTCATGGGCCGAAAAATAAACGATTTTTAAGATTTTTTTTTCAGTGAACGAATAATTTTTTTAAATTGTTGTTTTTTTAGACATATTTATTTAAGAACATTTTCATTAAATTTCATGATAAAAAAAAAACAATATTTTGTTGTTATTAAGTCGGAACTTTTGTTGTTTTTAAGTCGGTACTAGAATAATTAAAAAATAAGAATTAAAAAAAATGGCGACTTGCTGAAATTAAAAATAATTTTTTTTATCTTTGGAGGAAAAAATATCGTAAAAAATCTAGTACCGGTTGTAGAGAGAGGTATAAAAAAGAGAATAAGTACTTATACATTAAAATTGGTTAATTAGTTTTGGAGTTATTATGGGTAATAGTTTAAAAAAAGTGATTATTCAGGAAACACGTTTAAAGTTTCAAGTGCGATTTTTACACGAATTAAAGTAAATATTTTCAACTTACTGTTAATCAGAAATTCCAGGGCCATATAAACTTGTCCAATCCCGACAAACTAAATATCAATTCATCATTCTAAGAAATCCGATTGGACGAGAATTCTTGGAAAATAAAGCTGCTACCATAACAATAGACGACCCGAAAGCTGCGAAGCCCAGATAATTTTTCGACCGGCGCGCTCAACTATAAACCCTCATAACTTTTAGAATTTTCAAGATTTTTGAAAATTTCTTACTGGAAATGATTCAGAAAATATTATAAAAAATTAAATGGAAAAAAATCGATTTAAAAAAATCCAAATGAGAATGCTCCCTTAAATGACAACTTTTTTTTTGGTTTTGATTCATCCAACCACACATTTTTTTTGTTTTAACTGACAAAACATTATAGTGACATGTAAAAAATATTATACATGTGACATATAAAAGTTATTCTATGTGTATACATTTAACGTTTTTTGCATAAATATATAAAGTTTGTATTAAATTTTGCTTTTCGAAAAAAAAACATAAAAAAAGATCATTTGCTTCCCCGAGTGTTTTTGGTGAAAAATATGTTATGATTTTGTTAAAATAAATCGTTAACTGTTCATATGTACTTAATGTCAAATGAAAAACCTTGACTTTCATTTGTTTAAATTCTATTCTATTCTTTAAAATTTTGAGGCCTAAACTGCATAAAATATTTGTTTTATGTTTAAACTCAATCTTGAAAAATAAATATTGTTTTATCAACGTGATATGTTCACTGATCGGTTTTCAATGTGATAAAACGAAGCCCAACGAGTTGCATAAGTGTCCTGGGATCAGTTGCCATTATCTGGCTTTGATAAGATGGCAATGTTAGGAGAGACAAGAGACGTTTCTCTGCTGCATCGCATCTCTCGGTCTCTCAGGAACGCGCTGCAATTGGCTGGAAAGGGGATCGGTCACGTGAAACTGGAAGGGTGATGGCGGGTGGAAACGGATATTTGTGTAGAACGGAAAATGGCCTCCGAAGGCGCGAAAACCATTTCGTTCATGCCGGCGCGTACTTCCTGAATTATGTATGTTGCCGCCGCCGTTTTTATTTTATTCCACTTTTGACTGAAAGCCGCAGGAAGCGCGATAAATCAGGAACATGTTTTTTGATATTCAAAACGAGATGGTGACTTATGACATGTTTATACGCGCCGGTTGCCGCAATCAAAAGGACCCTTTGTCAAAAGTTTTGAAATCCCAGAAACCCTTTTTGCCCCGGGACTGGCGGAGGAATGAAAAATGTGTATAACCGTCGTTACGTGATTAATGATATTTGATATTTGTCGCTTTAGAGGCGTTGAAAATTTCCTTTGGACGTGAGGATTTTCGTATTGTTAGACGGTAATGTAAAAACGACAGGTTTTGTACGATGATTTGTGGATCGTCTCTTCAATTTCCATACTTATTATTCGACGCTTCCTGAGGTTTCATCTCACGTGAATGAACTGTATAAAACTTTTTTTCCATCTTCGCAGATGTTACACCCTACGTGACGTTTTGAGACCTCTTATTTTAGCGAAGCTTGCGAATACGACCTGAATCCCGAGTACTTACCCAACAAATATAAATATAATGTGTAGCATTCCAAACTCCGATTCTTCGAAAATATTTTGATCGAATTTTGAATAACAAGCTTAGATAGTAATTCGCGTTTAAATATTATTATATTTTCGCTTTTTTTTTTCATCATAGGTTCAATATGCCTTACAAAATGATTAAAAAAGTAGAATGTACTTCAATAACAATATTTACGAAATAATCATAAAAATAAAAAGCAATTTCTAACAATTCAACAAAACCAGGAAGTACAGGAATCAAAATTAGAACAAATTTAAAAAATCATCATAGTATAAATAGGCCAAACCCCATACGTTGGTTGTCGTCAAAGAAAGAATACGAGAATTGAATTTTGAATACAAGAGAGCGAGAGAGGAATACTTGGATTCTCTCCGAAAGTAATTCGAAATTTGAATCTCGGTAAGTCCGTGATACTGAATGAATTTTAAATACCTAGCTAACAATTTTTGAACCGGTGTAAAAGGGGACGATGTATAAATGATGTATATAAATAAATTTTAAATTTATGAATATATATTTTCATAAATGAAGAATTTGTTTTACTTCCGTGAATATTTCACGGGTTGCAACTAGTATATATTAATTATCACAGTTGACCACACGATAAACTATTTTATAAAAAAATTCCATCACACTTTGAATAACTGGATAAAACATTTTGTAGCAAAAAAAATTGATGACGAGATAGAAATTTGGTAGCGATATTTTTAAATAAATACGAGTAAATTGTTAGTTGAGCGTCGAATTTTGATTTGAACACGAGTATAATACTGAATGCTTTATTGTTTGGATAATATACAACATTTACTATTGTGCTATTTAATAATTTCTATCATTTTTTTTTCAATTATATTTTATTGAAAAATATTTATTTAATTTAAATTGTGTCTGTACTGTTTAATTATACTAGGCTTTGAAAACATGTCCAAACCATCTATGATCTTAATAATGTAACAAAAAATAATCTGGAATATTGTTTTCCGTCACCACCGATATTCAAACAACCCAAAACCTCTGGATATGAGACTAGCATTTTACTACTTAGATACAGAATATTTAAGTCGTTGTGACATTGTCGTTGAAAATACTTGATGTGTATAAATATCTGGAAAAATAGTAACTCTAAATAGTATGAAATGTGTTATACATCAATAAAAGTTTTTTTTAGATTGGATTATCATAAAGTTTGCGGAAATAACATTGATTTTTATGTTCATTGAAAGAAACGTACATTATTTTTTTATTGCGTAACAGTAAAATAGGTGTAATTTCAATCGTTTCAATAAAACCACTGACGCGTTTCACTCTGTTTGTATTTTACCAATAACTCATTATTCGATGTGTGGGTTTACTTTTTTATTTTTTTGTTTTCTGCCTTACATTGTTATTTTTGTTTTTTTTTCCTTGTTTATATGTACAAATGTGTGGGCTGAAAAACATCGGATATCCTTGCGGTCGGGCTCGTCCTATATTAGTGGGGAGTATCTCGCCCGAGGGATAGTTTGTGAGATGAGTCCGGACCTTTTAATTTCTTCTCTCTGAAATGTATTTTCTGCAGTTTATTTTGAGATATATGTACGATTTCGGAATGAATTTATATATGTACACATTATGTTGCTGTCAACAAACTTATATTTATTTGTTTGAGTTACTCTCAGGGTGTATTTGTGGATTCACTTTTTTTTCTGTCATCTATTTATTTTCTGTTCTTTCTCTTCTTAATCTACATGTGCAAGGGTGTGGGCTGAAAAACATCCGGTGTCCTTTTGGCTGGACTCGCCCTATATTGGTGGGGTATGTTATATCTTGGCCGGGGGGATGTTATGAGATGAGTCCAGACCTTTTGATGGTTTCTCTCTTAAATGTATTTTCTGATATTAATGTGGTTTTGGAATGTATTTAAATATATAATGTACTCGTACATATTACGACAAATCAAAGGCAACAAACCCAAATCCATTAAAATTGTGTATCCAAATTAAATTACCTGTTGTTTTTTCGCAAATTATGTGTATTTCTTGTCATGTGTGAAATAAATAAATAAAAATACTACATTGCTATCAATAAACATATATTTATTTCTTTAAAAAGTAGTATGTCTTTCTCAGACAATGGAAAGGTGAAACGAGATATTGAACGGCGAATTGCAATGGGAAACAAAGTCAATTGGCACTAAAAGGCATACATTTAATCTAAGCAATGTTGAGATCTGCTAAAATGATAGTTCATCATAGAGTATTATTGTTAACATTGATGTATGGGAGTGTAAATTGGATGTGGAAAGTGAATGATAGGAGTTCAGTAAATGCAGTGAAAATACTTGCGCTGAGAACATGGTTTAGAATAAACTAAAGAACAGTACGTGGTTTTTTGATGTATGAAAAAATAAGAATTTTTATTATTTAGGTTGAATGTGAGCTAAAACTGATGCGTAAATTAGGCAAAAAAAGATCACGTTGAGGTGGTTTAGACATGTTGAATGGATGGTCGACGAAAGACTGACTAAACAAATTTACAATACCGTAAAATGTATTTGGTATGGAAGACGATCGAGAAAACTGTTATTGGGTAAGAAAATGTAAGGAGCAAGAGAAACAGAAAGAGTTGTATGCGAAGAAGAAAGGAGGAAACGGAAGTACATATAACTTGATAGGAATATTGACGCTTTGTCCTTTCTACCTTCCTCAAAAAGAAAATTGCGTGAAGGTATGTATGTATGTCTAGTACAGTAAATCATTTATATGTAAATTTTGTAATGAACATCTGAAAATGATCCTTAATCGGAATATAATATTTGCAAAACTTAAATGGAATTCCCCCTAAAACTCGTCCTTACTCAAACACGTTTATTATTTAAAGCCATCCATTGAAGAAAACATTTGATATTCATTGTAACATTGTTCTACTTTAAATTACACAATTTAGTTAATAGCATCCCAGTCCTGAGCCGGGTCGTAATCTTGTCTGTACCAGCAAAAATGAAGACAGCTTGATTTTATGCTAGCATAAATGTGTGATTACAAATGTAAACATTTGTACGCTTAAAGCATATGCTCGCGGAATAGGTGATATTTTATGGCTCAGTTCATCCTAGAACATGAAACTAGACTAATGAGCGAGTATATTCTACCGAATTATTGACATTATCCTATAAATTGAGAAGTATCATATATAACGGAAGTAGACATATTATAACTACCGACCGTAGCATTAAGTTGTTTGAGCCGTGTACTTCAAAATTGATGTACAAATCAGTATTTGGAAAGAAATAATACGTTCTTTGTTTAATTATATGAACTTAAAAGGGTATATTTTATTAGTCGTAACACCTTGCAGAGAGTATTTTATAAATTCCTAAAAAACCTTTTTATTGGTTAAGACTATCGTTATTCAACATTTTTCGGTCAAGCACCCCCAAAGAACCTCATTCTTATGTTTGTACCCACATATACCTATGTCTACTATATTTTACCACAACTAAATATCTTTCTTAAATTTTAAATGTTTACAGTGAGTTAACTTTTTTGTACTTCTATAGTCAACTATTTTATGTAATTTATTTGTATTGCCCGATAAATTGTCAGTTATAAGACAAGGTTAAGTAAAGAACCGGTTAAAACATCCATTCTGATTTATTATTTATTACACAATATGGTTAAGTAACAAAATACGGTTTAATCGTTGCAAAATATTTTTGTCACTTGTAAACTGTCTTCTCGGATTGTGGTGTTCCTTACACGATCACGCAAAGTCTTCCCAGCAATAGCGCGCAGAGTGTGAGGTCCAAGATGTGGTCAGACGGAGACGACAGCGTCGACGATACTGGTACCAACATGTACAGAGAATGAATTCCACAAGAATTCCATACATAGCTCTGCATGGGGTGCCGGATAGACGGCGTCCGCCAGGGATTCCCCCGAAACGATGGAGAGATAGCTGGAGCTCAGCATCACAGAACAATCCTGCAGTAACAGACTCTTGAGAGTCTATAGAAAGTTTAAGAAGAAGAAGTAAACTGTCTTGCATACAACCTGAGTAGCTACCGCGTATTGTCGGTTAAATAACGCTGGTTTAGACGGCCTCCGTTGCTTAGTTAGTAAGATACCTGTCTTCCGACAAATGGGCAGCGGATTCGACTCCCGTTTGAACCCAAATTAATGTTGAAAAGATTCCAGTCTGGTTGTTACTTAAAGCTCCTTCAACATTTTTCTGATAGGTTAGAAGAAATAGTTGTAGTGTATACAATAAAAGCGTAATATAATGCAATACACTCTTTATTCAATACATGAGATGATCATTAGTTCGAAGGTTCAAACTACTAAACATGCGTTGCTTGGTTGATAAGTCACATGTCTCCCAAAGGTTTGCGGTTTCGATTATCTATGGTACCTGGTGCCATCGAGGTTATTTTTATACGGTGCCATGCGGTAATATTATCAACACTTGTGTTGATGGATAAGTTTTGTGTCTCTTTCTATAATCCCTAAAACTCTACCGAAATATATTTTGTATTCCGAAATTGTTTTCTAGCCACATTTTTTAACATTATGTTACCGTTGCAAATACGAGTATATTCATCATACCGATAATTACCACATAGGCTATAATAGGTATGACATGACTTGAACAAGTATGTGTACTTGCTCCTTTGACGCTAGGATTCATGGATTGTAATTCGGTTTAATAATTTATTTTTTTTCATAATGTTTGACTTTATATAAAAAAATTACGTCAGACATTTTTTGCAGTGTTAACGCTGACAGCAGATAAAACATGTTTTGATTGCTGTTGGCGACCAATTTTTTTTAAAGGGTTCAGTCTGTTTTTCATCTCTAGACTGACATTTTACGACTGGTTTGGACAGATTGCCACAAAACGATAATATTTATAGTTTATAATTTACACAACAAAAATATAATACATTACTTATATACTCGTATATTAGAAAGAGCGTATTTTTGGTTCTTGTCTAATAATCTCAAATGTTTCAAATATTTTGATAAAGATTTTGAATCATAAAGATTTAAGAACAAATATGAAAAAATAGACGAGAAAAAAGTTTCCTTTCTTGGTGAAATAATATGTTTTCCATTATTTAAATAATTTATTTGACAAAATTTATATATGTGATTAATTCCGTGTGTCATCTGACACATTCGACTAATTTATCCCTAATTCTGTGACGTCTCTATTGGATTGAGACTGATCAATTCTCCACCCCTACGATACTAGCTCTCGTATGGAACTCCCAGATCGTTTTATCTTGTAACAGGGTTGACATAAATATATTTATCATTAATAAAGTATTTTCTTTTTCATTAAAAAACATACCATACCATTATCACCACTATCATCAGCCTTCTTATTTTCAGTATTTGGATCTTCACTAAGTATTATCACGTATCGGACATCATCACTGAGATTCTGCAAACCCTTTTTATGTGATGATCAATGCTATCTAATGAACAAATTATGTAACTTCGATATAATTTCAGTAAAATCATTTCTATGTACATATAATAGCACCGTTTCCCCGTTCCATAAGACAAAGAAGACAGTACGCCAAATATTCCTATTACGACATACTTCCTTCACCTTCTCCACTTCGATACATGTTCTTGTACAGTTTCTTCTTTTTTCTTACTCCGTACATTTTTTCTTTTCGAAATTTCATTCACATGGTTCAATCATACTTTTATTAAACGCCATTATCATAACGTCTCTTTCTCTTTTTAAATTAATGTTTAGTTGTATTTTTTCGCCGTTGTAATAAAATGCTTTATTTTTATAGCTATAAGTCATGTTTTACATTCACTAGTGTGTTATATTTAGGAATAATACAGTATTATTTCTATGAACCTACAAGTGAGAATGCGTTAAACGTACAATATGGTATCTTACTCGGACTTGGACATATTTGATTCAACAGTCAGGATTTAGGTTAGGTTAGGTTAGGTTAGGTTAGTTATATTTGATTCAACACAGTCAGGATTTAGGAGAATGATAGCTGAATTGACAGAAAAAATCACCACCTACGTAAATTGCATTTTCTCTCACCTATGAACATTACTTTAATGTCTGTTATTTTTTCACTTTATTGAGTAAGTTCATAAATTATTTAGACCTTTTAAACCATTTTGCACTCAGAAATTAACCTCATCCTTTTCGAATCCTCTTTTATACGACTACATCATAAATATTTCTTTAAAGTCCGTTTAAATCCACCGACCCGAAAATATAATCGCCATAAGCACCACCTCCCAAAATAATTCATGATTAATTCCAGCTTAAATTAGGCAAGTATTTTCATATCCGCATAACACATCCAGCCAATTCCCGTCTCCACCCCTGGCCTGGCCTGGCCGGAAGCCCGACTGAAGGGCTGCCTCTACTTTATTAAATTTTTGGATTTTTGAACCGTGGGACGGGCCTGGGTATTGTAGAATAACGGTCTAATAAAAGGGCTCTTCAAACTTTTATGGTGGTGGACAGAAAATTTTCCCTATGTTCCTTTATGAAACAAATTTTCAGGGTTACATGGAACTTTCAAACGACTTCGAGCATTTTTTTTAGAAATCCTTTGTAATATTAAGTACATAATATTAGAACTTTCCTTTTTTATTATGTAATATCTTTATGCCCGAAATATAAAAATGATTTCAAGAAATCTCAGTTTTAAACAAAATTTCTTTTTTCAACGTTTAATTAATATTTTTCTAAAGTTCATACCTAAATGTTAGATAACATTTAATAAGAAACAAACGTTTTCACCATTGTATTTATTTAAGTATTTCATTTAGTGCAACAAAACAAAAATGAAGAGAAAAGTCTGCGAAATATTTTGGCAAAAACGTATGTTTATTTTTTTTATTCTTGTTATGTCTCAATTCGAATAATCGTCAATTATAATATAAAACATTAATTCGTCAAATTAAATACATCATAAACGAGCTATTTTTAGTGGCCAGTATTTAAAAACATGACTCGAAAGTAATATTTCAAATTTGTAAGTGAACAAAATATAAGTTTAAAAAAGACGACATTGAAATATATCCTAGATATGTAGTTAACGCTATTCCCCTCCATTGTTAAATTCATGAACCGTCGTTTGAAAACACCTGCCTTAATATAAACGGCCAATGTGCGGATATAAAACATTGTCATATTCCGCCATTGTACCGCGACCCAATTGCTCAATGTGGCAATATTGGAAAATTGAAAATTGAGGAATTCTGCCGGGAATTGTGTAACGCTTTTTCATGCTCTGCTTTTCAACGGATACAACCTGAAATACACAGTACAATTGGGGAACAGAGATTTTCTTTGATTTTCACTTTTCGATACCGTGAACGTAATTGATTTTTTTTTGGCCGAGATGAAAATGTGTGATAAATCTGTGGTCAAGAACATTGATTAAAAGCTATTTTATATTTTCGACTGTTCCCGAGAAAGTTTTATCTACATTGCAATAAATATAAATGAACATTTAAGAACTTAGTAGGGTTTATACGAGTAATCAAATTCGTTAAAGCTTTGCAGATATTTTTGCTATTGCGATAGTTTTAATATATAATAAAACATATTTTAATTTGATCACCATTGAGAATCAAAGCCAAAATCTATTTAAGTATATTAAAAAGGTCTATAGTAAAACCTTTATATAAGAAGATAACTTGTCCATATATTTCGAAAGTTTTATGAATATTATATTTTGATGAAACTTCCAAAATGGTGGTTTATGGAAAAAGTGTATAATAGTTATCCTGAACTTGTCTGCCCCATAAACCAAAGGTTGACACTCTTACTTAATAGCAAGGCGTCACGAATTGATTCCCGATGGCTCCCCGAGTCGTCATGGTGCATGATTATTATTATTTTCCAGACTCCAGAAAGCTACTTGACATGAATTTTTGGGGGTAACTGTTCTTACTTATTAACACTCTTTAAATTCCAAAAATTTTAAGCTATCGATAATTATGCTCCACAAAAACTATTAAAATGACCCTCTCTTTTCCGACAAGGATAACAATGTATCCCTTAATATACGCAACTCAGCCTACGACTACCTAAAATGATTTAGTCATCAAGAATCTAAAAACGTATGTTTAGTTTTATTTACCTCCAAACAATGAGTAAAACAAATTTCTATAATCTCCTGAACTCATCATGAACGCATTTAGAGAAATAAATGGAAAACGGAATCTAAAAGTTGAACGAACTTGACATAAATATAGAGAAAAAATCAAATAATTATTTTACAATTTGGTTCAAAATAACTTAAAAACCATTTTAAAACTAGGATTAAACCTTTGGTGGTTTTTTTTTTTTTTAAGAGATAACTCAAGCAAATCAATCATACTCATATATAAATAGCTATGACGTATGTCTCGGATATTTCAATATAAAAATTGAAATATTACGTTAAACTTAAAGAGTTTCTTTCATCTTGAATCAATTCTCTTTTATGAAATTCCCAGAAATAGAGGATGCTCAGTTATTTTTAAGCCCCTACTTAGAAACAGATACCAAATTCACTTTATTCTTCCCTTGTTTTGATTGAAACCTAATCCTTCTCGAACCTTTGTATTATAAATACATTTTCAGATGATAAGATACAAACAAATATTCCTTAATTAATTATTTCAACGCTTTATGAAAAATAAATAATTTATTATTAAATTACACTTTGGCTTTATAATGTACAACTTGGCTGGTTTATTGCCATTTAACAATCTCTTCCAATCAGATCAAAATCAGCGGTTAAAAAATCGTTAAGTGAAAACCAATATATTATCCTTTTTGATTAAAGTTAGATTCCAACGGGATTCGAAGCAACAACTCCTGGGACACGACATGCGACTTTCCACCTAGGTCACGTAAATCGTCATTATGATTTTATTTTATTTTTAATTAGAATTCTTGGATGACATTTAACGTCTTAATTCCTTAGATTACCTTACACTAAATTACTCGATTTATTTGTAAATAATTAATATGGGTCAAGTACAATTCCTTAATAAAGAAACCAAAGAAAAATTACCAATCGCCAACCTAACGATACTCCTTTTTCGTGTATTTACTAAAAAAAATACAGTTTGTCTTTAGTGTTATGTAAATGTCATATAAATTCGATTGTTATTGTTGTTAACTTTTTTTTCTGCTAAGTAATGTGTTCTACTAGTTTTATAATACAAGTGAATAAATACGATTTATTATTTGAGATGCATTAAAATAATATTTGAATAAATTAGAAATAGCTTTGAAAATATAGGTAGGTACTAGTGTATTTATACTTCAGTATTGTTAATATTATTATATGTGAAAAACGGACAACCAAAGAATAATTTAAATCTTTATAAATGTTCATCAATATTCAGAAGTTCGGGGGGGGAGAGAAATTTACTTCCGCATAAAATATGTATTTTTCTATCAATCATTTGAAGGCCCTATGGGAATAACTCTGTAAGCTACAAAAAGAAAGGAAAACACTGACTTGAAAGTTTTGATCAAATTCGTAAACTGTACGTACAGTGGGTTATATGGTTTTTTTTTCATCTTTCTAAAAGCTTACGAATTAATTCAATAGTTCAATTTTTTTGAAAATGTCGAAAGGATTTTTAGTGTTTTAAAAGTTTTGTTAAGAGAATTTTCGGCGCTTTCTTTTTTTGGCGAACATCAAATATAGATTAACTTCCCACGTTAAATTTTAAAAAACCTTGAAAGGGTTTATTTTATTGAACCAAGTTAGATATACTCAATAAATATAATAACTAATGTAAAACCTGAGCCACTCGTTTTGAGAGACAACCAATTGGATAGTTAGGTAATAAACATTGAAAGATAATTGAACGTTTACAGAAACGGTTTCATATGGTGACTCAGGAAAGCGTCGTGTGGATCACCTTAGGCGTAAATGAATAAAACAAATGGAAAACTGTGTGAAGACAGGTAAAGACTGCAACTAATCACAATGGTTAAGTTAATCGGAAGCCAGGTGATGACGATGGGGTCGCGAACGCTTTTGAATACAAGTATATAAATAGACATATAATTTTACAAATATATTTTATATGACAAGTAATTTATAAAGTATTTTCATGTGCACACTCTCAAATTAAATTGATTTGGATTTTACCTATCATTTGATATGACCCGTTTAAATTAGAATTTTACCTGTATCGTACTAAGGACATACGAACATGAAAAAAAAAGGTGGATAATTTTTATCGATTTTTTATTATTATTTAATTCCTTTCTCAGAAATGGGGCTTTAATTCATTAAAAACTCAATTTCGGTCTCCGTTTGACTTACGTGGGGATTCCCCAGGGCCGTTATTTGATGGATCGCCTTTCGATTTGAGGGAGTTACACTGAACAAAGGAAAGAAGATATTTCATTTTGTTCCGTTGATAATATGACGTTACATCAGCGTGAAATGCTGAGAAGCTAATATTTGTTTTGAATCACCACGATGTACTAGCCTTAAGTTTTTGCATTATAATGGGAAGAAGAATATAGAGCTTTGATGTCAACAGTGTTACCAAAAATCACCTTATATTGATAAATGGCATGCAAGAAGGGGCAAAACTCTATCGAGATAATATTTTACGTTTAAAAATGTCAAATAATTCTCGAACCCGGAACGCCAAAATTATTACTAAATCTTTGCCACTAACTGTTTTTTCTCTTTTTCAACCACATTTTTTTTAATTTTTCAAAATAAATATTTATTTATTAAGTATTTTAATTCCATGTTTATTAGAGGGTTCAAATCAAATTCGGTAATGTCCTCGCAGATCAGACTGGAAACATCATATTTTTCTGTAGTACTGTAGAAATAATACCAAGGCTCCCATAAATATGGTATCGCAAAATATTTTAAATCAGCTGCTTTAGAAAAACATCGATTTTACAAGTTTTACAGGAGTAAACCGAAGTTTGGTTAACACTGGCTCATATCCTATACGTAGAGCGCATACGAGGTAACTCCTGAGACTTTTCTAAATATGTTCTTGTATTTTTTTATTATTTGAAATGAAAACGTTAAAAACGCAAACTTGATATTATTTGTTTCAATGATTTAGGAAGAAATCTTTTAATCACATTTAATCTCGTTTTTTACATTAAGTTAATAATAAATTGTAGCTTTCCACGAGCATCAGAATATATCTCTTTTTCTTCTACGGATTTTTAATTAAAGCTCACGTGTTGCTTGAATTTTTTTTATTAGTACCATGACCGAAATTAAAAATTCAATATGAAATCCTTTTTATGATTTTTTGCCACTGGCAATGTTTTTTTTAGCCAGCAAAAATGTCTATTTTGGTTTTTAATAAAATTTCAGTCCTACCATTCTCGGAAAGTAATTTTAATCCAATTAACGATTCTTTGATCAACTTCGTTCTATTTTTACGAGATATTTTTATTTTGGTTTAAATTATGACAACCTTTGAATCCTTGTTATTGGTAGGATCCGGCGAATTCGAGTTCGTTTCCTAATGACAACTAAAATATAATGAAAAAAATTAAACTAGCTTAAATATTAAGGCTTTCAATTATTGGAAAAATTCAAATGGTAATAAGATTTTTATTTCAAGGCGACTATAAAAAATCAAATGGCAAGAAGATTTTTATTTCAAGACCACTGGAAAAAATCGAATAGCAAGAAGATTATAAAAAAAATGTATATATAAAAGCCTCGGTGTAGAATCTTGCATACTATTGATATGTTTTAATGAGTTAAATTAAAATCTTACAAATCTTGAATCAATATAAACTTGAATTACGAAGTTCTAAGAACTGAAATTTGATTCATTGGTAGAAAATTAATAGGTTCCAAGGCAAATTACGACTATGTTTATACTCATTAAAAATAGGTATGTGTTTTATAAAAGATATCGGATAATTTTACTTGCTAAAAATTTACTTCGTTTGACCTTTCCTGTATTATAATACCTTTTACCAAAATTGGCATAAAACAATCATACTTTTATATTTTTTAAGTAAAGGGTTCCCTCTTTTGTTGATATTTTTAGAATTTTTTGAGCAGGACAAATATTATATCATGTAAAAAAGGTATGTGACTATTCGTATGGCCATAAAATATTTTTAAATTTATTGACGTATTAAATCACATGGAAAAACACTTAATTACCAGTCAAGATATTTTCGAAATTTTCCTTTCCTGAATAAATTATATTCTTTTGAAAATAAATGCGTGTAGATATGTTACTTTAATTTATAATATTTCTAATAAGACATCACAATTGATATTATTTTTCATGGGACCCGTCTATTAATTATATTTCAGGTTTTTTCTTGTATATAATTATTGGTTTTTATAAGTTTTGTATGTGTTGATTTGATTCGGCATCCTAACATCGATAATTCATTATTATTATCGCCTTTTCACCAAAATCTCGACACATCCGTCATGAATGCGGAAGGAAGTAGCCGTGGGAAGGTGTCAGGTGAAACCATAAACACGCCGTCACTAAATCAATACACATCACTCAATACTCAACACTTTTTTTTCGGTGAAGGCTTTGTCTTCACACTTTAACTGCTCTGATTTAAATCAACTTTCCACATTTCTCGACATGAAATGGATTGTTTATTTTTGTTGATACATTAACTTATTTTAGATAATTTATTATAATAATAATTTACCAGATTTCAAACATGTTGTTATAAATATATAACATTTTATATTTATTTGGAGGTTTAGCTAATCCAACTAACTAGGTTTGAAAAATACAATGAAATGTTCTTGACGACTATGCAAGGTATATAAATATTTATCTCTTTAGACTGAAAATAAATAGGACTTACTTGCCAAGTGATGGTCGTTTGTTTCGCGAGATGTTTCTTTTGAATACGGCCTCGAATATTGACGTCTTCAACATTTCAGAAAACTATTTTGCAAAAAGCATATTGAGCTTTCGTAGTAATCGGAGTTAATTGTTTTGGCTTAATCATTATTTATTATTTCTTAACAATAATTTATTTTGACAATGTATTTATCATTAAGCTTTGTGTATAATTGGGTTTATCCGGTTAGTGTTAGCTATATGAAAATAAATAAATAAATATTAATTTTGAAGGTATTTTTAATCTTAAGGTCAAACTCTTGCATTTAATATTTATAATAAATATAATTTTTTCCTTGTCAATGGTTTCAGCTTTTCCTTCTGACGCTCTGTATTAAAATATCTCATAATACCTTTCTTCTTCTCCCTGGCTCCATACCAACTCACTGTCTGCGAAGTCTATTGGGGTCAGCTCTCCTCGTCTTCAGGTTGTATGCTCTTCTGTCCCGGACTACGTCTCCTAATTAATCTCATAATACCTTTGTTTTTCCATACAATCTCATAACACAAATCTCCATATTTATACATCCTACATCGAAGCTTTCTTCACGTAGCATGATTCCGATGTGTTACGAGAGCAATGTTTAGGTCGAACTGAAGTCATATTTCACCATAACTATGTGTGCTATATTGACCTAAAGGATAATTTTCACTCGTAGAATGAGACACATTTAAAAAATTTATAATTATTTTTCATACAGGGTCTTTGCCCTTAGCATCTCTGCAGCCCCTTGTAAATACTAATCTTAAACTATCTATATATTTACATCCATTTGTTTCATTTCTGTTGTTTATTTTTTGTAAATCTTTCATCATTCTTTCTACACGGCCAAACCACATAAATGCTCCATTCTTCATCTTCATCGCTGAATTCTCGCATCAGCTTTCTTTATTAATGTCATAGTTCCTTATTCTGACATATATTGTTTTTCTACATATGATACTCAACGCTCTCATTTCTATCGCAGTGATTAGATTTTTTTCGGTTTTATGTCACGTTCAAGTTTCACTTGCATATCCTGATATTGAGACTAAGACATTACTATGTGAAGCCAGCTTTATTCTCTTGAAATATTCATAAAAGTAATCCCATAGTAGAAATGAAACATTTTAATAAATAATGTGTTTCGTTATTTTGCTTTTACTTTAATAACTTTGTTTAAACGATACTATAGTTCGGAAATTCTAGGATGAGTCTTGTGACAGCTCACAAATTTGCCCCAATACAACCTTGTAACGATGTTCAGTAATTTTAATAATTTTATCAACTTTAATATAAGCCTCAATTCTAATAAATAGCAAGTTATTTAGGTAAATACATTACATAAGGTTGTATTGGGGCAAATTTGTGAGCTGTCACAGGACTCATCCTATAATTTCCGAACTATAATCAATAAAATTAATTTCTTAACACAATGAAGTGTTTTGAAACAAATATTATGCAGTAAGCTAATAAAGGGTATTTCAAATTGAGCGGTTTTTTTTAATTCTTGGATAAAACACAGATGGCGTCACGAACTTGCCGGGGTCTTGTGATATTTGAGAAGTATAATGTATGACATGTATAAAAATGGAGTCGTATACAATACAACAATGCGTTCAAATTGTTGAATTATTTTATGTTTTGTAATCTCCAGAAACGGTGATATCAATTGACCACCAAGATCATATGATCCTGACACCGTTGGACTATTTTCTCTGAAGTTACATGAAAAGTCAGGTCTATAAAAAAACCTGAGCTGATGGATGAAATTATTCGCGTTATCGGTGAGTTAGAACCGCAATTATGCCAAAATATCATCGAAATTTTTGACAAAAGAGTCAACATCTGTGGAGCTGCAAGAAGTGGACATTTGGCGGATATTGTTTTTTATGTTTAAATGTCATACGTTATAATTTAATAACAAATAGAAAGTTTTTTTGAAATCAAAGCAAATTGTGTGTTTTATTCAAGAATTAAAAAAAATAGAATTAAAAAAACCGCTCAATTTGAAGGACCCTTTAGTTATCTATTGTTAATATTTTTATTATGAACGCTTATACGGAAAATTTTCTAAAAAGTTTTTATTTTAACGACACGAACAAATGTAGAGCTAAAAATTCAGTGATAAATGTGTGCATGGTTTTTCTGAAAATCCTTCACTGGCATAACGTACCGTGGTTTTTCTCATAAAATATGCATTTTTGCTTCGCCATTGAACGCGCAGTTTTATCCATATGTCATGAAAAGTCTAATTTACGACAAAAAATTAAAAGCTTAAAACTTCCAGCGGGTAAAACCGCTAACGATCACTATTTCAGCACAAAGAGATAGGCCACCGAATAAATTATTTTATATTCAATAAATTAATTTGTTATAAAATCTTATTTATCAATACACTTTGAAATGATAATTAAAAAAAAACAATCGATTACAGTTTTGATTTTTAAATAGTTATTGCCTCTTATAAGGAACGTGCGTGGAAATTATGTTAAACAAATTATTTTATTGCACTGTGTTACACTTTCTCGTAAACAGTACAACCTGACAGGTGTATTGCCATGTTGCTATGTCTTCCAACCAACCATAAAAATGTAAGACACCTGAAGTACAATTCAGACTGGAACCCTTGTTCAAATTTATTGGATTTCAACGGGGATCGAACCTGCAACCCGCAAGCTGGCAAACAAGCGTCTTTCCAACTAGGCCACGGATTAAAATATTTGGTGTCACTCGCATTCGATTTCAATTTCAAAATCTTAGTTGCTATAGCCAATGTAGCCAATGTTGGAGAGCTGTTGGCTGTATATCTATCTACAAATCCCGGTTCTATAAGCATTTTTTTTTTATTTCATATTTTACACTCTTTTTAGTCTAACTATTCAATCTACAAGGAAATCCGCTGTTCTTAATATTTTTAAGGAAAAATTTACTTAATATTAATGATACATTATTTTTTATTGCAATATATCTGTAATGAGTACAATGTTAAATATTTCAAAGTATAGAAAGAAGTGAATAATTTATGAAAAATATAAATTCATACGTAACAGAGCAGTGAAATAGAAGTTATATTTAAAATTAAATGAAGGACGACCTCTGTGGCCTGGTGGTAAGACACTTGTCTGCCGATCCGGAGGTTGCGGATTCGATCCCCGCTGGAACCCAGATTTTTTTAAATAGGATTCCAGTCTGGTTAACATTTAGGGCCTATAAAAACATATTTCTGGTTGGTTGGAAGAGATTGCCACATGGCAATAAACTCGCTAGGTTAAAAAAAAAAAAATAAAAAACTATGAAAAATATACAGACCTCAGCTTATATCATTCGATTAGCTAAAGAACTCAAATTATTTAGCTAATCTCATAGTTTTTTGTCAGTATAAAAGAAAATTATAAAAAACTTGAATTTATTTTGCCTACAAAAATTTTAATATTATTTTTCTTACCAGAAAAAACATATAAGGTTCCGTATCAATATACATAAAATTTATATGAAAAATAGTATTCAGATTATAATTTATTTTGGAACAATAGACAAAAATAAATTATGTATAAACAGTTAACTTTTTTTTTTAATCATAAACAGTGATCAAATTCCACTAAGTCCGTTGACTCATATTTTTTTCAACGTTTTCAATTGTATAAATACATATTTCGTTTCAATTTTTTTTTTGAGTATTTTTGCAATGATCTTGGCCTTATGTGAAAGTTTGAAAAAACATTTATCAATCAATATACTTTTACTCTCTTCATTCGTTGAATGATAGACTATCAATAGTATATGTTTATATTTTTTAACTCATTCCTTATAAATAAAGCTACCTTAGAGGCTTTGTAAGACGCCTGTCTACTAGCCCCACGATTGCGGATTTGACTTCTCTTGGTGCTTATTTTTTTCCAAAAATATTCTTGAGTGGCTTTCAGTTAAGACTTATATAAACGGCTTTTTGGTTGCTTGAAGAGATTGCGTCATGAAAATAACTCCGTTTTATGATGTTTAAAAAAAACGTGTAATATGTAACACAAACCTACTTAAATTAATTACGTCTTTTCCATACACTATTGAATGATGCTATAATGGTTTTCGAAACAAAACGAGCATGAGAAAGTTATTCAGGTAACGATTTCTGGATAAATGATCATATCTAGATGAAGTAAATCTTGTTACGATTTCTAGATAAATGATCATATCTAGATGAAGTAAGTCATGTTACGATTTCTCGATGAATGATCATATCTAGATTAAATAAGTCAGAAAAAAAATCTGAATTAAAAATATAATAATATTTACTAACCACGAAGAAACATAATTTAAACTTAAAATATAAAATAATGTTGTTTTTTTTTTCATGTCTTAAATTTCGTATAACTAAGTATTTGTACATGAGTTATGACGCTGGGAAGTTATAAAAAGTTTTACGACTTTTTCATAACGGGAAAATAAACTGGATTAATAAACTGAAATACAAATAATAAACAAAATATAATCAACTGAGCTACAAATCAGCTATTAATGCCAAAAAAAGATTTTTTTTTATTTAAGCTTGCCTTCTTTTTTATCGTCATATTCGTGTTATTGTAATGTAAAAAAGAGTTCATATAACGTAGTAGTATGTTATATACTCGTACAACAATTCTTCTATACCATAATATCAAGAACCAATTTTCGGCATACTGTTTTTTTCATTACAAATTTCAAATCCAGACCATGATTTTAGTGAAATATTTTTATTGGAACTAAGTCATGTATTAGGTGTTAACATAAGTTGTGTCCGTTTTTTTCCAAATTAAAAAATGTGCACCAAAAGTAAAACAAAATTGTAAAGGTTATACGTCATTCGAAAGAAAATTTTCTGCTCTATAAGATATTGTGTTTGCTTTTACGTTACATATATTATTTTATTTGATTACAAGCCTTCAAAATGGAATGCCAAGTAGACGAAAGTGAGCATTTTCGACACCTCCTTCTGTTCGCGTTCAATCGAGGGAATAAAGCTGCCAAAGCTACTCGCGATATTTGCGAAGTGTACGGTGAAAATGCTATGAATGAAAGGACAGCTCGTTGATGGTTTTTGCGTTTCAAAGACGGTAATTTCGACCTGAAAGACATGGAGCGTTCCGGACGACCAATGAACTTCGATGAGGGCCGCTTAAACCATATTATTCATGAAGATCTCCTTCAAACATTTTTCATCACCAATTTCAAACCATTTTTAATCACTAGTAATGATGCGGTAAAGGAACCTTTGCTTGTGGACATGCGTAGCTCGATGACGCGCGAGCAAACCAGCAGAAATTGTCGAACGTTGATTTTTGTTGTTTTCACTCAAAACATGTGGAACCCAAGCGCCGAACTTCTGGACTTTTCCCATTAATTTAAGATAGCGGTATACAGTCATGTGACTACAATTTATCTGCTCAGCCAATTTGACGGTGGTTTGAAGTGGATCTTCATGAATAATATGGTTTAAGCGGTCCTCATCGCAGTCCACTGGTCGTCCGGAAAGCTCCATGTCTTTCAGTTTGAAATTACCGTCTTTGAAACGCAAAAACTGCGCTCCCCTGAAGATGAGGTGAAAGCCTTGAAACCGGTAGGGTTATACCGTCACAAAAAAGTGGAATAAACAGTGTTTGATAAAAATAAATTACAACGAATACAATATATTGTAGAAAAGAACATTTTTTTTCGAATGACGTTTAATTTTTACCATTTTGTTTTACTTTTGGTGCTCATTTTTAAATTGAAAAAAACTGACGCAATGTATGTTAACACCCAATACACAAATTTAAGTATACTAGTAATTCGAACTATACTACAAGTAGATTAAACCGAATGACCAACAATATTTTATAAATCTACTCATATATACTCGTACAAGTAGGTGAGCAATAAAAAATTGGGGGAAATTGAAGAATTTTGTTGTTAAAGTAATTTTTTCTCTGATAATAGAAGATTTATGTGATAAATCCAATGGCGTGCAGCGATAGAAAAAAAAGTCAATGGGTTCCTAAAATATATAAACTTAAATCAGACAGTATTAAAATTAGCTAAAATAATATAACACAACAGTATTTTCGTACCAACTTTGATGTATGGGAGTGGAAAAATACTAAAATGCGTACATTGAAAAGAATACACGGGACGACAATGTATGATCTATTACGAAATTAAAGCATTAGGGATGAATATAAATTTAAGGTTGATGCGTTGAGTAAGACGAAGAAGAGCACTCCGAGATGATTTGGGCATGTAGAACAAATGATTGTAGAAAGACTACCAAAACAAATTATGCTGTGCAAATGTGAGTGGAAGGCGTGATAAAGGGAAACCAAGGAAAGAATATTTGGATCAAGTGAATGATATTTTGAAACGAATTTTTATTCAAATATGCTGTGCAAATGTGAGTCGAAAGCGTGGTAGAGAAAGAACATGGAAAATTAAATTGAATCAATTGAATTATATTTTGAATAAGGAAAATGTATAAAGTGGGAGAATCGAGAAGGTGTATAGATGTAGAAGAGGCGAAGCATGTGTGTCGAGATAGTAAAGTCTAGCGATCTGTCCTTTCTGCCTATTCCGACAAGGAAATGGAGTGATGGTTTTTATGTTTGTATATAACTGAAATTAAAAATGATGTTAAACGTATAAGATTTTGTAAGAGATAACGTCAACACAAAAAGAAAACTTAAATTAAATAAAAGTAGTGTTCCCTGTGCAGTTCTTTTTTCTTTTAGTTGTGTGGTTTTGTGAGTGCTTTTTTGTGTCTACAAATATGGATAGTGAATGATCCTTTGTAAATTGAATTCTTTTGATTTGAATTTTCTTTTTGATGGAATGATACTGGGATAGAATTTAACTCTTCTTTTAATGTGGGTTTTATATTCTTATAATTGCTCTATATACTTTCCTGTAGTATTTTTGTTTCGTTTGTGAAACTAGCTGCCTTAGAACGGGAATGTATACATGGTATTTCGTTATCCTACATCACCAATTCAAATATGATGAGAGGTGCCAGACAAATTAATAAATTGGAATGTTTAAAATATTTACTTCTTATCATGTAAAATAGAACTTATCAGATTAGTAGCAAGGTTTCATTAAAAAATTATAATTATGTCTCGTGAAATGTTTAAGTTTCTTTTTTATGTTGATAGACGGAATATATATTCGTTATTCTTGTTTCATTTCAATGTCTTTGACAACCCTCAATTTCTATGTCAATAAATTTAATTTAATTTAGGTACATCGTTATTACGTTCAAAATTGTAAATGTAAGTAATCCAATTATAATATAAAACATCGTTATTTTCTCTTCAAATCTTTTGACGATCTCCGTAACCTAGTTCATGAGACACCTGTCTTCCAGACCGGGAAGTCTTCCAGTCCGGGAAGTTTCGGATTTGATTCCTGTTGAAATCCAGATTTTTAAAGCTTTTCAGTTAGATTTTAACTTTAGGTCTCATAAACAAATTTCTGGTTGGTTGGAGGACATTGCCACATGGCGATAATCGTATAATGTTATGCTGTATACAAAGAAAGTGTCATACATGAGTTGCAAAGCTGCCAGACGTGATTAGTGAGTTCGAGTCTCGAGTTAGAGCGCCCTCGAGGAGGATTTGCTCCCTTGACGTCACTGTATATACGAAGTTGCCATTTGTATTTAAAAAAAGTTATCTAAGCTAGTTTACACATTTTTTTAAAAATATTTTACGATTTTTACGAATATAACCTCTGGGCATTTCCAGGTTATAACTCTTCCCTCTTCGCGTCATCCTTTACTATCCATGTCGTTAAACTCTGGTGCCAGATTTCAGCTGTTTGTAAGACTTATTGGCTTGCTTCAAAAAGTCCCTAAAAAATCATTTTATCTCTCTTCAATGACATATTCAAAGCTTGTCTTACTCGATTTCACATCGTTTGTTTCTTTCCCTAGCTCTCTCCTCTTCAAGTCATTGCTGGTATTAAAAAATAAAGTATTAGATGGTTTCTTTTCATTTCTTTATTCTCTACTTATAATACGTTGTTTTGTTTTAATATTTTGGTTCATTTATGTATGTAATCTCTTAACCAGCATTTGATATAATATATGTTAAACATATTGTGCCAACTGCTGGCTTAAAAGTTATACATATATCTGACTTTTATGATATTTTTCTTAAATTTTCGATACGAAAATTCCAATCCCTTGATTTTAATCCATATCATGAAATATAATTTCGAGACTAATTTAAAAGCATATATTGCTTTTTTATCAGTTACTCGAAGATTAATCTTATGAATTGTGTTTTCTTTTTGTATCCATTCTTAGCTTACCCTTTCAAAATATTTGGTATTCCCTCTATTAAATAGATCTTCATTGTTTAAATAGATATGAGTACTAAAATAAAAAATTAAAACAAGCCCGAAAATAAATATCTGGACTTCATCTTAGTTTGGGTAATCTGACTTATTTGAAAAAAAATCTACTGTAAACTATAAACAAGATCTAAGATACTGAAAGATATTCAGACATACTTTGAGGTGGATTTAGTTATTCCATTGATTGGTAGAAAAACTAAATAATCGATATTTTAGATTTCGGGGCTGGAAAGTGTGTATTCAAAAAGAGTTAGATAGTAAATATCGTAGATACACAGCATCAAGAGGAGGGGGCGACAAAAAATAAAACTTGTGAATGGTAGAAATAACAAGGGCGAGCATTCAAAGATTTATGAGATCTGATGAAAGAAAAAACACTCTTTGAGCAACTGTTAACAGAACAAAAGATCGCGTGCGCTGAAAAGCTTGTGATAATGGTGATCTCAAACCTCAGGACTGAAGAGATAACCGAGAAGAAAAAGTATTAATGGAAAACATATAAAAGTTTTTAATGCAATAGATCAATTATAAAAGAGATACAATATTTTTTCTAAAGTCCACATTTAAAAAGAAACATATGTAGTGACTTTGGTGGAAATCGTAGTTTTCTAGCAAACTTTCAATAGAATGGCCAAGAAACCCTTGACAAATTTGACGTCACAGTTGGTTTACAGCGGAATAAAAGCTTAAACTTCGAGAGTGTGTTTCTTTCTACTGAGGAATTTAATGCGTTTTTCGTCTGTATACAACTCAGAAGTTAACTTATGTAGCCTGTTTGTTAGAAATATAGCCTTTCTTACTACGAATTATTATCCTTTTAAGGTTTTTTCCCTATTTTATACCAAATTTAAAAAAAAACGTGTGTCAAAAGTTTCTAGATAACCAAAATTAATTTTAAAAATATTTTAACAATTTTAAAAACATCAGTTTTAAAGATAAAAAGTTAACTCTTATATGCAATACAATGCAATTTGATGCGTACTGTTAATTAAATGTTGATGCATTATTTTATAATTTTTTTGGAAAACTAGATATCAATAAAAAGGCAATTAAATATTTTAATAATATGAGACTGGTTGTTCAGAAAGTTAATTCGTTATGATAACAGAAAAAATATGCAAGTCAACATTTATTTTGGAATCAAGATTTGATATACCTTCCAGTTTAATAAAGGAATAAATTTAAGTTATGGATATTAATAATGATGATAACGTGTCGCGTACTACCTTCTTGAATAGAAAAGTATATTTATGCAAGTCACAAACGACCTAATAACCTTTTTCTTTCTTGGAACCTGGTCAATTGAACAAGTAAAGTACCGTTAATCTTAATGAAGATATTTAGCTTAATCGTGTGGACCAATACTTATGGGGTTGTTATTGATAAAAAGTCGTCGGCGTTGTTTAGCTTCGTAAATAAAGATCACCTTGCCATTTCAATATCAATCTTGAGCAGCTTATCCACGTCGATCATGTGATCTTCCGTGAGGAAAAAGCTCAATCCTAGACACACACTACCTCCCGCAGACGTCACAAACATGTGGATCTCGCTGAGTTGCCTGGTCACGTTCGCAGCACGCTGACTTTTTCTCGTACATCTAACCGTTTAGGCGCCATCATCTCAAGAACAGATAACATTCCACTTTATTCAATCTTGAGTCACCACCCAGTCTACAGATGTCTCGCATAAAGTCAGCGACTCTCGCAAATTGTCATAGCGCTTCCTTTACTCACCGACACTTTGCTTACCCATTACTTATCTGTATATGACCCGTTTCGGAAGCTGTGATCGCCCATGTGTATGACATGTTCAGTCCACCTCGATTTCAACTCTGTTCGCCTGATATCAAGCATGAATATTATCTACGATATATATAGATATTACTTCTTTAAAAACAGTACCATACAAGATATAAAAACATGTGAAACTGATAAATATATTAAGTTGCAATAATAATGTGAACAAAATGGAAATTATATATCGTAATTTGTACGAAACTACATATACCGCTCTCATAACGAGTTCACTGAAATAATCTAATATTCATTTTTAGCCCCATATTTTAAGTCTAACGCTTTGTATATCACGATATATATTATTATTATACAATGCCTGGCATGGGGAATCCATGCAAAATGTACGTTGCACAAACAAGAGAAATATTCATAGCACCCCAGGGCAGAATGCATTTTATCAGCGCTTACCAAAATTACCACTTGGGCCCCATCGCTGACCGCTGTCAAGCAATTAATTCGCCTCTATACGAATTTTAATATTTTTCATTAATCCGAGTGCCTGGAATCATAATTCATGCGAAGTTAAACAAACAGTTATTCCATATATTTATTTTTTATTATTGTATTTCAAATAAAAATAACGTATCGTTAACGAAAGAATATGTTAAATATTTATAATGGTTTACATTATTTATGATCCGGCCAGGTGTGTTTGACAAAGGTGTCTTTAAGTATAACTTTTTTAAGACATCGAAATCTTTTATTGAATGATTTTACTCATCAAATTTTTCTACGACTACATGTGTCCATGAAAAAAAGAAGGATTACTAAAACGTGAATGCTTTTTTTAAATAAGCTTTTTTAAATATTGTAAAAAGAATTATGATTTGAGCGTAATATTATGAAAATTTTGCAAGATAAACGGAAAATAATATACATCTTAAATAATGACTAAAATATACTAGTACCCTGGAATAGTTTTTCATACGCACAGTTTAAAACGTCTGAAAACTGAAAAATATTTATATTTTGCAGCCTCACGCTAGAATTCTATTTTTTCTGTCTTTGTGGATCAGGTTTCCTAAAAAACTATAGATATTCAATATTAATCAACTGGACTTATACATACAGTATATACTTACTTAAGTATCCCTGTCGAGATTGACAGAGAGGAGAAAACGACAGACTTTGATATCGCAACACATGTCTTTCCCCTTTACATCCATACACCTTCTCAGAAAACTTCAAAGACTTCTCTTATATTAGACATTTCAAAATGTTCTATACTTGATCCAACCACTTTTTCGTTGGAATTCCTCTATCTTCCATTAACTTCCTCTGCCTTCCATTCACATTTACACTGTATATTTGTTTTGTTAGTCTTTCTTCATTCATTTTTTTATGTACCCCAATTACTTAATACAACAGCCTTAAGTTCACAATCATCCTAATCACTTAATTGTATATGGTGTCGTGCATTTTTACCCCACGTGTTCTTCTCAGTGCACACATTTCTATAGGATTTATTCGGCTCCTTTTAGTCTTTTCCGACTTCCACGTTTAACTTCCATCATCAAGGCTCAAAAACTACTTTTTTCTAACACCCTTTTTATATTTTGAAAAGATAAAATGATACTTAATATGCTTTTAACCTTGTTTCAGACCCATGTGAAGGGTACGAGTGCCCGGCGCCCCAGATCTGTCAACTGGACGCCTTGCGGTCCCCCTCCTGCCGCTGTGGGGAGCTATGCCCCCTCACGCTGGAGCCGGTGTGCGCCTCGGATGGGAATACTTATGCTAACGAATGCGAATTGCGACAAGAAGCTTGCAGGAGTCGCCGCCAGATGAGGATTATCTACAGAGGAAAGTGCAGTTCAGGTAAGAATAGGTTCAAATACTGCGTCAATGGTAAATTTGGTGTATTTTTAAAATCCTCGCCATTTTGTGACCAAGTGTCACTTAAAGAAATATCTCTGTGTAATAAGTCCATCCTAGAGTATCGATTCAACAAACTATAATACCAAATTGTTTAGCTCAGGCTATGAGCTCTTTCGTTTACAATTATGTTAGATGCATCTTCGTCTATAGCTCAACATCCTTGCGCTCACATAGCTCAGACATACTCGATAGAACCAAGTTGTATATTCTTCTTAAAGTGTCGTGTCGGGTCCCTCTGGCGTTGGCTATCAATCTTGAATAAATATCTCTGTTTTTGACGGCACGGAACAGTTCCTCTACTGTCTGGATACCTTTTCATAAGCATTGTAATTTATTTTTAACAAACACTGTTTATTCCAAAGTGGAATAAACAGTGTTTGTTAAAAATAAATTACAATGTCTTTAAACCTCCACAACGTTAATGCCTTAACTATAAACAACATATTTTCATAAGCAATATAAGCTACTTCTACCGATTCCACGTCGACTCTCGATTTAGCTCTACGATATTAATATTAAAGTGGTTTTCCTCCTCTCAATATAAGACCCAGATAGACAATCTCCCGACATTCTATGGTATTTAAGAGCACTCGTTTTACACCTGCTCGACGCAGCACCTTCGTGTTTGAGATAGGATTGAACCAATAAATTCTTAGTTTTCTCCAATAAATCCACATATTTTAGCTTATTAAGCATTCTTACATAGTCTTCGTGGTCTACGTGTCAACACCGTAAAGTAAAATAGATGATGTGGTTATTTTTCATTATTCACTATTAATAATGTGGATCAGCATGCTTAAGTCCACATATATTCCGGTCCGATATTTTTATGCCACATTTATTATAGTTTACTTTGTTAATTTTTAATTAATCATGATGAATTTAGACTCTGCGGTTGTCTGTTATTTGGATATTACGGAGAAACACATCAAAATATTTGTCTAAGATATATTTTTAACCTTAGAAAGTACGATCACATCACTCCACACCAGAAGGAGCTGAACTAATTAAACGGGAGAAATAGATGCAAAATACACATACCGTATCTATTGTATAATATCTTTAACTATTCCGCCACCCCCTCTTATCTTGCCGAAAATATTCAGCGTCTTTCTGATCATGGACTTGCGCTACTCTCAAAAAGAGATTGTTTATTTCCCTGCACAGTTTACCGCTGTTATTTTATTACAATGTCCTTAACTGCCCGTGCAATGAGATTCTGGAACTAGTTAAAAATCAACGTTAAACTCGCTCCGTCTTTGGCGGGCTTTAAGAAGTGACTGAAAAAACTCTTAATTTCATGTCAATAATATAACATGTTTCATCCCTGATTTTTCTTTCCTCTTCCCCATCCCTATATTTTCCTTTGATTAGTGATAACTTACTTTTACTTTTACTATGTATGGTATATTGAATTTTGTAAAAATTAAAAATCATTTGAATATATTTCCGACCATGTTACTTCCTTTATTTATTTTTGTCTGGTTATTTGGAAGAAATAACCACCTGGCAATAAGTCCACCAGATTGTTTTTACAATGAAACGTTAAATAAATAAATCAATTAATTAATTTAGAGTAGTTTTTGTTTTGCCCTTGTGTTTATTTTTTTTCTGTTTTGTAAAGCCATTAAAAATATGTTTTATGTGTTCAAGTTTTGATATTATTCGCTGTAGTTGTTTATTTTTATTTTCGTTATATGATGAGTTTTAAGGTTTTTTTTTTATTAAAGAAAATAATATATGGTACAAATATTAAATATTTGTACCATATAATATTTTCTTTGTCAAGGCTATACCTATATGATATATTTACAAATATATTACTTAACTTATCTCATTTATATATTATAATTTATGAATTTACTTAATCTTATTTTCCTGCATGTCATTTTATTTTTATTTCTTTTATAATCTTAATATACTATATAATTTCTTAGAAATAATTTACACTAATATACTAATTATAACTAGATAACAATTCTTGCAACTAATTATTTAGCAAGAACAAGTTCACTCGTTCAGACTACTTGTATTCCATCACATTAATTTAGACCTTGGTCCTCCCAGCTAATACTATAGATAGACTAGTCAGGCAACAGATAATGCTTTGAGAGCCTGTACTTATGATATAACGAAATGGAAGATCGGATTTACTCTCGTAAGCCCCCAGGGCAGCGAGCAAGGGATCGCTGTGATTTTGTTGACTTTTATAGAACTTCACGGTCCAAGCGAGAATGTGGTGTTGTAGGGTTTCTTCTCGCTATTCGGTGTGAAGTCGGGTAAGGTTTGTTCTGATATGGGTGTTGAAAGGGGTTTTGAATGCCTTGTTCTGCACTCTCTGAAGTTTCAGGTGATCCGTATTACTCACACTACCCCAAACGGGTGCAGCATAGGTCAAGATGGAATGAATAAGGGTTTTATAGAGGAGTTAATTTTTTTCATTAGATATTTTTTTAATGTTTAGTATATATTTTGTACTATATATTTTTGCTATGAATAAGTGCCTAAAAAATTACACTTGTACAAATTATCACGCCATATCCCTTGCGGGGTAGGCAGACAAAACATATCTCATAACTTTTTGCTATAAGCAGACAACTTTTGTTTCCTCCACATTCATACATCTCGCCATACACAATAATATATTATTCATATTTCTTTCTTTATATTATTTCAAAATCTAGTCCATTTGGTCCGGCCACGTTTTCCTCGGTCTACCTCTTCCACGCACACCTGGCTCTTCTGACTTGTATACTCGCTTAGTCATTCTTTCATCATTCATTATCTTTACATATCCCCACCACCTTAAAGTTACTTTTGTCATCTTACTTAAAACATCCATTTTATCCATGCATTAATTACTGATGTCCTTATTTTGCCTTCTTTCAAATATTGACGTTAACATTAACTTGAAATATTTATAAATAAATATATCTAGCGGGCGCGAGTATTGTTACTAAAGAAACTCTTAAAATAATCAGGAATCCTTTTTTTAGGATAACATCGGAAATCGACTTCGAAACCCCCGAGTGAAAGTCAATCGTCTTACCAACTATGTCAATGTGATTGTAGATATTATGTACTGGTGTATGTCAAATAATGAACTCTTTTCCAAATAAAATATTTATAAATAATAAGTTGTACCCCTGTAGAGGTATTCATTTTACTGATTGATATGGGATTGATTTATTTTTTCGTAAATTTACAACGTGGATTAGATAATAGAACATTAGAATTCCCCTGGGGATTCAGGCTCGATTCTACGATGTTACTTAAAAGTAAAAAATACAAGAATAATTATTGACAGTCTTTTAATTTTTTTTTCTAGTTAGTTGGAAGACATTTTCACGTACTGTTCTAACGTAAATGTAATAGGAGACAATAGAGAAACAAAATTGTTATAGAATCTAAAAATCTATGAAAACGAAGTGAAATTAAATCTTAGTCGACTTTTATTTTAACAAACTAAATCATGATATATGCCATTTAAAGTTTAGCACTTTATAAAATCCGAGGTCTATTTGTGTTAAAGCTACATAAAATTAAATAATGTCAATATTATATTTGGTAAAGATAATGTGACATTAATCCTAAAATTTTCATGAGAATTGTCAGAGACAGAAAGTAACTCAATTTTAGCAGTTGTCAATTATTTTCTGCCGAGGACAAGTATTTCAGTTGACAGAAAAGGGTATGTGGAAGTTATCTTAAGTAATCTAATCACTGAAAACCAATAAACTGGATAAGTCAGCGTCAAAAAAATAAAGAGGGTTCACAGGATTAGGGGAAGTTTTTCGTTTAAACAGGAAATCATATAATTGTGATGTAAGTCTCTTTTATATATAGTCATAGTTTAAAATATTTTTTGTCAGTCATTTAACTGTACAAATAACAAAAAAATACTATTTAGCTAAACCTGACTATTTGAAATATTTATTTCAGATACAAATATTGGAAGAGCTTGCCACCTGGCCACAAGTCCACCAGATTGTTTTTTTACAATGAACACTGTGTCCAAAACAGTATTACATTGTGTAACATTTCAGTTGTTGTTTACCGTACTACCTTGCAGGTTTATTGCCACGTGACAATTTCTTCTAACCATTCAGAAAACGTTAAATACCTTATATGAAAATCTAGACTGTTACTTTTTTGCTTCCTTGGGGAATCGGACCAGAAAACCTCGAATCGAAAGTCAATCATTTAACCAACGTTTGACGAGGGTCGTCGCCATAGAAACAAGAAAATAAAATCAAGTTTTACATTGAATAAGTTATAAAGCGTGTAAATTTACGACGCAAATGTGAATATTACTAAACTAGAAATATTTAGTTAACTAATTATAACAATTTGAAAAGTTTACTTTTCAGCGCAAAATGTACTCGTATATTGAAAGAATCATACTCAAAATTATTTATTGTAAGGTTTTACGCTGCACTACATCTCTTGTATAAGAATAAAATTTATTTTAATTTACTTTCCAGGAGCATACAAATATTTTTTAATTTTGTTATAATTCTTGCTTTTAACAAAAGTTGAGAAAATATTTCACCTAGCCTCGGAAAAACAGTAAAATAAAATTAGATGTACTCAGGGGGGTTGTGCTAAACACAATTGTGGATTGTGCACAATATTCTTCAACAACAAAACTTGACGATCAGACAATCATGGGAAGGGGTTCAGTGTTACGTACATTTTTCTCGGTCAGAAGAGAGTCTTTGGTACGATACGAAGCCTGCAGTGGTCATTTTACTTTTATGTCTGACATCCACATGGTGTTATATTTTCTCCATTATTATTTATGTTTTCTCTAGCACGGGTTGTGCTTTAATAATTAGTTTGTTTGCTGGTTAGTTCATAAGCGTTATATGTATAAGCGTTTACATAAATAAGTGATTATAAAACATTTTAATTATATAGTTTAAATCAAGAGTTCCCAAACTTTTTTCGGCCGCAGACCCCTTTACCAAAAACTTTTAAAACCGTCGACCCCCTAGTCATTTACATTATTTACTCAAATTAATAAGTTTGTCCAGTACTCAATATTAAATATTTTACTAGATGTCAAACTTTTCATTTTTATCACTTGTAATTAAGGATTAAAAAAGATAAAAGGACTACGGATTATGGCATTATCTTGTGCAACATTCAATATTAAAATCTACGCTGACGAAAATTAAAGCAAAAAATACGAGCAGAGTTTTTTTATCATTTTTGACATTTATGAAATAAATATGTGAATTCAAAATAAATACAAATATTCTTAATTAGGTACCTATTGGAATCATAGATATTTTGAAATAACAAACAAATAGCAACAGTAAGGGGGTATATTTTGCTATCGACCACTAGAAAAATCAAATCGACCCCAGGGGGTCGATATTGACCACTTTGGTAACTCTTGGTTTAAATCAAAATGTCAAACCTCACAATCTGCAGTAAAACATTTTTCTAAGGCCTCAAAACGAATCCTCTATTTCAAATTGAAATATAAATTAGAATGTCCATCAAATTTCGTAATAAATAATATTGTTCCTGTTTCAGGACAAACCAATTTAAATATTCATTAGTATACGCGATTCGTCCAACTTAAATCGACTGGTTGAAATTCAATCAGGCTTGAAACAAGTTTAAAATCCTTTATCGACTCAATCGCGCGTCATGGAGGGCTTATCCCGGAATGAATCCGGTCCGCTAACTAAAATACACCAATTACTGAGTAAAACTAAAGCCTGTTTGTTTTACTAACTTTTTTGGACAGTAATTTCATTACATTAAAAGTTTTCCTTTTGTTACGATAAGAAAAACCTACACGTGTAAGCTCAATTCAAAGATAATTCTGCAGTTTTTTTTGCACGTATAAGGTTTCCAAGTTTATGGAAAAAAAATTCAATAGATAATTCATATTTATTTTCGGTGTTATTGCGTTCTGTGTATAAATTTTTTTTTTGCAAAAAATCGTTAATTCTATGTTGTGTGAAAGATGAATATCACAAGGATGCAAAAAAATCTTTGACATTTTTTTTAGTAAAATTTTATATTTAAATAAAAAAATTCTATTTCATAAACACAAAGTATAAATTAAATTCAAAACTGTGAGTAATAATTGTTGCAGATAAATAGTTTAGATTCGATTTTTATTGATAAAGCTTTACTCTACTCGTAAAACTTAATTGTGTTTTTATATCTGGATTAGATTAATTTATGAAATTCAAGTATTGGAAATTTATTTATATTTTAACACTAACATTGGAACAACAATAATTTACGATTATATTGTCATGTCCATCTCAAAATGATATATTTAATGTATTGTAATATATTTTTGTAATTTTCGATATTTACGAGTATTTATGAACTCGTATGTGGAAACTCGCTCGTAGGACAGATTTCAAAAATACATATGATATATCTAGTTATTTTTTGATAACGTAACGGTTATAAATAATTCAACAATTTAAAATAAAGCTTTATGAGCTACAAATTTTAACCTGACGTTTTACTTTGTTTCTGCATCTGTCAGTAAAAACGAACCTAAATTTAGTCAATCGCAAAGAATCTTCTAATATTTTTCATATCTGTGAAAACAATATTTTGTTGAAATTCCATATCTAATTAACATACCTTGATATTTGCTTTAATATGAAAAGTATTTCTTCAAGATTTTGACAGTATAACGCGGCATTACAGCCGTTAAAAAACTATATTCATCACATGTTAAATTTGTAATATATACATTCGAAATGTCTGAAGATTTCACGTGTTTAATATTAATTCTCTTCTTTGTAATTTATATCGCCATTTTGGCTAGCCTTAGACAACGGGCTTGAAAAATTGCCATAAAGTTTTTTTTATTTAGATTTATCATTATTCATCATAGTTATATTTTAATAGTCTAGATATCTACCCAAACAAGACAACATTTTTTTTCTTTTTATTAACCTTGGCTAACCATCATAAAAGGCAATACGAGTATATAACATATGTTAATTTGATCCAGTGTTAAATTAAACAGTCACTTATTGAATAATAACATTTTCGTCACCCTAAATTTACCCTATTTATAAATGGGTGCTGTTATTTTTGTTGTTGTTTTTTTTTCATACGTGGGCAATTTACATGGTCAGGTATTATAAAGTTGAAAATATCCTGCTTTGACGTCAAAATAAAAAGGCGCACAAACATTACACGCCAAATGAAAATGAATATTTTGTAGATAAAAAACCCGAAAAGCTCTATTATATTTCATACAATATCTGCGACATAAAGGGAATTTTAAAAAAATATGTATTATCAAATCATCTTTTTTGAACTACCGCGGATGATTGTATGTTTATCGTTAGGTCTTTGATTCAATTGATTGTTAAAAATCACGTATTTGCTAACAAATATTTAATTTAATAAAACCGTTTATAATAACTCCAGTTATTTTCTTTTAATTCAAATAAAAAATATGACATTAATAATATTAATTTTGGCATATTATGCTAAAACACTAATATGCTTGAACATTGCACATAAGATCAGTGCATTAACTGTTCGAACATTATCAATTTGCTAGACAATTTGATGTCCCAGACTTATTTTCTTTCGAATATGACTAGGTTTCACTTTCCAATAAAATTATATTCTAAATCAAATTTTTATAAAAAAAACTATATTTTGTTGAGTTCAATTTAAAGGACACTGTGGAGCAAGTAAAAAAATCAGCATTATTTAGTAATCTTGGAATATAAATCAAGATGGTATATACTAGCTCCAAGTGCAAAACTATGCACTTATTCAATTTGTAAATGCACAAGCCTCATCTGTCTGCCGAATGAGCTGAATTTCTATCCTTGGGTTTGAGGGTGAGGCGATACTGAAAATTATATAATATTTCTAGTATAGTTTCCATATCTATGTAATACTTATACATTTCTCTACGAAACAAGATAATAATAAAACATCTTACCTTCACCTTCAGTGCTCAGTGTAATTTATTCATTTATACCTAAAGGCAACTAAGATTTTGTGTCAAATAAAATATAAAGATAAAAAATGTTAGCTTAAAAAAAAGGTTTAGTAAAAATGTAGTATAAAATATATTTAAGATAACTTATTTTATATCAAGAACTGAATTTTATATTTTACAAAATTCTATATTGAATAATTTTATCAGGATCACCTTAAATTAAATATAAATGTCGGGTTATACAATATTTTTAGACAAAGTTTAAAAAATGGGTGAAATTCAAAATTTCGTCTATGTAAACGAGTGATCCGACTAAACCAGAACTGGCCATCCCGCGGTCCGCGGCACCCTTATGTGTGGCAGTCATATATGACGAATTATGTTTTTACAATGTTTTTTTAAGTATCAGGTATTTCAGAATGTATTTTTTTAAATCGTATTAAAGTAATAAAAAGAAATAACGTTCCTATAATTACATGAATTTATCCTAAAGTCCATTAAAGCTTTTTGTTACACTATTTTATAATATTCCAAAAAGCTTTAATGGAATTTGTAGTAATGTTGGTTGTTAAAACTATATTTATGATTTTAAAATTTAAATTTAAAGTATTATATCTTTGTGAATAAATAAAGTCAATATTTTTGAAGTGATGGATAGCTTGTTCGGAGTCAATATGTAATTTTTACCATACGAATACATTTTGTTGTTGGTTCAATACATGTTTTCTCTTCATATCTGGCTGTAGTGTCGTTTTTTTTTCAGATTTACACTGACCGAATACTTTCTGTGTACCTCTGCATCCAAATCAATCACTTACAAAAAGAAATTAATATGTAAAAATTTTGTTGTAAAGCCAGATATCGAAAAAAAATATCGGAACAAAATTTGCAATTATTGTTATTTATGTGCAGTCCATGGGGCAATTTGGGTTGGCCAGGACTGAACTAAACAATGATAAGACTAGAAACTTCAATTGTAAAGTTTGATATTTTTAGCGAGTAGGGACTTTACATAATATAGTATAAATAATTATCAATGATTTATCATTATTATTAATTGTTCGAAGACTCTATTTTAAGAAAATTCGTTGCATATTAGGGTTTATAGAATTAAGTTACGTCAAAATTTGCCATGTTATTTTCTAAAAAAATTATTAATTCTTATAACGGCTTTAAAATTTCATAGTTAAAAATAACTTGGTCTGTTTTTGTAAACTTTTAGAATCAATAATGTATAATTTGTGGGATAGGTCAATTATTTTTATAATATTTAGAGGTTTTTTAATGAAATATTATCTATCAATTTGTAATAACACATCATTTAATAACAGAAACGACTATAGTATATACTTAGAATTTAGATTCACTTATTTTATTATTTTGTAATGATTTGTTTTAAATTACTAAAACTTAATTTACTTTAAATAGTAAAGTTCTATTTTTTCCATACGAAGGGTTTGCTCTCTTTATGTATATAAAATGACGTATTTTCAGTATCAATATACATTTGATTAGATATATACCAGGATGTACTCTTTTAAATATATAAAATTCCCTTCAAATAATTAACACGAATAAAAAAAATATGTTGTATAAAATTAATGATTCTATTTCAAAATTATATCTAGTGATTGCCATGGGACTAGCGTGATCTCAGTATTAAATATTATTTTATGTTGTGTTCAAATATAATATTTTCTATTGTTTTTCTGTAAATACTAGTAGTTTCCTTTCAGTTGCTTGAGATAATGATTTAAATGGCCTATTTTTACCGTAATTCTGCCAAAGAAGTTAAAAATACTAGGGTGAGATTCAGCATGGAAATCTTGGAATCATAATTCTACTGTTTTTTTTTGTTTGCATTCATCCGTAAAAGGCAAGAACAATTTTACAAAAATACAAATAAACCACCAAAGTGGCATTTCCCGCCTCGCTCCTGCTGGATTCTTGAACATCATAAACACTGATGAACAATGCTTAAGCTTCAAAATTATTTACATTCATTCTACGTTCAAAAGGAAACCATGAAAAATACAATGGCAAGGGAAATATGAATTTACAGTTTTGTTTTTACAGCTGTATTTCGCCTGTCATTTTTACAGCGAAAGGTTTAAATTTGCCAAGTCCAATTAAGAAAAGTAGAGACGCCGTACAAACATTTTACAAAGATGAATTCCTCAACAGTGCCGCCCTGAGGAACTAATTTTAATAAATTTACCCCGGCTCGGCGTATATTGTATTTGAAATGAGAGTAAATTTCACAATTACTCGGCCATTTTGTGAAGCGACCGAGTGGCGCGTCTTGGATAGGAGTTATCAGACGAATAAATTTCAGCGTTCACTTTGTTTGGGTAAGTATGCACCGTGAAAAAAGAGTCTCATCAAGATGTCTAAACCTTTGCTTTAACACACGGCTAATATTAACATTTTATCTACTCGAGTGGAAAGAAAAAAGCCAACAGACTAAAAATGAAAATGTCAAAAGCGTACTGACGCCGATAGAAGATCAATGGATCCGCCTTGCGACGCCTACAAACTCAAACTACAGATCAAATGCTTCGATTTTGGGTTAACACCACAAATCCTTGATTATTAAAAAAAATAATTGCACTCGCATAAAGTGAAATTATTTGAATTCTTATTACAGTATTTTAAAGATATGCTCATAGTTAATAGATTCATATAAATAATGGTTTAGATGGCAATTTTATTGATCAAAGAATAATTATCGACTAAAAATAAAAGATATCCCTTTTTCAATGAAAATACAGACTATCAATGAGAATACCGATAGATCACAACCAAAATAAGTTAGTGGGGTCACTGGTAATGGTTTTATGAGAGACTATGTTTAGAGTTAGGGACAAAGATGTTTAGAGTTAGGGACGGAGAAGCTGCGATTCGAACTCGAAAGGAGGGGTGAAAGATAATTAGGACGACATTTATGATAATTATTAGCACGATTCATAACCAACTCAATGCAGACGTTAAGTTCGAACATTCTGAAGAATATTTACACTTTACTTGGAAAATCCCGTTTTGTCGATGTATTTATTCAGGTCAGTGGAACCTGGGATGGTTCCCCTTGAAAGTAAATAAAATAGTTTAACAAAAACAAAAACAAATACTTATATATAAAAAAGGGCGTATAAAAGAAATACGTAATAAATATTTTACTTATTTAATTCATTTGTTCTATTTACATCAAGGTATTATTTACTTTTACAGAGGATGCAAAATTATTTCAACAAATACTTTGCATTTTGTTTTTAATGTATCTAAAATTCAAAATTCATAACAGATATTTATATCATAAAAATGAATGTAAACATATTTTTTATTTAACTAATTATTTAATTCTTAAGCTAGTGAGAATCGTAAAACTTAAAATTTAACTTAAATATAAACTAAAACTTCACATATTCATTGCTATTGATATTTATTCTTAATATATACAGACTATTCACGACATATCCTGATGCTCCTTACGTATAATATTCTTAGCGTAAGGTACAAAACTTTGCATGAATTTCATTAGTATATCTAATATTTTTAATCATACATACTCCGTAGTTTTTATTTATAAGAAAAATAACAATCAATGTTTTAAAAAGTTATCTGGCCTTTTTGGGTCTAGAGGTGTTGATACTCGTCGTAGGTAGATCTCGGTAAATCCATCCTTGTTTAGAACTTATTCCGAGCGAACCTTCGTGCTCCAACTATAAAGTCCAAAGCTTTTGTTGATAAGAGAACCCTCTGGTATGGCGTCGGAGGCGGTTTCTCGCTATATCTTCGTTACTATTATTTTACTATTATTAATTGTTGGTGTATTGTTATTGTTCCCGCCATTTGTTTCCAAGATGGTATTGTTGCCAGCCAAGATTGCGCGATACGTATCTTATCCCGCAATATTTATCGCATTGTATGACTCACAATGCTAAAATACGCCGTTTTACTTTAGGCCAATTTACTATGCGTAATTGCTTTTTTGGGATTTAATATGTATTATTCTTACGAAAGTGGTTAATTCTCATTTATACTCGTAACATAGATTAATTGCTTTTGATATTTGGAATTTACTATTTACTAAATATTTCATCATACATACGAGTATATCTATTAGGATGAATGCCACATTTTTAACTTAAATCAAGCTGATTAAAGAATTTTTCTATATTTTTTTAATATGATCATTTTTACACAATTATATACAGGCGAAAATATATATCATCGTTAAGTGTTACTCTCGTACTTAAATAACAAAAAGCAACTGATTTTTATGGTAATATTTTTTTTGTGTGAAGTCAAGGTTTTCTAATATTTAAAGATACTCATGTATGAAAATCAGGAGACTCCTGACACCGTGTCCTTATCGGGGTAGGCAAAAAGAATAAATAACCATTTTTCTATTCTAGCACACATATTTAAATTCTACCACGTTCATACACCTCGTCATACATACTCTCATATTAAAAAATGTATTTCAGTCTACCCTATTTAGAAATTTGATTAATTTAGTCTTGTCACATTTTGCTAAATCTTCTCAAACATTTTGTAACTTTCATAATACTCGTATAGATTATTTTTGTAAATGTTTCATAATTCATTATTTCTACGTGGCCGAACTATATCAATATTATCTTCATTTTAAACACTATGTCTTCTTTAAATCCGCATTCCTTCCTTATTTTGTCATACACTGGTTTTCCACATATTCTACGAAACACTAATTTATATCGAATTTATCTAACTTTCAAAATATTTTGATAAGTCTAAATTTGGATTGCATTTCGTCATTTCGGAACCAAGAGTCCATCATGAGCAGTCAGCTTATCTTGGTAAATACATTTTATACTATCCACCATTCACTCTATTGTCTGCTGCTACTTTTCTTTCAATATCACACTTCACGCGGCCGCCATCCGATATGAACATGCAATGATGATATGTATCAATACAAAATTTCTACGACTTGTATTTCGTTTCTGACTTTAATTTCACACACATCTAAGATTAAAAATAAACATATTGGATCACGGTTTAGACATGGTAAGGTGTGGAATAACATATTGTACTTAAGCATTCCATACAGCACTAATGGCAAATTTCAAGGCTTTGAATATAACATGTTATGACTTACTTCTTGTTAGCACAGTAACCTTTTCATGCATATTTAACTTTATTTAACATCCTCAAATGTGTTTCCATCCAAAATCTTGCCAAAAAATATGTTTCGTCTTTGCGAACCCAGATTTTCTCTACACTCAAAATGATACAAATATTGCCCATTGTATTGTCTTGCCCGATACAAGCGAAAAAGTTTCTCACGTCATCCTTTAGTATCCACGTCGTTAAACTTTAAAACTAGCCACCAACTATCCTTAAACTGCCACTATCATAAATTTACTTCAAAAATCTAAATTTTACTCCATTCCCATTCAAAATGTGATGCGTTGTTTCCAATATCGCCTTTCCTCTTTCCCAATTTCTGTCCCTCCACCACCAATTACTTAAGTATTACATAATTGTTGTTAAGCTTACTATAATAATTAACTTTCTTATATAATTAAGCATTGTCATTCATTATAAAACAGTTGTTCATTTATTTTAGAGTATTTATCTGGCAAATAAATTATCCACGCTGTGACAGCAAATATCCAAATATATAAAAATTATTTTAAAATAACAAATAGGTCCGTACGCTTTGACGGTTATTGTTACCCATTTTAAAATATTATTTCAGAGTTTAAAGCGTGTTTTTTTTGTGGCTCAAAGTGCAAATTATTCGAGAACTTTGCAGATCTTATCTTGAAACCAGAAAGTCCTGAAAATTAAAGTTCTGAATAGAGCCTCAAAAACATGGTATAAACTCGAAGAAATCTTTTAGCATAAAAAATTTAATTATATTTATTTGTTTTCAAACATTATTTTGGTACTCGTCACACCTCTGTCATGAATGGTGATATTTGTTTTTAACCAAAAACTCATACATTGTTAGCGGGAAAATGTCCAATTTTTCGAACCTACATTTCATTCAAATTTCCTTTTTTCGACATCCATTGAAAATAGTAACAGCTGCAAATGCCCTCCTGAGCCCAGGACCGGTAGGCAAAATGGGTGTTATTTAAGTATGCAATGCTTTGACAGAGCCGGAGAGAGCAGGGTGCCGCCCCTTACATGACTATTCGCATCGTTAGGACGACGTGACATCACAACGGCGTCACAGATTTGTATACATCGGATCTCATTATACTACGATGCCTGAAAAAGTGGTTACTAGCCTACAATAGCCTCTGCATCTATGCAGAATGAATACGGTTATATTTGATAGTGATATTTTGAATTCATCTTTGCAAAAGTTTATTTTGTTAAACGGAAAAGTACGAGCGTGCAGTGGCTTAAGAATGTAAACTATCTGAGGAAAGGATTCAGTGAACACGGGTGTAGGAAGGAATGATTGATAGTCCCTCAAATTGGATATGCGGGGGGAAATATTACGTTAGGATATGACTAAACACAAGTACAAGTTTTCAATATTATACCATAGTAAGTCCTTCTTACATTTACTTTTGATTTAACCTCTTCTATTGTCATATCTTTGTTTTTGCGACATTCATTCACAGATCTTTTTGTTCTCATTTTAAGCACAATTCGCTTGTCATACACTGTATGTAGTTCATTTTCCACTAATCCTACCATGTCATCCGTCCGTTACATTTTCGTTTGACATTTTTGATACCATATTTATTTTGTTTTAAATTAATCAACATCAATTTAAAGCAGTTTTAAATTAGCGTTTGCAAGTTTTTGCAATTTACTTGTTGATTTTCATTTTGGTTATGTGATTTGTTTAAAAGTTTGTTTGAATGCTGTTTCCATTTGAATTTGATTTCTTCTTGTTTTTTTTATATTTATATAAATGCAATTGAAATTTGATTTTTAGTCAATTCTTCAAACGTTAAAAATTAATAAATAAATTAGATCAATCCCCACCGTTCCGTCGATCCGGAACAATTTCTCAACTCTCCATTTTTTATGTACAATCTCGAGTCTCACATCATCACCATCACGACATGTCCTGTCAGGTATGTTTCTCGTGGGGTAGCCTTTCATCCAAATTGAATAAATATTATATAAGTTATTCCAACGTTAGTGGCAATGAAACATCGATCCTTATAATCCATTACGTAAACAACTTTTGAGGTTATGTTTTGATTTATATCTGTCAAAATCTGACAGCTACGATTTGCTTCTCCTATGACGAGAGCGGCGCTAGTTGTATTCTGGTCACTTGCGCGCGTAAGAGCGGCAATCTGGGAACTTTCAAAATTACGTAACGGGTTTTAGAAAACTACAAAATTATTTCTACAAGGCTATATTCCAACAACAGAAATTGCATTGCCTTTTACCCTTTTACTAGCTCAGCGGTATTGTTTAAACAATGCTCTTTACTCTGGAGATCGTTAGGATTCTGGAAACTTGGTTACTCATGACGAAGCTTGGAGATCGGAAAGTTTAGAAAGAAATACTCGTACATATGAATTGTTAAAAGTTTTATATTTAAATCATCCTCTAGAATTATCCAGAGGGATTCAATGAGGTTACGGCAGTTATGCTTCTACTCCTTGTCTTACGGAGACGAGTGAGACTTTCTCTTGATATTTAATATGAAAGGGTTGTTCTCTTAGACACGCCAGAGACACCAGGACCGTCTCGCACACCCAAGTGGTGACAAAACAAATAAAACTCACACGTGGAAAGTCATCAAAAGGCGTTCTAAGAAGGCTCACCACATCGATTATCACCATAGATATCACAGGTAGAATGGGGTTACAATATATATACCTGATGGTTGAGTCAATCTCAGCTCACATCCAGAACATAGCTTTAATTATTATTTAAACACTTAATGTTCTACTTGCGCAACGCATGACGTCATGACTACCAGAAACAGCTATGGCCTTTACAGGCCGGCAGGATCTCACGAGCCAGGATTCTCAGATGAAGCCGGATTACAACGGCCGATCGGCGCCTTCGTAGAAAGGTATGGTCCAGGAGCTTACTCCATAAGCAGACCGCGTTCGAGCGAGGAATTAGAACAAAGGCGACTCGACTTACCCAGTGACGCTAGTAATTCCGCAGTTACTCAATGCTCGAAATTAAGCTGTTGTCCATGACGCGTCTTTGGTGTATCAGGGCTCAGCCAGCACAGCAAAGAATGGAAACCATTTACATGATACTGAAATACCTTTAGATATCATCACGCCCACATACCGACTAGGATTAACCACAATTCTTGACATTAGTTTAACGGTCAGAACGACGCACAATTTCCCTCCAACTTGGGGACAGCTAGCAACACGGTCTACCTTGTTGGCTTATTGGTGGGTGACTGCAGTTTTATTTTCGTTTTGGAAGAGCGTTCCGGAAAAAGCAAACGCGGACGCGTTTAAAGTGGACGCGTTCAGAATAATCTCACTTCTCGATCTTTCCGCGATACAATCAATAAGGCGGGGATTCCGAAAAGCTTCATCGCGTCTAGCGAATGCTAGGCGGGAACTATACTAAATTCAAATACAATGCTCATACATTTATGAAGTGAGAGCATTATTTTGGAAAACCCAAATTAACCCTCCCAGTCGCTATTGGAGTATCGGATAAAACAAATCTTGGTATCATTCAATCCCGGCACATCTCTCTCGCTTCTAACTGGTCCATACTCCTAGTCTTCTATACTCCCCCATACACATTTGATCGTGCCACATGTGTCTTAATTATTATAATTATGCTGTTCAGTAATTACATGTACTCAGTTCAAACTAAATACAATGGATTAACATTAGAGAAAACTTATTACAAATAAAGCACGTAATGTTAATCAGTTATGGAATAAAAATATTCAACAGACATTAAAAGATTTGACAGTAAATTAACATCTTTTTTGAGATAGCTTCGTCTCCTGACCGACAGTAAGAACTTTCTCATGTTCTCAAGTTAAAATCAGTGTTCTTTGGTTAAAAAAAAATACTATAACAAATCCATTTATTCCATGTTCCTCGCATAATTAATAATCAGACGAGTTTTTCTATCCGGGTTCGATTCCCATTCGTAGTCCTTTTTCAATAAACAGGGTTTCACTTATTTTCATGCGAAGCCTCTTTAATATATTTCTAGATGATAAGAAAGATTGCCCCATGCCAATAAGCCTACTTGGTTGTACTGCGTATTTAATGTGAATTTCATAAAATTATACAATACAAACGCCAGATTTATGAGAACGAAATTATTGACGAACTTCATCGACTAGTTTATAAGACTAGTATCTCTGCCAACCATGACGATTCTCATTTTTGCAATTCTCTTTAAAAAGGGCTGCAGTCTGTCTGTCGCTTAAAGTTTTTGAAACATATTTCTTGCTGGCTCGAAGAAATTGTCACATTGAAATAAATCCACCAGGTTGTATTGTGTACAACAAATAGTTAAACAGTGCAAATTAGTCGGATGAAAAAAATATATTTACAAATAAGACACTGTTTTCTTTGTATATTGTGTTGCCCTGTGTATGTTACACCTATGTCTCTATAGTTGATTGATGTATCTGTTTTGTGTTGCCCTGTGTATGTTACATCTATGTCTCTATAGTTGATTGATGTATCTGTTTTGTGTTGCCCTGTGTAGTTACATCTATGTCTCTATAGTTGATTGATGTATCTGTTTTACTTTGTCACATTGAAATTGTTGCGTACTATTTTTCTAACATCTTTGAGCTATACCGATCATACGAGTAGTTAGCAAGACGTTGGTTTTCCACCCGAAGGATTCGGGTTCGATTCCTAATGATACCCAAAAATATAAAAAGGTCTATCAGTCTCAACATTTGTTGACTTCCACGTAGTATTTCCAACACGTACAACAACGAACTGTGAGCTACTTGATTACTCTAGTATTTCTTAACCCGCAGACTCATTACTTGCACCGAAGATATCGTTGACGCTCTTCAACATGTCACCACTCGCACACAAATTGACATTGTTGAATGGCTTTTTCGATACCGATATCTTTCATACCACGGTGAATACATTAAGAATTGAACTATTCAATAAGCTGTTAAGGCATAACTGAGCTACTTCTCAGGCAAGCATGAGCATTTTTTCCTATTATCGTTACATTTAAACTTTTACTTATAGAATTTTTCTTGGTACTTGTTTTAATCGGGTTGAACTAGTCTCAAATGTAAAATAAATTAATACAAATAAGCAAATCCTTTCAGATATTTTGTCGGGTATAATACGAATAAATCCACTCTGCATAGAAAGGTCGTCAGACTTTCTTATTTCGACACACACACAAATACACATCCCTTGCCTCCTCTATACCCACACAACTTGTATGATTTCTTTAACTTTCTACGTTCCTTTTTTTTTTCAAAATATCATTCATTTGATCCAATAATACTTGGGTTTTCCTCCCAAACATCTTCCATCCACATTTGCACTATATATTTGTTTTGTAAATCTTTCTTTATCCATTCGTTCCATATACTCAAAGCCGTAGGTTTACATTTATCCCTAATCACTTTATTCCGTTTTCTGTCATATATTGTCAATCCATATATATTTTCAATGCACGCATTTTCACATAATTTCTTCGGCTCCTATGAACCGTATCGATACAATATATACGCTCTTTTCAATAAGTCGATTTTTCCCCGTTCCGGTTTATTTCTTGCATCGGGTTAATTGTACTTTGTGCACCCCGATGCAAGCTTATGACGAACATGACAAGTCCTCGTCCATCAGCCGCACCGCACTGCACTAATGATGGAGAGACCGTCACCCACCCGCTACACTGCCTGTGCGACCCAACATTGCATCTCGCTGCACTACAAATCCTTTCAAGTGGTTTCAATTTCGCGAGCAACCAGAAAATTTTTTAGCTTTAATTAACAGCTTTCAACGGTATTCTCTCAAATTTTATTTTTGCTCATTCTATCTCTCTTGTATAAAAATCATTTATTTTTCTTAAGTACTTATACACTCAATTTACGAAATTGTATTTAATTTAGTTTCTGTTTTTTTTGAACAGTTGAAATTTTCTATAAAAATAAAATGTTCATGTATAAAACTTACAAGAAGCTTCGTTCTACCTACGTTCCTACCTACAAGAAGCTTCGTCTTTTGTATATTTTTGCATGATAGTAAATAAGCACGTAAGGGACCTTGGAGTGAATTCGATTACCAAACGGTACTAGATAACTAAATTTTTTTTATTATATGGTAATATGCGAGTACAAATAAGTGTTTAAATTTATATTTAAAAGAAACTAGATTTCTGTGGCCTAGTTGGTAAGATGCTTGACATCCATCCGGGGATTTGATTTCAAATATTCTTCTTCTTCCTGGCACTGTCCCAACTCATTGCCTAGGTAGGCTGTTGGGGTCGGCTCTTTTCGTTCTCAGGCTGTATATTCTTCGGTTCTGGGTGTCGCTTTCATCTAGGTCGTTTCTCTGCAGGATTTTGGAGCATTGAGTCATCCAGGAGTTCTTTGGTCTTCCTCTGGACGGCTGTCGAGGAAGATCCACAGACATTGCCTGATTTACAGTATGGTCTGGTGGTCTCCATCTCATGTGCCCATACCATCTCAGATGTCGCTCTTCCCGCATACTATTTATGTCAGTGACCCCCAGGCTATCACGAATGCGTGAGCTCTTAATTTTATCTTTTAGTGATACTCCTGCCGACCACCTAAGCATTCGCATTTCTGCTGTTTCAAGCTGCCTAGAGTAGGAGCTGTACATAGTCCAGCATTCTGAGCCATACATAAATGCGGATCTAATGATAGTCTGGTATACCTTTCCTTTCAGTTTTATAGGCATTTTTGGGTCACACAAGACTCCTGTTACCGATCTGAATTTCATCCATCCAAGACTTATTCTATGTTCCAGTCTGGTTAAGAGTTCGTCTAGTAACAATACTCATGCGCTAGAAGTGTGAAAGTGTTAATGTCTCTGTATGCGACAATATTTCTGACTCATGCGATTACGAACAAGTTATGTGCCTACTCCAGTGGTTTTAAACCAGAATGCTCGACGAATGGGGTCGAAAACAATGTTGTCTCCCGGCCAAGCTTTTCGATATATCTTAATCACCAATTCGGAAAATTTGAAGGGTACCATACGAATGCAAAAAAACATAGAAGAAATTTATTAAAATAGAATGTGTTACGAAAGTTTAAAATAATAAAAAGATTTCATTTTCTTTCTAAAATATTAACCAGTTCTTTTTAAGCCAAAATCGCCGAGAAATTTGAGGGCACCATACAAATGGAAAAAATAGTTTAAATGTAGTTTATTTCAGAATTTAAAAATAGTGAAATATTTTTTTTTTACTATCCAATTATTTATAAGCCAATAAGTATCGTCGGGTTTCTTGAATAAAATGGTATGGGCAAAATTTTGAAAAAGTTTTTTTGGTTTTCATCATCAAATGGGCTATATGCGTGTCTAGCAAAGTTTGAAAATGATAATGTTATTAGAAATACCATTTTCACACAATCGAAATATATATAAATGCCCAGATGCATACATATTGGAAGAAGTTTCAACTTTTCTAATGAAATTTCTCAGACAGTAAAATTGTATTTACCAATCGCCAGAAGCCCGATAATATAGTGAATTCAAGTTTAAACAATTTGTAAATTACATTTAAAAAAACTTAATCAAGGCAAATGTATTTCGTTTTGCATTTTAAATAAAAATAATATAATATAATATTTGTTAAGTACATATTTGGTTGTTAAAAATATTTTATTGTATTTTCTACTTGACAAATATAAAAAAGGATAACTCGTTTAATTTTTCTAATAAAATAACATAGCTTTTATATAGTTTATATTAGGTAAAAATTTTAACAATTTCACTTAGGTTTTTTTCCGCGAGGATTTTCAAAATACAGAGAGCTTTAAATAAAGCAATTTACTGCATCCCTCTTAAAATTGCAGGGTCATAAGTGACTCGCGTGCCGTATCTAAGTCTGTGCTCCTCGACTCTTCTTACAAACGAGGCTTTCATAAAATGCAAACCAAACATAATAGTATATTCATTCTTGATTGCCTTTATGAGTGTCTGCACGTAAGGCTTAAAAAACGTTGTTTCTTTTGTAGCTTTCATAAGCATACTTAAATGGCGGGGAAGAAATTAAACATTCTCATATAAGTCAACTGAATATTCAATATGTATTTAAAATGTATTGAAAAACTACCATATATTAAACAATCACATATATAAATAAAAAATACCAACATTGGCAAAACGTATTTTCCAATGTTAAGTCAATTTTACTTGTGAACATGCAAATATTTTTAAAAATTGTCTTAAAATAATATTTTGATTATTAATTTGTATTGTATGATATAACACTTTTGTTTTATACAATAAAATCTGGCTACTTTGTCTCAAGGTATTAATCTCTTCCGACCGACCAGAAATATATTAATCAAACTTTATTTGAAAATCATACTGGATTCAGTTAAAAAAAACGTCTGGGTACCAACGAGATTTGATCCCGCAATCCCTGGGCTAAAAGATAGGCGTCTTACCAACTAAGCTTAGAAGGTCATCATTTGATCCCGCAATCCCTGGGCTAAAAGATAGGCGTCTTACCAACTAAGCTTAGAAGGTCATCATTTGATCCCGCAATCCCTGGGCTAAAAGATAGGCGTCTTACCAACTAAGCTTAGACGGTCATCATTTGATCCCGCAATCTCTGGGCTAAAAGATAGGCGTCTTACCAACTAAGCTTAGAAGGTCATAATTTATCATATGTCATTAATAAACTACTCCAGATTACATTTTATTTTTAAAATGTATATTAAAAAATATGAACATAACTATAAAATAAAATTCTTTACAAAAAAAAGGGTTTACTAATTATCGTTCTATTTTTCATTTCAAGTATTTTTGAGAAACTTCAATGAAAAAAATGTCTAATAATGGAGTTATTAAGTTATTTTGAAACATTTTTTTGTGAATTTGCTTTCAAAAGTTTTTGGATATTTCACTCACTCGCAGCTCTTTAGTGTAGTCAAGGGCTATTTTAAGTGCTGCTGAAATGACGTCATGCTAATCTCAGAAAGCAACGTTTCAGGAAGGTAACGGCATAAAATTCCTGAACTGAATGCAATATATGTGAAAGAATGCGGAACTTCAAACAAGTTTAATAGAGAATTTTATAATTTCATCATACATTTTATATTTTCAAGTTCTGTAAAAATTCCCCTGAAAAGTTATAATTTGTCAAATTAATCTCATGTAATTTTTTTTATAAATTTCGCTCATTACTTCCAATTAAAATAAACAGCCAACTCCATATGTTTATCATCCTACATGCATTTTCCACCAATAACCTATTATTAATATTTAATCAACTCCATAAACACATAATGTTTTCGCATAAACAGGATAAACTTCCAACATAAACAATATTTTGCAAGCTCTTTATATTTATAAAACACTTTTTGAAATGTTACCCTTTAAAAGAAAAAAAAACAATTTGTGGCTATTAAAAAAACAATAAGCAAGAATACTATTCGCCTTTTAATTATAATAAATCAGTTAACTGTTCAGGGCTTCTGTGTGTGGAAATAATTATTAAAATTATGAACCAATATATGATATTTTTTTCGACCATTTAAAAAGGTTACAAAAGTACTATTCAAATAAGAGTTTGGCTTTTAGATTTAATTCGAATTTAAATACATATTAAATTGTTTATTGCTCGCCTATGTTGTATTGAAATATGCTCAATGTTAATATTATTGTGAAAATAGGTCGACTATTATAAAATACATTGCGATATGGAACATGTTTTTAGAGTTATACACAAATCAGTCAGTTTGCGGTTAAAACTTGCCAAACACCACAATAAAAATAATTATGTTACATTTACGTAGTTCTCAGCAAAGTTTAATTTAACATTTTAATTTACAGGGAATTGATTTTTTCATTTAATTTAAAAGAAGTTGACGAAATTATTTGTGAAAACCAATTACATGTTTTTTAAATGAATGGAGTATGAGGTAAACTAAAGCAAAAACTTAAAATAAAATGAAAAGGGCCAAGATATTTTCATTGCTTGTACGACCAGGTTGATTAGTTGAAGGTGGTAAAAGTGTTAAGACAGCTTGAAGGGAATACCAGTTTGGACTCTTTTTGATAACATATGGGTACTAACGGGAATCAAATCCGTAACCACTGAGTTTGAAGATAAATATTTTATCAACTTGGTCACAGAAGTTGGTTTTAAAGTATGTAAAGAATTATTAAAAAATAGAACTATCTTGTGACGGATGTTTTTAGTAAACACAAAAAAGGAATGTAGTAAAGACACATTTAAATTTTTTTTTTAAACATTCGACCGAAATAAATGGAGAGTGAGGAATATATAGATCAAAGAAACCATTACATGAGATTCAAAGATATGTTTTAACTAAAGGCTAAGTCAGAAATATAATTGAGTTGTATTAATGTAGACTACACCAAATTCGTGCGTGTGGAATGGATGGTGTAAAGATATGTCCTCTCTGCCTACATTAGAGGAGACTTAGTTTTATGATATATGAGTAGATATAATAACCTGGATTTTCCACGAAAATTTTACTTAATAGCACTGGTCTCCTTACAGAACTGTTTGCCTCAGCGGAAATGGCCTAATGGCGCCCACATGATACGACATCTACTATCACGGACATCGCATATTAAAGCGGACTTTTCAAAAGTGGAAATACGAATAAATGTCAGCGTTTTTTTTTTTTTTTGGATTTGCTACCAGGTATATGAGACATTTTTGTAAAAATAATTGATCGGAATAGTTTTGATGATGTTCCACAATCTCTAAACTAATAAAATGCAAACCTACTAAGAATATTTTTCTACGAGGAAACAGAATTTCACGAATCAAATCGTTAATTTTTGTTTTGTATCTTTGTGAATATTGAATGCTTATTTTTTAACAATTCCAATTTAATTTTTGATAAAAAAAAATTGTGTATAAATCATTTTACTAAGTTACGAGAATGTGTTATTTGATTTTATTTTTTTTTAAACATAACTAATATTTTTTTTATACTCAACATTTGTAGAACCACGTTCGAAATATTTTATTTATGATATATGAAAAAATCGATATCAAATAAAAATATCAACTTGACAAATTCTTACAAAAAAAATATGAAATTCAGGAAACTAAAAATCTTTAACTTTAGTTTGTACTCGTAGTATTTGGATTTCAGTGTAATCAAAATATTTGACAGGCTTTTAGAGTTCAATTCAAATTTCTCATTTGTGGTCTAAGCATTTATTTTTTTGTCTTAATCACAAAGTTTTCTCCCTTTTATGTGCGCATATAATAAAAAATCAGTCAAGAGGGATTGTAAAAGACTGTCCTGTATGTATTTATGAACTCTTGAACAGTTTTTTCAATTTTTTTCTCAAATTATCATTATTATTCAAAGGTCCTTGCTTAAAATTCTTGTAGCAAGGCTTACGATACCAGTTATCCGTAACACAATAGAGAAAAACTAAATACATCTTTCTCATTACCCTTCCACTGTTAAATAATACAGTTATACAAAGGAGTGGACTTAACGCCCAGGCTTGATGTCGCTCTGGGTGTCACATAATCCCCATTCTAACAGTCCACGCTTCGTCATTCGCTTTGATTAATGACACCCGGCTAAAACAAGTGGCACGACGGCGGAAATACCAAATACCAGTCTGATTAAGAGACCCTACACTGCATTAAAATGTGGTATTAACCCCTGTCAGCCCATATCATTCGGTGGTCAGTCTAAGGGCTGTGGATCTACTGATATGTCTATATTTTATATTCGTTTGCCTCATTTTACTCGATTTATTTATATGCGACTTATTTCTAAAACACATATTTGTTTAAAACTTGAATGCTAAGCAACAATTTCAAATCAAATTTCTCTTTATGACATCATTTATCAGAAAGTTTTTTTGCCATATTTACCTACGTCGATTTCAGGATGCTTAAAATTAACAAGCACACTTTGCAATTGCAATCGAATTCAGAAGGAAAACAGTTAAGTTATTTGAATGAAAAGTTTTTTTTGTCAATCAGTCCTTTCTGTTAGACTAGCAATATAAAACTATCCACCATTTTGTTTCTTTTTCCTGTCGATAAAAACTTTTAGTACTAAAAATGCAGAAAGCTTGGATAACTTTTTTCATGTTCTGATTAAAACCGTTTTTTTTACTTTAAAACAACAACGGGGGAAATTACAACTTTAGTATAATAAGAAAAGAGAAATTAGAACCACGACGATTTCAATTAAAAATATATTTACGAAAAATAAACTTACAATAGATATTCAGATTAAACATTCTTCTTTTCCAATAACCATACATTGAAACCTACTTCTGTAGGTTTCAATTAATTATCCAATGACAAGTGCACCACACCACAATCCAATAATTTATCAAATCCTGTGCAGTCTAATTTCATAGCCCATTTAAATTTAATTATTTACGTTGAAAGTAAAAATTACGTGTGGCCCACGTCTTTCATGTCAGTGATTTCAGAAATTACTATTTTCACTGTTGTGTATCTGTGTGTGATTTCAAGTAAAAGTTTTAATATCTTATTTATTATGTTTTACATTTGATAAAAGTGAATTATTACACCAAACAAAATACATAATAAAAGAAAAAAATCTAAAAATAATAACAGAAATTATAAATATATCGTTCCCTGGGGATGTGTGCGAAAAAGTTTCTGAGTTCAATTCTTAATTTTCCTCTTGTCCATTGTTACGACTATATTTGTTAAATTGCATACTTCGCGTCCTCGAAATTGTTAATTCGCGACATATCATAATTTATGAAACTTGTGGTGTCGAGACCATGTGCTTGCCTTGAAAACAGGAAGATTAAAATATTATGAAATACTTGAATATTTTAAAATACTAAAAAGACAATAAAATAAGGGTAACTACCCTTGCAGTCAGGTACATTTTTATTCTATGACAACATTGTCTCGGGCGACTTAGGTCGAGATTGGCAGCACTGTCTCTTTGTACTTCCTTGCCAAGGGGAAGCTGGCTCGCTGGCTCCCCCCTATTCCGTGCTGACCGTGCTGAGATACAGACGTTGGTCCGACACCGCTTTCCTCACATATCACAGAACTCCAGGACGCCATCTTGATTACGGGTGAATATTATTTCTCCTATTTTGAATGTGGATTTCATCGCCACGCTAAATACCCACCGAGTAAAAATAATTTCAAATTGTTATTCAAATCTTCCTTGCCAAATACTACACATTTCTTCTTGCCAGTTTCAAACTTTTTTTTCTCGAAATTCGTCGAGTTTTTTTTTTTTATATATTCTTTTTTCTTTTTTTTCTTTTTTTTTTACTATATAATAAACTGTCTCATTACAAATTGTTCTTGTTTAATTGTGTCGCCTGTCCCAGCGAGATTTGAGAGAGACTTATTCAGAGTTAAGAGAACCCAACGAATCCCAGAGATCTAAAGAGTTCCTGTCTCGTTAAGAGGCCGACTGACCTGTGCGGGCCTGTCGCTCCTTGGTAAGATTGATATTTGGTGAATTGATTTAAATAATCAATTGTGTACATATAATTATTGTTTCCTAAATACAGCAGAAAGGCGTGACATAATTGGCTCCAGAACGTGGGGCATACTTTGTATCTCTGATCTCTCGTGGGACAAGGTTTTTATTTATAATTTGTTTTGTGTGTTTTAAATAATAATTTATTTTCAGAAAAGTGTTTTTATATGTAATTTTTTGTGTACGACCGTTTGTTTTCTCTATTTTTTGTTCCCACGTGTTTGCATCATTTGTTTTTACTGCCATTGTTTTTTTTTGTTGTTCTCCCGCGTGTTCATCTTTGTTCCCACGTGTTCATTTTGTTCCCGCGTGTTCATCCTTGTTCCCGCGTGTTCATCTTTGTTCCCGCGTGTTCATCTTTGTGCCCATGTGCTACGGGCTCCGAGTTGGAAGGGCCGTTTTTCGAGTCTTTTTGGAATAGATTTCTAGCTAACTTTTCCAAATATTTTCTTGTTAAGAATCGTGTGTTCCTTATTAAACTCGATTTAAAAGTTAGGGTGTTCAGAAATTTGTACCACGCTTCAGAGAGAAGTCTTTGTTTGTTTAACATATCGTTTGAATTAGAAGTGTGTTTTTGTTAGTGGGGTCTGATATCGCGTTTTTTCTTTTCTTCTTTTGGGCCTTGTTTATTGTTTTAATTTTTTTTTTCTGTTGTTTGTTGTTGTTGGCAATGGATCCAATTAGGGACGTAATGAAGTCGACCAAGGCTAGATTGATAGGGGAATTACTTGAGCGCGGACTCTCCCCCAGTAATAATTTTTACGAATTGCGTCGTCAGGCCAGTCTATACAATAAAGGTCTCGCTCCATCATCATCGAGGGAGGTGGCCTTACCCCCTAGAACTCGACCATATTTAAACCTTTCTAAAGCTCCGGAGTTATTTGAGAGGGCGGATAATGGGGATAACGCTTCGGGAGCTCTGGCACCGATGCCTTTGACAAATTCATCTCCGTATACTGAGGTTGGGATTTCCCGTTCTCATGTTCCACTTCCGTCGCCACAATGGAATATAAACTTCTCGTGTTGGCCAATTGATCCATATACCGGAACGGGTTGTATAAGGGAATTTTTGTCTCGAATGGAAGAATTAGCTTGTGCCAGAGGTGTTCACCTAAACGCGCTTCCGGCGGTCTTACCAGAGTTTTTACGTAAGGGAGCATTAACCTTCTTTAGGAGCAAGGTTAAGATATTTAAAGATTGGAACACAGTAACGAAACTTTTCTTAGAAAAGTATGAGTCGGAAGACTTTATGACTCAGCGCAGGATGGATATTTGGGCCTCCATACAAAAACCGGGCGAATCATCTACGGATTTTGTTTCGAGAATCCAGAACTTGAATCAGTCTTTGGAACCGCCTCTCACTGACAAGGATTTATTACAAGTATTTAGACGCGGCCTACATCATAGGTACTGTTCAGTCCTTGTCAGCTCGCAACCGTCTTCGGTTGACCAGTTGGAAAAATTGTGCCTGGCCTTCGACCTAATGAACAGGGACGAGGGAAGGTCCCCTCGTTCCGCCCCCCTTTTCTCAAGAATGGGTGCTCGGTTGTCACCGGTATCTTACACCTCAAATGCTGAGGAACCATTACCAAAGAGGTGTTATTCGTGTCGGCTTCCTAATCACATCGCGCGTAATTGCCCCAGCCGGCCACGTTTTAGGAAGGGACCTGTACGGACGGCTACCAACCTTTGGAAGGCCAGAGCCGTACCCTCTCGACAGTTGGCTTTGTTACCGGATTTGTCAAGACCGCCCCCGTCTATTAACGCTCCAAAAAACCGGTAGGGCACCAACCCGATTCAGTTACGTCGGATTTCCCGGGTTGGTCGCGTCAGTCAGCTTCAAAAGAATCGTTCCCTTTCGTAAATTTTGTAGAGATTACTAATGCTAGGGACGAGCGACCCTACCTTCACTGTTATATTCAAGAATTGCCATTTAGGGCTTTGCTTGACTCAGGCGCGTCGGTTAACGTAATTGGTGGAGAACTTTTTAAAAAATTTGAAAGTCAGTATTGTCCGTCTCTACTTCGCGAGGGAATCGTGCATACGGCGGGTGGCCAGGAGCACCGTGTGCTGGGTTCTGTACAGTTACCTTTATGTTACGATGACCAGACCGTTTGGGCGGATTTCCTAATAGTTCCTTCTTTGGAGGAGTGCCTGATTTTGGGTACCCCTTTCTTAAAGCACTCGGGCCTTACCCCGAATCTCTTTCCTTCTTCTAGTATAGAAAAATTATCTTTGAGACCCGTTGTGTCCGAAATAGGAATTAAGTCTTTTAAGCCTTCATGCTTGACATCGGCTGCAGATTTGTCTATTGAACAGAATCTGCAGTTGAACCTTTTGATTGCGGACTTCAATAGTGTCGCATTTGAAAGGGTGGGACTGGGTCGTACCACGTTAGTCAATCACGTAATCGATACAGGCAGTCATTCACCCGTAAAACAGAGAACTTACCCTCTGTCGCATATCCGCCGACGACAGATGGTTTCCGAGCTAGACGAAATGCTCGAATTAGGAGTGGTTGAGCCGTCGCGCAGCGCCTGGCTAAATAATGCGTTTATCGTTCCGAAAAAGGACGGTTCAGCTCGATTCGTGTTGGACCCGCGTAAATTGAACTCCATTACGAATTCAGATTCGTACCGTTTGCCAAATATTAATAGAATTTTAGACAATTTACGGGATACCCGATATCTCTCCGCGTTGGATTTAAGTCACGGATTCTGGCAGATGCCGTTGAACCCAGACTCTAAGTGCAAGACCGCGTTTTTCGTAGAAGGCCGGGGTCAGTACCAATTTGTGGTCACCCCATTTGGTCTAAAAAATATTCCTGCCGAAATGCAGAGGCTAATGGATAAACTGTTTGCCGATCAGGGCGATCATGTATTTTGCTACCTAGATGACATCTTAATCTGCAGCGCAGATTTCGATTCACACATCGCCACCTTACGTTTGGTGTTGCGCCGGTTGAAGGAGTCCAATCTTACTATAAAATTGGCCAAGTCGGAATTTTGCAAGTCAAGCCTTAGGTACTTGGGACATATAGTGGACCGCGAAGGGTTGAGAACGGACCCTGAAAAGATTAAGGTGATGAAGGAATTCCCTAGGCCACGGAGTGTAAAGGAAGTGAAAAGCTTCCTCGGTTTGTGTTCATATTACCGCCGATTTATAAAAGATTTTTCTAAGATCGCTGCGCCCCTCTGTCGCTTGACTAGTATCAAACTTAAGGGCTCTAAGTTCCAGTGGGATTCGACCGCTGAAGAATCATTCGTCCTCCTCAAGCGTGCCATGATTACGTCTCCCGTTCTGAAGCCACCGGATTATACGGTGCCATATATACTCACCTGCGACGCGAGCGGAATAAGCATCGGTAGCTTTCTTTCACAATCCATGCCGGATGGTGTTGAACATGCCATAGCTTATTTTTCACGAAAGCTTTCCCCGGCGGAAAGGCTTTATAGTACCACCGAGCGCGAACTCCTGGCCATCGTGGACTCAGTCCATCATTTCCGTAGTTACCTAGACGGAACCAGGTTTACGATTCAGAGCGATCACGGATGCTTAAAATATCTGGACCATCTGTCTTCACCGAGCGGCCGATTAGCCCGTTGGGCTTGTAGACTCTCACAATATAATTTTGATTTCCTTTATAAAAAGGGTTGCGAGAATCGCTTGGCTGACGCCCTCAGTCGAATCGAGGTATCCGCGATGAGCTTTTCCCCTCCGTTCGAGCACGTAACCGACGAATGGTATTTACGGATCCTAAGAGAGTGTGAGAAGGATCCACGGTCGCGGCCAAACTTTAAAGTAGCAAAGGGACATCTATTGCGGTTGTGTCGTTCCTCTCACGACCCTGTCCGCAACCAGGGAGAACGAGATTGGAGGGTCGTGGTACCCCAGGATGCGTTGGTCCCCTTGATCGATGATATACATTCGAACCTGTGTCACCCGGGTGTTAGGAAGACTATGGAAATTATTACTCGGACGTATTTTGCTAACAAATTATCTGAGGCAGTAACTCATTTTATATCGCGGTGCGAAACGTGCAAGGCCTATAAACATAACACACAGGGCCCATGTGGCCTTATGAGTGAGCCCAAGCAAGCATCCCGGCCCATGCAGTCCTTGAGTATGGACCTCGTAGGCCCCTTGCCTTTGTCTAGGAAACGGAACTCTCATATTTTAACGGTAGTTGATAACTTTAGTAAGTATGTATGGGCTTTTCCCTTGAGAGTGGCCACGTCTAAGGCTATAATTCGGTGTTTGGAGGCGTCAATATTTCTCCCGTGTTCGGTGCCACGTACCATCGTAATGGATAATGGTAGGCAGTTCATATCGAAGGAATTCAGAGGATTCCTGGAATCCTATGGGATACGAGACCTCTTTTACAACGCGTATTATCACCCGCAAAACAATACCAGCGAGAGATATAATTCTTCAATTCTGACGTGTCTAGCCATTTTGGTACAGGACAATCAACGAGATTGGTGCGAATTCTTAGGGAAGATCTGTTCCTGTTTAAACAATACTGTGAGCATAGCCACCGGTAGCACCCCTTTTTATCTGCTTCACGGATTCCATCCGGTTCCCCATGCTTCGTTCCACGACCAACTGGGTTCGAATCAGATTGTCTCTTCCTCGAGATCTCCTAATTATCTCCAAGGGTTAAATAGAATGGAAAAATTGTACGAGACCGTCACTGCTAAACTATTGACTGGGTTTAAGCGTAGCGCAGCTAGGTATAACCTACGCCGTAGAGAGAGACGTCTGTCCGTTGGACAGGTGGTATGGAGGAAGTCCTTTAAACAGTCAAATGCAGGTCGTTACTTCAGCGCCAAGCTGGCACCGAGATTTATAAAGAGTGTAGTTAGCAAGAAAATCTCCAATTCGGTTTACGAGCTGTCGGAGCTTAGTGGAAAAGTGGTAGGGAGATATCACGTGAAGGACATTGCAAAGGTTGACCAATGATAGTCTCGCGATCGGGTGACCGACAGGGGAGTATAGCACTCCACGTCATAAAGTCAGGAGAGAATTAGTCCGGATTCTCGTAGTCAAAGCACATAAAGGGAGCATGGCCAAGTAATAAATAGAGTATAGCCTCTTTGTTGTTACAATAACGGTAGAGTTAATTGTGTATTTTCTCTTTTGAAATTAGAGAACGTGGTCGGGAGACCGGTATCTGAGTAAAAAGCTGTTTCTCGTCGTAATAGAGAGAGCGTAGTTGAGTAGTCTCTCTTTAGAAACTAAAGAGCGTGGTCGAGTGACCAATAATTGTGCATAGAGCCCTCTATTGTCTTAATAAACAGAGCGTTAGAGGAGTACTCGCTCCGTAGAACTAAAGAGCGTGGCTAGGTAACCAGAGTGCCAGTATAGCCTCTTTGTGGTTGTAGTAACAGGAAAGTTGATAGTGTATTATCTCATTGTAGACTGGAAAGCGTGGCCAGGTGATAGCTGGAGATTATAAAATTCTGGTCGTTTTGCCAGAAACGGAGTTGGGAACGCGGTTGGAACTCGGTTGGAACTAGAAAGCGTGACCTGGAGTCAAATTATTAAATGTATCATTCTTGTCTTGTAAGAAGGAAGGAATACAGGGGTTATTCTCTTATAAGAATACGGCTGAAGTTTAGTAGCTGCATAAATATTATATAAATTGACTATTGAATACAGTATAGCTTAGAATAGACCTTATGCGGCGAGTCCGTCGTCACACGATAAGGACGCGAACATATGATATGGGTCCGGTCCTGAGCACAGCTTCTGTGCCCGGGTGGATTATAGATAAGCTGTTAGTTGACAGTGTAGTGATGGGTTCGTCAGCGCCTAATTGGGAGTCATTCATGGTTAGGAAAATGGTTCTTAAAATAATTAAATTAAATATTTTGTTATAATACCTTGAAGGTATACACTGTCGATTCCTTGGTGAATGTCAGTTTAGTATGTCAAGTGACGTCACCGGTGCGGATTTATTATTGCACAAGGGTGAATGAATAAGTGGGCTGGCCGTGGGCAATCTCGTATGGATTCATTTCCATATGTTTTATGTATGGGCTGGTATTCAACCCGGTGACTTAACCAAAGAATACCTGGCGTTCAATGAACCTAAGCCTGGACCACGAGTGGCGGAATGCTGAGAGCCTAGAGTAGGATTATATGTATCTCAACGAAGGACCTAGGTCCTTCTGAAGTAAGAATTCATGTAATACATAGATGATTAGTACCGTTTGTAGAAGGTACACGTATCACATTCAGGATCAAATTGCTCTTGTGTAGCTTAGGTATTGGGTTACCTAACAGCTGTTGTGGTTTATTTAGTGGTAATTGTTACCTTCTCATTAGATTCCCTATCGGAATTATTGACTGCAGAAGTTAGGGCATTAAGTGAAGAAATTCTTGGAAGTCTTCAGAATTTCGTATTAGGGAAGGATTGTCTTCCTAATTGTTGTCTTATCTGATAAGAATTCGTGATGTATTCCGAACTTCTTGACGGAGAGGTGTACCCTTCCCCCGGGAGTAGCGTTCCGAAGATTGTACTGAGGATTCAGTAGAGTATCCATCGTGGATAATTGCTTTGCGCTAATGCTATCGCTGGACGGTGGTCCGTAAGTTTAATAGCAGTAGAATTGTTCAGTAGTGCTATGGAGTAGGTGTTGCTTTCCACCGAGTAGAATTTTGGAAAAGATTGTACAGATGGTACAGTGGAGTATCCGTTTCGGATAGTTGCACGTAGCAAGTGTTAGTTATTGGACGGGGTTCCATGATGATAATAACCGTTGATGTGTTCGGAATTTCTTGTTGGGGAAGTGTAGCATTCCACGGTGTTGAAGGGCTATAGTATTGAAGTAAGTCATCTTGTTGACAAATTGGCTCCTGTTGAGTGTGGAGTATATAATTTGAAATAAAAATGATTAATTTTTTTTGTTGTTGTGTAAAATATTATAATATATTTTGTTCTGTCAGAGCACTCACCGAGTACGGGGTCGCAAGGTAGTCTGTTAGGCAGCGCGATGAAAGGTTTATGGGAAATGTGGAGGTTGTAGTGGTGCTGCTGGGAGGAATAAGGATAAGAGTATAGTGCGTTCTCGAATGAACTTTGACAGAATTTATGTAACTGTTACGGTAATTGCCGTTCTATTTTTGTTTTGTTTTGAATTTGTACCGATTTTATGTAACTGTTACGGTAATTGCCGTTCTATTTTTGTTTTGTTTTGAACTTGTACCGAATTTATGTAACTGTTACGGTAATTGCCGTTCTATTTTTGTTTTGTTTTGAATTTGTACCGATTTTATGTAACTGTTACGGTAATTGCCGTTCTATTTTTGTTTTGTTTTGAACTTGTACCAAATTTATGTAACTGTTACGGTAATTGCCGTCTATTTTTGTTTTGTTTTGAACTTGTACCGATTTTATATAACTGTTACGGTGATTACCGTTGTATTGTTTGCTCTGTTTTGAGTTTTGGGATAAGAGCTCTGGTTACTGTAGTGTTGGCAGCATGCGTCATGACTGGGGGCTGCGTTTCTTGGATAGTTAAATCTCGAAACGAACCCGTGCCCTTGTGGTCGGACGTATGGTGGGTCTCGCTCGGTAAATTGAATTCCCAGTTTTTGTTGTTTATCATTGTCTCCTTACTTTGGCTCGGTGTGAATCACCGAGAGGCCTTGGGCAGCCTTAAGAGTCCGGGTTGGGGGAAGCTAGCCTCCCAACCGATAAAGGTTTTGAAGATGGCCTGAGAATACATCTGGGATGGATTGCTGTGTGTCTCCATCACGGGCCTCATGAACCCATATTAGCAATTGCGAATACAGATATGTTCTGTCATGTACACGTTTCGGGCCAAGGTAGCTTCGGTTCGTGAGGGTCGCGTGTCTGTCGCTCGGATCCTAGATGACCAAAGTTGTGTATGTGGTATCACGTGATTCTTGGCTCTGTTCTGGGGGTCCGTAGACGCGTCCTGCTTTCAACCGGGGCTACTCGCCAATTTTGTATTATGTTTTGTATTTTCTTTTTAAAGGAAACTAAGGCTCCATTTATACAGTTACCATTCTGTGTGGTGGTGAATTGTTACTGCAACGGTTGTCCAGACCTTGGAGTCTGAGGAAACCCAAGTGATGTGTAAAGTTCTGTGTGAACTTAAGGAAATATAAGTCCTCGAAAATGGTTCGGTGTGAACCATAGGATATTTGTTATTCAATGTATAAAGTTCTGTGTGAACTTAAGGAGATATAAGTCCTCGAAAATGGTTCGGTGTGAACCATAGGATATTTGTTATTCAATGTATAAAGTTCTGTCTGAACTTAAGGAGAGATAAGTCCTCGAAAATGGTTCGGTGTGAACCATAGGATATTTGTTATTCAATGTATAAAGTTCTGTCTGAACTTAAGGAGTTACAAGTCCTCGAAAGTGGCTCTGTGTGAACCATAGGATATTTGTAATTTGACGTATAAGGTTCTGTGTGAACCTCTTGAAATTTTTAAATGATAAATATTGGCAATTGCGAAATTTATTGTTATCATTGTTGTTATCACTACGCCCGGTAGTGGCCGGAAGTTGGGACCGTCTTGTGCTGTGTGCCAGGGGCGGTCGTATTGTGGAAAGCGCCCGTGATATGGGGCCGCTTTAAAATTTATCGGTTCCCGACTGTGCAGTATAGGGAAGGGCGAGGAAAGGAATGTGTTGTAAAGTGTTGTCTTTGGTGTATCAAGGGAAGTGGGATTCTAATTTTGTGTTGAGCCATGTGGGTGGTTGGTTGGACGGAATCCACATTGAAAGGGGAGAATTTCAGGAATCACCTTGAAGATAATCCACATTGAAAGGGGAGCATTTCAGGAATCACCTTTGAAGATAATCCACATTGTAAGGGGAGAATTTCAGGAATCACCTTGAAGATAATCCACATTGAAAGGGGAGCATTTCAGGAATCACCTTTGAAGATAATCCACATGGAAAGGGGAGAATTTCAGGAATCACCTTTGAAGAGCAGCTGGTTCATAGGTTGGCCCGTGACCTACAGTGAACCCACTAAAGTCAGCCTTTGGGAGAAGACTGCAGATTTGTTTTATTATTTTGGTTAAGCTGTGTCCATTTCTCAGAATATTGTAATGAGAGAATGGCTTAACTGATTTGTTTCCCTCTTGGTCAACATTTGATTGTTAGTTGACCTTGCAGTTTAATATTTTATTAATTATATTACCCGATTGTATAGAATTATTTTAATTTCCTTGTTGTGTGATTTGATTTTATTAATACTGTATCGATTTCCTGTAATCTTGTACCATTGTGCATTGTTTTGTTTTGTATCAATTCCTGTAACTTGTACCATTGTGCGTTGTTTTGTTTTGTATCAATTTCTTGTAATCTTGTACCATTGTGTATTTTTTTTTTGTGTAAGGAGTTGGGAAGGATTGTTTCCCGCTCCTGTGTAACCGGCTATGTGTTGAAGTTAAATTGTTTAGGAGCCTAGTTAAGGAAAGGTTTTACGTGGTTCCCTTCCTCGTGGTCGGTCTTACACCAATTAAGACTACACCTATGGCAAATGCTGACTAGAGATAAATCGGCCACGAAACCGTATCCGGTGAGGGGTACATACACCCCTCGCTCCTTAGAATCATCTCTCGGACTGATGCGTCTGTGATATACGGAGGATAATTTTTTTTTGTTTGTTTTTTTTGTTCTTTCAATAACTTCGGGTGGGGTGTTACGACTATATTTGTTAAATTGCATACTTCGCGTCCTCGAAATTGTTAATTCGCGACATATCATAATTTATGAAACTTGTGGTGTCGAGACCATGTGCTTGCCTTGAAAACAGGAAGATTAAAATATTATGAAATACTTGAATATTTTAAAATACTAAAAAGACAATAAAATAAGGGTAACTACCCTTGCAGTCAGGTACATTTTTATTCTATGACAACATTGTCTCGGGCGACTTAGGTCGAGATTGGCAGCACTGTCTCTTTGTACTTCCTTGCCAAGGGGAAGCTGGCTCGCTGGCTCCCCCCTATTCCGTGCTGACCGTGCTGAGATACAGACGTTGGTCCGACACCGCTTTCCTCACATATCACAGAACTCCAGGACGCCATCTTGATTACGGGTGAATATTATTTCTCCTATTTTGAATGTGGATTTCATCGCCACGCTAAATACCCACCGAGTAAAAATAATTTCAAATTGTTATTCAAATCTTCCTTGCCAAATACTACACATTTCTTCTTGCCAGTTTCAAACTTTTTTTTCTCGAAATTCGTCGAGTTTTTTTTTTTTATATATTCTTTTTTCTTTTTTTTCTTTTTTTTTTACTATATAATAAACTGTCTCATTACAAATTGTTCTTGTTTAATTGTGTCGCCTGTCCCAGCGAGATTTGAGAGAGACTTATTCAGAGTTAAGAGAACCCAACGAATCCCAGAGATCTAAAGAGTTCCTGTCTCGTTAAGAGGCCGACTGACCTGTGCGGGCCTGTCGCTCCTTGGTAAGATTGATATTTGGTGAATTGATTTAAATAATCAATTGTGTACATATAATTATTGTTTCCTAAATACAGCAGAAAGGCGTGACACCATTGAAAATATAAATAATGTAAAATAAGTTCAACGAGATCATTCCGTGTGCAAGCGATGACGTCCCATTTGACCCAGGTCGTGAATACGGCACTGAAAATAATATTTATTCACGATAGCGCAAATCAGTGTCAGGTACATTATACAAAAGATTGTCAATAGGTTCGATGTTCGATCCCACCATCACCCACACTGTTATAAGGGGTGCAATAAGTCCTCATCCACCGCGATTCAAACAAGTAGATCGAAATATATTTTTTATTATGAGCTTGACGTTATATAATAACGAAGAAAGAATTTCCTAGAGATGCGACGTCATGGAAAAAGGAAAATGACTTGCAGAGCAATAAATGTATTTTTCAAGCGGCTATGTGCCTGAATTTCAAGAAGCCCAGCTGCCATTACTTTCACAGAAATTTTTGAATGCAGCAAAACTATACTTTGACTCTAGAAGATCGTCAGCTCTAAAATGTACCTATGTTAGGCTGAATGGAGATCCCTTTGGAAATTGTAAACTCGATTAACATCGCAGTGCTATAAAATATGATCTGCTGATTGATCCAGATGGTGTCCGCAAAAATTGCAACGGAGCAAAGAGACAATATTGAATCAAAAACGTTTGCCATTAAAGTTCCCATAACAAGAGGGATATCGGGTAAATATATAGCTCTGATTCAGCTACGAAGAGCTGAGGCACGCCCTGGTGCAAGGATAAAACATATGTCTTCTCACGGGGGATGACGAACATCATTGTTACCAAGTTGACAACTGGGCCTCTAGGCAGGTTTAAAGAATCGCGCGAGGGGTTACCCTTGGCAAGAGTTGAAGGAGAACGTCAACTATATTTTTGGGCTGACTCTTACCTGGAGGAATAACAGCAGCACGAAAGCTGAACAACCAGATCCAAGGGAGTGAGCCCCGTCTAGTCTAAGAGTACCTCCGCTGAGCATGTTCTATAAACTTTGGTAATAGCGCCCACCGATGACCGTCGATAAGACAACTAAAAGCCAACTTCTGTTGGTCAAACATCTGACTGCAAGTTGATAATACCCAAAAATACTGCATTTTAAGAAAACTAGCTCATACGTAACGGTAGACCTCATATAGGTTCCAATATGTAGAAAAGCAATCCTTGCACTCAACTGGAATTATATGATATGTAGGAGATTATTCCTACACCTCGGTCGATTGTTATTCCGATATTTGTTATTTTCCGTACAACATGAATATACGTTTCTAGAAAAGAGATTGTTGGAGTGCGTAAAAGTGATAACTTCGACAGTAAGACGGATTTTTGTATGATAAAGTTTAGCATATTCCTCAACTCCCACCCACTAATTTAGGTCAAGGAGACCATCGAAAGTTTGGCAATTAACAAGGAGCTCGCAGTTTTTCATTTTTAAGCTATTTGAATAACATACATATGAACAAGCGGATATCTTTTAGTATGTCTAATAGGTATAGTAGCCAATACTATCTTTTAAAAACTGTGGTATAGAGCCACATATAAAATCCATATTCCCTGAAAAAATATATATTTTTTCAGCTCATTGTAAACACAAAAAACCAAAAAGTTGATGCCTTTTGAATTGTCATTTTCACTTTCTGTGTTATTCGTGGGATTTTGGCATAACTATGTTACCAGTTCAACTAAAATTTCATGTTTCAAAATGTATTTGAATCATAAATAATACGTAAAATAAAGTGTCTTTTCATTACAAATTTTCTTCATAAATACTTATTTGTACCAATGAATGGGAAATTTTTTTGTGAAAATTACTATTTTTAAAGTGAAAAATTAAATATTCATTTATGCTATTTGGATAAAATTATATATGCACATATAATATGAGTTACATTATGTTATGAAAATGTAAAACAAACAAATTAATTTCGTGAAATTTGAATTAAACAGTTCAACTGGATGATAAACCAACGCTCAAATAGAAACCCTTAAATAATTTCAGATCTGTCCCTTCAAAATACGGGCGCTCAAAATATTTTGTAAGAGCTTCACGCCTGTCAAACCCGAGTATTTCACTTTCCTTTGAAGTATTTCAATAAGCTTAGAAATATTTTTCGCAATATAAAAAAATATCTGACAAAAATTGCATTTCACATCGAAATATTCAAATAAATTCTTTCAGTATTTGAACTAAAATAAAAGCTATAATTTTTCTTCGGTATCTTAGTTATTTCGTTTCCATTATTAAAAGAGCGTCAATTAAAACTGACTTCAAATTTTACGGTACAACTTAAAGTGCAAGTCGCGCTACAGAATGATCGAAAAAAGTGTATTTGGACCAAATTAATAAAATTTTGAAATACGTGAGTTATGAAATAATATAAACAGAATATGCTTTAAAAAAAAATGATGGATTTTTGAAGAGGCGAAAGGTGCGTGCCGTGACAGGAAAGTTTGGTTTTCTATCCTCTCTGCCTGCCTACCCTAATAGAGTTATGGTAAGTGTTGAGTTTTTAACGAATTTCTTCCTCTACTTATCACTGTTTGAAGGAAACAGAAAAAAAACGGTGGTTTTCGATCTTCATCTGAATTTCAAAAATATCCCAACTTTCCGGATTTCAGATATTTAAAATATTATGAGACGATATGGGATATTACTGAAAGGACTTTTTATAACAATAATGAAAAATGTATTCTCGGATATTTTAAATATTATATTACAAATAAATTCATATATGAATGAGACGTGCTCCTTGAATGTTTTAAATAAACTAAAATGTATTATATTTTTGTGGGTTTGCCACATTTTTCAATTTACACGTTAAATCAAAATAAGAAATTCCCTATTAATTAAATATTATCAACTAAGATCCTTTCACAGTTTTATATAAAAAATCGTGTGGGTTTTGAATGGAATCCATCATAAATTTTGTTTCTTGAAATTCTGAATATTTTCCGATTTTTTTCACACACCCGCAAAATAAATATCGTAAATATTTTTTTATATACATACATAATAATTTTTAATATATTTTTTTTATTTATACATGAAAAAAAAATTACAACTACATAATTTATGAGTAAACAACAGGTAATTTAAATTTAACACACAAATTACATTGATCTGGGTTGGTTGCCTTTCATTTATCGTGTCCCAAGTACTCTAGGTTGTTTTGCCTTTATATCAGTATTATGGTTAACACAAGCTTAATTGTATAAATTATTATCCCTCAATAAAAAAAAATTTATAAAAATAAAAAAAATCCAAATCATGTAAAAAAAGCGATTCTTATAAAAACACAAACCTCGTTGATATTTTTAAAAGCACATCAGCTTTTAATGCTATCGAAAAAAATCAATTTCAATAAAAAATATACACATACTCGTATATAATATTATTTATAGTTAAGGCATTAACATTGTGTAGGTTTAATGACATTGTAATTTGTTTAATCAAACACTGTTTATTCCACTTTATGTAACGGTATATAGTACAGTATGTTTACGGTATACATAACCCTACCGGTTTCAAGACTTTCATCTCATTATAACGTAACCGGGTTATACCGTTACATAACGTGGAATAAACAGTATTTTATGAAACAAATTACAAAATATACACAATATATGATATACAAATAAAAATATCAAAATTAGATACTAGATTTTAATTCAAGAGCAGTAGTTCTTTGGCATAATTTTTTTTTCTAACCCTTTCATTATTCATTTTACATATCAAATACATATTTTTATACGTATACATTATATACTCGTACAAAAAAAAAACAAGATATAAAAACATGAGCAATTCCAAATTGACTCTTTAAAATTATATAACTCTGATTTTGTGGCCTGTTATGTGTCGTGATCTCAGTAAACTAGACTTTATCCTGTGTCTTAAATGTGAACGTTTGAACATAAGAAAACAGATTGATAAGTTTTACCAATTATTGTCTATTATTTTATTCTTCTGTCAAAACTCCTCACTTCATAATTTGTGAGACTTCTGTGTAAATCGACTCTTGTCGTCCTGCATCAATTCACAGAAATTAATAGCTTATCCCCCTATTTCTTCCATACATTTATCAAATCAATGACATATTTACGAAATCGGCAACGCTGAGAAAAATATCCGAGTATATGTCTTCAGTCAAGATTAATCACAACATCACTTAGTATATGGATTCTCAACAAGTATTATCCAATTGAAAGTTTCTTATACAATAACTAACATTAACTTGAAAATTTATCAAATTTTCATTCATGGTCCAACTTCTTAATCGTTTGTATTAATGATATTTAACAATTCAAGTATTTTTGCTTGACAAAATTTTCCGGTCGAATCAACGTTGTGAACGATAATCATATTCAAAAATCATTTTCTAACTATCACTACCGCAGACAAAATAGTTAGAACTGTTTCTACTTCCAAGTTAAAATTTGCATATTACCAAAGTTTGAATGACCGGGTAGATTAAGTCTTGACTTTAACACCTAAAGGCTTAAACTATTTGCATTAAGTTTCTTTGCTTTTTACGCAGGGTAAATTCTAAAAAGTACAACTAAAACTGAATATTATTTTAAAACTAAAAACTTCTAAAGAACATTATTAAAGAGTATTTAATACAAAAATTACCATAAATACATACATATTTATCATGACTTCTTGACCTTATTTTAGTATGTAGAGATGATACTCGTAGGTTTTCAATATCTCATGTTTCTTACAATTATCTCTGTTAAAATGTCTTTAACTGCTTATTTCCATTCGTTCTTCGGTGTACCCCTTCTTCGTTTTGCATTAATATCAGACACATATAATAGTTATATTTTACTCTTTATTTCTTCTTTCATATTTCTCAACTCATTTTCTCAATATATTGTCCATAACATTTATATTAAACACAGTACGAGTATTTATATTTCTTATTTTGTTACTACGACGTTAACATTATTAAATTTTTTGAATCAATGAAAAACACTATTACAATTATTACAGACTTAGAATTGCACGGTTTTACTTAACGATTTCCACTTCTTTAAGGGTACAAAAATAAATAAAATATAATAAGGATAATTTGTACAGCGCCGTTTAGAGAGCAGACTCTCCTCAAGGGTACTCTAATTCGGAATTCAAATCCATTACAGTTAAATATAAGGATGGGAATGTAAGGTATGGGCTGCAGCTATTAGATTGGGCAACTTCCCTGAATATGTTTAAAAAACATATTAAGTAAGAAAACCGCAGAAGACTAACCAAAAGAAAACTAAATACAGGGAAATATTCGACTTTAAGTGAAGTGTTCATATATTATCATAAATTTTGATAAGACCTCCCATCCCTCTTATACTATGTTAAAGCCTCCGAGAGCTTACTGTAAAAAAAATGTATCATTTAATAAAGTCATCATTAATTCAGTATCTGTATTGGTTCACTGCTGAACATACACGTAGACCTTTCTAGGACTTTTCCGATATCGTTTATTCAGTGCCGTTTCTATTGCATTGTGTCTTCTATTTTAATGTATTATCATTCCAGCATATTAAAGGTGGCTTTACAGTTATTTCATTCTCCTTTCGAGTACTTGATGAATCTACGTTTTCAATTTTTATAGCTGTTGAAATCGTTTTTCGGTATCAAGTATGTCATTGACCTTCGTTGGAGAGGGTAATCTGTTCAAAGTGCTTACCTCTCTTCTCGTGAAAACCAATATGCGTCTTTTCAGGTTTCTTTGATTTTTTTGTGAGACTGGTCGACTTTCAAATCTTTATCATAAACATATTAGGGACATTTTGCTTAAGGCAGAAATATTACAAAAAGATTGTCAATCATTTTATGGATGGGAGATGTCTGTGCGTGTATTGATTTTTAGTGTGCAAGTTGTTATGCTTCAGCAAATGCACACTCTTGACATATCAAACTCGTTCCGATAGCAACAAGATTAAACTTTCAAAACGATCGGCAAATTTTATATGCTGCAGCCTTTCGTTTGCCAGTTTTTTTATATGGTGTTATTTTTGCGTTGTTTAATAACGTTATAAGGACTTATAATAAGCAACATATAAGCCTCAGAAAAACATACACTCAGATGTTTAACGGTCTAAGAATAAAACCAGTACAAAATTTAATCCGCACGGAATCGAATCTAGGGCGTCCGCTGGATTAGCATGAATGTTAACATATTAATGGTTGCTTTCAAATATGAGTTCTGCTTGGCCAAAATAACTTCAAGCCAACTTGTTTTTTTACTTATTTCTTTCATAATATAATGTAGTTTTTTTTAAATAATAGTATACTATATTATAACATATACCTACTCTACTAAGAGTATATTTAATGATGGTTAAAAGAATTCACATATCAGAAAATATAAAAATCATTTGAAATCAATTTAATGGTGTGAGAAATTTCCACACGTTTCAAAATTTCTATTTACTTCGGATTTACCACAGACAATTTTTAGAAAATTGACTTGGTATTTTTTTCCCCTCTCATTATTTTCATAGAAGGTTCAAAAACGCATGGTAAGATTGGAAAACGCTAAAGAATTGGATTAAGTGTATGATATTTTGAAATAAGGAAATGTAAAAGGTCATAGGTGTGTCGCGATAGGAAAGTCTGGCGCTCTCTTCTCCCTGCCTCTCTCGACAGGAAGGCATCGTGATGGAATATATGGATAAACAAAGAATTTTTAGTTTAGCGGGCCGTTAATCTATAAATCTTTTTTATTTAATCATTTATAATATTTAATTTTAAACACAATATAAAATGTAGTGACAAGGGATGAATGTGAACTTATTTATAGCTGATGTATACAATAAGAAATAAAGCACTGTGAGATAGTTTGGGCATGCAAAACGTAATAATTAATAAATACTCATAAAACAAATATACAGTGCATATGTGAGTGAAAGGTATGATAGGGGAAGACTAAGTAAAGTATGGTTGGATCAACTGAACGATGTTTTGAAGCAAGGAAATGTAAAAACCAAAAAAAATAGTATGAGTTATATGAGGAAGTGTATGGATGTAGAAAAAGTGTTTTCTATAAAAAAAATCGGACACTATGTTTTCTCTGCCTAAGGTATGGTGGTATGTAATAAATAGCTCATTTTTTCTGTACGAAAAATTAATTCGATTTTTCATTATTCAAGGTAGTCATTTTATCATGATTGTAATATTTCTTCTGTCAAAATATTGTTTTTGTATACATTTTACCAAATGATATTTTTCATTAATGGCAAGTTTAAAATCGTTTATTGTTTCAAGCTTAAGATTGAAAAAAAAATAAAACATTTGAAACACGTTAAACTTTCTGGTAAGACAATTATTTTAAAGTAATTAAATTTATATAATGAATAAGATACTTAGCGATAATATTGTGTATTTGCTAAAATAGAATATTTATTCATTAGTCGTTAGTTCGCTAGCAAGAGTTGAATACAAAAACAAGTATTAGACAAACTTTCCATAATCGATATTTGTTTTGAATAACAAGAAAGATGTACCATATCTTTTATAATACAAATTTTGAGTCAGTCAAAAAGTCGTTAAGTAGAGTCTATAGTCAATAGAAACGCACGTATTTTATTCTGGAACATGTCTCACGATTTGTCAAATTCATAATTATTTTCTTTTCAATATATCCCGTGAAAATGGCTGGAAGGTGTTATGGAGGACTGTTTGGCATAATGAACAGGATAAGGAATAAAATTAACAGAGACAAGTGAAGGAAAATCCTGGAGAAAGTTAAGACCTATCACAGATTTACGATGATGAGATATAAGGAAGAAGTAAATAAGCACAGATCATTATAAAAAAAATCGTCCATCCGCTTCAAATTTCAATTTGATGGCATATTTCTTCAAGTAACTCGTATTACATTTGTTAAAAACTTGTAATTTCCAATCAGAGTGTGAACATTTACGATTAAAATAAAACAATAATGTTCAAACATTACCAAAATAATAATGTTCGAACATTACCGTGCTAGTTGATACATTAATTTATAATGGAATATATCTCGAGCACATTACCTATTGGGGACTACGAATACTTGCATCAAGTGCATACGTGCGAATATCCAATGTTTTTCATTTTAGTTCTCTAAGAAAAAAATTCTCATGTTTTGTTTAATGCAGAATGCGAAAGTTCATATCGTACCTTTTTTATATAATAAAGTAATCCATAACACAATTTTTTGCTAAAAGCTGTACCTATATACAAATTTGCATCTTAAGAACTAATCTAATTTATATGTTATAACTATGAACTAACTGATATTTTCCGACTTTTTCATTCTTAATATTTTAAAGACAGAAATAACATTCATATTTTGTCGATGCTGACAAAGTATAAATGTTCTTTCTGTCTTTAAAACATTAATAGATATCCGTACCAAACCACGGCAACTTTTTAGTGACAGTTCTCAACGTAATGATTATAAATTGATAAATATTGCAAAATTATTGTTTCCCGTCAAATAAACATATCTAGCCTTCTCGACAACGTACAAAACCTGATTTGTAAGAAGCTTCCACCAGGGAATATTGTGTTTGATTCCCGGTAGTACACAAAAAACAGATTCCGAAATGATTTAAGAGTGCATCTCGTAACAATACTTGAAATAAAAATTAATAATACTAGACGCATTCAAGTGGCTTTCTACGTACTGAGTACTGCCAACATGTGCGATAGCAAACTGCGAGTGGCGTGCTTACTCCTGTGGCTCTAAACTCAAAGGCTCGATTAATGGGCTCGAAGGCAATATTGGTTATCGTTAATGTTCCTCATTATGTTATCATCACCAATTTAGATATGATTAAACTTATTCGTAACAAACAAATTAATTTATCTAGCCTTCTTACAACAAACGTAACAAACAAATTAATTTATTTAGCCTTACAAAGAATCATAAAATCACATTTTTTGTACTTAAAATGGAAATTTCAACCTCTCTTAATTTTTTTTATTGAAGAATAATTCAATAATTAATTTATAGGTGGACTGAATGCTAGAGAAATGTTTCTTTATTTGTATAAAAATATAAACCACAAAAAATCGAAAACCATATCAATTGCGGTATTCCGTTTATATAATAAATACATTTAAAAAATACTCTAGCGGTTAAAAATACAAGACTAAAGGAAAACAACCATCTTAAAGTATTTTTAAACGTTTCTAGTTAAAACCGTATAGCATTAAAAAAACATAATAAGTGCATAGTTTGTTTTGTAAAATTATCACGAAAAAAGTAAAGTAAAATTATGTAAAAATAAGTTTTAAAAGAAAATCAGTATTCTGAAAAACATTGTGTAAAAATCAGTTTAAAACAAAATCAGTATGTTGAAAGTTAAAACTTAATTCATTTTTTTAACATTGTTTTTTTTCTTGTTATAACCAAATTAAATACGTTGTAGCCGTATAAGTCGAAATTTTAAGCCATTATCAATTATTAAAGTTAAAACATTGATTGACAACAAAGTTAATACACTGAAGCAATATTAAAATTTTGACGTAGCGGTGTTAATTTATAGTAGCAATATTACTCAAAATTTAAATTAAACTAAAGTTAATAAGCGTTGTAAAAATTCAACAAAAAACAACATATTGATATAAAAAATATATAAATTGTAGCATAACTGATAAATAGAATATTATTTGTTGTAATGTATTTACATTACAAATAATATAACGACCAAATGTTACTTGTATATTTGCCAAATTCACACAAATGTATGATTCCTGTATTCCACAAAAAGATTTCCTCGTACTCGTTAGAATAATATATCTATAAAGTTACCACTATTACGGAAATAGTCGAATCGCCTCGGGCTAATACAAGTTCCCATTGTTCTCCGCAAAATGATTTTCGTCTATCCCCTTGGATTTTCTAACGTAAACTAAAATACATACATTATTACTTAAACAATCAAAAAAAGGAAAATGATCTCCTCGGTGTTAACCAATAAGTGTTTGAATATCATAGAAACAAAACAAAAATTGTATATGTTAATTTTTGGAGGCGACTTTCAATATTCGCGTGTATTTAAAATTCTTTACACAGTTTTTTTCCATATATGTATATATGATACATACCATCACGCCATGTCCATTTGGAGGTATGCAAAGTGTACAAATCTCCAAGCCTTTCAGATTTTGACTCAGCATCTATATATGCATCCATACATCTTGTCATAACGTCATATATGTTCTTCTGTTTCAATTTTTTCTTACCAGGTAAATTTTTTTTATTACCAGTTACTCAATTAAAAAACCTACTATCTTCTTCTACTATTTTCTCGGTGTATGTTTTCCCCGCTCTACATTCATCTCAGACATATATTTTATGTTGTAAGGCTTTAACAACTCATTTTCTCAATAATGCCAAGCACAAATATATACTTTACATATATTCATTTTAAGATTTTTACATTAGGCAATCCCTCGCAAACGAGTATGATTTTCAGATCATACTGTGCCCCCCAAGGTGACTAACAAGTGTAATCTTGAATCCGCACGTCCTCTTTCTTTTGTCAAAGTTGTTGGGTCTCGAAATCGAAGATCCCATTGTCATTCCAATGTCAATTTAGTCGGAAAGCAAAGCTGTGCCGTGGAGTTTGTTTTTTTAAGTGAGTGAACGTTGCACACCATCAAACTCACTGATCACACCGTTATACTGAATCCGGTGACACACCTAAATTAAGACAATTAAAGCACACTTGCATATTTTTTCCCTTTTCTGAAAGAATAAATTTAACCCAAGTCATAGGTTTTCTTATACCCCGAATTCAAGATTTCGACACCCTGGTAACATGTCCCAAAACAATTGATTTTGTTATTTCATTAACATTGTTTCTATAATTGATTGTATGTATTAGTTGTCATCAAGAACACATAAGATTGAGTGTGTTCTGTTATCAAATAATATTTCATGGATCAAAAGGCAATATTAATAACGAAAAATGTTTCTCGAGCATACTTTCAACATATTTGCCTAACCAGGAGTTGCATATAAATGGAAAATTACCATACTAAGCATTTTTTTATTATAGAATCTCATTTATACTGTTTCATTTAAGTTCTTACTCATATTCATACTTTTTTTGTAATTAAAATGACTAATTCACAACAGAATATTATTTCAGTTAATTTATTAACCCTTTTAATCCCAGCATATTTTGCATAAAATGTGTGATAAATCCCAGCATTTTTTGGCAAATAAACAAAAGTTTATATTTCATTTTTTATATCAGTTAATATTTAGTTTTAAAACCAATTTTTTGTGGAGACCTCTCTGTTGAGTTTAAAATAATAAGTAATTTTTATATTTCATAAAAAAAATATTTTTTTATTCAATATAAAAACTTGTACGAAAACTTTGAGGCCGATGATCGGCCAGTGGGATTAAAAGGGTTAATGCAGATATTTTTAATATATAAGCACATTGTTAATTACAATTAAATTGTACTTTCGTCTTATACAATACAATCTGGCGAGTTATTGCCATATGGCTATCTTTTCTCACCAACCAGAAAGATGTTAAAGAGTCCTTGAGTGAAAACCTGACTGAAACCTTAAATAATAAATTTAATTCAAACGGAAATCAAAGCCGTAACCCCCGAGCTGAAAGGCAGGCATCTTATCAACTAGACTGGACATGAAATTGATATTTTCATCACTAAAAAAGAGCTTAATCATTTCCTGCCAACAAATCAAAGAACCATCAACTTTATAAAACTGAGCATTTAGTTTTTCAAAGTCGAAATATATTTCATAAAAGAAAAATACAAATGGTTCAGTAGATATCTTCATGAATACTCTCATAATATATATTTGAATTGGTTCATACTTCACCCTTCTTAACCTAAGGTTGAATGCGTGGCATATTTACCAAGATGGGCACCTTCTAAAAATATTTGTCAAGTCTCAACTTGTTGACTAAAAGCGAATTAGAAAGTTGATTAACTTTGTTAATTCTATAAACATCGCCTCGGGGGGATTTATTATGTAAATTTAATCATTACAGCTTTTTCCTCGGATTTTCACCAGATTCGCCTGGTTTAATTTAAATATTTCATCATACCTTCTTTAATTAGTGCCGTTTTTAAGATTCTATTGAGGAAAAATACATAATTAAAATCAAAACTTATATCTAAATTAATTTTGCTTCTAAATTTTCGGCATATCGCACCTTTACAACGTTTAATGGATATTCTTAATTAAACCACAAACATTGAAAACTTGAAGTTGATTATTATGTTAATTAAAATATAGAAAAATCTTACAGAAAATCTTACAAAAACGATTGATTCTTAAAATATCAAATATATATATATATATATATATATATATATATATATATATATATATATATATATATATATATATATATATATATATATATATATATATATATATATATATATATATATATATATATATATATAAACTTAAAATCTTTTTGGTTGCTTTTAAAGAATTTCATGGCCTCATTATAATCAATATTAGCCTTTAAAATATAATTCATATGTAATAAAACCAAACCAAAGCAAAGTAGGCAAAGAGGACAAAGCGCCGGACTTTTTACTATTACACATATTTTGCCTTTTCTATATCCATACACTTCATATAACTCCTGCGATTTCTCTGACATTAAATTTCCTTTTTTCAAAATATCATTCCTTTGATTCATAATCTCTTTAATATTCATCTACCACTGTTCCTCTCATTTCTCCATTAATTCTTTCTACATACCCAAACTTCCTCCTAGAGTGCTCTTCTTCATATTACTCGATTCATTGGTCTTAAGTTTATATTCGGTCATACATTGTCAACCCATGTATTATTTTCAGTATATGAAATTCTACAGCGTTTAATCGGCTCATTTCAGTCCTTTTGTATGCCCACGTTTTACTACCATTCATCGAAGTTGGTACTAGAATACTGTTATAGTTTGCCATCTTAGCAGTTCGGTTCGAGTATATATGTTTTAGTGCCCCATTGACTTTGTACTATGACCAATTCATCTCAAATATCACAATTGATAATATATTAATATTTTGTCATAGTCAAGTCGTTACTTGTAAATTTTTAAAAAATCATTTAATTTTAAATTAATAAAGTGGAAAGCAATTTAATTTTTTTCAACATATTATCTAAAAGAAGTAAAAATGAGAAAACAAATATGTATTATACATTCTAATATAACATATTATATAACCAAGCTGGAAACATAAGAAAATCTAAGTGCTTTGTATATTTTAGTCGGTAAAGTCATGAAAACTTAATGTAGCGTGCAGAAAGTAACCAAATACACATTTAGACGTGTCCTCCGGCGCGCGTGTGTTCTTAGGGCTCATTACCCCTGAAAATGGACTAATTCCGAGCAGATGCAGTGCTGAATAAAGTACATACAATACTATCTAATACCGTCCTGAAAATTCCTTCTGAGTGTCTTTAGAGCTCTAATATGTATGGGACTGTTCTAGGTATGTACATACCGACGTACACGTTCAGTACACTATATACCTATATTCCCTTGACACAGCTCTAACAATTTATTTTATGTATGGAAGGAGCTCTTTCAAAATTTATAATTTATGCGATGGAATTAATTTTAGAGGTCGTGTGCCATGAAGCTTTTATGATGTCTACATTTTATTAATTGGGTTCATCTATAAATGACGACGCTCTCATACGAGTATACACGATATATGGGAACAATTTATGTCTTGAGAAAGGAAATTATAATTAAGTTAACGTAATAAAAAAATTAAATACTGCTATTTATTATCATTATACAAAAAACTTTGTCAAAAACATTAACATATTTGTACATACCACACGTCATTTCCCTGTGGGAATAGGCAGAGAGAAGATAGTGCAAGGTTTTCCTTTCACAACACACATCTATCGCCTATTTGTATTTATAATATTTACAATATACATCTATCGCTTATTTGTATATATCGCCTATTTTACTCTTCTCATATTTGCACAATATATTGGTTTTGTTAGTCTTTCCTCATTCATTCGTTTCACATTCCCAAACCATTTCGGAATGCAATTCTTCATCTAACTTAACACATCAGCCTTATGTTCACATTTATCCCTTATCGCTTCATTCCGTATTCTGTGTATTCGTCCATCACGCGTCTCTTGCGGGTGGACTACTGGGTGGTCGTAAGTTACTTCTATAGAATGGGTACCATAACCATTATTTAAAGGTATCTATAGAGGATCCCGGCTGTGAGTGTGGTTTAGATGGTGATACTACAGATTATGCGTATTTTGGTTATCATTCATGTGACTTATAAGATTAAATTATTTACTCTATGCAATATCTTCGCTACGTCCAAAGAATGCTGCGTTTCTACTTTTTACGAAGAATCATTCCATTTGTTATAGATCATCTGAAACTTTAAAACATTGTTTTTTTTTTATTTCATTTATTATATTCGCTTTCTTATAAATCCATTTATGGCTTTAATAGTGATAACAAAAATCAAATATTACTTTTTGTAAAAAAATTTGCAATGAGTTACGTTGTTTTTTAGGTACTCAAAATTTTAATTAGTTTCAGGTACTATATATCCCACCAATGAATTAAAGCATCCTAAATCCTCTCTAACGTTTAGTAACATATGCGGCCAATGATCGACTCGAAACTTCGGATCACATTTAATGGAGAGTTTGGAGATAGGAGTGTCGGTAAATCAAGAGGACCTACATTGGCCGTATATCACAGTATCGGAACTTGTGTCCCAAATTAGGGTCTAAACTTACCCACTAGTTGGGAGTTGTGACCTTTGACATGTACGTTTTGTCTGACCCTTCCTAATTTTGTCCGGACTTGTTAATTTTACACGTTAAAGACTAATATTATATGAAACCAAATATTATTTTACTAATTTGGGTAAACGCGTAAAAATATGTAGTCTCTTGCCATTAAAATAACATTTTCATACAAACCATCACGCCGTCACTCTGCCAGGTTAGACAGAGAGGAGATAGTGTCAGATTTTTCTATCGCGATACACATATTTGGCCTCTTATACATCCATATGTCTTCTCTTATAGCTTCTTCAATTGTTTTGACTTTTTACATTTCGTTCTTTCAAAATATCATACACTTGATCCAACCATACTCTACCTCATTTTCCACTCACATTTGCACTGTATATTTGTTTTGTTAGTATTTCTTTTTTCATTTGTTCCACATGCCCAAACCATCTCAGAATGCTCTTCCTTACCTTACTCAACATACTAGTATCAGCTTTAAGTTCACATTCATATCGTATTCTGTCATACGTTGTCTCTCACGTATTCTTTAAGTGCACGCATGTTTACTGCATTTATTCACATTTTTCATTATTGTACCACTAAATAGCACAAGTTTAAAATAAATATATTCATTTAATAAACATCCATATGCATAACATCAAGCCGTATCCCTTGTGAGGTAAGGAAAGAAATCCAATCTTCAAACTTTTCTATCTAAGCACAAAACTCTTTCGCCTTCTCCACATTAATACATCCTGTCATGCACAATTTTCTATTATTCATACTTCACACTTTGCCGTCTTTTAAAATCTGGCCCATTTCGTCCAGCCATGTTTTCCTCGGTCTGTCTTTTATACGCACTTCTGACTTGTATTTTCACTTAGTCATTCTTTTGTCATAATTCTCTCTACATATTCAAACTATTTTAAAGTTCCTTTCTTCATCACACTAACTTAAAACATAAAATTTATGTATGCATTAATTTATGATGTCATTCCACAACTTTTTCTTAGTACACGCATCTCTACAGCATTAATCTGTATTTTATCCTTCTTCTGTCAAATTCAAATTTCACTTCCATACGTCAAGGTAGGCACGAACACACTATTATATATTACCATTTTTACTACTTATGATATATTGAGGTTGTTGTTTATTGCTACATTTACCTTGTACCTACCCACCTGTCACTACCCTTCTTTTAATATCCCTTTCAACTCGCACATAACTCGTTAACATAGTTCCCAGATAACAAAACTCATCAACCTATAAGTATTATATTTTGTTGTTTATTGTCACACTTTCATTATTTACTATACAGCCTGGCACATTCATTATATATTTTTTAATAATTGACCGGAAGATGTGGAATTACAGTGAAGACACCTTTATCTACATTGAAAGAAAAGGAACTAATCCAAAATCCTTTCAAAGACACATTTCTTGGCGACCTTTTCAAGGAGGACACTGATTGAACGATAGATACACCTGACTAGAAAGTGAAGAAAACTGGCTAATAAGAGACTGAAACTACTCTGGGTAGAAGTACTGAGAGTAGTTAAGAACAGAGGCGAATAGAAGAGATTCATCTTAGTGTTGAAGGTCCGACTCATCCAGAATTAAGGTGAAGAAGATAAATTGGATAATGAACTAGTTAAACAATTATTTTCGGTTATGTTGCCACATTTTCATTATCAAGAAGACGTCTATGTTTCGAAGGCGTTGTAGTCTTCATTCTCAAATTCATATATTTGAAAATCTTTCCTTAAAACCTTCTTGCGAATGGAGACTGTAATGCCTTTAAAAGGTTGTCCATCTTCTAAGCCAATCAAATATGGCAAATCAACCGAAAATTATTTTCCGCCAAAGGACAATAGTAATAAAAATCTTATTTCCTCTCAGCATTCGCATCAAGTGTTTATTAAAGAAATATATACAGCCTCATTTCAAGAAATTGAAGTACCGACATCTTGAATAAGATTAATGCCTATGCTGTCGATTCAGTGCAAAGCTTAATACGGAGGTTTTTGACCGTATAAAGATCGTACACGTACCGTGTGCCAGGAGTGGGCGTTGTCAAACGACGAGCGATCACGCTTTTAAATCATAATATGTAATTTTCGTTGAAAAAGGATCTTTCCTTTGGCATTCACCTTTTTTAATATGTATACACATTTTCGTTTATTAGATTTTCTACCGAAAAGAGAAATAAGCCAAAATATTTTCAGACGTAACGACATATCGTGATATTTTTCGACTCCCACTCAGGGGTTTTGGTTACAATTTTTTATGGTAACCAAATAGATAATGATCTTAGTGGACTAGTTGGTAAGACGATTGTCTTCCAACTCGGGGACTTAGAAGTTCCATTTCCGTTGGAACCCGGGTTTAAAAAAAAAGAATTCCTGACTGGTTTTTATCAAAGGTCGCTTTAATAGCGTTATTATTGATTAGAAGAGATTGCCGTATATAAATAAGCCGGTCAGGTTATACTTTATACAACAAAAGAGTTATACAATACAATAAGTAACGGACTATTTTTTTTAATAAAATTTCAGGTAAGTGGAAAAATATTTCCAAGTTCCTATTAGCCTGCGTGATTGGATCGAACATCCTTCAAATGGAAGTAATTTATTACTTTATGACATTTATTACTTGTTGAAGCATGAATATTGCCATTATTGATTTTATTCACATCAATATTTACATATATGACGTACTGTGAAAACTATGAGAACCCAATAATGATTGTATTTTATTGATACCTATCGCCTTAAAATGAAGATCTTTGTATATGGTTTTGAATTCGTTTATAGATGTCAATTCTTAATCAAAACTTATTATTGAACGTGAGATATTATAAAAAAAATCAGTAGAAATAATAACAGTGATTTTCTTGTCCTAATTTATGAAGACATATGAATAGATGTCAATCAAAAAGTACGTACACCTTTGAATTGTTTTGATTTTTTTTTCATATTTATTAAAATATATTAGGTTATCTGGCTTGGACATCAATCAATTATGCCTTACGGATACCCTAAGTACAACACAGGAGTTTGTATCAATAAGCTGTGTTTAAACTGGATAATCAAATGTTTTTGTCATATACACAAAACTTTTGGCCAGAAATTTCACGACATATTCGATACTTGAACTTTAAATTCACATTTTTATAGATACGTTATATTACTTCTGACGTGTAAAAACAACAAGTAGGTGATTTGTCCGAAGCTTTTTCCTAATATATTTTAATATAACCTCAAAAGCGCTAATAAATAAAATCAAATGTGATGTCAGAACGTTTATCTATTTAAAATTATGATGCCAATAATTAACACCAGATTTAATGACAATAATTAATTACCATACTTTTCCACAATTAACCGAACTTTTCCAATTTTATATTGTCAAGCTAAAGTAAAACCCCATCAAAGATTATTGTACGAGTATGTTGGAATATTTCGGTAGCTCAGATAATTGTTCTTAGATATTACTTTTAACGCATTATTTTATTAATCTCATATTTTATATTCAATATCAAAATTATGAATTATAAAATGGTTATAATTATTACACCTTAGGAGTAAGTAATAATTACATTTTTAAATTAAATTGGTAACAGTTAATAGTGGACCAATTTCTAAAAGATATTTTTTCACTAAATATTGGATAGTTTAAAATGTTATTTGTCGTATTGTAAATTTTAAAATTGTTTATTTTAGCTCTTTAACACTTGCCTTACTGTGCTAAACAATTCCGCCAGCCACTGTGCTGGACGCTCAGCATCCAGTGAAAAATGTATGTTTTAAATTAAAATGATGCAAAATCTGCTAGGTTATCTTTTGTAATTAGCTATAAAATTATTTTATTATGTAAGTCCTGGTCACTCACTATCCATCATAGGGTGGCAAATGTTAAACTTGATAATTATACGTTTAGAATAAATACTTAAAGAAGGCATCCATAGATTTTAAAACTGTTTATAATCATATTTATAAAATTATTTTATTTAGCTTTTTAGTCTTACTTCTTTTGTTATCGATAAATTTTCATTACAAATTTCACAAACTTTTTTCTAACCTTATATACTCGTATCCATATTATTTCATTACTTCGTAACAAAACCAAACGAAAAGTATTCAATCTAAAATTGGTTCATATTTTCGGCATAAACAGAGACACAGAATATTGTTCATAGAATAAATTCTTGTTTTAGCTTCATTTGATTCCGAAATTTGTTTCCACAAGGCAGCACAAAATCAAAAGTTGTCGACGGCGATTGCCTTCAAATCGAATAACTGCCAGGGCCCAGCTTGCCGCCTCGGGCCCGGTTGGGAAACGGGGGTTTACTATACCTATACATAGGTACTTACTGATATATATATGGGTGAGATCAAAGCTGTTAATGGGCATGAGACATTCTGTATTATAAGTCAATATTTTTTTATACTTTTTACAATAAATATAAGTAAACTATGTAAAATTGTGAGTTTTCTTACAAATAAGCTTACCGACTAAAAATAAGACTAATTTTTTTTTCATAAATAAGAAACAAATATGTACCATAAGTCCCATTTAGAAGAACTCTTTCATATTTTTCAAATATTGGAATAATTGACAATTTGATGATCAATATATTATGCATAGAAAACGAGTAATGAATGTTAAATCGAGTGATTAAGTGAACTTTTATATTAACTGACCATTATTGAATAATACTTTATCAATTTGTATGTTGAGGATAACCGATAAGTCACGCTCCAAAGCTTCTATTCAAGGCGTTGTTGTGGATCTTGTGACATCAATTCTTCCACTAACTGAATTTTATACGGAAAGAGATACAAATCATCGCTTCTTAAGATTCGTTGCAGTGTCGTTCGAGATATTCCAAGCTGAGCTGAACATCGTCTGGTTGAAGATGCTTGATTATCGGCAGGACTCTTTTTTAGTATTTGAATAGACTCTTTAATAAGGATAGTACACAGTATTTTGGCTCGAGGCAAGTCAATTAGGGATCCTTTTTGATCTTAAAATAACGTCCACATGCTCGTTGTGTTTGACTGAGGGAACAACCTTTATAAACAGTTTTGAAATATTGGTTTTAGAGCATTTAATATGTTTTCTAAAAAAACAATAATTTCTTAGTTTATTATAAAAAAATAGACTTTAATCTGTAGATTATGCAATAATTACTCATTTATCAATTCTTCTTCACGCCAATCCTGAAACGGGTTGGGCTTCAGCAGTAAAACAACTCATATTCTTGTATACTTCACCATCAAAACTTTTGCCTAATCTCTTCTTAGGGTGGTTTCATTTCCACCTTTGTCAGCCTTCTCAATTTTCTATAACAGGTATGTCTACGCCGTCTAATCCATCTCCTTCCTGAACTAGTCATCAAGATATTTTATTGACCCCTTTGCAAACATAACATAAAAAAATGAATAATGATTAAAAATGTAACTAAATGAAGATATAAAAAAACATGCAAACCATGTTTTACTGTTCTCTTGAATGTTTTTATTCAACGATAGAGTTCTGTAAGACACTGAACTACGAACAAATACATGGAAACCTGAACCTCATTACTTATTAATAGCACGCCAAAACATCTTCTCATTTCCACTATGAAGTTACGTAAGTTCATTGGTTCCTCTTATACATTCTGAAAAGGGTATGTTGAAGTGTCACGTTTGACAATTTGTAATCTATAATTTTCTTTGAAACTTGGTCACCCATGACTAAACGATCAAACCTTTTACAGGAAATACTGACCTCCCTAGAGTTTCCTTTAGGAGATCTACCTGTAACCGCTTACAGATTTAGCCCGGGTGTTTGTTGCTTTCTCATTAGTGGGGGTTGTTTATTTAATATGCTCTTAAACGCTACTCCTATGTACTGAACTAACTCTCCACCCACAACACTTTGCGGTCCATCCTTATTTAATATGGTTTTTATCTACCCCCTTTAATGAAGTTTGCTATTATAATTTGTACGGTGTTTGAATTGGTAATTTAACTTCACACTGCAAACACAGGCACTTTATTCGTGTTTTTTAATCAAAATCAAGCATTATGATATTTTTCAACATAAATTCTCTTTATAAAACTGGTGTATCGTATGGTATACAGAATACTCTAAAATATTTTAAGATTTTTATAAAAATGTAATACGTTTTTTACTTAATTAGATACTTTATTGTTAAGTTTACAAATTTCATTATAAATTAATACAGGTTTAACTCAATTAACATATATCAAATAAAATACATAAGGCAAGTAAAAAGACACGAAAAACCATAGCAACAGCAACAACGATATTCATATTGACGTGACTTTTTTATGTCTATTAAGTTCATGAAAGATATATATGATCAATGTAATCACCAAAATTGACTCGATTATCATAAAAGTACTACAAAATGTGATATGTTGATTGATCCAGATGGCCTAATTACAATAGGGTGAAGGGACAATACTAAACCAAAAATAATTGACATTAAAGCTCCCATGGTCAGACAGAAATTGAGTAGTCCAATAGATCGGATGCATCCAAGGTGAGCTGAGGCATGCCGTGATACAAGGAAAAAATTAAATATCAGTCTTCCCACGGAGGATGAATAACATCGGTGTTACCAAGTTAAAAACTTGGCCCCTTTGTCATCTCAAACAAGGGGCAAAGGTGGACATCACCTATCTTCGCGGGTCTATTCTAAGCGAGAAGAATAATCACGGTGCGACGCTTGACGTCCAGATCTAACGATGAGCCTCGTTAAACCGAAAGTGATTTTATCAAGCATGTCCTATAAATCTTACCCAACAGTGTTCATCGTAGACCGCCGATCAGCACCCTTGTGGCAACTGAGAGCCAACTTATGTGGCCCCAACACCTGGCTGCAAAGCACACTATGCCAAAAAGTCTGACTTATATAATATTCTGCTCGTACAGAATGGTAGTTCCCCACAATCCTCGGGCTGGAACTAGACCACGGACGTCAACATTTCATGATCATTAAAATTATCATAAAATGTATAGTATATGTTCCAATTATTTTTTTGTTTAATTTAAGTCTAGCTTATGAGAAGACATCGCAATCCAACAATATCTAACTTAGTGTTATGAATTATATTCAATAAATTGAAAGTTTCCTAAGTACCAAAACTTTGGTAAGTTATTCATTCTATTTAATGCTTTTAATATTATAACTTACGCGTTATATTTTAGTACAAATTAAAGGCTGTCACCCACCAAAAATTTAAGTCAACCCTTTGGGAGATTTCAAAGTCCCTTTGATGACCTTTGTTGGTGTCGAAAATATGATATTTGAATCACAATTTATTCACATTATGATAAATTCTACTGAAATGATGATTCGACAATAATTAATGTTTGTTACTAAGTTGAATTTCCGCTAAAGGTACAATACATTCACTGACAGCAAATAATATATTATAATTCTTACCCAGTTCTTTTTGTAAATTTTCACTCTTTGTGTCCTATCCATTACCTAAAATTGTAATAATACAAGATCAAGTTCTTATTAGATTCATCACTCAACATTCTTATTACTCGTAGTTGTAACACGTACCCAATTGAGATTAACTCAGCCAATATTAACAAACTACATTAACGGAAAGTGTGATTGTGTGTGTGCAGTTTTTTTAACCGTTAGAGGGCTGTGAGTCTATATATAGACGTTTTATAGTATTGAAAAAATGTCCAGCAGTAAAACGGTTAAATATCGCACCTTTAAAAATATATATGAGGGGATTTTTTAACTAAGGGAGAACGAGGAGTGAGAAATATTTTTGGTCTCCAAATAAACATGCGAATGAGTGACTTATGCCAATGTAGAGAGTGTGGTGAGCAGTTGTTGGACATGATTTTAATGTAAGGGTGTAAATATAATATATAAACGTTTCAGCTGTCAGAATGTCTTAATATTTAGGACAAATATATTAAATTTGTGATTAAAGAATGAAACCACGCCGTTACAAGCTTCACCTAGTGAAGAGGATCTCTTTATCCATAAAAATAAGGGTTTTTGGATTGTGATGTGCTCATACTTGTTCTCAACTATTCATATTGTCATTAAAGCGATAAAAAAATATGATTTTTTTGTGGATGCTAAAAAATAATAAAAAAACACATTGTTGTATTTTGAATTTAAATACTTTATATTCAACGTTAATATAATCTTAAATATTCTAATCTTGTTATATCAAGTAAATTTTCAAATTAACAAGTATAATTTATGTGAATTAAATAAAATGAACCTAGAAATGTGCAATTTAATTTCAACTTATTCCTTTATCATTGAAATAAATTTTGAAAGGAAATGACAATATTCACAAAGTAAATATTAAGTCATATCTTCTAAGTATTTGGTATGAATACGTTTTACAAAGTTGCATGATGGCGTAAAATTAAAATTGTTGAGTTATTGACTATTTTTATTTTCATGTTCTGATAGAAGTGGTGTATACTCGTAATTAATTTGGAATTTATTGTTTCAAAACTTTCAAACCGCTAGTGGAAAAAGGTATACAAAAAGGTTTGAATACCTACAGTTTTAAGCATCGGTGCGGTGATTTCGGAAGAAAGAGTGCTTAAAAACTTTTTAATCTAATATATTCCATTCCGGGAGTCGCGCTTCTTCCTGTTGTTTCTTTTTATCGGAAAATACTCGGCGAAGTTTCAAAGTAAACAGATGTATGTGCGATAAAAAAACTTTTCCGTTTAATCTGCGGGAAAAGTGTTTACTTTTCCGCACCGATACACTGACAAATTGAAAAATTCGCGAAGCAATTTCTTACTTCAAGACGCTCGACTCAAGAAGAGATGACGCACTGCGCCAAGTGCAACTGGATTACACCGTTTAATCACGAGTAAATTATTGAAAAAATGTTTAACTCAAAATAAGCAATCTTCAATTTTATTCAAATTCGTAATTGACCTGAAGTTAATTCTACTGTACATAAATTTTTCTTAGCCATAGAATCATATACTTGTACCTTATGATACATCCCTTAACTGGTTGAATCTGACAAATCATTGAAATGTTCAACGTATTGTTTCTTCTTTATACTCGTAACGTCCTTAATTATTCTACCACCCTCTCATATATCATCGAATATTTTTAGCGACTATCCAATCACCGTCTGGCCCTACTTTAGTAAGAATTGCCTTTCGGATTTTCCAGTTTTCGCTCTTCTTTTCACATTGTTTTTACAGTCCATATTGTTAGACTCTAGAATCAGCTATCAACCTCCATAAGTTTAAAAAAAATGAGGTTTTCAAAGAGTGAATTGTAAACATTATATGTCCCTATTAAAGTGACATAGCGTGTTTTTCATGATTTTCCACCATTATTTTTTAGCCTTTTTTTAAACCAATATTTTATAACTCTATGAAATATGACTACTATATAAAAAAGCTAGACAAAATGTTAAATTTTTAATTCTTTAAAATATACTTGAAATTGTCTCTTAAATAATATGGAAAATTCAACTGCAGTCCTACATGAAGGGTTTAACCTTTCTGTAATTTTCTAAACCTTGATTAAATATCATATTTTTTGGAAATAAAAAGGATCACGTAGATTATTAATCGAATTGACCTCAATTATGAAGGTTAGGTTAAGAAAATGATAAATTGGAAAGGTTTTTTTTAAATACTCGTACATAGGAATATAATTGAATCAAGTAAGGTCAAATAGAAAATCTTAGAAATATGTTTTGTTACCATAACAGAGTAAGGCGTAAGGTTAATAGATAATCACAAGAGTTATTCTAAACATCAAGTGAGATATTGATTGTATGATAACATGTATAAAGGTGGATCCTTTGTGCCAATCTTCCATCTGAGGAGATTCTTTTGATAGCTGCATCCGCGTCCGTAAGCTTTTAGTTCTAGTTCTTCATTAATCTATACGCTCACTATCTGGAGAGTCTTCGTTTGTGATAAATTGTGATATTTGTGTTTCTCACTTCTGTATACAATATTGCAGCAAATGTCTGGAGAAAGTATCCCTGAAAATGTGTAAAACTTTTCCATTTGAGTTGGTCTGAGACACCCAATAAATAGGCGACATGTTTCGTTTAATCCATAACAAAGATTGATTATTATTCTCTATGGTAAATATTGACAATCGTCACGGCTATCTTTACTTTGTCGGTAGGTGTTCTGAATCACTCAGACTAATTCGACAGCCTGGAAGTTCTTTTTTAAAAAACTGCGTTCAACTCTTATCTTCTCCTACAATATGACTTGGAGTGTTTCACAATTGCCCTGTTTCATTACAAATCCGAAAATATTTAATCTGTTTTGGAGAAATGTTATCCTTTCATAATAGTTTCAACATCTTCATCCTGTATTTTATCTCCCAGGGGATCATCAGCATGTTTCTGGAGCACCACATTTCGAAGACACCTTTTTGACGTTGGCTTAGGTGGATCTCTGTGTTTTATTAGAAAGTGCTGAAATATGTTATATATTTTCAGGAGTTTGTTACTGATGAAAAAAATGTTAAGTAAATAAAGCTTTCGATAATAACATATCTACTAAACCAAAACTGTTTTCGTTTATCAAACAGTACGATGTCCTAGATATTAAACAAATGTACCATATAAAGACTACAAAAAACGTTTTTTAAATTAAAAAAACATCGTACATACATGCCATAGTGCCGTTTCCTTGATGGGGTAAGCAGACAAAACTGAGTGCCAGACTTTTCTATCTCGATAGACATATATCACCTCTTTCCCATCCATACACTTTCTCGTACTCTTCTTATGATTTATCATACCGGTTATATTTCCTTCTTTCAAAATATCATTCACTTGATACAATCATACTCTCCTCGAGTATGGTTGTATCAAGTAAATGATATTTTATAAGACGCCTCCCACTAAAATTCAGTCTGTATATTTGTTTATTAGTATATTAGTTTCTCCATCCATTTCTTCCACATGCACAAACCATATCAGAATGCTCTATTTCTCTCACTTAACAGATCTGCCTTAAGTTTACATTCATCCCTTATCACTTTATTCCGTGTTCTATCATAAATTTTTTCCAAATATTTTTGTCAGTGCCTGCATTTCTATATAATTTATTCGGCTCTTTTCAGTTTATTTGGCTCTTTTCAGTAGAGATCAAATAAATCATTTTTGATTACTGATTGAATCGAAATATTTGACAAGTTAAAAAATATTTATTGTATTTTATGCTGAATTTTGCATTTTAAATAAAGCAACAAAATGTTATTCAGCTTATTAGGAAATTTCGTCCTCGAAGTAGTAAATTCAAGTCATTCCAGTCTCTTGACTTGTGAAAGTATTTGCTCTTTGTAAACTAAACATAAATATCTCAAAACTACATAAACATTTCGTCTTTGACTGGTATTTGGCCAGCCATATTTCCGTGACTTTATATAAAATCTTGCAACTCGAGGGAGGAAGTTACCTGTAGCAGATAAAATTTTCTCGGATATAAAATAGCTAACGTCGTCAGCTTGTACAAGATACGCTGATATCCATTTCAAATACAACGTCAGCATTTCTGCAAATGTTGCTCGATTCTTTATCAAAAATAAGTCTGAAACTTTATTTCGAAATAACTTTCTATAAAATAGCCATATAAAAAAATAGGTTTCGTCTTTCATAGGAAATATAATATTGTATATCATCAATGAAAATAGTGAAATAAATTGAAACGAGTCCTTTTTAATTAAATATTTATCTAATAACTTTATTTCATGATATTCTGTGTGTTTCATTTTTTAATGCGGTTCACATTTTTAGACTTTTCTTGCAAGGGTTGTTTTCAATGCAACCTTCTGAAAATTGTTTAATCTATCTTCTCAAATAGGAAGACACTGTAATAAGCTTCCCTAAAAATTCTTTCACAAACCGTGCTTAACAAGGTCATTAAATACTAATGAAGACTAAAATTTTAAATTTTAAACATAACAATTAGTAAAAAGAGGGAATAAGTTAATTAATTTATTTTTTCATATTTTGCCTTTACATTTATTTGTAATCATCACCATGCCATGTCTCTGTAATGGTTAACAAAACGATCATATCTTAAACTTATTTATATTCGGAAGCAAATATTTAGCTTAAATTATGTTGGTACATATTTTTTGGCGCACACTCCTTTATTTATCAAACTTTACTTTCTCCTTACTTGCACAAACTGTATCGTTGGTTGGGCTTTCAAAAAACATGTCTCAAAATAAGTATCTTATTATTTCTCCAAATACCATAGAGCTCTCGAAAATCTTTCACATCCATATGCTACTGGTCCATTCTTAAAGATTATGTGCTTTTTTATAGTCTCGTTTACCTCTAGAGCCCCGCATTACTTTTAAATATTGGCCTCGATAGATGAAGCGATCTGTCTCATATGTAGATCTAAATGTACATACATTCTTGATTTTTTTATTGACTACTATTTGGACATAATTGTTGCAAGCTTCTTTCCTCGTTTTTATGTCGACGGATATCTAAGGTTATAGAAACGAGGATAAGACCTCTATATTGTGTTTTGCTCTCCAAATATCCTTTGCTACTCACCATCTCTCAAGGCATTATTCGCAAAAATTCGTTATCAAACCATTGTTCGAATATCTTCCAGCCGAGAGTCATGGTTACTGTGTATGTAATTTCTTGCATTATTATGGTGTTGAATAGATTCTACCATTCTCAAGTTCTTGTGGATGGATTTGTAAGAGTTAAAATAGTTGCACCATAATAACACTGCAGTTAGTGGTAATGCGATGATAATCGAATCAATCATTCCCTAAGAGATCTCGATTCAGCCTTACATTGATTCATTTTCGGACCGATTGGCTACTCGGATCTAGAGGCGTCAGAAGATAGTTTTTCTACATTCGAAGCTTTCTGTAAAAGTACTGGTAAACTATTTGCAAAACTCCAGACCTTAAGCCACTTTATAAATACATTGACTGCACTACGAGTCGTGGTCCTTTTCCCGTGACGTTGGACTTTAAGTCCATCATCAGTACTTTTTATTCACACTCTGGTATATCATCCCCCGAAAAAGAGTCATATTGGACAGTTCTTTCTTCGTCTCTATATGCACTCATAAAAAATAAAGAATATTTCGATCTAGTGCAGATTGTGTTGGACGGGAATTTTTGTGTCCCCCATAATAATAGCACGAGTGATGGTGGGATCGAACTGAACTCAGTATTGAAACGTAAGATCTTGTTGAAATATTATATTGTGCATTAAACGACTTATCCAATAAGTTATCTTTGGTGTTTCCACGGTATTGATTTTTTTATTCCTAAATTCCCCAAAATTATACATTCCAAAGTTCACGTATGTGCTCTTCCTCAAATAGTGAATTATTTTTTCCAGGCGTAAATCCGTGCTCGAGTGTGCAGTGTGGTCCAGGAGAGCAATGCTGGATCGGGCGCACAGGCGCGGCGTCCTGTGTTTGCGGCCCAGACTGCGAGCCGACCCTAAGATCGGTGTGCGGCCGAGACAGCGTCACCTATTCCAGCGCATGTAACGCGCGCCGCGCTGCCTGCCAAGAGGGGCGACTGCTGGAGATCGCGCACGAAGGAGCTTGTGGTAAAAACAGTTTAACTACTTTTAATAATAATGATCAAAATACTATTAAAAGCACCGTTTAGAGAGCAGACTCTCCTTAAGTGTGCTCTAACTCGGTATTCGAACCCACTTTTATTGACTAATTAAAAATATTACAAAATAAATAATTATAAGTTGAGTATAAGGATAGGTAGTATTGGCTGCACAATTCTATAAGAAACTTCTTTGCATCTGAATATGTTGATAAAAACATGTTTTGTAAGAAATCTTACTAAGGAAAGACCCACTACAAATAGACCTTTATAGTTCTTCCGATTTGTGATAGTAACAAATTCAGCATTTATTGTTTCAACTTTTCCGGATGTGTCATTATTAATCTACTAAAATTAATAAAACCTATACACCATTTACTTTCTTCTTCTAATTTTAATTCCCGTAACACATATTTCTATTTCCTATCACCAAAACGTTGTTCTAGTGGACTGATCTAGGTTTGTCACGCAAACATTTTTTTAATCTAATAAGTGTTGATTTTTTTGTTGTTAATTTCAATCAAATGAGGATTGTTTTCAATGATACTAATGTTGTACTCAGTAAATTCTGGCAAGTATATTGCTACCTTATTTTTACTCACTTTCAACCTATCAGAAACTATTAGAGACATCAAATAAAAACACAAATTGATACTTTTTTTCGGGTAGCTTGAGTAAGTCGAATCCAAAACTTCCAAATCAAAGACATGCATCTTATCAACTAAACCACTGAGGTAGTCATACAACATCATATTTAATAACAAGTATTTTGTCGATTAACAAAAAAAGCTTTATTATACGTACATTTTTCGTTATATACAGAACAGCTTGCTCATTTTTTTTCATATAACAATGTCTTCCAGCCAATCTGAAATGTAAGCCATAAGTGGAAACTAAGCTAAAACTCTTTTTAAAAATCAGCAGTTGCAGCTCGAAGTTATTTAATTGTTCGTGTTAATTTCGCGGCTGTTTCAGAACAGGCGATAAATCTCGTGAGATTGATATACGCCGTTTTCTTGTGTAGTAATACAAATATTTAAGTAAATAAAATATAAATAAATTTACATAAATGTTTAAGAAATATCTACACCTTTAATTCTTGAAGACACTTCAAGTTATAAAATATATCTTGATCGACGTCAACTTTGTTATTTGATTTTGATTAATATAAGCATGATAATAACTTTACTTTCTCCTTCTACCATCGCTACGTTTATTTTGATGAACCTTTGAAATCGTACAATTTTCTTTCTCAAATTTCTCGTTTATCGCCTATAGTCATGTCACTCATTCCTCGACCTGATATCTCAGACGGTCTTTTTGACATTTAACTGTAATTTTATTCCACTCAAGAACATTTCAAGACGCCTTTGAAAGATTGTGGACTAACGAAATTGTATGAAACGTCCAAGTCTTTAGAATTTATTGATTGTAAAATGAGTCTTTTCATTTTAGCACATACAGATCTTGAAATATCAAAATAATATGCGGATTTTCTGGTTTTTAATAAGAATTTTATGTTCCAACTTAGGTATGCAAGATTTGTTTTTTGCTAATAATTTCTTGTATTTTTTGTTTACCGTTTTACTTTGTATTAATGTATTGTGATTTATACAGCATCGTTTAAAGAACAGACTCTCCTCAAGAAGGTTCTAATTCAGGAATCAAACTCAATATTATATTGCGACTAGTTCTTCCGGCCCATCAAAAAGATTTTAACAAGATTTTTTTTTTTTTTGACCCTTATTCTAAAGAAGAATAATAAAATTCCCGGACTTTTCGAAAAGAATAACGTTGTATTGGCTTCGAAGCGGCGACCTTCTGCACAGACAAAATCTAAGATGTTCATTTTATTGCATTGGTTGAATTTGGTTGCTGGAGTAAAATATTTCTCATCTTACTATCTCAGTGGCCAAGTTTATACATGTCTTCCAGGGGTCAACGTCAATCCGAAACCGAATACGAAAATCCCATCAACCTGGAATTTTTGAGTTCGATACTCGTTAAAACTTTTTTTTTTTTAAATGTTCCAGTCTAGTTTTCACGTAAGGTTACAAACATTTATCTAGTTATTTTGAAGAGAATAAACTTGTTAGGTTATATTGTGTACTGTTATTTTGTTCAGGTAAACCAATTTCTATACTGTGCTATTTTTCATGCTTCAATAAAATAAATACAAAATAAAATTTTCAATGTGACGTCAAAAATGTGTAGGGATCTGCATTTTGTAATTCTTTGTTCCCTTATTTGGAGCCATTACTAAAAGTTCTTCCTGTACAAAATTTGTTTACACAATGGCAAAAACACTTGGTTCATCCCTCTCATTGTTGTGTTCATTTTAAATAATGTGCCGGGAAATATCTACAAATACCGACAAGACAGGGGTGACAAACGTCTATTTTTTCTGAAATTATTTAAAAAAAAAGGAAATTTTAGCATGTTTTGCCACTTGCTTAATAAAGCAGCCGCAAATTATTTTATTTTCATATCTTGTTACGATTATTCTAAAATGACTTTGGAAAAGCATGTCTACCGATATTTTACCTATATATTTTTTTATTTCATTTTTAGAATATACCGCACTTCCTTAAAAAGTATATAAAAACATAAAAAATAATCTTCAGCCTTGATCGATCATCCAGATTATTTTGAATAACTACATAACAACTTTTCTAAAGGCATAAAATTATTTGAAAGGTTTCGTTAATTGATACTTTTCTAGAAACAAGTATTTTGAAGAAGACACAAAGTTTTCAACAATTTATTTTAAACCTGGCGCAGATGTATCAACATAAAATGGAAAAATCAATGGTTTATTCAAAGTTTTCTCGGGTTTCAACATAAAAAAGAAAAATAATATTTTATTCAGCTTATCCCCTCCCTACCAAATCTCTGATTCAAACATTTTTATGATGTGTCAAAACAAAAAATTAATAGTTGATGAAATCAATATCTTAATAATAACATAATACTTGTTTATTTATTTTGGCCCTTTTTATTTGATTTTTTACTGCCCACAATACATCATTTAAAAATTACATCGTTTGAATGGAAAGATATAACGTTGAGTGTTAATGTTAACAATGCTAATAACCTTGCATCATGTGTGTATAGAACCACGTCACTAGGCAAAGCATGTGACGAAATAGCGTCATTCCTTAATAATTTGTACTAAAAGACAGCTAAAAAAATTATACTCTGCATTCACATTCTTATACACACTTAAACCCCAAAACTAACACTTACATAATTCCAACTACCAGATTAAAATAATGTCCAACAACTGCTCATCACACGCTCTTTATTCGTATTCACGTGCCATTCACTTACATGCCTATGTGGAGACCTCAAAAAAAATAGAATAGTAAGTATTATTTCTAACAAAACAATTGATATCTTTACAAATATACCATGAACCATTGCATTTTTTTAAAAAATGGAATGATATTGGTGATAATTTGTTTTTTTTTTCCTTAAGCAACATTTGTTCCGTAAATTGTAAAGAAAAACATGATCCGCCTTTTTTGAACCTCTGCCTATGATTATTCTTCCATGCAAATGTTCCGCCCTAGAAATGTGCGGAGCTGTATTCAACAATCTTTCCTCGCATTTCTCTCGTTATTCACTTCATTCTATAACGCTTTCTTATTTGATTATTTTATAAAATTCGAGTTTTCTTTATTTTCTGCTCACTTTTATGTTAATAATGTTACGTTTCTCACCTTAAATAATGTTTACTTTATTACATACCAGAAAACTCGATTTTCATTTAATTTAACTTATTTTTCACGCCACTTTGCCTTGAAAATTTTTTTTACTTAAGGTTTTCATTAGGGGGATCTAAAAAAAACAATATAAAATCTGGCGAGTCATGTAAGAGACATAATATACTTATAAATTACTTTCAAGCCAACAAAAAATAAGTTAATAAAAAAGCTTTATAGGAAAACTACAGAATTAAACAAATAAAATTTGGTCTAATACGAGTAATATAAAGAAGCTTGACTTTTAGGTTCGATTCACGACGGTCCAAAAAAATTATCCCAGTCTGATAAAATTACATAGTTCGTCTGGTAGCTTCATCTCGCGCGCCGAGTACGAGTGCGAGTATAATCGTCTGTTGCCGTGCGGTAATCGTACCAACACATGCAAAGACGAACCGCAAATTCAGAGCCTACTCCAGTGGCTCTTAACCCAAAGGTTTCTTTACTGGGACCAATGCAATATTTGCTCTCAGCCACGCTATTCAATATGTCTGAATCAACAATTCAGATATATTAAAGGATACCATACAAAAGAGAGAACAAACTAAGTAATCAGTCATTTTCCAATTTGTTTTGGTTCTCATTGGAATTCGCATATATTTTCTCTTATAATGATACACCTAGTCCCTAAAAGGCCATATCTTGAACATCTTTCACAGCTTTTAGATGAGTATCATCATCATTTATTGAGTTTATCTTATATAACGGCTTTTCTTGAGATGAGTATCATATCAATTTATTGAGTTTATCTCACTGAACTGCTCTTCTAGAGTTAAATAGTTTAATTACTGCATTGAGTAATGAAAATTAATGGAAAAGTAGGTTTGGAAAATCTGCTAAATCAGTAAAATTTTCTTAGATAATGGACGAATTGCGAAGGATATGGAACAACGTGTAGCAATACGAAACAAAATCAATGATGCTCTATAAAATATATATTCGAACCAAACAGTATAAAAATCTACTGAGACGAATGTCCACAACAGTATTCTAGTACGAACTTTGATGAACGTGAGTGAAACATGGACATGGATAAAGACTGAAAGGAGACAACAAAATCATATGCAGAGAAGTACTATACTAGTAGTATACAAGGAATTATAATGTACAACGGAATATAAGTAGTGTACAAGGAATATAAGTAGTATACAAGTAATTATAATGTACAACGGAATACCGAATTAAGTGATTAAGGAAGAATGTAAATTTAAGAGGGATTGTTGAGTAAGATGAAGACGAGTACTCTGCGGTGGTTAGGGCATGTAGAATGAGTGAATGAAGAAAGATGAATAAAACAAATCTAGATTGCAAATGTGAGTGGAAGACGTAGTAGAAGAAGACCAAGGAGATATGACTGGATTAATCGATTGATATATTGAAATAAAGAAATGTTAAAAGTTTGAGAAATTGTAGGAGTTGTATGAAAAGGTGTTTGAATATAGAAGAGGAGAGGTGTATCAAGATAGGAAAGTCACGAAACTTCATTTTAATAATATTCACAGAATGTCGATAAAATAGAATGAATAGTTCTCATTTTCCGTCGCATCAACAATAATATTCATAAAAAAAACAAGATTTCTTCAAATTACCGTTTAGAAATAATCTTTATATTCACGTGATTTATATTGTGACACTGGTCTAGCATTTTCATAAACAATTTTACTGATGAAACTGGAAGGTAGACTGCGAGAAACGTTATGAAAAACAAATACACATGAAAGTATATAACGAAATCTAAATATTTTAGGTCTTCACACATCACGTCAGCAATCCTCCACTCTATTCGATTGTCTCCATTTTGTTTGACTCGTCTATTTCTCTACGTCTCTCAAACGAGTTTCAGCAGAAAGAATCCAAGATTTTTTTGTATTTCGGTGTCAAATTTGTACAGCGTTTTTGTTTTAACCCCCTAAAGTTTTATCCTGAATTTTCGTTTCCACTCACGGAATAGACGACCATAATAACATTTTGTTTAGACATTTTTAGCAGAATGACGTCGAGATTTATAGCCGGATACTTTGCGCGCATACACGGATTTGTTTGCGTGAAGACTCTCCAATAAATAGGTTTTGTCTAGTCCTCCCGCTATCGGAATTGCTAACAAAAGCACCGGATTTTTCCGAATCGTCTCGCTACTTTCCGTCTGAAATACAAACAATATACAGCTTTTTTACTTTTCCTCAATGCACAGAGGCGAAAATTGAGATTTTTGAATTTACTTTCGAAATTAAATTACTTCGAAGTTTCTTCCTGGTTTTTTATCAATTTTCAAAATTAACTACGAGAATCCAATTGTTGTGTAAAAAATGTACTGAAACAACATTCGTGATACGTAACAGTAAGCTGTTTTTATCAAACACTGTTTATTCTACTTTTTAAAAAGTGGAATAAACAGTGTGTGATAAAAACAAATTACAATGTCTTTAAACCTCCACAATGTTAATGACTTAACTATAAATAATATATAATAGTAAGCTTTTACTTAATCTAACGGGTCACATTTGAATATTTGTAACAAATATCATAAATATAGACTATTAATAATTGTATAGTCAATTCACCCACGACAGGGTAATTTATGTAATCATTGTTTAAACCAAAAATCAATTTATAAGAAAGGGAATATAATAAAAGAAGATGGAAAAAAAAAATACGTCGATTATTTAAAGATTCAGCTGATTAAATTTTAAAAATGTACTATCGATGTATAACAAATGGAAAAGTTCTTGATAAAAAGCATAAATGCATGCATCGTTTGGACGTAGTGAATATATATATATATATATATATATATATATATATATATATATATATATATATATATATATATATATATATATATATATATATATATATATATATATATATATATATATATATATATATATATATATATATATATATATACAATATATATATATATATATATATATATATATATATATATATATATATATATATATATATATATATATATATATATATATATATGGCATTGAATAAATTTAATATAATAGGTCGCGTAAAAGACACCCATAATACTTTTAATCTATAGTACCATCATCTAGACTACACTCGCAGTCGGGATCTAGTCATATTTATAGAATGGTTATTGTCCCTATTCCATAAAGGTGACTTACCACCACCCAGTGGTGCATATACAAAAGACGTGGGATTGACACCATTGTCGTTGCCGAGCCTCGTAGTCGAGGATCCCCTCGCCACTCCAACGTCAATCTTGAACCGTTCTTCCACGTTGATCATGCGATCTTCTATGAGAAAACAACCCTATTTAGCTCAGAAAAACACAAATTCAGATAAAATAAGATGTGAGATTTAAGTATATAAATTTGCCGCAAATCGATTTTGAAACTCCAGTTTACTTAACAAGAACTATGAGAACACTATCGCCATATAAAGATACATACAGTATGTATTATATATACGAAAGGCTTATCATTATCGTTAGTAAATTCTTTAGAAGATAAATTATGAAAGCACCCCCTTCACAAATTATGAAAGCACCCCCTTCACAAATAAATACCCTTCGACCTTTATACTAACCCTCTTACCCTTTGAAAGGAAGTCACACCAATCTGCTCACCTTTTTGACAAAGGTAAAACTAGATTATTTATGAAACTTAGTCGAGCCAAATTATTATAACAAGAACAAGTTAATTATCCACTATTTTGGATAATCAAACTTCCTCCAGCTTCAGAAAAGATTGTTTACATTCTTTTTTAATATTTCAGATACTAAAATAACGCGGAAAGATTCATCCGTAATTATTATATCTCAAAAACACGTTAAAAAATCAAAGTTGAGGGCTTTATTGGCATTCAAATGTCACATACATTAAAAAAATATATGGAAAGTAAAATTCTATCATCATTAATGATTTTTAAAAGGGAACAGTTTTGAGATCACGCAACATTTTTTTTATTAGTTCATTTGTTAAACTGTTGACATATTCTACATGAGACAAATGGCTCATATCAGCGGTCTCACTTGGCTCATTGCCTGCTCTAAGACAGCTTACTTACACATGTGAAGTTCTCATATAAATAATCCAACAAGTCCGAGCCACAGCCACTCATGAAACATTTGACAACTCTCAGCATAAAAACATATACGAGTATCTTTGATTAAATTGAAACACTCGAAAGCTGGGCATATTTACATCAAACCCAAACTGACGAATATTATATTATAGAAATATAACGAATATAATATTATAAAAATATGGCTGTATTTTGTCCTTGCGTTACGTTTATAGAAATATATTGTATGATATTATAACAAACGTACATACTATAGTATATTAAACTTTACCATATTACTTCTTTCTGCTAGTTGCATACCTCTTGAAACTTTACCATATTACTTCTTTCTACACGTTGCATACCTCTTGAAACTTTACCATATTACTTCTTTCTACACGTTGCATACCTCTTGAAAAGTCACAGACCCGCTAGACGTGATGATATCATCAGCATACATTCATCCACTTCAGGATATATGTAGGTCATTCCAAGTTCTTTCCAAGAAATCCTATCATTTTACAACAAAAATGATGACGAAATAAAAACATAAAAAAAATAAAACTTATGACCACAATGCATACTTAACCAGTAAAGTATTATAATGTTTTATAATATTTATGATTGTATTTTAATGACCACAGATAATAACTTGTGAAACCAAATATGTTTTGAGTGATTCCACAAAATCAAATGAGCATCTCTAGGTTTCTTCGCATACAGGTATATGAAATCAGTATTCAAAGCATAATAACCATTCGTGGGATGAACAATACATCATAGTAGAAGATTTACCATTGAATCAGTGCAATTTGAAAGGATTTGCTTTCTAAGCGGCACTATAAAAGTCTATCTTTTTAATTATATCATTAATAAACTTTGCCATAGGAAACAAAGTCAATAGAGCACAAAAATATATGTAGTCAAATCGAGATATATCAAGATCTGGTCAAATTATAGTTCATAACAGCACATTAGTGCCAACATTGATGTATAGGAGTGAAACGTGGAGTCGAAAAATAAATGCGTTTACTGAGAAGAATGCGTAGTATGGCAGAATTTTTTTTTTTTTATTGAGGATGGATGCAATCTAAAAACTGATCAAGTAGGGGGAAGAGCAAGTTGAAATACTTTGAACGTGTTGAACGGATGTATGACAAAAGGCTGACTAAAAATATAATGCAAACATGACTGGGAATAGTGGTGAAAGACGACCGAGTATTGTTGGAACGAGAGAATCGACTTTAGAAAGAAGGAAAGGCTAGGATTAAGAGAAACAGAATTTACAATGTGAGAAAGTGTATGGATGTGAAGAATATGTAGTTAGTAGGTTTTGATAGGAGATAAGGGGCTTCCCTTAGGGACAGCATTTTCATCAAAGTATGACTAAATCTAATTTTCTTACGAATATACTCGTACATCAGCACTTGAAGGGAACCTAATTCATTCCTGTTAGTTGGGAAAGTAAAATGTATAAAAAACGTTTTATCGATAACAACAAAAAATACTTTATTCGGATATTTTTGTTTATTTTACAGATATTTCAAGAACTTACATTTATCTAAGAGATCGATTTCTCTCTATGATTTATTAAAATAATATTATTGAAATAAATAGCATTTTCAAAATTTTGTTTATTTATCGTTAATGGAAATAAAAGTGAGCGAATCTCTTATTTGGAATTGTTGACTATAGTGGAAATATTAATTGAAAAAACTTTTGCATTACATTCGTCTGCCAGCATACATTCGTTTATACAATTTGTGTACTGTTCTGAACTGAAGCAGCAGAAAGTTCAGAATTCATTAAAAAAATTATTTTCTGAAACTAATTAAAGTCTTTCCGGTTCAAAAAGTTCAGCAAGAAACTAATTACGAGTGTTTTTGTGGTTTTTGGGGTCACTTGAAAAATATTTTAATTTGCTGTCTGCTTCAAAACGCAAAGTCTAATGAATTCCTAAGACATGAATAATTTATGCGGCGAAAAAGAGCTGAATATTTTTTCCGAAACTTTGTAGGAAAAATGAAAATGAAAATAAATGTTGTTTTGCCACCCGTTTTGTCAATTTCTCTTTGTGTACAGATAGATGCGAACTTTTTGCCGTCGATAAACAATGCGAAGCCTTCGGTGTTAATGTCAATACACGGGAAGAGGAATTATTTTCGTGAGGAAAGTAAACTTCTGCGAAATTTAAGAACAACTTTGGCGAATTTATTTTCTCGCGCTGCGTTTTTTTAACATCTCCAGTAAATTGTCTCATACATAAGAATAATCATTTTCACACTTCAGTTCACTGGTTCAAGTTAAGTGTTTGATGCATGAAAAGTACTTATAATATTTTTACATATACTGTAAAGTATATCAAAATATCTTAAAACTTTATCGCTACCAGCTGTAGACAGCGACTGCGAAAATCTCGATTCTCTACAATATTTAAAGAGTTAAGTTCTCTGGATATCTTCTCCAACATCTCAGGTAGCATTGTAGGTGCAAATTGTTTTGCGGATGTTAGACTTCTTTCCCATTGCTGTGAGCTCTATTTGAAACCTACTTATTATTATAACTATTATTGTTGTCATAAAAAGTTATAAGTTTAAATATATAATGTGTAAAGTCGAACAGCAAATATTGCAGGAGAAAATTAAGGGCAGACAAAGTGCGGGAAGAAAACGAATCTCCTGGTTGAAGAATTTGCGAGAGTGGTTCAATTCAATACCATTATTAAAAACTCTTGCCGCAAAAATTAAGATTGCTATGATGATTACTAATATCCGAATAAGATGAGAATTTTAAAGAAGTTTGTTATTATGGGCAATTCTTCTTTTAATTCATAGTGCGTTACCTGTTCATTTCCATCAAAGATTTTTTTTCCTTTTACATCTATAAATTTTACTACGTTTGATTTTGAACGCCTCTTTGTTCTATCATTTAGAAAACCAGCGGTAGATGTGCCGTTTTCCTTATTATTTCCCATCTACGAGTACTCTCTTTCCCTAGAGGACTTGTGAATCTTGACTATGTATGTCATATTCTCCTTCATTATTAAATATTGAACACAGACATTATATGTTGTACAATCTATTATCAAACAATATCTTGAATATTGTAACGATACAAAATGTTTTTTATCGTCCACTTTTATAGTACTAGACAGTATTCTTAATATTTTTCCATATATTTTTTTATCTAATAATTAATTGATTTCTACTTCAAATTCAAGTTGATTTATTTCAATTGTATTTAAATGGTTTTAAATTTACGCCATAAATTAAAATAAATGTAGGGCTGTTCATAAGACAATTTTTCTCGATTTTTACTGTGTCGTTGATAATTATGTACTGGGGAGTTTATTGTTTCGTTTACAGATTGTTCGATATAATGTCGTAATTTGATAATTAAGACATTTTTATTTTAAAAAAAAAAAGGGTTAAATTGGTGTAACAATTGTGTAAATGAATAGAAAACCGAAAAATCTATTTAAAATTCATACTTGATCGTTAGTAAAACGTGAACCCCATATTTATGCACTCGGCGAGAATATTAGTTGTGGCTTTAGGATATTTATGTTATCCTGATCTCTCCGTAATTCGAAACACACTACCATACAAAATACTACAAAAATCTATTTAATATTCATACTTTATCGTTAGTAAAACGTGAACCCCATATTTATGCACTCGGCGAGAATATTAGTTGTGGCTTTAGGATATTTATGTTATCCTGATCTCTCCGTAATCCGAAACACACTACCATACAAAATACTACAAAAATCTATTTAATATTCATACTTTATCGTTAGTAGAACGTGAACCCCATATTTATGCACTCGGCGAGAATATTAGTTGTGGCTTTAGGATATTTATGTTATCCTGATCTCTCCGTAATCCGAAACACACTACCATACAAAATACTACGACTTATTTATACATTCATTTTTGAACCACTAATAAAGTATGTAATTTATGTATCTAGAGTACAAAACAGTATGACTTATCATCAGACAATATGAAATCGGTTGTACTTTGTCCATGTGGCATATCAGATGTGGCCATAGTTATGATTTAACAGTTATTTTTTAAATTATAACGTCATAGTTGAAACATTTTTATTTTTCAAATTTTATTCGACAGCTGTCACTTCTTGATATAATCATAAAACATAAAATAACAATAGCAAATAATGTATTTACGAACAGGAGAAAGAAATACTTTTGCATAGAAATACATAATTATTAAAACGAAAAAGAATGTCATTATGATGGAAAATATAAGTTTCTCCTAAAATTTATACTAGTAGCACTCAATTATTTGATTTACATATCATTCTCACTCACTTTATCTGTTGTCATATAAATACGTGAATTTGGTTGTTAAAAGTTTTTATGATTTCTGCCAGTAAGATATATACAATTTTCTGAGTTCTGTTACATTAAAATTCTACATTATTCAAGAATTCCAGTTTCATTCCGGAAACGAGTTTAACGTATTATGGTAAAAATAACCTTAAAATGTAAGTTTTTGATTGCTTCTGCGTGACAAAATAATGTATTACGGATCTATTATTATGAATCAAAATTATAATACGGCTGCAAAAAGACCTGCAGGTGCTAAAAGGAAAGACGATCACATCACAGAGAAGTCGAGAATCTAAAGAAGGCGACAATATGATGCAGAACAATGACAAACACAGCGTCATATTACAATACATAAAATACTTCCGTGATTATTGACGGGTTATTACTAGTTTATAAAGTAATGTTTGAGTAATTAGTGAAGAATGTCATTCGTATACGTAAATACATGAAAAAAAAAACTTCAAACACGACTCCTTAGATTTGAAAGAAAATATAATACAAAGAATAGGGAGAGAAAAGTCTTTCACCTAAACGAAAGCATTAAACGTTACTTAAGATAAAGTTTGCTCTTCAAGTAATCAAAATAAATATAAATACGCGTATCAAGAAAAGCTGGTGTTAATAAAGAGCACCAGCGGCAGTTTGCTTCACGTGTTTTCCAGCGCCAATAAACAAAGTAGTAAATAGTGATACTTATTCGTTCGTTCACACTTAAATACTCGTAACTTTTATTGATCCTTCCATCCGCAAAACAGCTAACACCCTCTCAGTAGTTTACTACAAGTGTGATATACGAGTATTACGAAAATATGTTTAGGATAAAGATTTTTTCTCGAATGGGTAATTTTTATTCATGATATTAACTGACGATTTCAAAGAGAAAAAAATATGGAACTCTTAATTTTGTGTCCTGTAGATAGTGCCTTCATATCAATGAACATTGTTCAATCTCTTTAGTATACATTTAAACAAGTTTTATATTAATCGCAGTTGTTTTGATGTTGTATAGTTAAATTATTTAGATAATAAATTTCAACTGTATTGTTAAAAATATCTGCATGAAAATATCCGTTTGCCTATGTTAAAGTATTTTCATACTCGTACAGCATAACTAAATTGTTTAAAAATTCTACACGATAAATTAAGAATAAGCGACATACATTTTAAGCCCCGTTATGGCATTTTCAAACAGTTTGAAAATATTTAAATAAAGTAAAACAGGCGGGATAAAGAAAATTATCTATGGATTCGAGACATTAAAAACACTCAGCAATTGATTTAAGTGAAAACTATTGAAGCACAAGTTATTTTTATTATGTTTCTAATTTCTTGAAATTGTTATTTATGTAAGAAAATTATTTGAATTCCAATGTCATTAGGTTAAAACACATCGCGAATTAAAAAAAAATGCATTGCGAATTAAATTAAATTACATTTTTATATTTATATCAATGGAGCAATTAAAATGTCAATAGGACACTAAAACAAAACTACTCAAGCCGGATAATATCAAAATCTGCCAAAATAATAGTCTACAACAATATTTTAACACCAACTTTGACGTATGGAAATGAAACGACTGATAGGAGCCGAATAAACGCTGTAGAAATGCTTGCAGTGATAAGAATACATCGGGTGCCAATATATGATAGAATACGGAATGAAGTGATTAGGGATGAATGTGAACTTAAGGCTGACGTATTGAGTAAAATGAAGAAGAGCCCTCTGAGAGAGTTTGAGCACGTGGAACAAATGAATGAAGAAAGATTAACAAAACGAATATGCAGTGCAAATAAATATGAGTGAAAAGCATAGTAGAAGAACACCAAAAATAGGGGTGTATGATATTTTAAAAAAAATTAAAAAGCCACAAATCATAGGAGCTGTATGAGAAGGTCTATGAATGTATAATAGAAGAGGCGAAAGATCTGTGTCACGATAGGAACAATTGGATCTCTCTCTTCTCTCTGTTTACCCCAACAGGGGGTCGGAGTGATGATATATCTATATGAAAAATTTAAATCAATTTTGATAATTTTTAATGATATAAAGAAAACCTTAAAACTTTCCTTATGTGATCATAGTGATGTACTCGTAGAAGGATATATATTTTTTCTTTTTATCCTAGGAACTGCCGGTCCATGCGCTAACCACACCTGCCCATTTGGCGGCGCGTGCTCGGCACGTGCCGGAAGAGCTGTTTGCTCGTGCCCGAAGTGCGGCCTCCAGCTCGAACACGCGTGTGGCAGTGACGGCCACACCTACCCAAACGAGTGTAAATTACGTGAGCGTGCGTGCCAACTAGCAGGCGAGCACGACCGTGAGCCGCTCGTGTTACTGTATAACGGAACTTGTGGTAAGTCAATTTATTAATTTTACAATAAATTAATGTACGAGTAATTGAAAAAGTTCATTGTCTGGCAACTGTATATATTCGATATATGGCCGCGCCGCAACACACTGAACTTCCATGCGAAAGGTCGCTGGTTAAACCTCGCTCTTTGCTACTCACATACATGTTTTTCTCCTAGTATTTGGGGATGTAAGGATACCTATGACTTCGTTTATATATATTATTACAAAAAAAAACATGCTGGTGTGCTTCGATCGTCTCACTCATTGCGCCATCGGATCCATCGGTGAGACCGGTGAGTTTGCTGGTGGGCAACGGCTCACTCATTGAAGGAAGAGAAAGTGCAGCTTCTCTGTCCAATGGAATTGACGTTGAAAGGGTGAGAGAATCCTCGGCTACGAGGTCCAGCAATGACAACGACGTGTAAATTCGGTAAGATTGTATCGTCTAACATCAATGTACCCTCGTAACTTAGCTATAAACAAATATGTCATCTTATATAAAAATAAATGTTTGTTTAGATTGGGATAACCATAAATCTTACCTTAGAACATTTTTTTCGAAAATTCACTACGAACATACAATACGTACAAATCTTGTACATACCTACGTGTCTTCTCTTTTTATTATATATTTAAGCACAGATTTCCTATCGTGACATACATACATCTCCTGCCTCATAAACATACTCACATAACATACAACCTAAAGTTTTGCATATATACGTATACCATCAAGCAATTTCCCTGTGGGAGTAGATAGATAAGATAAAGCGTCAAATATTCATATCACGACATACTTATTTCGCGTCCCCCACATCTATAGATCTTCCCATAGATTTAGTTCGGTTTTTTTAACTCTTTACTTTTTCTTCTTCCAAAATTTCATTAACTTGGTCCTACCATACTCGTAATTATATTGTAAATTTGTTTAGTCAGCCTTTCGTTATCCTCCGTTCAACTGTCCAAATAATCTGAACGTGATTTTTTTTCAACTTACATAACATATCAATAAGCTGAATTAATCCTTAATTAAAACATAAGCTAAATTTTCATCTTCGAAAATTTCATTCAATCGGTCTAACTATTCATTTGTCTGTTTTCCTCAAGGACGGTATTACTAATGTTCACGCTAGATATTTTTTATTTAAGCTTTTTATTACTCTTTCATTCTACATGCCCATACCGATGGACAGTACTTTCTTTATTCTACTTATTACATCACTTGATATTGAACATTTCTTGATAACTTCATTCCGTGTTCTGTCATACATCGACACGCCATACCTATATGTCATTCTCAGTATTTCATTAACATTCTAAATCAATGTTTTTATCATTAAATAGTCACAACATGTGATACAGCTTATGAAATATAATAAATCATGCATTAAAAATATTATCAAGACCAATGTTTTTTTAATATCTTCTTAAAAACATTTTTTAGTTATCTACAGTGAAGCTCTTACACGAGTAGTTTCAAGTATATTCCAAATAATTCAAGTTTCTACAAATACGCTATGAATCTTGATTTGTTTACTCTTGTTTATTAAATAATTATATTAGATAAAACTGTATAAAGTCTACAATTTTCCGTTTAATCTCAAGATCTCACTCGAATTTTTTGAAAATAAAGGATCGGTGTTTTTATTTGAAACAGAAATACACCTCCATTTTTTCAACTGAAGCAAAACCAAAAACGTTTTTATCGTGATTTGATCGGAAAAAAATACCATTTTGATATTTTCAGAAAAAAAGTGTTTCATATTGAAAAAGTTGAATTCATCAAATTTAGATTATTTTATTTTATACAAAAAAAATATTACATACTCGTATATATATTAAAAAAACCTTTAAAAAGAAACTGAAATTTCTTATTCATTTATTTTAGATAATTTATCTGACAGTCTGAAAAAAACAGCTAATGGTTTAGCATTTTAAAAGTATAACATCTCGCGGGCGAGCACCTCTCAGACGGAATGATCACATAAAGGGTTCTGCCATAAAGTTTTTACACAAGAAGCGACTTTTCCATAATGGCTCAGTTCACTTTGAATAGAATTTGTTAATAATGCAGTCCCATCAAGATCAACGTTCTAACGCATAAAGAAAAAAGATGATTTCTTCTAGCCCGGGGAGTCGCGGATTCAATTCCTATTGAAACCGAGATATTTTTAAAAAAGAATTCCATTGGGGTTTTCTCTTAAGGCCACTTAAACATATTACTGGTTGGTTGAAAGAAATTAACGCATGATAGTAAGCACATCAAATTGTACAGTATACGACGAAAGTGTAATATAATAATATACAAAAATATTACGAAGTGAAAAAGAAGATCAAAATTCGTGTATACAAATATTTATAACCTGTACTACTTAGTGTTATTTAAAAGTTGATTAAATAAAAATTCAAACCAAAAATCATCAATACTAACAAATCAATTGAGTCGGTGTAAATAAAACTTGGCTAATTCTCTTGGGCATCAAACGAGCAATCAATCTTTTTCATATCAGCTATAGAGGCAACATTGTTGGTCAATAATGTGAGGAATATATATGGACATCATTTGTAAAAAAATGATGTTTGAATAAACTGTTACGAAAACTTCGATTTTCCCTGTTTGGTATACGGAGTTAGCCAAATTTAAATTTCTCTCTCTCTCAATTATTTTATTTGATTTAATCTTGAAATTATTTAAATAATATATTAAGATTAAATTAATTGGATTTTAGAAATTATAGTCACAAAATATTTAAATTTACTGTGGGATATCGAGGCAAGAAGAATAATATTATTTATATAAATATATATATATATATATATATATATATATATATATATATATATATATATATATATATATATATATATATATATATATATATATATATATATATATATATATATATATATATATATATATATATATATATATATATATATATATATATATATATATATATATATATATATATATATATATATATATATATATATATATATATATATATATATATATATTATATATATATATATATATATATATATATATATATATATATATATATATATATATATATATATATATATATATATATATATATATATATATATATATATATATATATATTTATATATATATATATATATATATATATATATATATATATATATATATATATATATATATATATATATATATATATATATATATATATATATATATATATATATATATATATATATATATATATATATATATATATATATATATATATATATATATATATATATATATATATATATATATATATATATATATATATATATATATATATATATATATATATATATATATATATATATATTTCAGTTAGTCTTCGCAAATAGACTCAAGAATTAGCCATTTTTAGAGTTTCCCGCAGTTGGGTTAATGGGTTAATCCCCCAGCACCCTTTAAATAAATAACTTCAATAGTCATGTATCGCCTTCAAAACTGGTTGGGCTAAAGCTTCCAAAGAAGCGAAGCGCCAGGCTGTGGATTGACCTCTAAGGAGGTTTTTTTATAGCATCCTGTGTTGCTGATGGAACTTATAAGATGATAATGAAAAAAAGATATATTGTAAATAGTCTCACTCAACTCATACGACATACTTGGCATAGTTAATGAGATCCTTGAATTCTGACCCGGAAGTTGCGAATTCGTTCCCCGTTAACATCAGATTTTTTAAAAAGGGTGTTACTCTGATTTTCAGTATTTAAAATCGTTATTGTAAGAGATTGCCTCATGAAAAAAAACCGTCAGATTGTTATGTATCGTCATACAATAATTATAAATAGAGAACTTATATAGCTTTGTATCGTTGTAGAATATAATCTTATAAGCAATCTGGAATTCATTTAAAATAGCTCATAAGCACCTCTTGCAAATAATTTAAATGAAATGAAGTTTGAGATTCAACAATGAAAAATCTTATTATATGAACAAAAATAAATCCAGATTTTAAAAAACAGGTAATAATTTTAAGTTTCGTAATTTTAATTTAGTTTTTTTTTTCAGAAAATCGTTGTGGAATTATTGTGACTATATCCATAATTTATTTTCATTAAAATCACTAGTAAATAATATCCCTCCATATTTATAATATATAATTAGGGGTGTTGAAGAACAGATACGATACTAATAGAAAAATTGGAATACATATGCAAAAACAGACCAAACCCACATTTAACCTGAGGTAATTGAACAACCATCACGCTACATTTATCGGGTTGTATAGAAAAAAATATTTTTGAAGACGGAATTATACAATGGTGCAGCCATTTTACCTGATTGATATTGTTGCACGTAAATATGAAATTGGTAAATAACTTTCCAATGTTTCAAATGAAACGAGGTTTGTGGGTGGGGTCTTTTTTCCATGTAGACGTCAAAGTATTCTTATTTTTATTTTATTCTATTTCAACGTTTCTTTTGAATAGTTGTTAGTAAAAACTCATTGAATTTTCAATATAAGGGTGTAATTCAAATATATATTACCGACTCACTAAGGACAAACTAACTCGTCGAATTTAACTACCAGATTACAAAATATTTTCCCGAACACAACTAGCTTTCACCATCTCAATAAGAAATTAAGCAAAAAATATATCCCTTTTTTATTTATTATCTTCAGAAACCGATTCGGAAACAAATAACGACCGAAAAGTTTAAAGGACAATTTTTATAGAAGAAATAGAATCTCGACCCACTCGAAAAGGCACTTCGGAAAAAGGACCCCTGAGGGGCTGGCGAAGCACTCCAGGTTTATCCGACAGAGCTCACCCTTTTGAGCAGCCAACATGCGGAAAATGCTCCAAGCGTACTTTCTAGATGGGACCGATTCCTAAATCTCTTAAGTGTCACTTTGTTTCTATCTTAGCAATACGTACCTACATAGAGAGGTTCAGTGGGAAAGCGGTGCAAATTCAAAGCGTTTTTTCTTTGTTGGATTTATTCGTCTCATGTAGTTTCAAACTTTTTACGCTGCTTTTTTCAATCATGTTTATAAACGTAACAAAGATATCCATACATGCAAATGAAAAATAATACTAATAAAACAACAATTTATATAGCGCTGTTCTAAGTACAAACTCTCCTGAAGGACGATCTAACTTGGAACTCGAACCCACTATTAATAATAAACTAAACCTAAACTTTATTGCATAAAACTGACTTTTAACTACATATTCCTTAAAAGTCACATACATAATGTGTTGGTTGCCTTCTTAATTTATTAAAGTGAAATTTTGAATTTCCAAAATAATAAAAATAAGATTAATCCTCTGGGAATACATGCAATAAATTTTTTTTAACTTTCAATGTATGAAAAAAAAGACGGAATGAATGCAACAGAAATCAATCCATGGATAAAATAGATGTTTCAAATCAGATGAATAAAAGAGCTCTAAGATGGTTTAGACACGTGGAGAGAATGATTAAGCGAGTGTACAAGTCAGAAGTGCTAGATGTACGTGAAGAGGTAGGTAGACAAAGGAAAACGTCGATGGAGCAAGTTGACCAAATTAGTAAAAGACGAACCCAAACAAATTGCTCAATGAATCCCGACAAGAAAAACTTATTTACTTTACTCTTGTAAATAGTCACATGAAAGTCCGTACAATGCTCATATTGAATGCCATAAAGTTGAAAAATTTAGAATAGTTTAAGCAATTTTGTCGCTACATAGTACGAGTAATTGGTGAGATGTACAAAAATCATTTTTTCCAAACCATTTTGGAAAAAATGATTTTTTGGAAAGACAATTTTTCCAAAAAATTTGTCATTAAAAATATAATATTAAAACCATCTAACATAAACTGCACTTTACATTTAATAACGTTGCATGACACCTCTCCCGGTTTTTTTCGCAAATGAATACCTTACATGAATTAATTCGCCAACGATTCTTTGTTGTGTGATTGGCATTGATCGCATTGCATTGATCCTCTCTATACTGAATCGGGTATCAGTTTTCCTTTTTTTTTTATTAAACAAAGTAAATTATTGTACAAACATTTGTCAAGGCTATAAATACGAGTATATACAAATTTATTACTTAACTAATCTTAATTATATGTTATAATTTATGAACTTACTTAATCTTATTCTCCTACATATCATTTTATTTTATTTATTCAATCTTAATATATGAGATCTTAGAAATAATTAACACCTACATACTACTTATAACTAGATAACAATTCTTACACTAATTATTTAGCAAAAGCAAGTCCACTCGTTCAGGCTACTTGTATTCCATCACATTCACTCAGACCTTGGTCGTCCCAGCTAATACTGTAGGTGGACTAGTCAGGCAACAGATAATGCTTCGGGAGCTTGTGCTTATACCGGAAGGGTAGGTCGTATTTACTCTCGTAAGCCCCCAGGGCAGCGACGAAGGGATTGCTGTGATTTTGTTGGCTTTTATAGAACTTCACGGTCCAAGCGAGGTTGTGGTGTTGTAGGGTTTCTTCTCGCTGTTCGGCGTGAAGTCGGGTAAGGTTTGTTCTGGGATGGGTGTTAAAAGATATCTTGAATGCCTTGTTCTGCACTCTTTGGAGTTTCAGGTGGTCCGTGTTGCTCATACTACCCCGAACGGGTGCAGCATAGGTCATGATAGCACGAATAAGGGTTTTATAGAGGAGGAGCTTATTTTTGGGTGATAGGAAGCTGCGTCAATGAAATATCGAACTGATAGCCCCTATGCCCTTATGACCCTTCTGTCTGATGGTATTCAAATGGGTTGTATCAGTTATCCTGAATTGAAAACTTTTTTTTTTTTTTTTTAATTAAGGAATAATATTTTCTTATTTTTATTTCGATTGCAATTCCTGTGGCATTTAATTCTACTTTAATTGTAATGTAAAATTAATTTATAAGTCTTGACTAACATAATACGCAGATAAAGAATATCTCTATTCAATACTTTTTGCATAGTTTTGAAAATTTGAAAAGTATAAAATAAAGTTGCTCATAGATTTTTGTTACTTTCTTCTGGTACCTGAAAAATAAATTCTGAAACCTTAATTTACTTAAAAATATCTTTGGTTGTATTTGACCGTTTTAGAACTGCACTCCCCATATGTGTATATACATCCATACAAACATGGCGCTGTTCGCTTTTGCGCCAAAAAGCTAACTTGAGAAGCGAATGAATAAATAAATTAGAGCTTCTGTACGTTTTTCCAAGAAAGTGCTTTTTACTTGAATCATTAATTCTTTCAAACTTTGATTATGATGGAACGAAAATCTTGTACGTGTGTTTTGTTAAAATAAAACACATGGTCTTTTTGGTAACACATGCGTCCTCGAGAACGCCCTAAACTTTGATATTCGACAGCTTATCAGAACAGGTATAACAATCAAGTCAGTTTATAAGAGACCATAAATCAATACCAGCCGAATTTAAACGAATCTTGAACTCCAATGACATCACAATCTCGCATTTGATCTATTCATAATGTGTCTTACTGAAATACAACAATCGGCTATATTTTTTTACACATGGACACCTCAGTGTTTAGTACATCAAAGAGTAAAACTTGAAAATCAAAATATAGCATATCAAAATCCTCTAAAAAATCGTACAATTTATGATACATCTTTCAAAATACGTAGCTTAAATATACCAATGCACAATAAACGTAATCAACAATATAAGACTTATGAAATATAACTTAAAAAATAGGGATGTGGAACAAATTTAAAAAAAAAACCTTTTTACAAGCACTTTCATTGCTTCAATTAAAGCAATTCACGAGGCGTTTTTATTTTACAAAATATTGGATAATTATTTTTTCCTGGAAATTTTAAATATATTTTCCATTCAACCCAATTGTATTTATCAAATGAAAATTTAGAAAAAAAAATTATAAAATTAAAAATATTTTCGCAATCGTTTGTACTCGTAGGTTGAGAAATCTTATAAGTTTTTCAAATGAAACTTTGCAGATTAAACAAGTCAGTAAAATTTGAATTGGTATGAAAAATTAATTATTATTTTTTTTACTTATCTGTATGATAAAATAATAATTAAAATATACATATTTTATCGTGAAACATATTTTTCCACATTGAATAATCTTAAATAAAATTATCATGTGAAATCAAGTTACTTGTCTACTAAAATAAGGTTTTAAAAATGTTTCACTCTCCGTTAGAAAGTTACATTTTATAATAGGATATTTTGCATTCTGTAGAAAAGGAATATTTTCTCTCTATTACATCCTTTATAACATAACTCTTAACTACCATTAAAATTGCCATCTATCTTAAGTCTCAGGCAGTTATGTGGAGCTACATTTCTTCCGGCGACACCTTCTTCCTTATCACGCACTCAATGCTAAGCGTTGTGGTCATCTGCTATATCTGAAACTTGATGCATCATATATCTCCATTCTTCCCGGTCTTGGGACATGTAAATTTGAGCGCATAAAGAGGATCTTCATAACTCTTTATTTGGTTTGTCCATTTCATAGGACACCTTCTTGCTCACCTTCCCTCAACTGTCCTTTTGATCACAAGATTCTCCAAACTCTTATTTTTTTTATGACATCCCAAAGTACGTTAGGGCTCTTTTTCTTAATGTTGTCGAAAATCTTTCGATAATCTCTAATTCTCAGATGATAGAAACTTTGGTGTGCTTTGCGGTCCATACCACTTCTTGAAAGCATCTATCATTTTCTTTCCATCTTTCTCATCGTCCATGTATCCACTCCATGTAATGTGGTGGAGAATACTAGAGATTCAACTAGACACCTCCTTACGGATTTTAATTTTTCTGAGTATGGACCGGTTAAACCATAGCTTTGACAGACTTCTGATTTTGGCATTTAAATTCATATCTGGATCACTGCTTCATGTCCTACACTCTTTAAAATGAAAACACTTAGTGTCACTATACAGTTCCTGTGACTATGGAGACCAATTATCGATCTGCACAGTCGAATATACATCACACTTCAAAGAAGATCTGGAGACCTCGTCTGAGATTGAGCATAGGCCTCATTGGTTCCACTGTGGCTGGTGGATGCGAACAAAGCACATCCAAAGTCCCTGATACTGATCATCACCATCCACCCCTAAACTTCAAGGCTATTTTTTTTCACTGTATACCTTTAAATTCACGTATCCTTATTTCAACCATACTACAATCTTAAAGGAACATTCGGCAGATTGAAAAACTAGTGAGTTAATCCAAATCCAGTAAAAAGTATCGTAGGTAGTCTAAAATACACATAATGCTCTCTATCTGGCAGCTTCTGCAACTGAACTTATTTTAAGACGTATCAGTTCCCGCAATTCCTCTGGATTCTAATGAGCGAAGTCACGAGGATGGCTAAGATGATGGGCAAGTCTGATTTTTTACAATTTCACCCAGACAGAGAAAGCTATCTAATACTAAAATAATATGTTAGACGCATCTGTCAAACTTCTTGACTTAACGTGCATAAATGATTTTGTGAATATATAATATCTACCCTTATTACACAAAAAAATATTTGAAAATGTTCGTATGTTAATGCATTTTGAGACTCGTTATGTGATCACAGAAGCGTTTTTTTCACTGAATTGGACTAGAGTAATGGATTTATGTTAAATTATGCAATTCAGAAAACGAGAAACAAATAACAGCAGCATGGGATGTCTTTGAGTTCAAATTTCAATATTTTTTTTTTATTTGAAGAATAACTGTAAAACGTTTTAGGCGTAAAATGTACTCGTATATTATGTAAAAAAAAATTCAAAGCAGTTTTAATTCAAACTGTATTAAAAAATGTATTGATTTTGTAATAATTATACACACTGAAAGGAGAGCTGCAAAATGTTTTTTTTAAATGTCGCCTCAAAAACCCTTATTTTTTTTAATTCATAAAGGTAGTATACAAGCGCCACAAGTTATATACAGATTGAATGGGGACTGTGATATGATCAAAAGCAGAATGACAATAAAAAATAAATAACAAAGCTATAATAAAATGGACAGTTCTGCAGATATTATTTTAATTGGAAAAAACACAATTATTATGACCAATAATGATGCTGGTTTATAAGTCTGATGAAACCGATTTCAAGAGCTATTTTCATTAGTTAGTTAATTCACCCAATAGCTGAAAGTCCGGAAATCACATTTAAAAAATAAGTTACAAATGGCAAACACATTGTTAAATTCAGATATCTCAATGAAATAAAGAGAACACCTCAAATCGACTGTAGCACACAGTCCTGAAATATTTGGTAAATATAACTTTTTACTTTAAGGAACTGAATGAAAAAATGTGTTCTTAAAAAGGAAAGTAAGAGCTATCGAAAAATACAGAGGATATATGTAAAAGTAAAATTTTCAAAGAGGGATAATATGAAAAAACTTTTCATACAATATGTTCAAAAACATTATCCAGAGAAGGCTTGAACCAATATCAAAAATCTGTGCTGCATAGACCATACAAATCGATAGAATATTTTCTCAGTTATTTTGTTTAATCTTTTTTACATGCGTACTCGTACATACATAAAATTTTCAACTCAATGCAAGCCAAAATCTGAGTTGATGATACGTATTAATTTTAAGATATTGTTTGATGTGATTATTACTGAACTAAATAAGGAATGATATTGTATTGTATTTCACTTTCATTGATAAAGTTCTATCTGTTTGATGTATTGCTCTGTGGCAATCTCTTTCAACCATTCAGAAAGATATTCATTATGACTTAAATTTAAAAAAACAAAATCCTTTAATTTTTTTAAATCTACAATAAGGTCGCCAGGTTGTACGGTATACAACAGAAGTGTAATGCAATATGATACTTTTATTTAAATCGAATACTTACAGATTTACGGAACGCTAGATATCTGCGTCCCACAGAAACATAATCTACCAAATTTGTCCAACTATCCAGTTTGGTTCAATGTCGATATAATTCGAGATCTCAAAAATAAAAACAAACTTCATAACAATTATCTTCAAAGCAGAAACCAGGCTGATTACTTAGAATACACGAGGCTGAGAGCCAAATTAAAAACTCAAATAAAACAATCGCGCCATGAGTATTTAGCCAAGATAGAGACCGACATCCGAAGAAACCATTCGAATCTTTGGAATCATGTAAAAAATAGAAAAACGAATAAAACTAGCTTCAAATCTATGAAACTGGGAGACAGTATAATCGAAGACCCCCAAAATATTGCAGAAAACTTTGCACAATATTTTCAATCAGTTTACCTAGATTCAGCGGCCAAATATGACATTAAAATTATATTAAACAGTTCGTCAGACAGCAGAAGCATATCGCTCCATTCCATTTCTAAGGAAGAAGTGTTGAAAAGCATAAACTCCTTGCAAACCGACAAAGCAATCGGACCAGATGGGTTATCAGCCGACATCTTCAAAGTCTGTGCGAAATACGTGTGTGATCCCATCTGCTACATATTTAACTTGAGCATAAATACCAATACATTTCCCGTAAGCTGGAAGACAACTAGGGTCTGCCCTATCTTCAAATCGGGAGACCCGTTAGACTCTCATAATTACAGACCTGTAGCTGTTCTCTCTTTGCTTCCAAAAATTTTCGAAACTGTACTGTGCAACCAATTGACCCACCAAGTAGCAACAAGACTTATTGGAAATCATCATGGCTTTTTGCCAAAACGATCGACTGTTACTAACTTTCTCTCTCTCACACAACAAATTGCGTCAAACTTAGACGAACTTTCACAAACGGACGTAATATATATAGACATTCAGAAAGCTTTCGACAAAGTTGATCACGATATATTACTTAAGAAAATGCACAAACTTGGCTTCAGCGATAATCTAATTGGATTATTTGTATCATACCTAAAAGAAAGATCTCAATACGTAACAATCCGTAACAAGTCTTCTGTGGAATTTATCGCAAGATCTGGTATACCACAAGGATCCAATTTAGGTCCCCTACTATTCCTCGTATTAATAGACGACATTCAAAATTCCATAAGTCACTCGACATGTTTATTGTTCGCTGACGACTTGAAAATTTTCAAAAAGATCAATTCACCTCACGACTGTGCACAGTTACAACAGGACCTAGACTCCCTAGTATCCTGAAGTGAGCAAAATCATCTTCTGTTCAACATTAATAAATGTGTCTGTGTATCTTATAGTCGATCGTTTTCACCAATCCACCATCAGTATACTATACAGGGAGCGGCACTAAACAGAGTTTCTGAATTCAAAGATTTGGGCGTAACCTTTGATGTCGGGCTCACGTTCGTTAACCATGTCTCACGTTTGATATCGGACTGTTAAAAACTACTCGGTTTTGTAATGAGAATATCAAGAGAATTTAACAGCACCGATATCCTCCGAAACTTATATAATTATCTAGTTATAACCAAATTAGAATATGCATCTACGGTTTGGGCTGCTCATCAGTTCAAATATAAAAACAATATAGAACAAATACAAAAAATAATCCTCAGATATCTATGGTACAGAACAAAGGGCGATAACCCAAAATATGCTCACCATGCCGAACTTCTCACGGTGTGTAACTATAGAAGCCTCGAAACAAGAAGGCAAGAATCCATTGCGATATTCCTAATAAAGGTTTTCCAAGGTTCCTTTAACTGTCCCGCGATTCTAGAAGCACTAAGTTTATATGTACCCAATAAATATAGCCGTGCAAAGAATCACCCTTTGTTCTACATACCAACTTACAGGATGAATATCATGGCTAAGCACTCAGTCACGCGTGGTATAGAGATATTGAACCAACTGAATGACACGGTTGATATATTCTCGGTACCGACTAGCAATATGAGAAGAATCCTGGCTGATATTATTCTTAACGAATAAGCTAACGCTAGAAGCAGACCTTCTTTGTGTAACAGGAGAAATCCGTGAAAAGTGGATAAAAAAAAAAAAAGAAAAAGGTATCGAGCCCGCATCTCCCAGGCTGAAAGACATCCTTTTTATTGTATTAAAAAAATTCTTTAAAATGGAAAAAATTAAGAATGAATGAAAATGTACATTAACTCATTGTATACATTTTACCTAAGGATTTATGTTTAAGGCTTTTGTCCATAATTTTTCTTAATAAATCCTTTTTCATTGACCCACCTTCAACCTGATATAAACAATAAATCCTTTTTCATTGACCCACCTTCAACCTGATATAAACAACGTAATCTTAACCGGACAGTAATTGAGTCATTATTATACGTTGTGAAACATTTATACCAATATTAAAATCGAGTACAATTTTGAAGTAAAATTTACATAAAAATAAAAATCATATTACACCGTCAGTGCCACGCCTCATATACTCGTATCGTTAGAGGGCAAGTTTAATTCAAGCGAGAGAAAGGCGAAAAAAATTGCAAATCGATTTTTAATTGACCCTCTAGAAAAGTCGCAGTGAAATAAAGTTGAAAATAATATTGTTTATCCCTGGTAAATAAAATGTCGTATTTTCGCGGCGATTTGAGCACGCAACATTTTCATGGGCGATTTATTTGAAGTAAGGCGGCAAAACCCCGAAATTTCACTTAAACCCGGTGCCCCATAAAAATAAATCGTTTGTAATCACACTGTACACATTCAATACGACCCGAAACGGGTTATTATGACCATTCGGGTAATTTAGTCGAAAATATTAAGCATAATCGGTTAAACCCCGACTAAATTAAGAAAGAAAATGCCGTATATGAGAGCGTAGTGTGCGGTCGCGTACAGCGCGATGCCAGACCGGCACTCAAAATTATTTAACGAAACCATTGTCACCTTTTTAATTAGAGAATCCAAGAAATTACCCTATAATAAGCATTTATTTAGATATTTAGCCTTTTAAAGGACTGTTTGTTTTTTTATTTATTTTACTCGCTTGAAACAGAACTGTTTATAAACGCTTTTAAATGTTTTATTCAAACACAAGAAAACCTAAGTGAAAACTGACTTATAATACTTTTTGATTTTTCTATTACCTTTTACGTATTTTTTTTCAAAAAAGTTGAATGAATCAAGCTGAATCAATTGGGAGTTATCAATAATGCATCAAACAGAATTAATTAAAAAAACAAACCCACACTTAATGACAAAAAATTTACTTCCATTTTTTTCAGAAAAGTAACAACACTGCATTAATAAAAACAATAAAGGAATAATATAACGCCGTTAAGAGCAAGCTTTCCTGAAAAAAAGCTATTACTCAATTTTTCAGTTCATTATAATTGACGTAAACAATATTAGAAAAAAGTAGTCATTACGGCCATTAGGTAAGGTACTTCCCCTTATCTCAATATATTCAGAAAACCATATGTGGTAAGAAAACCGCAAACTATTTACCAAAGGAAGACAAACAAAAAAACCTTTTTAGATCTTCCGGTACGTCATACTAATACATTCGGCTTTAAAAACTGTATTATATGCAGTTGTCGAAAATTTCACTACCAAGAATATGTAATGATCTCCCCTGCCGTTGTAACATAAGCTAAACAGCAGTAAGTACGTAAAAATAAAATGTATGATACATATTTCAACTTGTTTGGATTCAATGTATTTAAATTACTAGTACTTTGAGAAAGAATTAAGCATATATATTCACATTTAAATTTTATGCCTGACGTTTTATGAACTTAATTTTATTATAGCTGCAGTCCTAATATATTACTTGTTATTTTGACATAAATAATAACTGTTCATTGCTTTAAAAAGATCACATGTAAGAAGAAAAAAATATATGTTCTAACCACATCAGAAGAGCTGAAGTTGACGTCTGTAGCTTGTATAAACCTCCGCTTAAAGGCTTCCGTGACATTTGTTAACAATATCCCTCACGGAGTAATGTGGTATGCCACAGTTACAGTCGAGTTCCTCTTCCCATTTATACATCACGTGAGTACATCTGTAACATTCAGTGTTCAATCCAAATACAGTTGTCCAATTTAACTCACAAATTTCTCCATCGAATATTATTATTTCAGTTGTCCTGAATACAGTTATTAATAACAGTTGTCTGAGATACGTCGCTGAACAATTTCTATGAGGAAAAACCCAAGTAATCTAGTTATGAGAAAGTTGTGTTTGCATTTATTCATCTACCGATTTGAAAATGATGATTTATGTGTATTGTAGTGATTAATGCCACTTAACATTATTCAAGTTAGAATAAGGTTCAACACGTACATATCATCAAGCCGTATCCCTTGTGAGCTAGGCAGAGAGAAAAAAATCCAAACTCTTCTAAGTACACAACTTTCACCTCCATATTCATACATCTCTTTATGCACATGCTTCTATAAATCACACTTCTCACTTTGCCTTCTTTCAAAATTTGGTCCACATGATCTAAACACATTATATTTGATCTACCCCTGCCACGTATGTCTTACACTTCAAACTTGTGTACTGGTTTAGTAACTCTTTTGTCATTTATTCTCTCCAGATGTTCAAACGTTCCTCTATTTATTTTACTTACATCTATTTTATCCATGCTTTCATTTCTGATGTCTTCATTCCGCCTTCTTTCAAACATTGCCACTCCACAAATTTTCCTTAGTTCACGCATCTCCACAGCATTAATCTTACTTTTATCCTTCTTTTGCCAAGCCTAAGCTTCACTTCCATACATCAAGGTGGGCTACCAACACACTATTATATATTATCTTTTTACCTACTTAGATATAGAGTGATCTTAACATATTACATTCAATGCTCTGTTAACCTTATTCTCTTTCGCTACCTTTCTTTCAAAGTCCATTTTAACTCACCCATCATACGTAAACATCCTGCGTAAAGATAACAGAACTCATCAACCTACTCCAGTTTCTCCCAGTTAAACTATATATTTCACACACTTTTTACCAAACATATTTCTATAATCATTTATTCTCTTCGAATTCACTACATTAGTTTTGAAACCTTTAACTAGGAATCTTTCAATTAGCTCATTTATCATATCCCATAAATCGCCTTCATTTTCACAAGCGTATCCATACTATCCGCATACAAAAGTCCACACGCATGCATTTATTTCACTCATGCTTACGCCTCTCAAATCATATTTTCACAAGCGTATCCATACTATCCGCATACAAAAGTCCACACGCATGCATTTATTTCACTCATGCTTACGCCTCTCAAATCATATTTTAAACTGAGTATACATAAATATAGATAAAGTTCAGTAAGGAAACATTTTACGTGTTTCTTTGTGGAGTTGAAATTATTAAAGTATGTTTTTTCATTAAATTATATAGCCTCTGTGTGTAAAATGGCATAATAACCTTGAAATCCCAACATTTTACTATAAAGGATATTTCCGAGATAATATCACCCATACTTGATCAAGAGAAATAATATAATAAAATATTCATATAATATGTTTTATCCAAAAAACATTTTCTGACAGAATCGTCGTATATTCAAGGATAGGGTTATTTATATGGGACTAAAAAGATAACTCTTACAAATTACAGTTTTTTTTCGGTATAAAATAGTGTATGGATATTACGGAAAAGATCATCGCATGTCAAGATAGGTGTAAAGGGAGATATATTCTCTCTTCCTTCCCCAAAAAGGACAATTATTTTTGCAAGTATTATATATTTAATAATTAAATCTATTTGAAACTTAACTTAAATATTTTGAAACAATATCATGTGATTGAGAGCTTTTAATCTCTTAGCCCAATCTTACGAATACATAAAAAAATAGGTATCAAAGATTTATTCCTGGAAACAAAATCGAAGTATGTCTGCATTATATTTTATATATATCATTTCCATCTGGCTCGAAACTGTCCTGGAGGACTTAGAAATCATTTAACAAGTTTCGAACTAGAATTCGGAGAACCAAGGAATGTCAAAATAAGGAATATTGCGTGATGGATCGACTCTCGGTATCTGCGGTGAGGAGTAGTCCAAGCGACGCTTGATTTAGTGCTCGAAGAGGCCGGTATCTTGCAACGAAGAGGACTTGATTCGTGGAGTGACCAGTGCTTTCCAGGTGACAGAATTTCGAACGGAAATAATTAAATGCCTATGACACGACACAAAGGAGAATGCATTATTTATGTTCCTAATTCAGTGCTCGAAGAGCCCGGTGTCTCGCACCGAAGAGGGCTTGATTTGTGGAATTCCCAGTGCTTTCCAGGTGACAGAATTCTGCGTGGAAATAATTAAATTCTTATAACACACTAAGAAGGAGAATGTATTCTTTTAATTCTTAATATAAAATACTCCGACATTTCCGAAATTCTTAATTAACAATATTATTTTATTAACAGTGAGAAACAACGTTTAAATATTCTTTTTTATTTATTTCAGAATCATGCGACGACAAGAAATGTGATTATTACGGAATCTGCGAGATGGAAAGTCCAGGGAGGACGAGATGCGTGTGCCCAGGAAATTGTACTGATATTGACACAGATTCCAATCCAAGTACAAAGGTATTTATGTCATATTTAATTTGATATATTTTGACGTTACAAATTTTCAAAAAATATTTTATTGATAAAACTGACTTGTTGAATACGAAAACTCTTTTTTACATTGAAATATCAAGTCGTTAAAAAGTGTATTTAACCATTTTACTGCTGGACATATTTTTCAATACTATAAAACGTCAATATGTAGACTCTCAGCACTCTAACGGTTAATGATAAAATTAATCTTAATATCCTCAAGTTTTTTTCATTTTTAAGGAACAAAATGATTATCAAATATTTTCTACGTACAAAAGTCCATTTATGTTTCACGAAGTAAAATTTTCTTGGAATCGAAAGCATATAATTTTTTTCAATTCTGCTTCCGTAGATTTTGAAAATATATACATTTTTTAGTTAAAATATTGACCATCTACAAATAAAGTCAAACAAGCTTCAAACAGATTTTTTTTAATATTATCTTTTAAAACCATTGATTTTTAATATGAATCGATTTTGCTATCCTTAGTGACATGATTGTAATAAATAAACTCTTCCTTCAAGTATATTTTATTTGGATTGTTAAATCAATCTTGAGATCATTGATTTAAACTTATAATGGATGCAATACTTAATTTTGTATGCTTTCCTTAATTTATGTTAAGATAAGTGTTTTTTTCATATGTGTTCTTGTATTGTATTACTATTTTGTTCTATACAGTATAATTTGTCGAATGTATATCCCACCAAGAAAATTTCAAAGAGCCCCTTAAGTGAAAACCATACTAAAACCTGCAACCTCCAGATAGGAAGATAGGCATCTAACCCACTAGGTCACGGAGGTGATCAGTATTATCCTTAATCAATTAATAAGACTCTATACTTATCATATTTATCTTTGATTTATTAACTATCTATGGTAATTGCAAAATCTTAGTTATTAACATTTCGAAAACAATACTTGCTCTATGATGTTAAATACTCGTACAGCTCGAGCAACTTGATTTGGCAACAACACAAAACAAAAATGCCGATTTCCATAACCTGGTTGGTTAAACTTTCAGCGTCTTTCCGATCATGGACTAGCGCTACACTCAAACAGAGATTGTTTGGTGGCCTTTCATGCTCAACGCTCTTTTTTTTTTCATCGACATTTACTGTCCATGCAGTGAGACTGAAATAATTTACAAACCAATATTAGACTCGCTCCGTCCTTAGCATGCTTTAAGAATTTAGTCAGTAATGCAACGTGTTTCATTACAATTTTTTTCTTTCTTCTTCACCATCTCATCGTTTTCCTTTGATTGATGATATCTCACTTTATATGAAAAGAAATGTTCGGGTGATTGTCCATCTTTGTGGGTGTGTGCTCACCTACGTGTTCATGGATGTCGTGAGGGTGGATAGTCATTTGAATGTTTTGCGACCATTTCACTTGCTTCATTTACTTTTGTCTGGTTGGTTGAAAGAGATTACCACCTGTTTATAAGCCTGCTAGATTGTATTTGCAACAAAAGTGTTAGATAAATAAATAAAACTCTTGTCTTCTACCCGGAAGTTAAAGTAGGATTCCCAATTCCCAGTCGTGCAATAAGCTCGCTTATGTTAGTTTTATTGATACAACGAAATTGCCGTTTTCGGCACCGTTTTTACAAACTATGTTAACTATGCTCTTAAAAGCATCACTACTCGCAAATGGAATAACTTTGTTGAACGAACTTTCCGAGATTATTATTTCTATATTTCGATTAATTCGCTGAAGATTGAGTGAACTTTGCATACATAATAGAGCCATTTCATAGAAAGCGTGAGCAATTATTGCTCATATTGTTATTATATTTTAACTTTTATAAAACAATTTGTTTTTTTGCCTTTTCATTTTGTTTTGTGTACTTTAGCTAAACCTGTATCAAATGTAAAATAAAATAAGTAAATTAGTCAATACAATTAATTTTTGTAATATATTTCTACATTTTATAAACTTTAAACTGCATATCACTAGAACTGAGTTGGGCTAAGGTATATGTGTATGTGTATTGTAGGAACTCTCTTACAACCTTGTCAGATTGAAAAAAATGTATTACCTCGCAATATCATTTGAGGTTATCAACTCATATTTCAATAGTCTGGAGCTAACTCAGCTTATCTTGTTACACGTTTTTTGCAGGCCCATCTGGAAAATATTTCATTCCATAATGTTACAGCAAATTGTTTGTAAAACTCCTCCATAACAACAAAACGCAGATTGTACATCAGTTTGTGCATTTATAGACTTGCATTTTACTTGGACTATTGTAGTTTAAAGAGTAAAGTTAAATAGTTGTTCTTACCACAGATGAATTGAGTAAATGATATAGGATTTGCTTTGTTATTGTGTTGGGATCGTCTTATATTTTTTATTGTAAAAAAATTCTTACATCTCAATTCCGATTTTTATTTAATTTTTTTTTGTATTTATTTGAATCAGAAAGGTAATTTTAACCATTGAAAATAAAATGGCCTCTAGATATAAAACATATTAACATATTTGACAAATAGTTGGCTTCAATATTTATTACCTCTCACATTTTCACTCAAAACCAAATTATTTTAGATTTTTTTTCATACGCTTTTTGCATTACATCATTAAATCAATAATTGAATAAATTTATGGTTTCGGCTTACTCCTGACCTGAGCGAGAAATCCACTCGAGACCTTTATTTCTTTCGTTCGTTTCGACACATTAGTCTCGCACATAGGAATTTATGTATGATCATACAAAGGATCATCCTAGCTTAAGTGAGCCGGTCACATATTCCCAAATGTCTGTGTGAGATTACTCTGAAAGCCGAGCTAGTCAGTCAGATGTATCCCGCAGTGTCACAACACACCGGCCAGCGTCCGACAATATGCGAATCAAACAATATTTTCGAACATATTTTTCATCTCATAACTATTTTTTATTATTAAAAAATATATTCAATAAAAGAAATATTTTATATATTATTTATTGTTAAGGCTTTAACATTGTGGAGGTTTAAAAACATTGTAATTTGTTTTATCAAACACTTTTTATTCCACTTTATGTAAAGGTATAACCCTACCGGTTTCAAGGAGGTCACCTTATCATCAGGAGAGTCTTGTTTGTGCTCCCCTAATGATGAGGTGAAAACCTTGAAACCGGTAGGGTTATACCATTACATAAAGTGAAATAAACAGTGTGTGATAAAACCAATATTTATGTATATTCAAAATTTAACAGTTATTCCGGTAGTTTAAATGGCCGACGTTTTGATGGAGGCATTGCCTATATCCTGAGAGCAATGACAAAAATATTGGGAATTGTTTGTTTTGACATCGCTGTCAGAGTGAAGACAGTAACGCTTTCAAAACGTTGGCTATCATTTCAGTGAAATCAAAATAGAGAATACTCCGAAAAAATAGAGAATACTCCGAAAAAAAAACATCTAAAAGATTGTGATTTCGAAAACTAAATAAAGAAAATTCCCACGATATTCATCGGATGGACCAAGTAACGAGTTTTGAACTGAATATACTCGTTATTATGAAAAATACACGTATTTATGAACATTCAGCAAATTACTGTTTTTTCTTTCAGTGAAACGAAAAATGCAAGAAATGGAAAATAAAATATTATGTGTTATATCTAGCACTTTTCTAAAAGTAAACGGTTTGTTTGTTAAAATTTTGCTGTTATTATTATCCAAAAAGAAATAGCTCAAAGATATTTAAGATATTTCTAAAAATGTTGGCCCAAAATACTCAAGATATTTCAGGCCAGCCCGTTAGTTACTCTGGTGGAAAAGTGTTTTTTTTTTTGTTCTATATTTTTGTTGACTTTATTTTCTTGCAGGTGTTACAGTTTTCCAGAAAAATACTAAATAGGGCCTTTGGCAAAATTTTGAAAAATGGCGGACTAAGCTCTCTCTCAATCGATGAAAACTTTTATTTTGTAGGAGAGTTTAATATACTCGCATACTAGAAGGATTGGTGCAGCTCCAGCTTATTACGATTTTCCCCATGAACGTCAAAATATGATGTAATTTTACTAGATATCATAATCCATTGAAATATTCTAATGTTTCAATCACATCAAATCTTAAATTATGTTGTCCTTAATGTTTTCTACTTTAACATAATAATTGATAAAGAACATTTTTACTTATAATAAAGTTTACTTGGATTATTTCGGTGATTTACAAGCTCCTTCACTAAGCCTTTCTAATCACCAAACGTATGTCTTGTGGAAATATTGAGAGGACTGCTGACAGATATTGGAGGGTATCTATCTATCCTTAGCGGCCATATAATTGATATAAAGCTTTAGCCACTCGGGGGATTTTTCTCCACGCTGGTCGATCTCTCGCTATCTCTTCCCAGTCGCATTTCACACCAGCCTCCTAAGATGCTCTTAAATCATCTATCTTGGCCAACCAAGTGGCCTTTTTCCGTGTTGGTCTTGCATAATGATCTATGATGACCATGTTGATTAAGATCTGACAATATGAGCTATCCATACCAATATTTGCGACCTTGTGTGGCCAGTAATTAATGGTTGTCTATCTAGTTTTGGAATTTCTTCATTAAATCTATGTATTCTCAGTTTGGCATTCTAGAACAGAGCCTTACAGCTCAGCAACTGATCTGGCTCTATTTTGAATCTTTATTTAGATGCTTAAAATTATGACTTGTAATATTTTCTTACAAGTTTAAACATTTTAAATGTTTCAAATAACTTATTTTATTATTAAACTACTGAGAAGATTTTGGACATGCCGATAGAAAGCATTATCTTCGGGGCCATTAGTCATACCTCCAGGCTAACAACCACTGGAGTAGGCATGAAACTTGCAGTTCATCACGGCATGTGTTAACAATCGTATCTTACATGAAGAGACTACAGAACTCGAGTTTTATTTTCAGACAAAATCTATTAGACTGGGTCTTTTTTGTATTTTATTTTTGGTACCACCGAGAATTGAACCCGAAAACCCCTAATAAAAGTCAAGCGGTTTACCAACTAGGTCACGGGGTCGTCAATCTTATCTAGAAATATTTGTCGAACGGTCACCAGTATAACGAACGTTCTCTATTATACAAACGTTTATGACAATTCCACATTTTACATAATCCCATACTTCCTTAAAAATGGCTTGAAAATAAGCATTAAAAATAACCCCTTGTATTTCTGCTTATTATTATCTGTAGGGCTGGGGAGTAAGGAGAATACGGTCTGTATATTTTTAAGGGAGTCTTTTTTGGTAGTCTGTAAAAAGCAGTTATTCAAAAATAAGATTCCAGATTGAGCCATACTTAGAATTTCTCTTAGATCTCGGAGCTGCTAGTTAAATACTCTAACGTTATTTAAATATTACAACGGTCATATATCGTCTCGGAGCTGATTTGGCCACAGTTTTGTCATCCTGATGTTATTCTCGGGTGATAATGAAAAACAAATACTAAATTATCATCTAGTTAACGCAAGTAGTTATTTATGCTGACGAAATTATATTTCTAGAAAGTGTTTGTCAGAAAAATAGATGTGCATGCAATAAAACTATACTTTCATAAATTCTAGTAATGTTTATTTATTTTTCAAATTTTCATCGAGAAATTCAGTCTAACTTTAGAAATGTTGAAATTGTGCTCATTTACATCATGAACATTCTGTGAACCTCCTGATACATTTGAAGGAACACCCCCTCTGGCTATGCTGAACTGCAAATTTTAGATCGTAACTCCGTTTCTCTCTTTCCTTTGAATCATCTCAGATTAAAGCACACGAAACATTATTACATCGTCTTATTGTTGACTAAATTCACTATTTGATCTCCATTTTAGATATGTGTATGCCTTAGCAAGTCTAATGTATGGAAGTTTTTGATTAAATCATCGACATCATCAGCCGCTCTTTATCCACTTTAGGATGTATGCCTCCTTTTTTAAAGTTTTACAATTCTAAAATTCGGCCTTTCTGCTTTCAAAGTGCCAAAGGTAGTTTTTGTTTATCGTTAGATCAACCTAGTTATACTTTTGAGTGGTGAACTTTCTACCGCTTTAGTCACCCTAATCCGTTAGACTCGTATAATTATATTCTTGCACTGGAGCAAGCTTTAATGCCACCTCTTGCTGTATGATAACATTTTGTAGTATTTTTTATCAGTTTTTGTTATTTTGTTGTTTAAAATTACGACTTCCATTTTTCTGTCTACTTAAGTGAAGTATTACCATATATAATTTGTTAATACTCCTTCGACTTCGGCTAGTAAAGATTTTAATACTAGTATATGGATCATACCACACCAGCACCACACACCAAAAGCGTATATCGTCTTCTGTCTGTACTATAACGTCATTTGAGGATGCAGAGATCACAATGTTTAAACATTTATAACCAATTGTATTTATAAGCATGTTTTAAGGAAATCTTAAAATTATATTCTTTATTTAATAAAAAGTTTAGACTTTTACTTTGTGGAACTCTATATGAGAATATTTAACAGTAAAATGCTTTGTTGTTCCACTAATTATACTAGTGGAATAAAAAAGTAAGTTGATAAGTATTCTGAAAAAATCTAAGAACATTAAAATGAAATCCGTATTTTACTTTCTCTGTTTTTTTACATATTCACTGCAGTACGAAACATATGATGGTCATTTGATACCTTTACAATGAAAATAGTCAGATTTTTATCCAGATTCATTTGAACGAAATATTAAAATGTCTTGTTTCGTTTGAAGGTTCAGAAGAACCTCAAGTTTATTCCAGTTACTATTCTCAAAATGGATAATACGCCTTTCTTTATTTTTCTTACTAATCAAAAACTCACTCTAAAAAGGCAATCGTCTTCTTTTGCATTTCAAAAGGTGACTATCATGTTAGATATCGTTATCTTGTTAAAGCTACCCTGAAAATCAAAACAGTTTTCACCGCAAACCTCTTCCATAAGTTTTTTAACTTATTCCAAGACCACGATTATTTTCAATTTTATATTGGGTCAATAGAACACAAAATTTCAATAAAATCTAAATCAATTTAAGGCATAATCACAACGTTTTTGAAAGGGATTTTATGTTAAAATCAGAGTAATAATTTATTTGGAGACTATCGATAATCACATCCGGAACTTTGTGGAGGAAGACTATCGTTGTAAGAAGTAGACACGATGTTCATCATTTTAATTCTTATTTTAAGTTAATAATTAATAATATTTTCTTTATTTAGTTGCACCAGTTTATAAGTAAATAATTTGCTTATGTACCAGTCACTTGAAAAAACATGCTCTTTTTTATCTTCGATATTTGCTTATGCTTACTCTGTAGGCACAGTCTACTGTTTACATTATGTAAATATAAAAAAGGTCAAATTTCCCGTCAACAAATCTTTCGAACACTCCGCAAATACAGAGAAAAATAACATTCGTCCCTGCATGTGCATTTTTTTAAAGTTATGTACATTTTTATAACAATTTTATTTTCCCAGCCATTGTTAGTGACTAATAATTTAAGGTATTTCGCCGTTATTATACTTGTTCAGAAAGTAAATTTATTTTTGAGATTGTGATTCATTTCTGATAAAATAAAAATTGTTTACCACTTTTGATACATTTTTAAAACAGTTTTTGTTAAATTTAGATAAAACGGCGATCTGATAATAATAATAATAATTAAGATAAATGCGCTTTTATTTGGCCAAGTTAAGTAAGGTGAGCCGTTTTTTCTAGTATATGAGAATTATATTAATCTCCATAAGGTGAGTTTATAGAATCCACTTTAATTGCAATTTTCCATTTGGTGACAGCAAGTAACTAAGACGAGAAAGTTGTAAAGAAATTAATATTAAAATGAAAAAACACACATTAAAACTATTGATTATACTTGAATCAAATTCATTTCCGTGATGAAATTTTATTGATTGTTTAATTCCGGTACCTAAACCTAATTGTCTCTTTTTCAGTACTTAATAGATATTTTACAATTAACTGAGAAAACTTGTTATAATTATATTAATAAATAACACCATGAATGGCATAGTTTAAGCTTTCAAAGTAAAGACTAATGGGAAAATATATATTTGTTCCAGAATTAATAATAAATAGAAATTAGATTTTCCCATAAAAAACCCACTGAAATATGTTAAACCATTTGCAAATAGAATTGAAGAAACTTCAGTTTGCGGTTTTGTAGAACCGACCTTAATATAGTTTTACTCAAAATTTAGGATAAGGCTAAGAGAAATCGTTTAAATTACTAATATCATAAATATATTCATAATCCTGCAGATGATCATTAAGTGTTCAAATTTTAAAAGAAACGTATTGTTAACAAATAGGGCGTTTTTGTATCATAGATTAAAAGATATTTTAATAATTGAAAATTTGTACTCTTTTCAACTAATCATGAATAATGTTTAGAACACTGTTTGAATTTTTAAGGTATCGGAAGGAATCAGCTCAGAGTCTTCTTTGGTATGCGGCACTGATGGACAAACCTACGCCAGCTCTTGCCATCTGCGCAGTGCGGCCTGTCAACTGCAGATGAATATCTCGGTGGCCTACCACGGAGACTGCGGTAAGTGCCCTGCCCTGTTCTGTCCTGTCCTCCTATCTCCATCCCACCAGACACCTACTGACGTGATTTCACCAGACACAAAGCCTCGATGTCTACCTCGAGATACGTCTGACTGTTTAATGAACCGTAAAACAAGGATTTCAGTGAGTGATTTCATTTGGGAAAACCTTAAGAGAGTTGAATATTATTCAATTATATGTATGTAATATTTTTTTGTATATGGTCGTATCTTTTTAGAATAAAACTTCTTAATATGTGGGAGTTAAACTTTGATGTGCACAATGACTGAAAGCAGGCGAATTAATGTTGTAGAAATGCATGCACTGAGAAAAAAATACGGAATGACAATACATGGCAGAATACGAACAGTGATTTGGGATGAATGCAAAGTTAGGCTGATGTATTGATTAAGATGAAGATGAGCACTTTGAGATAGTTTGGGTACGAGAAATAAATTATAAAACAACTATACAATGCAAATGTGAGGGAAAGGCACGGTAGAGGAAGACTACGGAACGGATAGTTGGATTAAATTTATATTTTCAAAAAAGGAAAAGTGAGTATTCAGAAAAATCGTAGTAGTTGTATAAAAAGTTATATGGATGTGGAATATATGTTTTGAGATACGTAAATCTGACACTCTGTCGTCTCTGTCTCTCTCAACTAAAAACGGCGTGAGTGTATCTATGTAAAAATAAAAGTTGTAAAAAGAAGATAAAGAAACTAAAACCCTAGAAACTAAAAACGAATTGCAACATTAACTGTTCTCTCATTCAAGGTTTCTAATTTATAATGTATGAAAAATTACATTAGTTATACCATATATGTGTAAGGAAATAGAATGAAAAGATACAAAAAGTAAAAAGAACATTGTGGCTGAAAATTTCATGACTTTATACAAGACTAAACAACAGATCAAATGCATTCGTGTTTAAGATGCCGTAAGTAAACTTAAATAATCAATATTACTTTTAATACTCATTATCGCATAAGGAACTCGGAAAAATATTCGGTTAATAAATATATCCAGGAAAATATTTTGAATTTAATGTACAAAATTCTAAATAGCGTATGGCCAAAGGGAATTCTTAAAGAGGTTGGGTAGTTCAGATACCCATAAATAAAAAGATTATAAAAACATACAGCAAACTTAAATTATCCTGAAAGATTGAGGAAAATCATTTTTTTACTGTTTTAGTTAGAACTATTCATTATGGCATTACCTATACAAAAAATAGACTTTACAAGTAAAACTGGTCTTTATCAATAACCTAGTTTGCATAACTTTATAAATACCAAAAATTTTACTTCATACAGCATGTTAATTGATCTAAATTTTGAATTGTTTACTTTTCACATTACACACTCCAACTCAAATTTGATAGAAAAAGTTTTAAACAATTTGCCATAAACTTTTTAGTGCGTGTTATTCATTGAATAAGGGATTCGAAGATATTTTAAATTTGAACTCTTATTACGTTTACAATTGAAAATTGCTACAGTAAAATAACCTTTGCTAGAAAAAAAAATAATGATATTTCTTTGAATAACAAAACTTAAATTAGTTTCGTCACGCAAAACATCCCGTGATTTGTAATGTCAAATTATATTTCAACAATAATTTAGAAAACAATGAAGAAGACTATGGAATTTTATAAGAATTGTTCACGCAATTCATTTAAACAATTGCTTCTGAAATTAATATTTTCTTGTCGAGATATATACTATACTGAACTTTATTTAAATTCTTTGTCTAATTATTTATTATCAGATTGATATTACTATTGTAAAATTATATTTTAGGCTAAATGGTTTTCAACCAAATTGCCAAAAACGTTTACACGATACGATTTGGAAGATAATGCTAAATATTATTTTGTCCCTTTTTAATTATATAAAGGATACTTAACACGTTATATCCCGTTTCCGTGTTTTCACGTCATCGATACCTCTTCCAAAAAAGGCATATTACTGTAAACAATTCAATATTTAAACGATAGTGTCTTGATTACTAACATTGATAATACTATAAATAATGAAAATATGCATTAATTGATTTATGATGAAGATTCTGATGTCGCGTCATCAATTTGCAGTAGAGTCAGATCTTGAAGATTTTGACGTGTATAAGTAATTAAGATTTTGACGTGTAATTCCATAATATTCTCTTTCGTCGCTTAGGGGCATTCATATCGTCGTCATCGTTGCTGGACTTCGAAGTCAAGGATCCTTTTGCTGTTACAGTTGCAAAAGGGTCCTCGACTACGAGGTTAAGCAACGATGTACCTACGTTAATACAGTTGAAAAGTGAAGCTGTGCCGCCGAATTTATTTCAAGTGAGTGAGCCGTTGCACACCAGGAAACTCACCGGCCACCCTACTGTACAGTATTCGATAGCACACTGAATTAGGACGATCGGAACACTTCGGCATGTTTTCATTTTTTTGAAAGAATACATATGACTGAAGTCATAGGTATCCTTATTTATACCTTCGAATACTAGGTGGAAAAAATGAATATGTAATGACACCTTCGCTCTGTACTACTCCCTTTTAATGCAAGGGAAGGAGCACAGTGCGGGGTTCAAACCGGCGACCTTCCGCACGAAAGTACTGTGCGTTACCACGCGGGCATGCACCTTCATTTGGTACATTATTTGTCAAGTGATAAACACCGAATCCGATCAAAAGGAAATTATAATATAAAATATACAGATAAGCTTTTTATCAATTAAAAACAACTCATTTTACACTTAAATTATGATTCTTTTATAGTGTGAAGTTACAGATTGCCTTTTTAATATTGAATTATTTTCATTTATTATTTCGTGCATATACATTAACGATACGAGAAATATAAAATTACCAAACAAAAACAAGTCATTTTTTTACTTATAATCAATTATTTATTTTAAAGTATGGAAAATCAGTTCACCTCGTGGAATTAATATTTATCTAAAAGCACGATACAATGAATATCAAAAAGGAGCAAAACACTGGGGAGTATGAGTCAAATTTTCCCTATAATTAAATTCTTGCAGCTTCCGTGTTTAAAACCACCAAAACGGATAATGAAAATATCTCGGCTTAAACATCAGACACTCCTTCATTATAACATGCAACACTAGTTTCCAACAATAATTTATAGTTTTCTTGAACAGGGTATAAAAACTAGGCAGGGTATAAAAACTCAACAAAAGTCTATTAACTATAATAGATAAGCAAATAAACGTTTTTAATATTTTTTGTTCCATAAAGATAGCAACTATTAGCAAAATATTTGTGCAACAATTCGACTACAACATTTTTCAGATCTAAAATGAAAAATAAAAACATATGACGAAAAATCATATCACAGAAATATTTAACGGCTTTTTGTCAAATAATTGAGATATGAATGTCTCGAAAAGTAAATAGCTAGTTTTGACAGCTAATATATTATATTTATATACAATACAATAATTTACTTTTACACAATTGCAATATATATCTATGTACGACTACATATCAGAGACGCTTCCTAGCATCGTATCATTACGTTTTATATTGTTAATTTGGTTTTACATTATCGATGCTCCTATGGGCCATATGGAGGTCAGTAAATCACCTACACATCAACGTGGGTAGATCAAAAAAATAATCTCTTTAGATGGACGATTGGCGTAGATAATCTACCAATATGCATGTGTGGTGACTGACTATCAATATCGAATCTGATGGTTTATCCACTGAACTCCGTTATCTGCTCGGAAGAAGACCTGCTGAAAAGAAGCCCCATTTCCATCGTAATTGCATCTTTCTGAGCTAATAGGATATAGAGCTGGTGTTGTCGATACGATTGAAATGAAATATTGTTGAAATAATATGCTCTTAAATATTTTCAAAATTAACCAAATTGTTTTGTGTGACATTCCGATTTCACAAAAAAAGAATATACGTCTTTTACTAAGTTATTATAACTAAGGGACTTTCTAAATGACCACATTCCGGATGTGACCTTACCTCGTAATTCCTTCCACTCCCCAGAGATTTCCATTCTCAATGGCTAGATTCTGAATCTTACAAGTTTCTTTTATATCCACTACCGGTGAGAGATAAACAACTTTTACATTTTTCTATTTCATACATTTTTTCTTGCTTTTGACAAACATAAATTTTGTTCAAAGCTTAATGCTTAAGTTTCCACGCGAAATGTCCTTTTGACTCACTCAGGGGAAATATATTTTTATACTACTTCCAATATTTCACGCCAGTTTCCATATAGCTCGACATTTTTAAACTGGCGTCTGTGAAACAGCAATCGGTGTTGTTGCATATTGGATGTTTTCAAATTGAAAATAGGAGCCTCACTCACTCTGCTCGACCCTTTCGGCCTTGCGTGAATTGTTAATGTATCCCACATCCTTCTGTGTTCTCTGCAAAAGGGGAACATTTTTCTTTCCAAATTAGCGAGATTCCTCGCTGAGTGAGGAAGTTACTACTTTAAAGGTTCGGCCCTGTCAGGATTCGCTCAATACCGCAGCCAATCACGATGGTGACTTGCAAAACAATGAAAAATTGTGCTAGTAAACAACGCTCCCAGAATCCCTTAATTTGAAAAAGGCAATGAATCAAACACCAGCAAAACGCGTCGTCGTTTTTTGCAACTTTTGTAAGTGGTAGTTTGTTTCATTAATCAATTTCCCTATAATTTTTCTATTCTCGTGGTTTTCGTTAAATTATTTTCGTTAAATAATTCTGATATTTTTTTATAACAATAACTTTGTTTTTTTTTATAGAAATTGTTTAATCATGTTTTTTCATTATGTTAATCACCCAGTCCCAAATAATTTAAAACAAACTACCTAACTAGTCTGTCTCTGTGGTTGTTATAAAATCTTCAACATTGATGGATGAAATTGTCTGAGTTGACCCTAAAAACAGCCTTTGGACAGAATCGTGTTGTGACAGAATTTTTGGCCGACATTATTTTTAGCTGTTTTCATGTGACGCCAAATATTTATCTTCTTGTTTTTATTTTATTTTCAATTGATTTATTTTTTATTTATTCATTAATTTTACACATGACAAGAAATATACATAATTAGTGAAAATATGACAGATAATTTAATTTAGGTACACAATTTTAATGGATATGTGTTTGTTACCCTTCATTTGTCGAGTCCCCAGTAAACTAGGCTTTTGCCTATATCTCACTGAGGGCATATAGCATGAAAAAATAAATCGATACTTCTTTCCAATTTTTGATTATATAAAACACCGATTGATTGAATATTGTTTTTAATTGTTATTAAAACCGCACGCGGAGGCACCTTCCTTACCTTGGATGGATCGATTTTCTGTATCTGCGGTGAAGAATAGTCCATGCGACACTTTCTGGAGTGCCCAAAAAGCCCGATCTCTTACATCGAAGACGACTTGATTTACAGAACACCTAGTGCTATCCAGATAGCAGAGCTCTGGGAAGAAAAATTTGTGGCTGACACAAGAAGAAGAATTGTTATTAACAAAACTGTAATAAACCTTTCAGGTCGTTGATCAGTTGAAAAGTTTTACGATTTCACATCTTTTGATGTAACTGACACATGTTTCACAAGAAATGGTATTTTTAATATTTTATGAACGTTTTCATATTGAATATCACAGTCAACAGGCGTTGCCAATAATACGGCATAAGCTATAAGCACAAAATATTGAAAATATCTCAAATATTTTAAAGTTACTCCCATCTTCCAAGGTTTTATTTTTGTCATAACAGAGAAATACCCCATCTAAAAATTAAGAATAATAAAATAAAAAAGTGAATTGTAATACACCAAACATGTTCTGACCAATTAGTTAAACGTGAACTAACTGAGTGTTGTTTTATTTTATAGTTTTTCAAGTTATTAATATGATACAATTATTTTTATTTCTAAAATATTACTTAATATAATACATATATTATATCCAACACAAAAATAACAAATAAATGAAAAATAAGTTAAAATTCAATTTAAAGTATTGTAACAAATTATTAAAAATATCGAACAAGATTTTTTTTCTTTTACCATTTTTTCGGAGCCGTTATTTTCTCACATTTCTTGACGCGATCACAGTCGTCTGTTATTGAATCAAATTTTTTTCAAGTCAAATTTAATTTTTTTTTGGCTCCGATATGAAATCGAATCGACGATTTGAGCTGAAATTTAACGAACTACGTTTGATTTATAAAGATCAACTTTGTAAGAATTTCTGAGAAATCCAATGAGAAAATTTAATAATAAATTTTCCCTTAGTAAAAATATTTTTCTCGCTTTACGGATTGGGTTATGCTTAAACTCTGGTAATTAAGAGAAACTCCTCGAAAAGAAACGTTTTTCCTTATACTGAATCACCCGAACTTATAAAAAAAACTACAATGTAACTTTGACAGTTCAACGGCAAGCTATAAAAAATAATGTTTTTTGTTACTTTCATTAAAATAATTGAATGTTTAACGCTATCACAATGAAATGTTGATATTTTATTCAAAGCTAAAATATTCGCAATAAGATAAATGTTAGTTATGATATTCATGGTTTTTAATTTTTGTGTGTTTTTTTGCCAAATGTAGTCTAATCATTATCATTATCATCACCATCACTAATTAAGAATTTATCTCATGTCCCAAGCTTTTATTTTATATCACGTCATTTTCAATCTGGGTCGATTCACTGCTGGATGAAGTCTCCCCAAGTTGACTCCAAATAATTCGGTTTTTTGCTCGTTGGTGCCATGCGATGCTGCCAGATTTCATTAATCCAGTGTACCTTTGGTTTTTTTCTGGACCTCTTTGTGCCTCTTGGGTACCATTGGATTATTTCGGACGTCCATGGGGAATCTGACGTTCTGGCTACGTGTCCTGCCCATTGCCACTTCATTTTCTCACACACCTTTATTACGCCTGGTATCTTTGTTTTGTTGGGAATCCAGGTGTTTCATTCACGGTATCTTTTAGTATATTCCAACAAACATTTCTTCATGCTCCTTTGTGCAGTCTGGAGCTTTTGTGTGTTCTTTGCTGTGAGCGTCCATGTCTCATAGCCGTACGTAAATACTGAGAGAATACACTGGTTGTAGACCTCGCTTCAAAGATATTTGGAGATCACTTTTGAAGATGTTGTTCAAACGTCCCTATGAACTCCATGCTAGTTTTGTCCTTCTTACATATTCCTGGATAAGTTTCAGGAGCTTTCCATCTACAATTATTGGTTTTGGGGTAACAAAACTGTTCATCATATATTTTGTTTTTGATATATTCATTTTCAAACCAACTTCTTTACTGACCTCAGCCAACTCCTGCAGTTGGTGCTATAGATCATTTGGATTTTGTAAGAATATAACAATATCGTCTGCAAATCTCAAATGGCTCAGATATTTTCCATCGATCACCAGGCCTTTATTGTCCTGTTCCAATTTACTGAAAACATATTCAAGTGTAGCTGTGAATAATTTTGGGGAAATAGTATCTCCTTGACAAACTCCCTTATCAATTTGGAAAGTTTCAGAGGATTTGGGGAGATGTATTTTTGCTGTTACATTATTATTGATGTTATTGGACAACCTAATATGTGCCCTCTTAATACCTTGTGTGTTTAGGGCTTCTAGTATGGCAACTTTTTTAACTGAGTCAAAGGCCATTTCGTAGTCTACAAAGGACTACTTGGGAAATAGTATAGAAGAAGTTCGTATTCTTAACATCATTATATTATTTCCATGGTACTGAAACCCTTACTGAATCCAGCTCGTTCTGGTGGCTGGTTCGTATCAAAAGTTGTCGAGAATCGTTTGGTTAAGATCATGGTAAATATTTTGCACAGGGTAGGTAACAAGCTGATCGAACCGTAGTTCTCAAGACCATCTTTATCGCCTTTCTTATGGAGAAGTATTATGGTTGAAGATTTCGATCTTTTAGAATGTATTTTTCCAGAAGGCACTTGTTGAAAAGTGTTGGTAAGATGGTATCTACTTCCCTACCTGTTGGTTTTAGGTAATTAATGGACCAACCGTTGGTACAAGTAGCCTTCCCGGATTTCATGCCGTTGATTGCATTTCTGATTGATATTTTTTATATAAATATTATTGAATTTAAAATTAATGAATCATAAACTTCACTTTAAATAAATTTGATTAAGAATACTTTTTATTAAATTGAAAAAGGGAATATTTGATGGAACCTTATTTTTTTAAGCTTAAAAACAGTTAAATCCCTTCGCGTGACCTTTACTATTTTATGTACATATTAATTTAATTTACATTCCTTCAACGAGAATTATTTAAATAGACTTCTACAAATATACATAATAATAATCAAACTTTACACAAACCATATATAAAGTTTAGTTTTTATGATCTGGCGCATTTCACTCGTTTAACTCACGCTAACCAAACATTGTAAAAGTTAACATCGAAACAAATATTACTAGTTTGGGAATATTTAGGAAAACAAAAATATCGTATGATTATAAACTTCTCTTAATATAAAATCTTGCCCTTGGTGACTTCATATACAAATTAAAGAGTTTTATTTAATATACATATTTAAATGGTTTACGACAGCTTTAAATAGTATACGTAGGGCTAAACATACTTTACACTAAGGTTTAAATTACACACCTCAAATTATAAAAATCTTTATAACTAAGGATTTAACTTAATTTTGTGATTTGCCTTAATCACAGTCATAGCCTTACTTAAGATGTTAGCATAAATATTTCATATTCTGCATGATAATTCATGAAATTCCTTTATCTAAGAAGAGAAAAAATCGTTTTGAATTTTCACATTACTGATAAAAATACATTTCCAAACTACAATTTCCATACGATACAAAAGCGATTCAGATTCTCATATGAAATACTTTTAATTTTCAAATATTTTGGTAATCTTCAGGTGACAAGTTTTATTCAGCGGCAGTCAAATGAAACAGTAAATCAATCAAAATGAATATGTCATTTTATACATATAGATCAGATGTTTTAAATAGAACACAATATTAAGGCAATACTGTAACAGTCTTATTATTGCAACACATTAACGTTAATCAAAACTTTATGGGAAACAATAATGGCATTACATAATTTTATTGACAAAAATCAGAATTAAGGCAATTTCGCATTTAAATCTTATATCAAAAGTAAATATTTGGCGTCTCACGTTGAAATATATATTTTAAGTATGTCAAGTTATTTTTATTAACTAAAACTAATAAAAGGCAGGGGACAACAGAAAAAAAATAGTTGTATCAAGTTAATGAAATGTTGATAGAAGTAAAGGTAAAGATTTAGTGATATACAAGCGCCCTCTCCTCTATATCTATCTCAACAAAGATATAGCGTTATGATATGTATGTACTTCAATATATTATAGTATTTATTCATATTGTAGAATACCACATTTAAAATATGATAAGTATCAATATTTAAAAAATACATACATATAAATTTACTATGCATGCTGGGATAAATACAGAGATTTAACGATTTTCATTGATGTAAGAAATTGATATTTGTTTTTTTTACTAAGGACTTGTATAATCTTACATTACTTTTTCTTTGGCGTCGTTCTCATCACCATCATCTGGAACTAAGATGAAATCCACTATTGGTTCAAAAAATCATCCCGGTCCACGTTGTTTTGTATTCAAAGTGCGATGTCAACATGTCCACAAGAAATTTTCATGACTATATTTGATTTCATAGTTTCTGTTTTTTTTATGAAATCAAAGAAATAATTTTCAAATACCATTTTATTTCATTGTTTATATGTATTTTCTAAAAGTTAGCATTATTTTTCAAACAAATTTATCTATTCTTACATATATTTTTCCTCAGTAGCTGTAGTAAATCCATTTATATTCTACAAAAATTCTCATTTTGATGTAGATCGAGAAAAGGTATTGCGTTACGAGTCACATCTCCAAAATTTTTTGAAGCGTTGCTTGGGAATCTGGGTGGGAGGGGAGAAAGCACGGTAGAGATTGTTGGGATAGAAATACGAGGAGAAATGCAAGAAATCTGACCTTTATTTTTTGCCCACTGGCCGAGACATTTTAGGGAAATATCTCATCTTAAAACAAAACGAGAAATAAACTCTATTTACTGAAGTGTATTGAGAATTTAGTTTAATTTGTCTCTCTCCAGATGTTTATTCAAAGAAACTTCCTATCGCCACTTTTTAGCAGTGTTTTTAGGCATTGTTGTCGTATTCAGTGAGTTTAAATGATGATCGACTTTTCCAACGCATTGCTGCTTTCGTCCTTGAGATGATATCAAAAAACATTTCCGAATTCGTAATTTTAGTCAATTCAATATGGCAACCACTCCAAAAAATATATTAAACTAAAGTAAAACAGGCATTTTTCAAGGTTCAAGCACACATTCTTACCATCAGTACATTTCATTCAGCAGAAAAAATGCGCGTCAGTGCATCCACCCAGATTCTAACCATAAACGCCTGAATGTTAATCCAGCACGCTACATGAAAAATATTACCAATTAATAATCGACACCTTTTTCAGACACAACGTTCAGATATTCTTTGGAATTTTTAGATTCATACTTATTTTTAATGAATGCATTAACTCGCTGTATCTCAAAATCGAAATTATATAAAATAATATAAATACTTTTATAGTTTTAAAATTTATATTCTTAGATTTGCTATTTGGTATATTTAAAATATAAAAAAGGTCATTCTCAAATTGGCCTATATAACAATGTTCTAGAGACATACAACATATTGCCATGGAAATAAATACTCGTAGAACAAGCAGGTGATTACACTTTTAGAAAAGAGTGCAAACAATACGTTACACAATAAAAACTATTCAGGTATGAATATCAAGTTCATTTCGATAGGAGACTAACAACCTAAATATATATGCTTCTTATATCAATAGAAGATTGACAACCAAAAATAACGTACACCTAATTGGAATAATAAGGCTAATAACCCAAATTAATATACGTCTTATAATGATGGAAGACCAACAATCCAAATATATACCATATATGCATCTTAATTCGATAAAAGATCAACAACCCAGACTAACGTACCTCTTTTATCAATAATAAAGCTAACAATTCAAATTAATATGCGTCTTATTTCAACAAAGAACTAACAACCCTAAATAACATGCATAATTTTCAAGAGAAGACCTACTACCCAATTATATACGTATATTTTTTCATTAGAAGATCAACAAGTCAAATATTCGAGTATAAGAGTCCTCTTTCAATATTAGACCATCAACTCAAAATAACATGCATATTTTTCAAGAGAAGACCTACTACCCAAATTATATACGTATATTTTTTCATTAGAAGATCAACAAGCCAAATATTCGAGTATAAGATTCCTTTTTCAATATAAGACTATCAACTCAAAATAGCATGCACCTTTTTCAAGAGAAGACCTAGACTCTTCATTACATTAAACAAATTTTCTGAAAAAAATTTAGAAAACATCTTTATACTCGTATTGCCAAGAATAGTTTCTCTGGAACTCCATTGATATACACAATAAAATTCTAAGAGAAACACAATATTTTGACAGAAACCCTCGTCGGGCGGACGTATTCAATTATAAATAGTTGAAGGTGAGGAGGAATATTCCTCCTTGGCCTGATTTAACTACTAATTCAAACAGGCCATCCGGCCAATCCTGAAATTTGTATGCAGTGCACAGCTTGCCAGATTTCTTAATCACGTGATCTGGCCCAATCCCTCACGTCAAATTTTAATCTGCTAGCGACAAATGGCCCCCCTGGCGGACTGCTCAAGAATTAATTTTCATTACGTGCCCGGCGCAACTTGTGGACATTCTAGCCCCGGATTTTCTACCCAAAGAGTTACCGGAGACCTGATTTTCAGAGAATAAATATTGTTTTAGGTAAAAGGTTATAAGATTTTAATTATTCTTCGTATTAGAATTCCGTAAATATGAGTATTCAACGAAATTCATATTTGTTTCCCTAGGGTCCTGGGTTATGAGAAAGGTAAATGTAATGTTTGCAGGAGAACTGAACGTGTCGATTTTATTCGAGAATTCAATTAAAAGGTACAATACAATTTCATTTCAAGTGGTCATTATTAAAAATTAAAGTAAATACTCAAGTAACTTCAATGATAAAACTTTAAAAACTGTATTAGGATACAGATATACATATTATGCATGGAAATTTTTAGCACAATCAGCTGAAAAATATTTAGAAAATAAAAAATCAACATTTGTATATTATTGAACAAATAAATAAAGAATAAAAATATATTAATTTTATTATTTATTTATTAAGAAAGACTTCCTTGACAAATTAGCAATGCCAGCATAACTCACTGCTTATGTTTTTTTTTTTAATATTGTTGTAAGGTACGTTGTATCGTTGATGAAATAAATACGTGGAAGTCGTAGTCGAGGACAACCGACAATAGTGTAGTTGGACCAAGTAGACGAAATTTTAAATGAATGAAATATAAGAATTAAGGGAAACAGAGGAGATTATATGAGAAGATTTATGGAATGAAGGAGGCGAATATAATATGTTGTCATAGGAAAGATTGGCGCTTTGTCATCTGGATCTACTCCAACAGGGAAATGTGTAATGGTATATATGAATGTATTATTTAATTAAATACTTCGAAGAATTCATATCTTATATATGTTTTAATTTATTATTTATAGTTAAGGCATTAACATTGTGGATGTTTAAATACATTGTAATTTGTTTTATCCAATACTGTTTATTCCACTTTTTGTAACGGTATAACCCTACCGGTTTTAAGACTTTCATCTCATCATTAGGGAAACACAAACAAGACTTGGCTGTGCTCCCCTAATGATGAGGTAAAAGCTTTGAAACCGGTAGGGTTATACCGTTACAAAAAATGGAATAAACAGTGTTTGATAAAACAAATTACAATAAGTTTTAATTTCATTATTTTCATAATATAGAGTTAGTTGCAGAATATAATTTGCAAATACCGATACCATTTTATAATAATGTATAAATACTTAAAGGTTTTTTCAAACTCTTCAAAACTTTTGCCAGCTTTTTATTAATTATTATGTTATTTAGTTGAGTTAGAATCATGATATTATAATCACATTAATTTTTCAAACATCCGAAGCTCTAGAAGTATCTATCTATAATATATAATTATAATTTAATAATAAAACTCCTAACATTGCTTACTTTAAAAATCTACCTTAAGTAGAGTTTCTATGTTTGTAAAGATACTCTATGAGTTTTTGTAGATAATAAATAAATAAAGATATATATTTTTTTATTTAATATGTAATCTCTTGTAAAATTCCGTCAAAAAAATGTATCAATTAAATACAATAAACTCATTTTAAACTCGTATTTTGTTGATACTTAATGGGGAAATTTTTTTAAATATCATTTATGAAAGTACTTTTTTACTTATTTTCATATCAGAACAAAAATCATCGTTGCAATCCAAAATGACACGTTTTTAATATAACATTTAAGCTCGATCAACAAATCGAGCAAAAAAATTTAGACAGCCTGTATATCCATTATATTTATGTAATTCACCATAAACGTTTCTTTTCTGCCAAAACAAAGGTTTTTGTTAAAGTTTTTATTTTTTAACTTATCATTTTAATACAAGTTGTTACATTCAATACGTGAATCATTTCGGCGTTCATAATAACGATCTCACATTGGAGTGGTATAACACGACTTTCAAATAAAAAGCAAAAAAAATCCCTTAAATGTATTTGCAACGTTTTTGTTTTTTAACGTGGCATTAACAACCAAGGCGTTATATTGAATGCGTGAATCACTTAGGTGTTCATAAAAATGATCACACACAGAAGTGCTATAACACGGCTGTCAAATAAAAAGTTTAAAAAACACCTCTGAAGTGTAATTTTTCAACAATATGAGTCGGTTTATACTCGCCTAATAGTATCCACATAAGCCGCGGCCGGCATAAATCAAACTCGGGCCCAGGACACATATGCTAGCCTCTAATTCCTTGAATTATTATCGGGAATTTATTCCCTAAATTATTACTTACAATATTACACTGGGAGCTTCGATAGTACTTAATTCTAAACTTTGACGTATCTTGTCCTATATCCATTTTTAAGTTTTCACGAAAACTTAATACAATTTTGGAAAAAACCTTAAGAAGTGTCATAGCTACAATAATTAAATAATAAAAGGGAGAGGAGTAAAAATCCTAAAAATAATAGATTATACGTTATAATGTGCACGTGCGTGGCAGAAGCTAAACATATACCATATATGCCAGGTTAAAAAAATAGATATCCGTTCTCTCTGCCTACTCCAATAGGGGCATAGTATGATGATGACGATAACCTTTACTTTCTTATGAAGATGTTATTATGTGAAAACGTTTCAATAATACACGGAGATTTCCGGATGTAAGTGAAACGTTCTACCACCAAGTCATGGATTAATGAATTAATTAATTCCCATTACCCATGACGACTATAATTAAAGGTACAATACAAAGTGGGTGATCAGGGTACTTGACGATGGTGCCACTAATGATGACTATGTAACCCAATTAATGATAGACCTATCCTGTTACATACAGAGCAAGGAGCTTCAGTACTTATATCTTGACTGTTTCTTTTTCCCCCATTGGTTCCCTGATAATGAGCAACCGATCTACGCCATTTGGCTCCATATGCTGCTGTTTGCTCCCAGTTGTGCTGAGCATTAATATTTTTTAGCGTCTCAGAATATACGTCCTTTCATCTCTTGCTCTGCCCAACGTGCTTTCTTCTGCATTTTGTCTCTTCACTAAAGAAGGGTTTTCTTGGAAGTCTTTATTCAAGCATGCAAGCTACGCATCTAGGCCAACGCAGGTAAGAAAGCGACACCGGAATCTAGATACTACAGCAGTTTGCTCTTAAAATTACGTCATTTGATACTCTATGGTACCATCGAATCTTTCGAATCGAATCGGATTAATATAGTGGCATTCATAGTATATCTTCTGTGACATAAGGAATATTCTTGAAGCCATACTTTGTACATAAGTAGAATTTATTTCATTTTTATCATATCTGCTCTGAAGACTTGGGGTTATCGACATCAAAGGATATACATACAATTAAAAGGTTATTTATAATTTTACTATAACTAAATTTAATACTCCAAATATTGTAACATACAATTAATTATCCACATAACTTTTATTGACAATTCATGTTAATATCTAAAAAAAGCTTTGAAATAATTCAATACATATTAGGGACTTCGTTGTGCATTTAACCATCTCAAAAACAAAGAAAAATTATGACTTTGTTCATATGTACTATTTTTCTCCTATAATATATTATTTGAATAAATATATAAATAAATAAATACAGGTTTATTGATAGCAACATAGTATGTGCATAATACATTTAGTCACATTTCAAGAACACATTAAAAAACAGAAGCTATCAAAATGTCTGAGCTCATCTAATAATATCCCCCCGGCCAAGATATACCCCACCAATATAGGGCAAGCCCAGCCACGGGGACACCGGATGTTTTTCAGTCCACACCCTTGAACACGTAGAACAAGAAGATAAAAAAACACAGAAAATAAATAGATGACAAAAAAAAATACATTCAAGAGAGAAGACAATAAAAGGCCCGGGCTCATCCAACAAACATTTCCCCGGCCGAGATACACCCCACCAATGTAGAGCGAGCCCGACCGCAAGGGCATCGGGGGGCTTCCATCCCACACCCCCGCATATCTAGATTAAAGAATAAATAAAAAATAAAAAAACGTATGGCAGAAAACAAAATAAAAAGTAAACCCACATATACCACCTCAGGTTAACTGTCAGCAAGAACTAAAAAAAGAAAAGCCTCAAAGGAGTCCCAATTTTATAAAATCACAAATGGGAAATGAAATAGTTGAAACAACATTGAAATAGTTAGGCAGTAATACATTTAATAGTTAAGCAGTTTTAAAATAATGAATGAGAAGATAACGCACAAACACATACGCACAATCCCCGATTCACCACCAGCGAAAAGAAAGAAAAAGCAAATAAGAGACCTATTAACCACTGAGAAACCCATTAACCACCCAGAAGATAACACTTTAGAGCATCTCTGAAGGTACAACTACTATATTCACCCACTCCTTCAAGGCCTGTGGCAACTCATTCCAGCATTTGCTGGCTGAGTATGAGAAGGATCCTTTGAATAGTGTTAGATTATGGTTTGAGATAAGTAAGAAAGTTTAATGCACATAAACACATCTTATCACACCACTTTTCTGTCTGAGTAAATAGAATAGAGATAGGATGGAGATCCAGACATTTCGATCGCTATATAGATCTTGCGCCTACTCAATTAAAAAATTAATTAAATTTTTTCTCAAATATTATTTTCATTTGCCTATAGATAATGTGACAAAATAATACGTGACTTATATTTTTTGTGATTCACTGCGTTTTCACTTGAAAAAATAACATTGGTGTCTGGATGTGAATAATTTGAGCACGTTTTTACTTGAATTCTCGCCCATAGTTCATTGTTCCTTCAATTTTTTATCGAATTTCAATGTTGTCAGCTTTTTTTGAAATATCAACTTAAAAGTTATTAATTACATCAGCTTTTCAAGTGCAGGACTCGAATCAATCATTATTATCATTATTTAATTCGAAATCTAAATAACTTTTTCTTAAATTATTATTATTAATTTGGATGGAGATACAGCAATATGTTTCAAAATGATGTAATGTTTTATTCAGCTACCGAAAACGAGAAGCCCTTTCTTCTAAATCCCCCTCGCTCCCACCTTCAATATTTTTTCAGGAGTGAAAGAATTATCAAGTGCCAGGTGTATTTGAGACCATGAAAGCTGAAATATTTCTATATAATATTACGAATGAAATTCACCACGTTATATCTAAGGAAAACATACTTAGACGTATTCACATCTTCGCAGCGTGAGATTTATTTCCTTCTATGAAATAAAAATATTAAATAAAATATATTTTGAAAGTCTGGTGGAGTTGTTGCTACTTCATTATCTCGGTTGTTTTTTCGGGTTACTAAATTTTCAATAAACTTTTGTCCTTTAATAGTAATTTTCTACACTTGTTATACCCACATCATATTCCCTTATACTCCAAAATTCTCCTTTACATTATTTCAAGATAATTTACATTATTCAAAACAGTGTCGACATACGAGGGCTCTTAAACTAATTTATATATTATTTATAGTTAAGGCATTAACATTGTGTAGGTTTAAAGGCATTGTTATTTGTTTTTATCAAACACTGTTAATTCCACCTTTTGTAATGGTATAACCATACCGGTTTCAAAGCTTTCACCTCACTCTGATGATGAGTAAATACCGGTAGTGTTATACCGTTACAAAAAGTAGAATAAACAGTGTTTTATAAAATCAAATTACAAATCATTTAAATATTTTGATTTCTAGCTTACTATTTAATAACAGATTCATTCATTTACTTTCGAGACCAAATTCTATATTTTTTCTCGTCTTTCCTTTAAATGATAATCAACAAAACATCAATAAGAATTTTAATATTAAATACCTGTGAAACTTTGGTAATAAAAATCAAACCCGAGGATATATAATATTTTTTAAAGAAATGTTCTGCACAATAAACGTTAAACTGTTTTCAATGTTGATACCCAGAAATACAGGATATAAAAATAAGTTTAAGTTAAACAATACTCAAAGTAGTTCAGCCTTAATCAAAGCATGCAGGTTAAGATAAGTGGAGTACTTAAAAATAATTCAAAGCATCGAGAGCTTAAATTAGATATTCAGGATACCTTATAGATAGCCGAGGCTTTAATAGATGAATGATGGGATAATATTTAGATACCTTTGGCGTTATCTTATAAAGCGAGCTGGTGTGGGAAAAAGAGTCTGATAAAAAGTAACCCTTCAGCCTAAATCCCTCAAAGGACCGTCATATTAGAGATGATGATGATTGTAAGGCCAACACTGTCCAACTCCACCCTAACATAACAAAAAAATTTGTTAAATAACTTACGAGCACGTTTGTTCTATATTTTTTTTAATCAAAATATCTACACCCCTTTTAATTGCCTTTTTTATGATAATTCCTTTCAATTGAAGATTTTTGAACACAATTGTTAATATTGACATACTCGTAGATAAAGAATGATTTAAAAATCGAATGAAAACCGTTTAAAAATTGAATTTTTATTACCAGTCGTGTCACGCGTGGATTAAATACACATGAAATAAATTAGACAATTTTCCCAACGTGTATGTTTTTTTCGAACAATCCGATTCTATCAAAATGCAATGTCGCTCAAGCGACACACGATTAATAGCAATTAAATGCTGATTTACAACCGTTTCATTTTGCCCGATCTCGATATTGAACAACATCGCTTATCGTGAAATGTCATTTCAGAATATTTCAGGGGAATTTTAAACGGTATGATTAAATGGTTGTTTTCAGACCGATAATTTTACGCACGATATATTATTTATTCTTTAAAGCTGAAAAATGTAAAAAAAATTTAATAGAACAGTTTTCAACAGATTTGTCACTCAAAGAGGGCTTGCATAGTTACGAAAAATTTTCAACTTCCGATTGACTTTCGATTTGACGACATTCGTGGCTTAGTTAGTAAGATGCTGGTCTTATAAGCGGAAGTATTGGATTTGATTCCCGATGCCACCCAAAAAAAATATTTAAAGAAGAGTTTCAGTCGGGCTAAAGAGTTCACATAATGGCAATACTTGCACGCCCGAGGGTTTACCTGTCAACGTACGGTAGTATTTCCAACATATACGATAGTGAACTGTGAGTTACTTGTCTATTCCATTGGTTCTTAACCCGAAGGTTCGATTACTGGAGCCGAAAAAAATACTGTCTTCCAGTCAAGCTCTTCAACATGCCCGCATCACCGATTCGGATCCAAATTGGTGATACGTATATGTTGAATGGTATTATACTTATTTAGAAATTAATAAATCTCTCATAAAAGTTCATCATAAAAACTCTTTTAATTACATGTCCTTGGTAAGATACAAGCTAAAGCCTAGTTTACTGGGGACACGACAAATGAAAGACAACATACCCAGATCCATTAAAATTGTGTGTTCACGTTAAACTTCCGGTTTTTTTTTCACAAATTATATATTTATAAAATTTCTTATCATATATAAATAAATTAAATAGATAAATAAACATATTTCATGTAATTCAGCCTACTCCACATATTGTATTACACTTTCGTAATATACAGTATAGCGTGGTGGACTTATTGCTACATAACTATTTATTCCTACTCACCAGAAATATGTCATATAAACCTAGAGATTAAACCAGACTAGAATCTTTTAAAAAAAAACTAGGTTCCAACGGGAACCAAACCCGTAATTCCCGGGCTAGAATACAAACGTCTTACCAACTCCTCCTTACATAATCGGGCAGTCTTACATAATTTACTCGATCCACTTAAAATAAAATGTGTTTCATGCCTTAGAATGCGACTGACTTTAAAAAAACTTGGAAAACGGGAGACACTGAATTATTTCACACACATTTGTTTGATTTTCTATTCCTATATTAGCAACTTCAGCATTAATAATTTTCCGTCATAACGACAAACACTAAGTCATACTACATGAGAACGCAACTGCAAAAGAACAAGTGGAATATCTTGTAAATAATTAATTTCTATCACATAAGTTTATCAAACAGCACGTCTAGGATCTCACAAACTACCGTAGAGGTAGAGAATGTGGCATGGAGACCCGATGCAAACTTGAAACAACTCTTGATATCAAACGGATATAATTTACACTTCATCAAATATCTAGACCAGAGTACTGTGGATTACCGTAGTTAAACTTCATTTATCTCTGGATACGGACGATTAAGGCAAACAACGGAACATAAATGCAGTTTGACAGTAAAATAACAATCTAAGGAGCAACACTACAGACTGTGAGATGCTTGAATGATCGCTTAATACATTGTTGGTGTTACAGAAAATACTGAAAAATAACTATTGTTTTCTTACATCGATAATTTATTTATTCTTCTTTCATTCTTGTCCGTTGGATCCGGTAAACAGGAATGTGATTAATTGCTTATATTGACTTATACCCTTCTACAGAACCAAAGACACCTTCTATGTAATATCAAGGCATATAAAAAGGTTTTTTTTTTATCCATTTACATATATTTATAAGCTGTCACCTCGCTTTAGCTCTGGCAAGATTGACTTGGATAAATCTGTTTGATATTCGATCATCTGCCATTCTCAACACATCGCCAAACTGAGATATTTTAATGAATAATTTACTTAAGCAAAAAAGCCACATTTTTTACCTAAATGGATCATATTGATTATTTTTATCAAGATTATCTGATCTGTGACAGTACTATATTATATTGCACTTCCGATGTATACAGTACAGACTGGTAGGCTATTTGCTATGTGGTAATCTCTATCAAACCAAAGTTCTTACCTATTTGACAAGAATGTTATAATAATAATCCGTTCAGAATGAAAAGAAAATCGTTTACTTAAATCTACAATTATCAATTGAAGTTTCTAATTTTAATAAGAAATTTTAAATACAAACATGTAAAAGTTTTTTTTTTTTAAACTTTAACATTCGTATCACTCACGATTAGCTTGTAATACACCTCGTCATGCATATACCCCATATGATTAAAGGATTTTCATTTTTCTTTCTTTGAGAGTCTTATAAAATATTTTGAAAATTGCTCGGTCATGCTTCGTTTTTCCATGTCTTCGTAAATTTTTCAATATTCCTATACTACTTGTATAGATTATTTCTCTAAATATTTAGTCATTCATTCTTTCTACGGAACTATCTTAAATGCTTAATCTTAAACACCATTTTCTTCTAAGGGGTATTATTTCTTTATAATAAAAAATATGTATTATATTTCAAATATTTATATAGTGTAATCTGGCGGATTTTTTACCGTGTGTTTGTGTTTATTTATTTTGATCGACCAGAAAGATGTTAAGAGAAACCCAGATTAAAACCCTTTCTAAAATAATTGGAAATCGAACCCATGCCTCCCGGACTGGACGATATAATATTACCAACTAAGCCACGAGGATCGTCATCAGATGTAACATATGTATAAATAATACAAAGATTTGTAAGGTGCATGCTCGCGCCGTCATGTACTGGACTTCCGTGCGGAAGGTCGCCGGTTTAAATCCCGCGCTGTGCTACTTCCCTCGAATGACACAGACATTTTTCCGTCTAGTATTCGAGGGTATAAGGATACCGATGACTTCAGTCATATATTTTCTTCCAAAAAAAAAACATGCCGGTGTGCTCCAATCGTCTCACTTCGATGTGCCATCGGATCCAGTACAGCGGTGTGGTCGGTGAGTTTGCTGGTGTGCTCACTTTAAAAAAACTCCACAACACAGCTTCGCTTTCTACATAACTGAATTGACGTTGGAATGACGACCATGAAGATTTAAATAAATATATTTAAGCAGTCTGTTTATATAAAAAAAAATTACAATGAATTTGCCAATGAGGTATTTAATCAAGTCCATAATTTTCAATTGGCTTCAGTAAGACGTTCAAATAAGATGTTCAATTTCGATGAACATCTTGACCCGGAAGCACCGAGATAGGTTCGAAGGCTATAGTTTAGTATTTACAGTTGGCTTGGCCGTTTAGTATCGGGTTAAATCACTGACAAAGGTTTGTCTGAACTTAGTCTGTTAATCTCTGAAGGGTCTATAAATTATACAGGTCCCTCTCAGACACGCCACCGCCGAAGCCTTCTTGGGTGGAGCTGATTATTTATTAATTGGGGGTGAGAAAGCTAAAACTATCTGTCCTTGTATTTTATCGAGGATTTGGCTAAGTTTTCAACCGATCGCATTTCCAATTCCCTTTTAATTCGTATTTGAGAGAAATCACATTTTTCCTAAATATACATCCCTTATTCAATATTCAGTTTGATTCGATCTAATTTACTTCTTTGAATTTTTATGGGAAAATGATAACGTTTCATTGCTCTATGAGATATTTATTATAGTATTTGGAAAATCAAAGGTTTATGGGAGGTTTTTATTGGTTATAATCTTCTAGGGCGATTTTATGGGTTATAATTGTTTCATATTTTTTAATCATTTTTTATTTTGAAAGAAACGAGAATATGAAAAACATCCAAAGACAATTTTCTTTTCTTGTTAATCCGCCAAAGTATTTATTTTTTAGTATTTATTATCAAACAAAACTAAGTATTTATTATCAAACAAAACCATTGTATATTTATTTATTTTTTTCTCGTAAAAGTTGAGAGTTACAAAAGTGCAAAAATTGGTTTTCATAAAACAACTGTACAGCAGTTTTTAAAAACTCTTTAGAGATGATAAATTTATGAAGAGAAACAGGTCAGAATATAATGATATGTCAAAATAAAAAGTACTTTTTTGGTATATAATATTTTCACATCTGCTACATTATAAAAATACACGAAGATACAATATGATGATGATGTCGCAAAATATTACCCACCCTCTTGCCGTTAAGCATATTTCTAGAAGGCAAAGGAAAATAGGAAGAATATCAAACACGAGTTGTGAAATTGGATTTTCAAGATGAAGTTAAATCAGTCTACAAAACTCCACCCCCTTGAGCCACCTTCACACGATCAATTTAAAGTTGAGCGATCATTGACATTTCAACTAAGTTGAAAGTGATTATTTAGAATTATTATACAAGTATGAATGCTTGCTGTATTTTCAACAGATTAATAAATTATAATGTACTTAAGTTAATGTTTAGGGTGGATTATTTAATATTTTTTGCTACTAAATAGTATAAAACATTTTTACATTTAAGTAAAGATCTATTTAACTCGCAGTGAAAGAAATGCATAAATAAAAAAAAATAAAAACATTTAAAATATATATATATATATATATATATATATATATATATATATATATATATATATATATATATATATATATATATGTGTGTGTGTGTGTGTGTGTGTGTGTGTGTGTGTGTGTGTGTTTTGCTATTTACCAAGGAACAATATTTTTTCAAAAGCTTTAAATTTAAAAATTGAAACATTTCATTGTAAGATCAATAGATTTTATTGTGAAAGTGTGCGCTGAAAACATGTGTGATTGAGTTTCTACTCCTTTTAAACTAGGGTGATGATTGATTAGGAGAAGGGATGCAAGATTGCCAAGACCATTTAATGGCATCTGGTTTGAAATGTTTGTTATGAATCCTTTGAAAACTAGCAGATAATCATCCTTTATAACACGACCACTATTTATCAGACTATTGACATCGATAATGATAACTCTGATATTTGGGTTGATGTCTAAATCATTACGACATTATGAAGACGTAAAATGAAGATAAGTCAAAAGAGGATGGTTGACAAAAACTCTATGATAATTTCACTACGCTTTAAAAACCCTCTGGATAACAGCTATTAGTATTTCAACAGTTTTATAATCCATTTTCATTTTGACACACTGAATCTTTAATGAAATGTGAAGTTGATTGATTACAAACCAGACAGTGTTAAAATACTAGCGATTACACAGGTAGAAAACGCAAGCAAATGACAACCGACACTCATTTTATGCAAACCAAGACATTAAAGATTTTTTTACTTTTATTATGATCTTATTCACAAAAATGTGCACAGTTATCAAGCATTCGAACAAAAAGCGACGCACTGAATCTTGTTCCAAATCAACGCGTTTGTACGTCATTTGTTGTTCCGTGCACCGATAATTCATAACGCTTTTCTATGAGAGATACTCCTCTCTCACAGAAAATGATTTTTGTAATGCACGCTTTAATTTAAAAATGTAAAAAGCGGTTTTTTGACGGGGACAGAGCAAGGAGTAAGGGGCTTCAAGAGGTCTCCAAATATAGGTAAATGACTGATACGAATGTAGAACGTGTGATAAAGTATTGTTGCACATGACTTTGATGGGATTGTTGAAATTATGATGCTGTTGGAATTGTGTGATATCTTGAAGTTTAATTGTTTATGTTAAAGGATATAAATGCAGTGGTAATGTTTAAGCTGAGTGATTTAGTAGTTTGGAAAAACATAAAAATTTTGATCAAAGAAATCAACCCTTTTGCTAGACCACAAAGATCAGCGTTAATTCACATTTGTCGAGAAGGACGCAATTTACATATATGTTAGACTGTTCTTGAGGTTGTGAAGGAGACACCCGGAGACTAATTGATATGGCAATATTTGCAATGGTCAAACTTATATAAACAGGTTTGCAAAACTTGGTCTATACTTTTCAATACCATAATTTCTGTGGTACAACCTCAGACTTACTCTATCGCATTCTATTATGGAGGGAAACATAAATTTTAAAAGGAAAGATATATCCTGGATGTTTTCGAGATGCGGTGTTAGCCCCGAACGCTTTGCATCTCATGCACCAATTTGTCCATCCCCATTATTTACAGGCCCAAGAATGACTTTCAATGACATGAATAAAGATAATACTGTCATACTTTGCTATCGCTAAAATATATTAAACTGTTTGGAGAAGCTAATAGCAACTAGGATATGATAATGACTGAAAGAGACGGCACTCAAACAAAGTCTTTAACAAGATGGCTACACCAAATCAAAGATATAATTAGTTTCTCATTGAGTGCTGCACTTATCAGAGCTGAGAGGAGTTGAAGTGAATTATCCATTCCGTTCTAGATCATTAGGACGCTCAACCATAATCAACAAAACTAAGATGGGTTTAAAAATTTAAATTTGACAATTTACAAAAAGTACTTAATTACAGTAGTTTAGACATTTTGTTGATGCCTAGAAACTATTTGCTAGAGAGAAAATTATTTAAATTTAAATCTGATTTGTCGCTTGTAAGCACATAAATCGTTTATTATGTTCTAGATTTACTTTGTCACTCCCAGTGAAATTTCCTCCTTCTCATCCCCTAACCATAGAAATAACTTCACTTTAAACTTTCGCCCTATTTTAGAATTCAGATAAAATAATCTCATTTAACCCTCGTTCTAGGTGGCCTTTACCATTCGTTTGAATTATATAATTTTTACCCAATCACTCCATAATTTCAGTGAAAAAATATAATTTACATACGCATTAAAATTATTTTCAATTTATGTAAGTTAACATCTAACAAGGTTTCTGAATCTTGAAATTGATGTTAATTTTCAGAGGTATCATATTTTTTTAATTCAACACTGTTGTAACCTTGTTTTTTTTTCTAAAAAATATCTTAAAAAACTATTTAGACACACCACAAGAAGAAAATATTTTTTTCTTATTTTAATTTTCAAAAAATGGATAAAAATATATTTCATTTTAGATGAATCTCAAATAATACCCATATGACGTTTAAATTTTTTTTTAATTAAGGTAAATCTAAAAAATACCATTGAAGAATTGGTTATTTATTTTTTTATTTGCTGATATTTTAAAAATTGTAATAAGCCCACCAGATTCTATTTCAATACAATACTGCTTAGTACTTAATTCTTTGACGCATGTTTTCGGATGCAAACGGGTAATGGAAATTTTTCATTATCACTTTCAGGTGTCGGTGACAAATATCTGTAGAACAATTTACCTGCGGTCGCCCCTTGTCTTCTCATTTGCCGTTATTGAAAATCTGAACGTCACAAATCCACCCTCTCACTACTCCCTTACAGATTTTACGAGTGAAATAATCTGTTGTATTTATAGTATAATAGATTTGTTCTAAATTACTTCAGCTATAGACAGCACAAGCTATGTTTACGGCTTCATCATTATTTGAAAATTGAACATATTGAACTTTCCTAAAAGTTTTTTCATTTGAATATTTTAATTTTTTACTAAGATTTATCTTGTATTATTTACTAAACAGATTAGGTATGTGGGGAGTTACAAATATACATGAAAGATTTATTAGTCGATTTCGTAAATTTTCTTAAAAACGAAAACATCTTAATATCTATAACGCTATTTAAATGAGTTTTCGTGATTTATTTTAAAGCCGAAAAATAATCTATATAATATATATTTTTTACTTCTGTGAGTAACATTAAAAATTTTAAACTTTTTATATAAAAATAAAACACATTATTTGATTTATTTTTTACTTTTTTATGAATGTGAAATAACATACAAACCGTCATGCCGTTCCCATGTCAGGGTAGGCTGGGAGGAGAGATATTTAGAATGTTCTATATTTATTCTACATTCATACATCTTCTCATATAACTCCTACGATTTCTCTGACTTAAATTTCTGTTTTTCAAAAGATCATTCTTCCAAACCAGCCATGCTCCCTTGGTCTTACTATATCACACCACTCACATTTGCAATCTTTATTAGTTTTGTAAGCCTTTCTTCATTCATTCGTTCTTCATGTCTAAACCATCTCAGAGTGCTCTTCTTCACCTTTCTTAATTAATCAGCCTTAAGTTCACGGTCATCCCTAATTACTTCATTTCGTATTCTGTCATATATTGTCCGCCCACGTATTCTTCTCAATGCAGGCATTTCTACAGCATTTATTTGGCTCATTTCAATATTTTTCTCCGTCCACATGTCATGCCCATACATCAAAGTTGGTACTTAAATACTGCTATGAACTATCAGCTTAGTAGATTTTGATACTGCCCGGTTGAAACGAATTACGATTATTTTAACACAATAATGGTTCAGGATAGCATATTAGTGCCAACATTGATGTATAGGAGTGAAACGTGGAAAATACATGAAAGTACAGTCTGTCAAGAAAGAGTAGAAAATAATAAAATTACATCTACGGTGTTGCCAATCAGGCGATTGCAGCGCCCTCATTAATTTTCTACTCTTTTTTGACAGACTGTAGCTAAATAAATGTAGTGGAACTGCATGCATCGAAAACATTATACGGTGTGTCGATGTATTACTGAATAAAAAAAATATCAAAAAGGGTAAATGTGTGAGTTAATAAGAAATTTTGTTAATGATGAGGATAATTAGAGGTTAAAAACGGGTATATTAAGTAGAGTGGAAACAATTACGTTGAGGTGCTTTGGACATGTTGAACTGATGGATGATAAAATACTGACTTAACAAATGAACAATGTAAACACAAGTTGGAGCCGTGGTAGAGGATGACTAAGAAAAGTGTAGTGGAACCAAACAAATGTTTTGTTTTGTAACAAAAGGAAAGGTACTGAGTAAACGAAGCGGAAGAGACTGTGACTATATGTATGGATGAAGAAAAGGCGAACGAAGTAAATAGTGATGGAAAAGTTTTGATTCTATGTCCTCTCTTCCTACCCCAACAAGCAAATAGCGTGATAGTATGTATTTCAGCATAATTTTTAAACTAAATTTATTTTTCATAAAACGCCTCAAAATAAAATTATGCAATACGATACTCGAGCAAATTCAAGCACAACTTATGAATTCGCCTCTGAACTTTTCCTTTTCTCCGAACTACAATTGAGTTCTCCTCCACTTTCACAGAAAATGCCGAGTTAAGCGTTTTTTCAAAAGAAGGACGTTTTTCTCTGGCCATATCAAGTTGCGACTATCTGAAGTATACCTATTGTACTTAAGATGGCATTTGAAGAGCGAGTTGTCACGAAGTCGCGTACTTAAAAACTTTATTTTATAAAGTTACTTTTTATTAGAGAGATACGTGGTAAATGTTGTAAATAAACTAAACGTGAATGTTAAATGAAAATATTACAATATGAATTTAGATAGCGAGCTGTGTATTTTTATTTCAAGATAGATAGTATCGCGTTCGTGTTTTGAAAAAATGTTCTATTATTTTATACTACAATAAATTATTATTTTATGTTTTAATGGAAATTAACAAACTTTTTCTTGGAAAGTGTTTTTTTTTTTAAATAACATGTTTTTTTTATTTATACAAAATTTTATCTTGTTGTACCTTTATTTGTATTTACCTGTTGCTTCTCAATGAACGTAAGGTTTGAAAATCGCAAACTTTTTATTTTAATTTAATTTTACATTTGTCACGTGGTAATAAAACTTCTTGGTTGTGCAGTATTCAACGAAAACAAAATACAATACAACGTTCAACAACAAAAAAAAATAAAGATTCTGTTATGTTATTTTTTGTAACTTATTAATGATGTATTTATGTTAGAGTGCATTTACACTTTTCTTATTGGGACAAATGTTGCCAAAATGGTATAGTGAATTATTTTTTTGTAAGAAAGATGAAATAATTATATTTTGTACTATTTTTATTCTCTTTAACTAGGTGTTACCGCAAGAAAGTTAAACGTTCCTACTTTGCTTACATAATATAACTTTTCTAGTGTATTAAAGGGTTTTTGCTAGGAACGATTTGTTCCGATTAGACTCAACCCTTCTAAAATAACGTGATGTCGTTTGAGCTCAGTTTTTGGTTTCAACAAAATAAATACACTTTGGATCTACATTAGACTAATCCCGTGACCCTTTTTAACGGTCCTAGCTGAGCCTCCAGCTTATTTCAACACTTTTATCCCAGACAAATTTTTAGATACAGTTTAATTTTCTTGAAAATTAAACAACACTATAGTCTATATATACTACACAGGAATTATTTTTTTCGGAAAATAAATTAAACGGGATATATTGGTGAGTAATAAAACATAAAAGAAAATTTAAGAATTTTACAATTTAGGTAAAAAAAAATGTCAGAGAAAACAAAGACAATAGGTCACTAAAAGAAATATACTCGGACAGTATCAAAATCTGCCTAGATTATAGTCCAAAACAGTATTTTAGTACCAACTTTGTTGTATGGGAGCGAAACGTGGACGAAAAATGCATGCACTCAAAAGAATACATAAGGTGAGAATGTATGACAGAATAAGGGATTAATTGTAACTTAAGGCTGATGAGTTGAGTAAAACGAAGAAAAGTAATCTTGGATGTTTGGATACGGGGAACAAATTAATGAAAAAAATCTAACAAAACAAATACATCGTGTAAATGTGAGTGGAAGACGTCATAGACAAAGAAACATAAAGTATGGTCGGATCAAGTGAATAATATTTGGAAAAAAAGTTTATTTAAGAAAGAAAATAAATCAAAGGAGCTGTATGTAAAAGTGTATGGATATAGAAGATGTGAAATATGTGTGTCGACCTGAGAATGACCTGACTGCCATCCCTACTCCGCTTGGAATTAGACTGAAATGCCGTCCCTACTCCGATTGGAATTAGACAAGGGGATAGCTTAAGCCCGTTCCTCTTCAATCTAATAATGGATAAACTAATTGAGGAAGTTGCAGACATGGAGATAGGATACAGACTGGGAGACAAAAAAGTCAGCATTGTATGCTACGCAGATGATGCAGTACTCACCGCAGAATCCGAAGATGACCTCCAAAGGATAGACTCCATCAAATATAGACTCCATATAGACTCCATCAAACCTCACTAAAATATAACATGTTGATATCCACGGACAAAACGAAGAGCCTCACAATATCGAAGACCCCGGTGAGATGCAAACTAGCAGTGAATAACAAAATAATAGAGCAAGTGATGGAGTTTAGATATCTTAGAGTGAGCATCAGTAGCAATGGAAATCTGTATGATGAAACCTTGAGACAGGTCAATAAGGCGGCTGCAATATCGGGATGCCTAAGAACACCGGTGTGGAATAATAAACACATGAGAATAGAAAGTAAGGTCAGAGTGTACAAGACATGTGTGAGACCGATATCCACTTACGGAATAGAGACCAGAGCAGACACATCTAGAACAAAATCTCTCCTGAGAACCTCCGAAATGAAAACACTGAGATGTATAACCGGAAACACACTAAGAGATAGAATCAGAAACACCGAAATAAGGATAAAGTGTAGTACGGAAGACATCGTCAGGTGGGGAAGACAACGAAGGCGATACTGGAACGAACATGTAAACAGAATGCAAGACGACAGACTTCCACGTGTTGCCCTTCAAGGGAACCCAGCCGGAAGAAGATTGCCGTAAAGACCTCCGAAGAGATGGCGTGACAGCTGGCAATCCACGTCACAAGAAGGGGAACAAACAGATCATGATCTATAGAAAGAGGAAGAAGAAGATAGTTATTCATATTTATAATATATAGCGATATGTGAGTAAACAATAAAAGATTGGAGCAAATTGAAGAATTTTTTTTAAGGTAGCTATGATGAAAGAGTTATAAGGAAATTAATGGCGTGTAGTTATAAGAAAAAAAATCGACGTGAACTTAAAATATACCTACTTAATCTGAACAATATCAAAATCAGATATAATGACAGTCCACAGCAGTATTTTTACACTAACTTTGATGTATGGGAGAGAAATGTGATCGTGGAAAAATACTGAAAAAAGTTGAATAAATACTGTAGAAATACATGTACCTAGAATAACATAATACATAGGACAACAATGTATGGCAGAATACGAAATTAAGTGATCAGGGAGTGATAAGTGATATTATGTAAAATCAATAAAAGCACTCTAAGATATTTTGGTCATGTGGAACGAATGAATAAAGAAAGACTGACAAAATAAATATACAATGCAAATGTGAGTGTAAGATGTGGTAGTGGAAAACCAAGGAAAGTACTCGTATATTTGGATCAAACGTATGATACTTTGAAAGAAGGAAATGTTAAAAAGTCGGAGAAATTGTTGGAGATATACATGAAGGTGTATGGATATAGACATATAGAAGAGGCGAAAGATTTGTGTCGCGAAAGGAAATGCAGGCGCTCTCTTCTCTGCCTACACCGACATGAAAACGGCGTGATTTTATGTATAACGTATCAATTAACATTTCCCGGGACTAACCAACAGATGGCGCCTCTAATAACAAATCCATACCATTTTCAGTTAGTACCAACCTTTAGAAGTTACGTGTCAAACTTTCATGATATTTCGACATTGTGTCATTGAGTTACAGTGGTTTTATTGACGCTACTTTTGCTATTTTCAAAACAATGGAAAAAAACGAATTTCGTGTGTTGATAAAACATGGCTTTTTAATGGGAAAAAATACCGTTCAAAATCAGCGATGGCTTGAAAAGTGTTATCCGGACTCTGCTCCGTTGAAAACAACCATTTGTTGGTAGTATGCTGATTTCAAACGCGGTCGTACAGACACAAATTATGCTGAACGCTCTGGTCGTCCAAATGAGGCTGTTACACCAGAAAACATAAAAAAAAATCAAAATAGTGATGGAAAATTGCAAAGTAAAGTTGCGTGAGATAGCTGACATCCTGAAGATATAATTTGGTAGTGTTTACACTATTTTGCATGAACATTTGGTCATGAAAAAGCTTTTTTCGAAATGGGTGCCGCGTTTGCTCACAATGGAACAGAAACAACAACACACCGATGATTCAGAGCGCTGTTTGGCACTGTTTACCCGAAATAAACAGTTTTTGTGTGAACTGTGTGAACGTCGGTATGTGACAATGGATGAAACTTGGATCCACCACTATACTCCGGAATCAAATCGGCAGTCAGCTGAGTGGAGAGCAGCCGGTGAAAGTCGTCCGAAGCGACAAAAAACTCAACAGTCGGCCGGAAAGGTTATGGCCTGCGTATTTTGGGATGCGCATGGTATAATATTCGTCGATCACCTTGAAAAGGGAAAAACCATGAATAGCGAATATTACATAGCGTTATTGGAGTGTTTGAAGGCAGAAATTGCAAAAAAACGGCCCCACATGAAGAAGAAAAAAGTTCTCTTTCATCAGGACAATGCACCGTGTCACAAGTCGATGGTAACGATAGCCAAATTGCACAAGTTGAACTTCGAATTGCTTCCGCACCCACCGTGTTCTCCAGATTTGGTCCCCAGTGACTATTGGCTGTTCGCAGACCTCAAAAAGATGCTCCAGGGAAAGAGATTTGGCTCCAATGAAGAAGTGATTGCCGAAACTAATGCCTATTTTGAAACCAAAGATAAATCGTTCTACACGGCTGGCATAGAAAAGTTAGGAAAGCGTTGTAATGAATGTATCGCTCTTAAAGGAGATTATGTTGATGAATAAAGAAGAATTTTGGCTAACAAATGTTGTTTAGTAGCTAGTCCTGGAACTTATTGATCGATGTGTTATATGTATTATTTTATTTCATTATTCATCATCATTTTTAAATTTACCATAGCAGCATTAATGCTGTTAATATCTATATTAAGGTTACCTGTCGTAGATTCATGAAGAAAAAAAACAAGAGATGGCTAAACAAAATTTAGAAAATAAACGAAGAAAACTAAACAGCACTTCTAAGTTTGTGAGTAGGATATTGGCTAAATGATTTGATCCAATGTTACAGAACTCACAATAATATTGGACAGTTTGTTCCAATATTCCTTAATTCGGTTGACAAAAAGTTTTCTCGGTTTAAGGGTTTCAATTAATGTGACTAATGTTTAGTATTTCATATTTATTCCCTCTTATAACAGGTCTATTCCTCCAATTTTCGTTTGTTTTTTTTGTTAATGTATCATTTTTTTAATGTTTCTTCGCTACTCTTGTATGGATCTGAGGACTGGGTAACAACTTAATCTCAAGAACAAATGTCATGGTTTCAGGAGTAAATTAGAAGGAAAAGATAAGGAATGAATATATGAGAAAACCCTAAAAGTTGCTCGCATCTCGCAGAAATTGAGAAAGGCTAGGCTCCGATGATATGGATATAAGCAAAGGAAACCAACTAATTATGTTGGAAACCAAAGAAAGATCTTGAAAATTTAGGAAGGGGTTGTCAAAATAAAATGGTTGAAGAATAGTATCAACTAAGGCATGAGGGATTTTAATCTGGTTCCAGAGATAGCCTTAGACAAAGCACGATGGAGAGAGGTGATTTGTCTTGCAGACCATAAATAAATGGAAAAAAGCGAGAACGATTGTATTTTTTTACTGAAAACTGACAGCGTTAAAAGTGCATCTTAAATTTAAAATATGCTTCGATAAAAAAATGTTTTTAAAAATAATAAATCAAAAAGGTTTTAACGTGTTAAGCTTTGTTCTCACAAAACAATGAGTTTGGTCTAAAAATCCGATCTAATTGTAAAAAGAGATAAAGCACGAATGCTAGCTTGAAATGTTTGCCATAATGCGTAATATATTTCGTTGTTCATTCTAAGGATCGGAACTTATTTCCACAAAAATCGAATGGGTGGATACAGCTCAGGTACATACTTGAATAGATATTAGGATTTGCCAAATACGGGCTCTATTCAACTTAGTTTACTCGCAAATATCTAAGGTGGACAACCACCCTGATATCTAAGTAAATTATAATATTGTAACATAACGATACTGAAGAATATTTGTAAATAATCAAATTTGAGATTTATCCTGGTAACTGTACTTGTATTATTGTACATTTTCGTTGTGTACTGTAAAACCTTGCGAGTTAACTGACAAATGGCTTCTCTTTCAACTAACCAGGCAGATGTTAGAGGTCTGTAATGTTTACCAGATTGAAACCCTTTTTTAGATAAATCAGCTACCAATGGATATTAAACCCGCAAAAGTCTTGCCAACTGTGTCACGAAGATACACTTGAAGGGATATTTCAATAAAAAAACTTCTTCAAAATGAATCTAGTCCGAAGACTTGATCAATTAGGCTGAATAATGCATTCTAATTTTTAAAACTATAAATATTATTTTATTTATTAAGTTTTAGCTTCATCCTAAACGTAAACATTTTTTTCTAATTGAAATATTATCAGCAGCGATTGAAAGTATTTCAAATTAAATTTATTGTTATCTACGTGATGTTCAACGAACACTGTGGCCTAGTAGTAATAAGTGCACGTATGTCTTTCATTTGCCATTTTTTAAATTAAAAATTAGTTTCGGTCTGATTTCCACTACTGGTTAGTTAGAAGAGATTACCACATTGCTCTTAATCTGTCAAGCTGTACTACATACAAAGAAACTGTAATACAATAAAAAAGGAAGTAGTTATTTACAAGTTTTTACTGTCAACTTCCCCAAAAATAATCTCGTTATTCGTATAATCAACCACCTTATTATGATATTATTTGTAATATATTATGTTGATTGATACATCTCAACTTATTTGCATTTATGATCCGGAAATACTGAAAAGTGTTACCGTGCAATAACACCTTTATTTACTTTGCATACTATAAAAAACTATGTGGGATTAAGAACACAGACGTTTCATAATGCATTTTCAAACAAACAATTCAATTTTTGGAGATCTGGACAAATTGTCCGTTATGAATCTTAGCCCAAGTTATCTAGTCTAATTTTCCCTTCTTCTTTAAAAAATATACTGCATATAATTGAAAATTCGTATATAATAGAATGGTTTAGATTGCTAAGAGACACTCTTCAAGGGCTCTGTAACTTGGGAATCGACCCCTTATTATTTAAAGATTTTAATTATACTAACAAAATTAAACAAGTTCCGAGTAAGGATAGGAAAGTGGTGACTGCAGCCATTAGATTGACTTCTTCACATCTGCATGGGTAGAGAAAAGCATATTTGGTAAGAAATTGGTACGAATTACAGAGAAATCTATGTACGTCTTCCAATATGTGAATGTTATACACACCACCTATATGAAGCTTGAACACTATGATAAATATGGGAGGTGTGTATTTAGCTTTCTTTAAATTTAAAGAAAACATCGTTTCATTATTATATTTCTCATTCAGTTTAAATGAAAAGTTAACTTTTATTAAATCGAATATTACCTCACTAGCCTGTTTATTTTAAAAATTACCTTGTATTTGTTTCTAAATCTATTTTATTTTTTATTTATTTATCTACCCCGTATTATCACATGTCATTATTATATTGTAGATGTATACCCAAAAATCACAGGTAGCATTACCTATGTCAATAGTCTAGTGTATATTTGTTATTCACTATCGTCAAACATTCATTTAGATTTCAGACATTTCAGGTGAATTTATTTATGAATGGTTTTTATGAATTAAAAAACGGAACGCTCTTGAAGTAACGTAATGTTTTATTACGAAATCGCGCAATAAAATTAACTTATTTTTTTATTATTAGTTCAACTGTTTTTTTAAAGAGCACAATTCCAACATACGGCATTAATACAATTTAACTGATTAAATGTCTGCTGTAAGAAAATAGTATTAAAGAAAATGTTGACAATTGGGTAGGTTTCCATTCTGTATAAATTATTTACACATTTACAAACACGTGTAAACATCGATTGATTAACTCAAACGATACTCGTATTTTAAATTACAAGGAATTGAGTTAAAGTAAATAAGCGAGAAACACGCACACCACCCAGTTTTCGTATATTTGATTTTCTCTAGCGTATATCCATACATCGTCATGCAAAGCGCAAACTAGTTTATCTCAGTTAATGCGATTTCACAGGAAAGCATTAATAAGACTTTCTGTTCGTTTAAATTACGTTCTGTTAATTTAAATTATGACCTCCGTGGACTAGTTGGTAAGACACTTTACTTACACCGGGGGGTATCTGGTTCGATTTTTTAAATAAAAATAGAGTCATCGATTTCTTTAATAAAAGAGTTAGTCTAGTAACAAAATTCACACGCGCTAAAAATTTGCTAGTATTGACTCTTCACATGTGGCTATATTATTAAAAACTTACGATGTCGAAATACAAATAACGTGATTACTCTAGTGGTTCTAAACCCATGGTCTTGATTATCGGTGCCAAAGGTAATATTGTCTCTTCCTACGCCTAAATCGTAAACTCAGATAAATTACACGAATGAAAAAAAACTTTTTTCAAAAATTGAGGTTATGGGTTTATTGAATTCAAGACAAAAAAGGTTTTTATGAACTCTACAATTCCCAACAGTTTAATAGTATATTTATCATCTTATTTTACATTATTAATTCCAATTATACGATTTTACTATGGTAATTTGAGGTTCGAGCTCCTTTATCAAGTGCTTCGTTAGGTAGACTAAACATTTATTCTTAAATATAACGCAATTAACATAATGGTCGTTTGAGTAATGCGTAGGGATGTGTGTCGAGTGAAAATATTGAAAGAAGTGCTGATTTGTTTTGAACTGTATAAATGTTGTTAGTATTTTTCTTTAGGTTAACCGATTTCTTATTTATTAAATGTGCTAAAGATCTTTATTTATTATTTTTTTCTTGAACGACTGTGCAGATTTTTACATTGGTTGTGTTAATAAAATTGTGGTTCTTTTTATAAGACGGTTGGCAAAATCAGAATTATTGTGTACCCTCACTCTCCGTAGTTCTGAATTCCATAAATCACGACATTTTTCTCACAATTCGAGTTTACAGCCCCTTTATAAAACTATTCGACATTATGGCTGTCTAATTAAGAGTATTACTTATGAATGTGTCAACAACGTGACTGAAAACAGTAAAGTTTATTGATATAAATATTGTCAAAACCTTATACGATTACCTCAAAATAATTAAAACAAGCCTCTTAGATTTTTACAATTCAAAAAGTATGTGAAAAAAGAAAAACTTTTACATACACGCTCCAAAGTGCGTCGATTGTTTAAACGATATTCATCATATTATATATATTACATCCAAATTTGGCTATTTTTAAGGCTTTAATGGGAAATAATTCACCATATCCTTATTTACTTAACAAAAAAGTATTGTGTCCAGAACACAATCGCAGTGTACTTTGATGAATATATATGCAATTGCTAACGTAGGCAAACATTCTATATGCACATTTATAGAATGATATTTCCAAGACATTTGTCAAGTTAAATATACATACGAGTACATTGACTGATTTACCTGGCTACAGTCCTACTAAAATATTTTTATTTTGATGAATAAGTGTATTTCATTTTGATATAATGTTGTATAGCTAATAATTTGCGTAGTACAAATTTTTCAGGGTTTTAATATTGCATACTTTACGTAAAAAAACATTAATTGTGTTTTCCCTTATTTTTATGAAAAAATTGTGTAATAATAACATATTTTGTAGTATAAAATATTGATGTTACACGTTATTGAAGTAAATTGTTAATGTAGGCTTTTAATAGTGAACATAAGTTGTTATTTCAAAAAAATCAATAGCGATAATGCTCATGCAACCCATGAGTTTTATGTAAATGTTAACTTTTAGAAATTAAGCTTGACAAAGAGGTCCTAGAAGCCCTTCAGAATTTGATTAGCAAGAAAAATAGCGTATTAGTGGAATCAACTAAGTAAATCTGATAATTATAATTATCATAATGGAGCTACGCCAAATAAAACTTGACTAATTATTAACTACATCGTTATTTATGTAAGAAATATGTGCAAAACAATAATAAAATATGCGTAGATAGAAAATTGAAGATTAACATGGAATCCGAAAAAAAGTCATCTGTTCTGGTAACACATTTCAGAATTTACATTTCAGAAGTTTTTCTGCCGGTGACAGATATTATATTTTCACACTTATCACCAAAGTTAGAAAATCACAATACATGTGTAAGACCTAATGAAGGAGAAAATCAGGACATAAGACCTACGAAATATATGCATTTGATACCATCAAACACTGACGTTTTATGTTAGGTTAAAAAATAAAATATGTTAGAACAAATGTTGTTTTAAAGTTTTAGTATCCGGAAAAATCCGTATTGCTTAACAGATTCATCAAAAGTTGAAGAAACTGAAGTCTTGGTCCATTTTCATGTTCAAGAACAGTGCCTGTATGGCAGCAATGTTTTATCAGGGGATGTCTTAGCTGCTAAATTGAGAAAATTGACATTCAATATTCATCGAGCATCAGTCATCAATTTCAACTCTGTTTTCGTCAATGTTGTCATGACGGTAAACTTCAAGTCTTCTCTCAAATTGTTGACGAATGTCACGTTTTCGTTGAGTTTCTTCTCGACGACGCTCGTTGATTTTTTCTAAAGTCTTGTCAAAAACGTCATTTTGTTGAGCTTCCGTAGCGCTACGTTGTTGTTACACTTGTCGAAAATATCACATTTTCTAAGCTTGTGCAGCGCGACGCTTATTGACTTTCTCTGGTGTGGCCTCCGATAGGTGCGCATATACGTGTATTCAGCGTGCTTTGCTTTTCTTTCATTTTAAAAGCCGAATGTGTCAACATATCAGAACGGAAGAGTGAAGCTCGTCTTCTCTTGATGAGTTTTCTGCGGTTTTCTCACCAAATGTATCTTTGCACGTATACAAATGCGGGAAAGCTCCCAATTAATGGGCCGCAGCCACTACCCTCAAATCCTTACACTTTACATCTACACTTGATTGAATAATGTATGTAGTATATACCTATCCTGATTATTATGTTTTGTGTTGTTGTCTGTTGCTGTCTATAAATCAAGAAGTGTCACACTTTGCCTTCCTCTTGGGCGTGGAGCGCAACGAATGCCCAAGGGGCTGCAGGGTGGGGTGGGGTGAGGAGGAGGACGCTAGAACCTAACGATGCCACCAGGGTCGCTGACGTAAGATAGAATCCCGAAGATATTCGCCACGCACAACTGTGGTTGACCCGAGCGACGCAATATAGAGAGAACCAACACCAATTGAAAGGCAAGATAACCACACCAAATAGTCATAAGTATACGCAGATAAACAAGTACACTCACTCACACACATGACACAAGAGTGAAATAGGTATTTCTCAAAGCACTGACATAAAAGACGAAACACGTGAATAAAATGTATTTCAATTCGCAGATAAACAAGTACACTCACACGCATGACACAAAAGTGAAATTGTTACGTCTTAAAGCACTGACATAAAAGACGAAACACGTGGATAAAATATATTTCAATTCGCAGATAAACAAGTACACTCACACACATGACACATGAGTGAAATAGGTACTTCTCAAAGCACTGACATAAAAGACGAAACACGTGAATAAAATGTATTTCAATTCACAGATAAACAAGTACACTCACACACATGACACAAGAGTGAAATAGTTACTTCTCAAAGCACTGACACAAAAGACGAAACACGTGGATAAAATGTATTTCAATTCGCAGATAAACAAGAACACTCACACACATGACACAAGAGTGAAATAGTTACTTATCAAAGCCCTGACATAAAAGACGAAACACGTGAATAAAATGTATATCAATTCGCAGATAAACAAGTACACTCACACGCATGACACAAAAGTGAAATAGTTACGTCTTAAAGCACTGACATAAAAGACGAAACACGTGGATAAAATATATTTCAATTCGCAGATAAACAAGTACACTCACACACATGACACATGAGTGAAATAGTTACTTCTCAAAGCACTGACATAAAAGACGAAACACGTGGATAAAATGTATTTCAATTCGAATAAAAAATCTTCGAACTCTGTTCATTCATTCTTCTTTCATTTGGATCTATTTAATAAAAAAATACAGTAATTTAATTACTTAAATACAATAATATTAACGATGCTAAACCGTAACTATGACATTAATGTATAAAACATAAATATTATATCGTAACTATGACAAATCCAATTTTTACGGATGTAAGTACAACCGATGTTATATAGTTAGATGGTGGTTTATTCGTATCGTTACAAAACATGTTATAACGATAAGAATAAACTACTATCAAAATTCAATGAAGTGAAAACTCCCGACTATCTAATTTATTTTTGTCACCGTCTAAAACAGAACCCAAAAAATCCCGGGGTAGATAGTGTGCGTTATATTCCTCGCCTCTAGGTTAATGAGGTCGTCGATTCACTTTCACAAGAAGGAAAAATATTGAATATTTAATCACTTGTTAGTAAGTTCAGACTAAATATAAAGTTTAAGGTGTTTTATGTAATAAAAGTATTAAAAAATAAAACACTGAATTTGGTCATTGAAAAACCAATAATAGAAGTTAGGTTTTGAATTTACGTATTTATTTCAACATTTTTGCGCGACTTAAAATATTTACACGCAATATAAGAAACAGTTAGTGACGGCAATAGGAAAATTACGGAGAATAAATCGTTTAATCGCGTGACAGAGCCATCGTTGTATCAAAGCTTGTTGACCATTTCAGAAGCACACCATTACTAAGCGTTTTTCTAACCGGACCTACTAACCATAAATTAAACTCTCATTAAAAATGTTTGTCTGAGATTAATTTTCGACCTAGAAAATTACGATCACATCACTTCATATCAAAATTAACTCATTTGGTTGAACTGATGACCTTCTTGACCCAGTTAATAAGACGCATGTCTTCTAATCTCGGGGTTGTGGTTAACAATTCCATTTGATAAAACAAAGCCACTTTATACTAGGAAAGTGTAATTCAACGCAATGTGATAAATATACATCATCCCTCCATTCTCTCATATCTCACTAGCGCTACGCTCAAGTAGAGTTTATCTATTACCTTTATAGTTCACCACTCTTCTTTTTAACGACATATTTTACTGTTCAAACAATGAGACTCTGAAACCAGTTATCAACTAATTTTAAACTCACCTGTTATTGACATATTTCAAACAGCAACTAAAAAACAATTTATTTCAAGTCAGTTTCATTCCCGATTTACGTCTTTGTCATCATGCGTTTTCGTCTCCATCGTCCTTTCCTTTTTTCTACTTTTTTTCCATCGTTGGACGAAATTTCACATTTGTGCCATTTTCTATTTTTTTAACAATTGAAGAATACTCGTTGGAAAAAATATCTTGCACCTGTCAATCAGCCCTCCAGATCGTAAAATAACGAAGTATCAATAGATAAACAAAAATAATTTTAAAACAACTAAAGTCAATAAAAACTGTAACTTTATTGAAGCCTTAAAAAATAATATAAGGGGTATAGGCAAAAAAATCGTTTTTTTCCACATTGTAACTTGAAAGAATAATGTATTTGTTTTTATAGTGTTTAGTAATTCAAACGTAGACTTAACACATTTTACGAAAAACTACGTTTTATTTGAAAGTATGAAAAGCTCAAATTTTGAACAAAAATTCGTATGAAATAATATCTAATAACTGTTTTCTTTACTTTCGAGAAGGTTTTCATTTGGATTAATAAAAATAAATATTTTTTATAGCTCTCCTCTTAATTCTAACATGTTAGAATGAATAGCAGAACTAGGATATACTTGTACTCTATCTGGTCAAAATTCTAGTGTGCTATACGCAAACCAACATACCAGTATTAATTGATTTTTTTTTTAATATGATTTCCGTTAGTGTTTTTATCTAAATATGTATGGTATTTCGAGCTCATTGCTCTTAGTTCCTTGTTTCAATATTCCAAATAAAACCGGAATGCTTAAGATCTTTTTTAATGTACTGACACGTAAGGAGATGAAATAGTTGTGTATATTTAAAGGATTTAAAAATAATAAAATTATTATTATTATTATTGTAAATAAATATTTTTTGCTGCCTTAGATTCTTTATTGATTATTTGATTTTTTAAATGAAAAATATTTGGATTTCAGACAAAACATGATACAATGAAGACAAAATATTCAAAACAATACATGGACGACCTCCGTGACCTAATTAATTGATAAGACGATCCGAACTGGGAATTGAAGGTTCGATTTCGGTTGATTTTTTTTAAAAACATTTAAAAAAAAGGGAAGTCTGATTTATTAATTTCAGTCTAATTTTAACGTAAAGATTTCAGTCTAATTTTAACGTAACGTAATTTCAGTCTAATTTTAACGTATTTAACACACAAGTTTGTTGAAAGAGATTGCCATTTGGCAATAAACCCAACATTTATTGAATTTAAATGTACACATTAATATTAAATAAATTTAAACAATGATTTTGTAATTTTTGTATCCCCATGTTACTTTAAGATAAAGTTTTGTATTTTTGTCAATAATTTTAAGCACTTGTATAACTTGTCATATGTTAACTTGTATATAAAAGACACTGTTGTGTCGTAAATTAAATAAATAAATATTGTACCGTATATAACGGAAGTGTAATATAATAGCACAAAATTTGTGAACAAGGATGAGATGAACAAATACTAATCTTCCTTTTTTATCTGTAAATAAACCGTTACCAATTATAGAAATACTAATTTATTATGTTTTTTCTTAATATTCAGAAGTATAATAATTCACAGACATAATAAAACATAATATATTATGCTTATTCCATATCACAGAATCGCGTCTAGCCCGACAATGTCCCCCAATATTGCCCCACATAAGTAATGCACGTGTCCGTCACTAATCCCTACTACGAGGAAGGAGCATCCTGCAGTCTGGACACTGACATGGCACCGGACTAATTTAGATGCGGCTATGTACATTGTACATTCAATTGTTCCTTTACGAATTACATCTGCACAAAAAGAGATTAACGTGTGTGCTTTTGCTCGTACTATGGGATCAGTAAGTAAACCTAATGTATAATCAAGGTGACATTTATTAATATGGATAGTTATATTCTTGTTTAGGGGATAATAAGTTAAAAAATAATAGGAAAACATAAAATATGTAGAATACAATACATCATTTAATACTGTTATTTCCTGTCAAAAGACAGGAAATAATGGTGTTAAATAGTTGGAGAAAATCTAACTGAGGGAAAGTAAGAAGCACAAGAAATATAAGAGCATTTATTATTTCGTATTACTTTTTCGTCAAACACAATACAAAGTTGTGAACTTGTGGTCATGTTAGAATATCTTACAAACAACCAGAAAGATGTGATAGTGAACGGAAGCGAAACCAGACTTATTTTAAAACCAGAATTTTTTTCAAAAAATTGGGTAACAGTGGTAATCGGACCAGCAACCTTCGGGTCAGAAGACATGTGTCTTATAAACAAGGCCACGGAACTCATCGAAGGTTTGCGTGACTAAAAAGACGTTTAGCCTTTCTTCCTGCTCCTAAAAGGACCTAAAGTGATTATTTGCGTATATATTATATTTATTATTCACAGGTTTCATACATATATATGAAATAGTCCGCTTGTTTTGCTTTCTTTCTCCTTGAAATTGATTTTTTAGGAAAATATAACATAACACAAATACCCTACTATTAATTTTCTAGTTAAACGACGTTATTTTATGACGGTGTTTCAACTGTCTTACTATTTTATGACGGTGTTTCAACTATTTTACTATTTTAAATATTGGTAATTTGTTTTAATTTCATTTTAATAGATTGTAGATAGATTTTTTTATTGTCGAAAGGTGAAACAATTCTAAACAATGGTTCGTTTACTATGTTTCAAATATTATATTGATTTTCCACAACATACATGGTAAAATACTTAAAAATGCCTTTAAGCTGTAAAATGCGTACACCTATTAGAATACATGGGGTGACAATGTATGTTAGAATACTAAATGAATTGATTATAAATTAATGAGAACTTCAGGCTGGTATGTCGTAGAAGCTGTATGAAAGTGTACAGATGTGAAAGAGACCAAATATGTGTGTCGAGAGAGAAACGTCTGGCACTCTGTTATTTTTGCTTACCCCAGCAGGTAAGCGGCATGATGGTATGTATATATGTACAATGAATAAAAACAAAACACCTGATATTACGCTCGATCAAGGAAGATACCAAGTTAACGAAAGACTAAAAGAGAATGTGGGAACACAAAACTCGTTGTTCTCCTACTTACTTCTATTCTATATTATTACTATCGCTCATTGCTATTACTGTTCTTCTTCTACTGCCTTCTATTCTGTATAATTACTATCGCTCATCGCTGCTACTGCTTTTCTCTTACTTCTTTTCTATATAATTACTATCGATCATCGCTGCTGCTACTCTTCTCCTACTTCCTTATTTTCTGTATAATTACTATCGCTCATCGCTGCTACTGCTTTTTTCTTACTTCTTTTCTATATAATTACTATCGATCATCGTTGCTGCTGCTCTTCTCCTACTTCCTTCTATTCTGTATAATTACTATCGCTCATCGCTGCTGCTGCTCTTCTCCTACCTCCTTATATTCTCTTCTCCTACTTCCTTCTTTTCTGTATAATTACTATCGCTCATCGCTGCTACTGCTTTTCTCTTACTTCTTTTCTATATAATTAGTATCGATCATCGTTGCTGCTGCTCTTCTCCTACTTCCTTCTATTCTATATAATTACTATTGCTCATCGCTGCTACTGCTTTTCTCTTACTTCTTTTCTATATAATTAGTATCGATCATCGTTGCTGCTGCTCTTCTCCTACTTCCTTCTATTCTGTATAATTACTATCGCTCATCGCTGCTACTGCTATTCTCTTACTTATTTTCTTTATAATTACTATCGATCGTCGTTGCTCCTGCTCTTCTCCTACTTCCTTCTATTCTGTATAATTACTATCGCTCATCGCTGCTACTGCTTTTCTCTTACTTCTTTCCTATATAATTACTATCGCTCATCGCTGCTGTTGCTCTTCTCCTACTTCCTTATATTCTCTTCTCCTACTTCCTTATTTTCTGTATAAATACTATCGCTCATCGCTGCTACAGCTTTTCTCTTACTTCTTTTCTATATAATTAGTATCGATCATCGTTGCTGCTGCTCTTCTCCTACTTCCTTCTATTCTGTATAATTACTATCGCTCATCGCTGCTACTGCTTTTCTCTTACTTCTTTTCTTTATAATTACTATCGATCGTCGTTGCTCCTGCTCTTCTCCCACTTCCTTCTATTCTGTATAATTACTATCGCTCATCGCTGCTACTGCTTTTCTCTTACTTCTTTCCTATATAATTACTATCGATCATCGCTGCTGCTGCTCTTCTTCTACTGCCTTCTATTCTGTATAATGACTATCGCTCATCGCTTCTACTGCTTTTCTCTTACTTCTTTTTTATATAATTACTATCGATCATCGCTGCTGCTGCTCTTCTCCTATTTCAGTCGATTAAATCTTATACTTCTTATTTCTTGAATCTTCGAAAAGACTTTGGTTTCACTCGGTGGGACCATGCAATGCAATAACCTCTAAATCAGGCCTTGTACTTGTCTCAAAAAATAGCATCAATGGACATTTATTAAGGAACAACTTTGTGTTCTCGGCCATAACTCTCGATCAGATATTGATCTCCCAACTAAAATCCAAGTAATGAAGACTTGTCTATTTGTACGGATAACGTAGTTTCTAGTCCTATTAGTCAATATTGGACGACTCTTGTATTAAAAATCACTGTCTAATATATGTAACATTTATAAATAAAATAAAAAAACTATTGTAATTTGATAGATGTCCCTGTGAGAGACAACTTTATTTTTTTTGGTACGAAATATTCTAGAAACTGTTCCGGATTTTTCAGATAAATTAGACTAAATCTATGGAGAAAATATTAACACATTAATATTGATAAGAGTTTGCACTCTTCTGTCATAAAGATTCTATGTAATCCAGTAATCCAAAGTCGCTTGAATAATGTGTTCTTATTGTATATTCTTCTTCTCAGTGTCATGTCAGGTCCCCCCAACGTTGAATATCACCTGAGAGTAGATATCTTTGTTCCCGGCAGCCCGAAAAAGATCCCCAACGCTCCTTATACCAGTACAATCACGTATATTGCGGAGCCAGGAGATTTGCCTCCTGCCAACATCTCTTCAACCCTCCATTTTGCCTTAGATGATCAGGTGCAGTAATTTGTACTTTGCTCCAAATTATATAAGACTTACTATTGATGGTATGCATTAATAGTTCGCCTATAATATTCTTGGCATGTACAAATTTATACAGATAGCTCCAAGCTCAGCCCATACGACAGTTGTGGGGCAGTCATATTTATTCCCTCCTGTGATACCACAATTCTTGTACACCTGCCAGGTGAATACTCAGTCCATACAACATAATGTTTAGCATTAATGGCCTCTTATCCGATTCTCAGGATTTTGTAATATTTTCAGATTTTCTTGGGCCATAAGGACACTATCCCCTAACCTCTCGAATTCTAATTCCGAATTTTATTATATTTTATGTGAACTCAAAGCTTTCCACTCGCCTTGTTCTGTATGCGTCGCATATGACATTTACAAAAGTAAAAAAATGTTTCTCGTCCGTTCAATATGTCAGACCTTCTCATATTTACTTATGAAAAGGATTTTATTTTTCAAAACTCCTTAAATATTTAGGACTATAGTAGTTTTCCATTTTTACACACTCTTCATACCTTTAAATATCCCTGGCACAAATCCTCCGCTTTGTATAATGTACTGTATTTTTAACTAATAATAATAATAACCTTTTTAAATTCGTTTTTTTTTTAGTTTTAAAAGTTTTCATCAATATACAATTTTAGGAAAAGTTATTTATACGTATTCGTCATACTTATAATATCATTCTGAATTTACTTTACAAATACACAGAGGAAATAAGTTCTTAAATTCCACAAAAATCTTTGATTTTTCTCTGTTGTGTCTTCACACGCACAAACATCAATTTAACTTTATATTTGACAGAATTAGTGACGGTCTCTCGTGTTTTTTGATAGTTCCAGAAAAAGTCTACTTTGTCATCGTGACAAACTAAAAATCCTCTTGTTTAACCTAAATACTCGATTGAAATAATTTATATTTAATGTAGTAACATTTGTCTTTGTGATTTATCTATACACGATGCGAAAAAAAAATTTCACCCTCAAATCCGAAAATTCTACTTGAAATATTATAATGAAACATGGAAAAGATTACTAATAATTTAGTGCTAGTTACAAATTACTAAAATTTTGCTCAAAAACAATTTGAAATATCACTTCATTATGGTACCAATTTATTGCAGTTGACATTTCAGGGTAAATTGTTTTAGGTTTATGATAAATAATTCAAAACTAAAGATATTTTTTTATAAACCAATGTGATATTATTTTTTTTCTCAATTTAAACTTAAGTTTAGTTGTAAAGTAATATTGATGAATAATAATAAAAAAAATACACACTAAAAACTTATTTGAGTCAAATTAAAATATTTGATAAACTAAGAAAGGTTCTTTATCCATTTAACCATTTTTTTTTTATAAATATTTTCAACAATTTTCCCCATTCTATGGCAGATGGCAGAAAAAGCGTTTAGTTTAAGAGTTCTTCTTTTTCATGCAACCTGAAGGCAGAACTACAAAATTCAAATAATCGTGAATAATCCTCACTTAAGTATAAACTGATGTTGACAGAAATATATCATTCATCAAAAAGATAAAAAAAGTCTTAGAACATATAATACTTTTCATTAAAAGGCCGCGACCGATTGGGAAATGTGTCGCTAGGTATTGTTGTACTCGTATGTAGTTAAATCAAATGTATACTCAACATTCTCTTTAACAAGTAGAAGAAATAATTCATTTCCCATCATTTAATTTTGTGATTCTTTTAAAGGCATTTAAATGAAGGAAATCTGCTCAAACTAAAGGTTTTTTTTTTATTTCTTAAATAAACTAAAAATAACCATAAATATCCACCATAACACTATCGATTGTTAAGGAACATGCCTGTCGACATGCAATTTTCATACGTGTCTATTTAATATAACTATTACATTATGCTATTACGAAAAAAAACTATTACAAAGAATTACATCTGGTTAGTACAAAATATTTGATAAAAAACTAACGAAAATTTTCGTTTTTATCAAAAAGCATTTATTTAATCATTTATATTAACATTGTTCCCTTCAAAGTAGTCTCCATAGTACAAAATACACTTGTCAACGTTTTTTCCAGCCTGCAAAACATTTGTAGAATCCACATTTTGAGATAGCCTTAGCTCACCAAGTGATTTAGCCTTTATCTCATCTATGGTCGCAAAACGTTTTCCTTTAAATGTCCTCATCATCTTTAGAAACAGGAAAAAGTCGCAAGGGGCCATATCTGGTGAAAACGTTAGCTGTGGCATCACAATTGTGTTGGTATTGTCCAACAATTTGCGAAATAGTTCTGAAGTGTGAACCGGTGCTTTATCGTGGTGCCAAATCGAGGAGTTGTTTGTCCACAATTCTGATCGTTTTCTTCGGATGGCCTCACGCAAACGGCGGAAAACATAAAACAAATCTATGTCCAGTCTTTTTTTCAATAATCACAAACGTGCCAAACTGCCTTGATAATACTTGCCTGTCAAATACAAACTGCCCATCCAAAAAGGCTGAAAATTGAAATGTACATCACAGACAAATCCGCCAACGTAAAGTAAAATGGGCTCAATCAAAAACGAATAGCCGACGAAATTAAAGCATTCTCGTTCTTTTTTATCACGCCACGTATACAAGAACAATAAAAAAATTATGAAAAAAGTTAAATTTACCTAAGTATTCTTCAGAGTGTAGCAAAAAATTGCAATTTGAATAGTGTACCGTGACGTGAAAAGATTGACAAATACTGCAGTACACATAGCGCAGCAGACAGACGAAAGGAGCGGTGCGCACCCTAAGGGTGGGGCGGTTGCAGATGTGAATCACAAACCGTCCCAAGCGTTTTGCGGTTGCACACGACTATCCACGAAGGTATCATTTGCTTCGCTTGAGTAGTGATATTCCTATATGTAGAAGGTATACTCGTAACATATGAAAATGGTCTGCCACAGCCTCGTTCATGAAGCAGAATTGCCTCTTGCATAGAATATGAGATACACTTATGAAAACTTGTCAGTTTTGCTTGTTAACAGAGAATCAACGTGATGATGTTTGCTTTTAGGTTAAAACCACACTTATGGTCTAGCTACGAGTACCATCCTGAGACAACGGATTATAAAGTACACTATGTAGGAAGTACGAGTATTACACTTTACAAGTTGTGTGGTCTATTTTGTATGTATTTTACTTCGTGTGTTAATTAATATTTGAAACATAAAATGTTATTATTAGTTAATTAGGTATTCCTTCCTATAAAGAGAATTATTAATGCCGATGAAAATTAAAGACAAGAAATAAGTGTAAAAAAACTACAGTTGTACTAAATATTTAAGGAGATTTGAACAATAAATTTATCATATTTACTGGTATACATTGTATCTAGAGACATTATTCTCGGTTTTTTGATAATCCACAACATTTTCTGACAAGTGCGATGTTTTTTTTTGTTGAATAAAAACGACTACAGTTGTATCAAATAATTTACATATTAATTTCATTAATAAAATATACTAATTATCTATTTTCTTAACGGGCACCCGACTAGAAATAAATATCCGCAAATCTCCCTAATGATTAGACATTCCATTATTTAACGACAATGATTTGTGTCAATGATAATATAAAGGCAAAGAGGGAGTCTAAAACGTTGAGGATACTAAAAAACGTAGTAGTCAAGGGTTTTCTACTCCATCTCACACCGCATGTTGAACTTTCTTTTGAATGGATTTTATAAAGGTGGCTTTTTATCAGACAGTGGACTATTCTTATACTGCTTAAGACAGACACAATTCGTTTGGACATGCTTTTTTTGTGGAACTAAGGTACCCTTAAAATAAGTTTGATTTGAATGTTGTGTTAAAAAGAAATAACTTGAGGCAGTAAAACTGTTAAAATGACACGGAATTCGAAATAAGTTGACAAAATGAACAATTTTGAAATAAAAGTTAAAATGTTAACCTAAGTCGACTTGGCTCTGTTTTATCCTCATTTATGGTATACATACAAATCCGCTTATATTATGTTTTTACTATTTTAAGTATCAAATAAAGAGTGAAGATTACGACATACAGGGAATAATTTCATTTTAAATTTTCCTATGTCGTTATCTGGACTGAAATCAAAACAATTCAAATAAGATGGATAGAAAGACGGCAGGCAAACGCCTAATATGTTGGTATGGAATCAAATAATTGGTTTTACTTGTTATAGTTCACAGCTCTTTTTAACGTCGTCCTTTACACCCATGCAGTAAAACTTTGAAACAAGTTAAATGTTATTCTTCCTCCGTCATTGGTATGTTTTAAAAAGCGGTTGAAAAAAACTTTAATTTAAATCTATTAATATTACGTGTTTCATTCCCGATTTCCCTTTCCTCTCAAACATCTCTTCCTTTTTCCTTCAATAATAATAAAAGAACAATTGACATAGCACCGTTTAGATAGCAGACCCTCCTTAAAAGCGCTAAAAAAATATTTTGTTTCATAATATCTCACTTTATTATTGTTACTTATACTGTTCATGATTTTTGTGCAAATTAATGATGATTTGAATAATTTTTGGAACCATGTAACTTCCATTATTTATTTTACCTGCATATTTGAAAAGTATTACCATTTGGCAATAAGTCCACCAGTTATACAGTGAGATTTTAAATAAATTAAGTTTACATTTATTACATATTTTTATTTAAGGCAAATATAAGAAAAAAAAACTTGATCATTCGAAATATGTACTAGGCCACACTTACACACTATCTAGCAAAGAACTGCATAAAATCTAAACCGACACACTTATTATACTGTCAACAGCAACTGAAGTAACATTATGGAGATCCTAAATCCAATCCCGTAATGAGTATTTCTATTTTGACTAATTCCAACATCTTTCTTATTTTCAGCTCTATGTGAGAATGTGGTCTGTAAGTTCGGTGCGCGCTGCTCGGCTGGGGAGTGCATCTGCCCTACAAACTGTGAGGGCTCTGACGATGAGCCGGTATGTGCCAATACCATGGTCACATACACCAGCGAGTGCGAGCTACAGAAAGCTGCTTGCAGTCTGCCCAGGGGGCACAAGCAGCTACACGTCATATTCTATGGAGACTGTAAGGATCGGTTTGCAGTCGCCGGTCCTCCGATTGCTCTTAGTAAGTATTGTTTAAAATGTGTATATTTTAAAATTTTCAATTACCAAACGTTTTCGATAAGTTTAAGCCTAGTTTTTTTTTAATCAGTATATATTTAGCCTTACCTTTTTCTATTTACTTCCGAGTCAACAATATTTACATGATGTTTTATATTTTTATGCTAACGTGTCCCTTATAAATTTAAGATAAAAACTTTTAAGATACTATATTTGAAAATTCAATTAAAGTAGTTCATAATTGTTACAGTGAATATTAAAAATTAACGAAAATCTCAAATAATAAATCATAGATTTTAAATCGTCCATAACCCGCATGATTTTTTATAGGTATATTAAATTGCAATAGTAAGATCAATGTTGCATAACATTACTAACAAACTAACAAACATTTGTCTTTCTCTCCAGCAACTGCCATCCCTCTTCCATTCCCTCCCACCTTCTCCGAACAAGATCTGGAGAACTCGACGTCTCTCCCGATATTCACTGACTATCCAGACCACTCCCTCAGTACCCTGGAACAATTGGCCTGCAAGGACATTCACTGTGACTTTGATGCCACTTGTGAGTTGGGCTCTGACAACTTTCCCCGCTGCTCGTGTCTCTTTGACTGTCCACTGGATGAAACGAGCGAAGACTACTTTCCAGTATGTGCCTCAGATCTGAAGCTGTACACTTCAATGTGTGCTATGAGGATGGAAGGATGCCACAAACAGATTGAGCTGAGACTTCGCCCATTGGAGCTTTGCAAAGGTGGTGGTAATTAACAGTACTAACTTATTTTCTAATATCTAAAGGTTCCTTAGAAGCAAAAGTTCTGGTGCCCAAAATCTTAAAAGATTTGAGATAAACAAAAACTTTCAAAATTGGTATAACATTAAGAAAGTTTCTTCAAATCAAACTTTTTTATTTTTTATGCATAATTTTGTTTAGTGAGATACCAGAATAAATACAAAGTATACATGAATACCCTTGCTTCTCAGGTGTCTTTAGATAGAAAGTTATTTTATTTAATAATTCACACTCGAGATTAGATTTATAAAGAAAGCACGGCAGGTTTCAGAGTGGGCGAGCTGAATGATTTTGTATAAAGAAAAGTGTCAAGCAAGGATGTTTGATGTCTCTGTAACTCTTCTATATTTATATTGACTCATGTTTTAACGAGATAATTTTTTTTTGTTTGCAATTTATGAAATGTTTCACAATTATTTATCTTAAATACATAAATACTCGTATATACACACAAATGACAATAAAATAAGAATGAAACGAGATAAATCTTAATCAAGTAGAAATAGAGAATGATTGAAATATTTTGAGATTAATTATGCTTTTTAGAGTTTTCACTTACTTATTGAAAAGGATGGAGAACATTTCATTGGGTAAGAAATATCATACTTAAGATGAAATTGAAATTCACGTACATAGTAACACAGCAACACAAAGTCAAGGAAAAATAGAAGACAAAGTTCTTAAAAGTAGAGCAAACTGTCGTAAAGTCTTTAATAGCAGGGATAAGAAACCATTCGTTCCCATTGTAAGCAACACTCCCGCATTTATAAGCTTCATCCCAAGATTCATTAGAGGCTAAAATATATTTTGCATGATCCAAAATATATGAATAGATCTTTAACAATTCGTTACACTAGTCGAACTTCTTTTTTTTTATATTTTTATAATTATAAAAACCTAAAAACAGAAATTATTTTATTTGTAAAAACCTAATTAGTTAGCAAATAAGAATCCTGGCTAACGGCTCGTTAATTTTTTGTTTAAAAATATAGTTTTTTGTTTGATTCTTGTCATAAATGAAATGAATTTATGTTTGACCGTTAGAGAGCTGAAAGTCTATGTATAGACGTTTTATAGTATTGAAAAAAATGTCCAGCATTAAAACGGTAAATAAATGATCCAGCAGAATAATTATGAGGAAGAAAAATCCACATGTTGGTCGTTTGGGGATGACTCCATAATTGTGGAATCGAGTGAAAATTAAAATATATCGCAGTATAGAGTCGGAAAGTGAAATGCTCGACTTAATCATCAATAAAAGTTAAACAAAACTTATTTTAATTTGCCGCGCAAACACGGCAATAAGAAATGTTGAGCAGTAGGACTTATGCATGAGTTTATTTACCTGAGCTCCTTGATCACTAATATGAGTTCCTGTGATCAGGAGATAATGCGCAGAACTTATATGTCTAAAGGTGCGATGAGTCGCCTGAAAGTAATATGAAGGGATTAGGGCATCCAAAGTCAAGCCATGACTCTCTTGGTTTAGACACTTCTTTTCTGGGTTTTCTCAAAATTTCATAGAACAATCCTGATGAAAACTGACCATACGAATGTATGAGTAAGAAGACATATCAAGCGCTGGTAAAAATACTGAAGCGCAATGACGTGTTAGTTGGCAGATTTTTTACACAGACGTTTTTATATGGGTGAAACTGGCCTCCAGAAGAAGATAGATAAAAGTTTTTAATTAAATTGCAACCTGATAAGAACTGATCCGTCTAATTACCGTAATGAAAAGCTTAATAATATTTCATAAATGTAAAGAAAATTTCTTGTCGGATTTTGTTTACAATAAAGAAGACTGTAGAAATTACTTCAAAACTTGAAACTTCAAACAAGAAACTGAGTGTTATTTTGAGATATAATAAACAAATATTGACAAGTTGTTGAAAATTTAATTAAAAAGTGTTATTTTAAAGAAGTGACGATTTTCCACATCTATTTATTATTTAATTAAATGTAAACATTTGAAAATTCTTCAAGTTTCAGATTAAAATACAATCCACCTAAATGGAGACACAAAAAGATCTTAAAAGGCCTTTATTTGAACAACTGAAGCTGAAAATCTCAATCTCATATATACGTGTATAAATAAATCATAATTTTTAGTCTGTAATACTTTAAATTTAAATATTGTGTTGCTAAAATTATTAAAAATTACATTTTAAGGTTATTTTTAACAAAATGATTAATCTGTTTCCGGAATGAAACTAAAAATCTTTAATAATGTAGAATTCAAAAGAAACAAAACTCAGAACCAAGTATACCATATACCATATTAAGGGTAAACTTTATAGAAACTGTTAAAACCCAAATAAATTTATTTAGATACTAAGAGTATATAATAAGTAAGAGTGACATGTGAATGTAATTATTTAGTGTTTTTGGTATAAATATTAGAAGAATCCACCATTCTTACTCATTGTAAGCTGCTGTCTCGTTTTAATTTTATATTTTACTGTTTAACAGTAAAGTTATCTCTTCTTGATAAACACATCATTTTCCATTCTTATTTTATATCTTATAATCATATCAAGAAGTGACAGCTGTCAAATAATATTTGAAAAATAAAAATGTTCCGTGACATTTTAATGAAATAATGAACCGACTGGAAGTTTAATGAAATAATGAACCGACTTGGTAGTATGAACCGACTGGAAGCATTCGAAATGTGGATACACCGAAGAATACTACGGATACCCTGGACAGATATGGTCAGCAACACAAGGATTCTTCAAAGAGCCAAAATTGATAGAGAGTTGCTGACTAATATTAAAATCCGAAAGGTTTCCTATTTGGGTCATGTATCATACTTAGAGGAGAAAAGTACAAATTACTACACCTGATCATCCAAGGCAAAATAGAGGGTCGAGGAGGGGTTGGCAGGAGGCAAATCTCCTGGCTCCGCAATATACGTGATTGGACTGGTATAAGGAGCGTTGGGGATCTTTTTCGGGCTGCCGGGGACAAATATGCTTACTCTCAGGTGATAGTCAACGTTGGGGGGACCTGACATGACACTAGGAAGAAGAAGAATAAATAATTAATAAAGTGTAACTATAACAACACATATTATTATACGTACAACTAATGTTTTACTGTTTGACGATTTGGCTAATATTTTTTAAAAGGATTCTTCGTTTTATTAACTATTATATTTAAAAAGACGTTTAATGAACAAACTCTTATAAGGAGCACTTATATATTGAGTAATATGTATTTTTCCATTTTAAAAATCCTTTTGAACGCATTAATACGGTTTTTTATAGAATTTAAGAGAATATATAAAAGTTCTCAAACGATTATCATAATTTTCATACACTTCAACTCACCTTAATAAAATTATAGCAAAATCACATAATATATATTTTAGGGGCATGGTTTTTGGTGTAAGAACTGTTTGGCTCTGGTATTGATTTTACCATTATTTTGATATATTTCAACTAATAAAGCTGTCTGTAGAATTAATATTTGTACAATACATTGTTCTTTAAATAATTAAAATTTCTAATTCCTTTGTGGTTACTAACTAGAGTCAACTATAAAATTCCTAATTCCTTTGTGATTACTAACTAGAGTCAACTATAAAATTCCTAATTCCTTTGTGATTACTAACTAGAGTCAACTATAAAATTCCTAATTCCTTTGTGGTTACTAACTAGAGTCAACTATAAAAGGTTATTTAAACAAAACTTATTGGACTGGTCTTGCGTCATTATTATTTTATTTAATTTTTACCATACACAATTTAGCATTTACATCGCTTTGTAGATATGCGAACCGTCGAGTACTAAAAGCCCTACATTTTGTAGATATAGAAAACCGCTTCATTAGACAAGGCCAGTGACGAAGTAGTCTCATTCCTTAACACTCCAATACTCAGAAGAAACATTCACTCTACATTTATATCTTGACACACACTTTAATAGTAAGTTATCATACACATATGATTTCTACTACGAGTACATCATAATCTAAACAACCACGTCATAATCATATCCATCAACTCCTCATTACACACTCCACATTCGCCACAGGCATTCACTCAGGTGCCTGTGTGAGGACCTCCGAAAATTTCTCACTCCTCTTGTTATTTTTATTTATTTTAAAGCGCGTCATTACAAATACTCGTATCACTGCTCTTGCCGTGGAATGTGTTGTAAATTATTGGCATAAGGAATTGCATCTTTCTCTTCCCAAATGATGTATGAACGTATGGGGTCGGAACCAGATTAATTTTCATGTTATATTTCATCAAATCTTAATAAATTTATCTCTTCAGACATCTGAGCAAGCATTTTGAATGCCTATAACCGGATCTACTTACTTGTTATTTATAATAATAAGATTACTGATTTTCATATTCTACTTTGAGACCTCATTATTTCTGAATTAATTTATTAGCGATTTAGATCTGCCTTTTATAGGTTCAAAACGTAAGAATGCTACACAGTGCTATAAAACGTAAGAATGCTACACAGTGCTATAAATCGTATATTTTTGTTTAATGTTATTAAACTAGTATTTTTATGAGTACATACTATGTGTTAGGTATTACATAAAAATATATTACGTTAGTAATATTCTATGACAAACAAACTTGGAATATATCCAAAAATTCATAACTTAGGAAAATATCCTCAACAAATGTACCAACTGAAATGATGAATCACTAATGAAACTCGGAGTGTATGTTATGAGATTCGTGTGGGACTCAGATTCATTTTCCGCATGAAGTATTCTTGTTGATGAAATATGTAAAAGTAATGTAGTATTATTCTAAAAAGTGACAAATCCGCCCTCATTATTTCAAAAAGAAATATAATTTTACCGAAAATAGGGTTGTATTATTCGGAAAAAAACTGCTGAAATTTGTAAAAGAAGCCAAATAATTTACATACCGCTAACAGATTTCGTCGGGATCTGAATATCCTCGCTTGCAATATACCCCTATTACATAGAAGTTCAGTGGCAATCCCCTTCTTATTTTGCACGGCTTCTTTATATGTTCACTTCTATGTAGTGCAGTTACTACCACAAAGTACTACTGAAAACTCATTGGAGGGGCATCGCGATATTAAAAATGACCATTTTTATTTGTCATATATAAATCAGACAAATTCCTCCTAGATATTTGTACGGAAACTCGGTTAAATTAGCTAGTCAGGCATAATTCTACATTTTATTTTAGTTTTTCTTGCATTACAATTAAAAAAAGACACTAGAATGATTTAAAAACAAAAACACCAAAAGATTTAAAAACAAAAACTTCAAATTATAAAATTAGCAAATTTCAATTTAATTAATTTTTTGTGGTACTTCTCAACATATTTACACCGGTAACGTGCATATTTTGGAGGTAGTGGGCGGGAGTCAATTTTTAATTTAACTTTCGTAATCAGGGTCACTGGAGTTGATATTTAAGTAGTTGTATGTCATCGTACGCGTTTATAACAACACACACGTCGCGAAGTAAAAAATAACCTGATAGACGAACTCTAAACCAAAATTGGACATTTTTAGGATACCATATGTAATTGAAACTCCTTCGGTTGAAAACAAACATCTTAAGAAGGTTGCAAAGGCGCCAAAAAAGCTAAGGAGGTGGCATAATATAATCAGTGTTATCAAGTAACGCGCTGCAAGTAGCGTAATGAATTTTAATGTAACTGTAAAATATCGCCGTTACTACTTTTTACTTAGCTGCTTGAGTCACATACTCGTTTTAGCTGAAAAATTGCTGTAACAGTGTTTTATCAATACAAACAATTGTACAAATACTTCTTAACATTTCTAATAGAAATATATAAAGTTAAAAAAATCAATCTATTTTTTTTCATATTCATGTCACGATAAATGACATGCAACACACCTAGATCCTTCTAATTTTAGAGTAAAATACAAAATACTTTTTTTTTCATATTTTATGTATAGATATTATATATACTTGCTATAGAAATAAATATATAAAATATTCTCAGGATACGTTAGAGATTAATTAAATTAGTGATTTTATTTGGAATGAAGTAATAATGTACGCAATTAATATAATATAAAATAATATAGTATTTTTTCACAGGATGAAAACTAATATCGCGATATGATTAATGTGACTACGATAAAAACGGAGTTAACAAGACTTGGTTCACACGGCCCAAGTACGAATATTTCATACCGTTATGATAACACATAAAATTACGAATGAACGCAGAGAAACTAAATAAATAACATTTAACCTTTCGTTAATATTTCAGAACTCTGGAGGAAAACAAATCCGTTTACATTTTATTTTTTAATTTGACTGCTCACCTTGTTTTATTATTTGACTTGGCGTTAATTTGCAAATATTTTGAAGTTGAATGTATAACTTTATGATTTATTTTAGACATCTCAATTATATATGCTCAATTTAAAACAAAATTTAAACGATGTTTAAAAATCATATATTTTAACAAATTTATAAAATGTATTTGAAAGTTTATAATGTTTGAACGTTTGCACCACAATTATGTTTAATACTCGGAAAAATTACGAAATTAATTTGATTTATGTAGGTTCAAATGTTGATAATACAATAATAAAACTTCACAGATTTGGTCAGTATTTTATATATTTTTTTTTATAATTATTACTTCCTTCAACGACATAAAAAATATGAAATATATAATAACTGTAATGTTTAGAAAACTGTCAGCAAATTTTTAACCAAAATACAATATAAAGTCAAATTATTAAAGCAATACTTTACAATTTGTTATTACTAAAATATTTGAAAGGGGGCATTTATTTTAATATTATATTCGCCCAAACATCTTCAGTAGGAATGGCGGCTTCGATAATATTTTCGATATATGACATTCTTTATAGACAATAATGCTTTTAAACCTATTTTTTTTAAATCTCTTAGTTATTCTAGTGTTACTTTATATTAATGCGCAAGCCATCTACATGTCTTATATTCTCTAATGATATTTAATACATCAAAACCAAGTTATTCCCTTGGAATCTACGTTTTCGTGTAATATTTCTGAAATATTTAAAATCCTCTTGAAACCATTTTTGCCGTTGACCTGTCAACACCAGTGAAATCACATTTTATACTATAAAACCAGTAACTTCAAAAGACCGCTTGAGATGGCTCGATCTGTTTGGCCTTATCTATCTCAAACAGATAGTTAACATTATATGAGCTAGATGGTTAACACTGGAAACCAGACCTTCTCCCAGAGGACACATTTCTAACGCATAATTCAGTAACGTAATGCAGCGCTAGATCATTCATGGTTTGAAGTTGCATAAACAACATTCTCTCAGGACACCTCAACCAGTGAATCTCATTCGGCAGTGGAGTTATTCGACCCAATTTTCCAGCATTAAAATCCAAGCGTGCCATTACGTTCAAGATCCTTTGCATCTTATCTACTCAGTCTTATGATACACAATCCATTGCAATTCTGTCGAGAGGCAATGAATGCTCATTATATCATTATTATCCTAAAGTCTTGATTTGCATCTGATGTAGTCGAGTTTACAGTTCCGTTTATATAAGGATAGCAATCTTCAGCATATGCACATTAGTAATGAAGAGGCGTTGAAGATCAGTTCAGTTCGATCCCACAACCATCCACACTGTTATAAAAGAGAAAGTAAATCCCCATCCAGCGCGATCTACACTAGATGATCGATATCTTCTTTTTTTATGAGTGTGACGTCACGTTGGGAACAAGAAGGAACTAGCCAAAGGATCTCCTCCTCCGGTGGCAACACATTTGAGTGTGAAACAATTCTAGTGACGACGGACTTAAGGTCTGACGTCACGGGAGAAGAAATTAAATATACTCGTACTTACAAAGCGGTTTAAGATCTAGAGTTCAAACAACCTAGCAAGTTGCCAGTATTTTCACAGAATACTTCGAATGCTGTAAAACTATCCTTTTACGCAACTAGATTGGAGTAGCTAATGGGTCCGAAGATCCACCAATGTAATGCTAAGTGGAGATCTCGTCAGATATTATTAACTCGATTATCATTGCAGTACCACAAAATATGATATATGGGTTGATCCAAATAGCCGTAAAAATTACAACTAGGTATAGGAGCATAATTGATGCTAAAGAATTTGCCATTAAAGCTCCCATGGCCAGAGAAAAATTGGGTAGTCCAATAGCTTGGATACACTCACGAGAAAACGAGGCGCATCCTTGTACAAGAAAAAAATTTGATGTTTGTCTTCCCACGAAGGATAACAATCATCAATGTTGCCAAATTGACAACTAGGCCTGTAGGCAGGCTTTAAGAATCGTTGAAGATTGTAGCCAAGAGACAAAATTGGGAAATAATATTGTTTTCGGCTTCTTAATTGCAATTAAGAACCACTTGAAGAAGCAAGTAACTCGTGGTCTTTCTTAGTATTCATTAGAAATAATATTGCACGTCGAATGGTAACGTAACAATAACGTAGATGACGAGCTCGTAACCAAATTGGGATACTTTTTTGAGATGCCATTTGAAATTGAACCAGTAATATCCGGGTGAAAGTTAAGCGTATTTGCACTAGGTCACAGAGGTCTGGGAGTCACATACTCGTATGTCACTTTACAATTATTTTCACGTATCTCTTATAGCGTCAAAACTCTTAAGGTGAAAACTAATTATTGTTTACTTAGAACCTGTTGATCACGGTTTACTTATCACTTCATCTGCTAATTGAATCGTAGTATTTGCACATTATTTATGCAACATTTACACGGGCGCCGAGTTTATTTGCGCAACTCAGGATGACAAAGACATTGCATTTGCAGATTGACTGCTTAGCAAATGCAACGTGCGTAGGCAATCAATTTAACATGATACTTGTGTTGACGCTATAAATTTACTCCTTTCGTATTTGTATAAATTCAGGGATACAAAAATATTTCAACAAATTTTTTATTCAAATATATGGTGATTATCCTTATAAATATTTTTCTGAAAAACTTATAAAAAGAGTGGTAGGCTGCGGAATTAACCTTCCAAAGTGATCAGACATATTAATACATCCTTAACATTATATGGGGATAATTATCAAAAAAGAGCACAACCCACTTTTCCCCCATTTTGAGATAAATGAGAAAACGTATTTCCGCTTTATTAATTATAATACAAGCGTGGGTTTATATGAAAAGTAAAAAATATGTCGTATTTTAACCATAAAATACTTGTTTGGTTGACTTGATGTTTTTGCACATACATAATTGATTTGTTTTTTGAAATCTTAAATAAACCAAAAAATATGTTTTTTGGGTCGAGTCCTTTTTGCACATACACACAACATATATAGGTTTATGTTAATATTGTAGAAAAAAATGCGTTTATCCTAGTGCACCCGTATTTGTCTAAGATATCTATGTACATTTTTTTATTATTACTTTACTTATCACGGGGTTATTTCAAGATTTATTTATTTTTCTTCTCGAACTTGGACTTATGGTTGTTTTTTTTGCTTAGTCGTGTATAAAAGACACGTATTAAAAATAAATTAAAGATTGTCAATTTAAACAGGGCGATGTAAATTACTAACACAAAATCATGACAGGATAAAAAAAAGAGACCAACTCAAGCAAAAAAGACGAAGTTATTTTGTACAAATTATAACAAAAAGTTAAATTAATATGTTTCCACCAAATTAAAATCATTTCGCTAAATTTAAGTTATTTTGAATTTTATATCGTTTGTCAAACTCATACGATGTTTGAAAATATCTTAAAATAATTGAGAATAAGTTTAAACTAAGGTTTATGATAAAATATATCCTAATAGATCTAAAGTTCCTACTTCCGAATATAATCGATTGTTCTACTTATATAGTGTATAACTTTGCTTTAGGCAATTCACCCTGCTGAGAGTAATTTGTTATATACAACTTATTGAAAGCGGAAACTGGGAGATGTACTTGTTTTCAGTACTTATTCTCACAAAAAAATCATTGTTGTTGAATGATTTGTTGTTACTTTTGTTATCATTTGTGCAGATATTTGGCCAAGGGGATCGGCAAGTGGCGCGAAATATAAAGACACATTAAACTTTTATTTATTAATTGTTCTAAAATTGTTATATCTGTAATAGTTGGGAATTTGACTGTGTTTGTTTAAACTATTTTACTGCACCCTTCATTATTATTCCCTTTTTTTACCCTGTGAATATTTTTTCACCCTGTCACCATGTTATCACGGGCATATGTAAAAACATGTATACTCAGGTCAAATTTTAGACAAAAACCTAATGTACTATTTAAGTCAAGACCTTTCTAGTCCAATTATGCTGTTTATTATAAAAATCTACAATAAATTAATAATCTTTTGAAAATAACTTTATTTACAGTTGACTTTTGTTAGATTATATATTTGAAATTTAAAAAAAATGTTGATTATCACTTTACAGATAACATTTAATAAAAACATTAAACGTGGATAATAAAATATATAAATAATGCCTATTTGTACAAAACATAATTTCATTTAAACGAGATTACGAGAGTAGATAATTAAGTTCAGAACAAATAATTTCCACGAATGTACCAAACAACTTCAGAATAATCTACTTACAATACTCCCACAAGTGAACAAATAGTTAATACAAATAGTAATTAGTAGGCACCAACAGCGGAGTACTTTAAATGTACCAACACAAGTGCTTTGATTCCATTCCACGTAATTACCATACAAATCGGCACAATATCTATCAAGATGGAGTATGCATAAGGAATCACAATCGGTTCACGGGTGGCAACAACCATTTTGCCATACATGCCAAATGTTTGACACAAATCAAGGTGATTTATTGCCACGAACAATGCCAAGATTTACATCATAATAATAATGATTATATTATTTCCGCCAACTTGAGATTTGAATAAAATACAAATTGGCAAAAAATATTATTTTCAACACAATTATTTTGCTGAGGCAAACAATTATAATATAATGAGTCGGTAATTTTATTTTATTGCTGATCATAGATATTAGTATTTAACGTTTCGTGAATTGGAATTCGCGTAATTTATTGAATATTAAATTTCATCAATACTAAATCAAATATCAAATTGAATTTTGTTTTATAAATGTTAAATTGAAAGATATATTTTCTGCGGTGAATTAAATTTTAATTATCGCTCAGGTTTGAAGATAATGTGAACTTCGCAAGATATTTATTTTACACTTTAAATGTGAATACATCTGATTTTTTGTTTTAAAGCTATGATTCTCAACTTAGACAATATTACCCTCTAGGCGACGATTTAATTTTTTAGGAGGCGTTGGCATATTATATAGAGCTATTATTGATGTACAATATATAGAAAAGTTAGGGCTTTCGAAGGGCTCAATGTGGTATTTATTAAATATTGCAGTAATAAAAAAATCTCAATCTGACCGTACATATAGCGCACTTGTAAACATCATTCGTCTCTTCGTCTTCTTCTTGAATAATGGCCGTGAACATCATTCATCGCACAACTGCAAAAGTTAGTCCGGTTAAATAAAAAAAATGAAGTCCATAGTTCTCAGTTACATCTATGGCATGGTATAAATACGAAACGCAAACTGGTTCATAAAAATAACAGGACTAAAATAGCATAGGTATATGGTTTCGTAACGTAATAAAAAACTAAAATTTAAGTTTTATTGGATAAGTTTTTTACCTTCTCCACGTTGCAAAAACTAAAATTATCTCATTTTATACTAGGAGGGCTAAGATTTATCCTCAGGTACTTCGAGGGGGTTTTGATACAAAAAAGTTAAGAAATCCTGATTTAAAACAATTTCTTCCATTTGATCAGTTTTTGTTTCATAATTATTATACGTATCCACGACCGGTATTAATCTCAATAAGTGAAAATAATATTTCTTGGCATAAAGGATATTTTGAGATAAATAGTATTTCTTTATTTTTTTCTTGAAAACTGATAAAAACAAAACACATGTGATTGAGGAAAGAAGATTGTTCCAAAGTGCCGAATGAATCGTAAAAGATGGTGTGTAGAATGGTGTGTGATACGTTGGCGTATAAAAGATTAACCGTCACTAGTTTTGAAGGGAGACTCCGTGGTCAGAAAGAAAAGTGATTTTTTTACGCAGATATTAAGACCAATTTGAGATTTTCAACAATCCAAAGAAGAGTTAATTATGGAGCACAAACAAGAGTCTTGTTTTTGTTCCTCTAATCATTCGGTGAATATCTTAAAACCGGGAGGGTTTTACCGTTATATTGAGTGGAATAAATAAAGCTTTACTAAACAAATTACAATGCATTTAAACCTCCACAGTGTTAATGCCTAAACTATAAATCTAAAGAGGGTTAAAAGAACATGGATATTTCTTCGCTGTCTTATTTTAAGGCATTGGAGACGAGTAAGATATTCGAATACATGACCATGCTTTTCAACGTTAAAAATAAATGACACAAAATTTTAGAGCCTCTCCAGTTTATTCAGCAACTCCTCACTAATATCGAGTTAAAAAAACATCTCAGTCAATTAAGAGTATAAAATTATTATTTATCAGGATAAGCTAGTTTCTATAAAAGAGATACAATGCACCAATGTTAAAAGAGTGGATATTTTTGTGACACAAGCCCAAAAAATTGATTTTGGCAACAAATTTTTGTGAGTTTTTTAGGAATCCTACTGATTGACTTCAGAGAGAAACACTATGGTTACAGGCGAATAGTATGCGGCATTATTAAACAAATTAAAAGATATTATGAAAACAAAACGCCGAGTAAAGCCGTCAGGAGACGTGATATTATTGCGCCACAATGCGTTAAACCACACTTCTGTCGCCGCAAAAGCTGCCATTCAATACTGTGGTTTCCGAAAATTGGATCACCCACCCTATCTTTATTCCTAACTTAGCCTTAAGTGATTATTTTAAAAAGTGAAATCTGTTTTGCGTAGAAAAAAATTAAGGGTGACGAAGAAGTGATCTCCACAATTTTAGACACAATTTTGAGAACAAAACTTCGGAACATTCTTTCAATCGTATTAAAAAAATATTTCATCGTTCTAAAAATGTATTAAACTACAGGTGACCATATTGAAAAAAATATATATTCTGTCACCTTTTTTAAATCCTTGTGCCGGAAACTTTTGGACCTTGATACGTTTCTCGGATATATGATTGTGCTTAGGACTTTATTACAGACTTAAGATTTAACCTTTTTTATTTATGATTTGAATCGAATTTTCAAGTGATGCATGTCTAATTTTTTTTTATTTTTTGATGTCAGATTTAAAAATGTAGACTTTCTGACATGTGCTGTAAAATCATTATAATATTAATAGGTTGGGGACCATAAACTTTGTATTAGATCTTCCCCTGGTCTTGTTCTAACCAATCTAACCCAATCAGGTCATGCTAGTATATTGTTAGCTCTGCTTCAACCCGCCCAGGTATTTCTAGAACAAACCATGCAAGCTTCCAGCTTCCGAAGTTGCAAGAATAACACATTTTGATTGATTTACCCTAAGTTCATAGCCAATTAAATATTGCTCATTTAAACAATTAAAATGTAAGGAAATACATTTGATCGGAAATTCATGTTAACTTTGATTTCAGCAGTAATTTATTTAGAAGCGAATCATCTTATATAAGAAATAACATGACAAACTATACGTGCATACCAAAAAATGTACAGACCTCAGATATGCCAAAAAAAATCAAGAGGCCTACTTGGTTGCTTATCAACATTAAATATATATTTTATTGTATAACACTTCCGTTATATAACATACAGTACAAATTATTGAGTTTATTTCCATACTTGTATTCTCTTATTTAAGATATGGTTACATTTTAATTCGCATGTTACTTTTACATTCTTCCTAAATTGTCACAAATATTTTTCAATAAAGTACAAAACTACTAATCTCGCAAAGTAAATTCAAGTAGTTTCACGATGATAAAACGATGTTTTATTTGTACAGTTTAAAATTGGCTCTTGTTTGAGATACTTTGGTTTTATACAGTATAGTCTGACGAGCCGTCTGATCACAATCACTTCCATCCAACCAGAAAGATGTTTAAAAGGCCTTAGATAAAAACCAGACTAGAATAATTAAAAAAAAACTGATTCTCAACGGAAATCCATCCAGCAGCCCCCGGACTGGAAAGAAGACGTCTTAACAACTAGGGCACGGAAGTCTCGCCAAATAAACTGACCACAGGTCTTACCAAATAAAAACGGATAAAATGATCCCTTTTACAACTCTAAGTTGCATTCCTCATTCACGAAGAGTTAAAAAATCTAATCACTCTTCTTAATTTACATTTTATGTTTACAAAATTGATAAAACAAACTTTTATTTTGTTCTCGAACATATATAAAAGTACTTGAGATCCACACAAAAGCATTAACGTTTAAATCTATTTGATAAAACGTTCGGGGGTTAATCTTTGAGTTTTGCATTTGAAACCTGATAAAATATAGAGGCAATTTAAATCCAACTGAAACACAATTCTCAAATTAATCAGCTTATTTCGCCGATCACTTAAATACATTATGCATGCACTGATTCATTCAGAGATTAGAAACTCTCATTAGTTTTGAGTGTTTGATGTGGAAGTAGGGTATCTGCCGGAGATTTATTCACTGCGACAATCCAGAGTTGATTTGCTCTCTAGTTTAAAACTAACTTAGACCATTTACAGAAGTAAAGTAAGCCTGTGTTAATCTCTTCTTTTAAAACCATTTGGGATTTTATGGTTCACATTTGTTTGATTGTTAAAGTGGAAATATCAATATTTTTATATAACTTCGCAATTATTCGTTTTTTACTTTAAGTTTACTTTTAATATCGCTTGAAATACTCAAATGTTTTAAATCGAAAACTTATGCATATATTCCCCTAGATATAAATATTACGTACCCTTTGACATTTTCTCAGCCTTATATTGACAATCTCAATAGCCTAGTTGGCAAAACACTTGATTTCCACCTGATTCAATATTTACTGGTTCAATTATTGGTGGTTTCCGAAAAAAAAAATGTGTCCCAGTCTGATCAGAGTTCGTCTAGTACTATACATACTATTGTATTTACTCGACACATCACACTTTGCTCTGTACGTGAATTGTAATATTGTAGTATTACTGACACGACTGATTAGGGTTGTATTAACGTTTGAGGTTTCCATTGGAACCCTAAAAACAGAAAACATCAAGTAATGTTTGAGTTATTGGAAAAAAAACAGGTAGCGATATATAATATAACATTTAGAAATACATTTCAAGTTATCTTATTAACCATATGTATTATATTGCATTACACTTTCGTTGTATACAGTACAATCTAGCGGGATTATTGCTATGTGACAATATCTTCCAACCAACCAGAAAACGTTGAAGAGGTCTGAAATGACAACCAGACCAATTTTTTTTTAAACCGGGGTTCTAAGGGGAATGAAACCCGCAACCTCCAAGCTGGGAGAGAAACGTCTTACCAATTAAGTTACAGAATTCGTCTGACATATAACATTTAGAAACACATTTATAGTACATAATTTTTTTTAAAAATACAATCTTAACTTAAGGTTTTTTCTGGCAGATATTATATGATGGCAGGTAAACAGTTTAAGTATTTCAAGTTGAAAATATTATATATTAGAGTATTGCAATGTATTGACAAAATATTTTATCGGCATTAGTTCTTGAAATATATGACTATATGAAAATATCTTTTGAGAAATTACCGCTCAATTGCTAGTATATATAAATATTTATATTATTTATCATATATCAAATAGGAGCTAAGATTGAAAATAATATGTACCGGAATTAACGATAGACTTAAAACCATTTCAATAAATAAAATTAATAAATCAGAATCGATGTATGGAATGTTGTCATTCGACCCCCGCACTGGGCTAGAAAGAATCAAAAGATATTTCTTCCACATAATACAGAGAGAAGCTGTTTATTTTATAGCCATTCAATATTGCCAGGTGACAATAAGCCTGCCAGTCTGTAATGAAGAAGTCGGCAACGCGGCACTCGCGGAGGATATTTGTTGCGCCCTCACTACAGCTCTCAACCTTCAGTACACTGAAGATTAGGAACGTCACAAAATACCCATCAAAATTTTTTTTTTTTTATCTTATGCAGTTTGATTAATGCATCTTCTCTCAAAACCAGGGCGTTTGATAAATTAATACATTTACATATTGATTAATGTGGTATAAAATTTGTAAAACTCTATGCTATTAATTTTCGTCTTAGTTTTTAGGTTTTATTGTATCTCAAACACTGAGGTGCTACGTCAAACAGGGATAGAACGAGAACTCTTAAATACCATAAAATATACAATAGAATAATTACTATCTGGGTCATATCTTGAGAGGAGAAAAATATCACTTCTTAAAATTAATATTAATGGGCAAAATTGAGGCTTGAATCAGTAGAAGGCGCCTGTCAAGGTTACTCAACGTTCGCAAATGGACAGGTATCCAGACATTTGAAGAGCTCTTCCGTACCACAAAGATAGAGATATTTCTCAAGAGTGGTCACCAACGTTGAGGGGACTGGACGTATCAAGTTGATGCTATTAAAACTGAACATATGTGTAGTTTCTACCGTGTCGGATAAATTGGCTCATCGAGTGGCCTTATCATCAGGACGTGTCGTCTCGATATTAGGTGTGTGTCAAATACAAGAAACCTCGATAATCATAATAAAAATAAGCAAAAGTCAAATTAAATTGGGAGTATAAAACTAATTAAGTTGTTCTTATAAGATTTTTGATAATTTACAGTTTTCAACAAATATATGTATATATTATGCGGTCTTGGTGATTTTCAAAAAAAATACTGCGCACTTCCTTCATGACAATAAAATTGTCGACCTGTGCTGTAACGAACGCGTTATATTATATGCAACACAATGTTAAATAAAAACAAATACTGACATATTACATTTGACCATGTTAGTGTAAAATTTCGCATACTTTATGATTGACAACATAATAAGCATGTGCATGTATGTACATTACTTTATAATTGACAACATAATTAGCATGTGTACGAGTATGTATGATACATATAATACTTTATTATTGACAACATTCTCGTAATATGCATATGAAAGTAGATTTGTGTACGTGTTAGTTTGGAATTTAAGTGTGTATAACATTATGAATGCAGTGTCGAATCTTTGAGATGAGTGTTTTAGTATTTAGGGCAAATGTATGAAATTTATGGTTGAAGGATGAAATCACTTCCTCATAGGCCTTACTTAGTGAAGCAATTTTTTATAGCGACACAAAATTGAGGGGTTTTAGCATTGTTATTTATTTGTACTCTACGGTTCCTCTTTCCATCAAAACGATGTTAATTTTAAATTATGTATGTATGTGATTGTACAAAGTAAAAAAATATAGAAAGTAATCTTACATTTGAATAAAAGCTTATTTCCAATCGTATGAAAGCGTTGTAATATACCATACTTTTGACATTATTTTATACCTCGCAATAAAAATTATTTCTTTATAGAGATTTGTCATTAAATTGACACAAAATAAAAAGTGATTACCTTCTCGAATCATTTCTTGGTATTACGTATTCTGCGTAGAACTTGAAAAGGATTTATTGAGTAGATATCCTGACTGACTTGCTGACCCCGTTTTTATTGGTTTATCCCTTTTGGGCGATTCCAAAAAGGAAACACTTATTGTGTTATGTGAATCTTTGCGAACAACTTTTAAAGCTTTGAGAAATTTCGTTTCGGTGAAGTCGAGTGGCGTGTGTTGGGAAGTGAAACAAAATGTTCAAGGCCAAAAGATGAGCAACTCTGTAACTAATGGTTATCTGAAAAAAGCTTTAGGAGAGGCTCTCTTTTTCGTTGAAAGTCTGAAAATTGACGAGAAAATATTTTTTTGCAACAATCTCAACTTTTAAGTATGTACTTTTTGAGGAAATCGTATTTTTTTTCTCTAATCGTTTTATTAAGCTGCAAACAAAATGTCGAACTGTTCATTACAGAGGCAGTGGGTTTGTATGTATTAACAGCTGTAAAATGTTGAATATAGATAAATATCTAAGAGAACAGATGATAAATGTTGCTTATTTAGACGTTTTTAACATGTTTTGCTGGATTTCTTTGACGTTTTATATTCACATAACTATTTAAGTTCGTTTTATTTTCAAACATAATTAAAACCACTTACATGTTATGTAAATCAATATTTTCATTTTGGAAATTTCAGAAATGTCAAAACTTGAGATCCTTTATTACTGATGTCAGGAATATAATAAAATTCTCCAATGATCCAAAGAGATACGTTTGTGGGATTAAATTTATCATAGCTTAGAAGCATGTCATTAAATAATAATTATACTTTTTTTATAAATTTTCTAGTATTTGTATAGCTCGCAAGCAAAAAAAATACAATTTCCCCAGTTAACCCAAATAACTTCACTAACAAGAAAGTACGGAGAAACAGGCACTTGATTCAATACATTGAAAGAGGTGCTGCAGGGATGTCCAATAGAAGCAAAATAAATATTATATCAATATTTAATCGTTCAAAGATGTAAAATATTGTTATAAAATAGGAATAAGGTTAATACCGAAATATTTCATTTATTGATAAAATATCATTTATTGATAAAATTATCATTTATATATTTGTATGGTACCCTTCAACACATCTATTGATGTTTTGATAATATTGAAAAGGATGGGCGGAAATCTACATTGTCTTCAGCCCTGTTCATTAAGCCTTCGTGTTTAGAATCACTTGAGTACGCATGGAATTTGCGGTTCATCATTGCACACATGGGAAAACTATTCCACACGTGAAGCAATATTACCACCAACACATGTTTACCGCTTATGAGTTTTGTTACCAAAAAAGCCCTTTTACCAGATTAGGACCCTTTTTTATCGGGTACCATCAAAAATCGTTCCTGAAACTCAGGGTTTAAAATTAAGCATCTCACCATCTAGGATACGTAGATCGTCAATTTATCAAAATACGTTATTTCACTTAATTTCAGTTTATACAATTTCACAAGAAGCATTGCAAGCGACCGTTTATGTAATGAACTAATTTTGACAGAATATTTTGTTGCATACAAATATAAATAATCTACTCCTTAGTGGACGGAATTTAAAAGCCTATTCATTTAATGTTTTTTTTTCTGGTGACAAACATGTCTTTTGTCTCTTTAAATAAAGTATATCAATTACCCTGTGTACCTACCATTTTTTCTATAGTACATATACTCGTACATACTCTTATACGAGTACTTGTATCATATTGATAATACTTAAACATTTTCGTAACACAATTTTTTCTTCAATCGATATCGGTGTTTTCCTCGGTATTACATTCTTTTCATTTTATTGCTTATTTATTGTGCATAAGGAAAATTTAATATTTCCATTTTTCATGGAACACAGTCGTTCGCGAGAGAGATATTGCATGAAAACGAAGTTTTATATTGATTAAATTTTGCTGAAAATTTATTCGAGGAGAAATAAAGACTTAATGGGAAAATGTAAATAAAATTCATGTGAATAAAACGATAAATGGAATCGAACTAGAATTACGTTCAAACGAAACTACAGTTCTCGTATTTGAATTCTGAGAAGGTAATTCTGAGAAATAAGCATGAGTAACAACTATCTTGTTTGCCGTAGTTCTATGTAAATTTCTTTCAGTGTTTCAGCTGTACTTGTTGTAAATTGTAATCGTTAAAGATAATGCATACTCACAGGACGGCGAGAATATTATTTGAATTGAAGTACCTATAACATTGTTTTGTTTTAAATATATTTGAGAGTTTCTAAAAATATTTTGTATATTTTTGCTGTCAATATTTTGGTCGATCAATTCTCAATGTTGAGGTAAACATTTTTCTTGGAGAATTATCACTTGTTTGTGCATACTTTATATTTCAAATAACATCACAAAAAGAAGTTTGGGCCGATAAATCGGGTGATCTTGTAGATCTGTGAATATCACCAAAACTTAAATAACACTTTAATGTATACATTAAAACCTGCTGGATTTATTGACATGTATCAATCTCTTTCAACCAACAAGAAATATAGTAAATAAACCTTAAGTTAAAACCAAACTGGAACCTTCTTTAGACTGAAAGTGTCTTAGCAACTGGTCCACGTAAGTTATGTTAGTCTTTTTTTTAATGTTGTTTAATAATTTTACGTTTTTTTTGCGATGTGTATAACATCACTCTGCTGCACAATCATTAATGTAATAATGAAAGGATGAAATTGTGACATCCTTTATTACATAATATATACGACATTATGCCATCAACATTTTATAAGAACCACCTGACTATTTAAATATGCTACAATATTTTAACATTTTTATTGATATTTCAAGTAATTTTGACAAAATAGTAAAACTCGTGTCAATTGTACCAATTTTGAACCCTTCAGAAAATGGCCCAAAACCACAAATACGAGTATATGCGCAAATTGTGTCGTGTGAAATTATGAAAGCATCAATAAAAAAACTGAATTAACTAATTTCAATACCTTATGTCTTAGTATTAACTCATTTCAATGCCTTATGTCTTAGTATTAAAACAGGTAATTTAAAGTGTGATGATTCATTCAGTCAACATCCGATATTTGTAGAAAATGTTCAGTATTCAGTTAAAGGACCTTAAACTGCTTTGAACGTGACTGAGAAATATTACTGTATCCTATGCAAACGGTCCAAATATATTTTTCATTTGGCCTTTAAACTAATTACATTTTTAATGAAAGATTATCACATATCTAAATGAAAAAGTTTCGAAACAGTTTAGTGTTACAGTTGAAAGTATTAACATTTTATTATGGATCTAAAATGAAAACTTGTTTGAACAATTGATATTATGTTATTTATGGAACACAATACTATTGAGGAACAAAAATATCTTAATTTCTCAAATCGAGTAACATATTGTGTGCCAAGTTATGATAACAAATATAAGACTTGCGCTATATGTTTTTTGTCCTAACTCGCAATACGACGCTCAAAATGTTGTCGTGTGACATTACTCGATCTTGATTTATTATTTCCAATTTTACTGGAAGATTGTTACATTTTAAATTATGCCAATATGCCGTTCAAAATAAGTTATAACTAATATCGACCTTAATTTATCAAAGAGTTGAATTAAATACCTTTTTTTTATTTCTTTTAAAAAGTCATTAATGTCTTATTTAAAAATATCCATAAACCATTTTTCAAAAATATTCGACTTTTGACAGTCTTATATTAAAGGTGCGATCAAGTCAATATGTGGAGATTTTAAAGCTCTTTTCGGAAGGAATATGGAAAATAAAGAAATAAAATGTCATGTGATATAAATATGTTATGATAGAAAATAAATTTTCAGGTCTTGAGGCGCGACCTTGCGCTGGCGGCTCCCCGGTGCGAGACACGACGGGGCGCGATATGGACTGCGGCGGCGGCCCTGAGAGACAGGACTGTCCAACGGGCAGCTACTGCCATCACACCGCCACCACCGCGAGATGCTGCTTCAAAAGTTAGTATATCGTTCTACATTATCAATCCATCAATTAGAATAAAATCAAATACGTTACATTTGTGTGGACACCTGCTCACTAAGGTATATTTCATAGCATCGTTTAGAAAGCAAACTCTCTTCAAGGGCGCTCTCACTCAGTATTCAAACCCATTATTATTGGCAGATTTAAAATATTACAAAATTGATATATACACAAAACTTGAGTGTAAGGGTAAGAAGGTAATGGCTGCGGCCATTAGGTAAGGGTTTTTATCTGCATCTATATATCTTCAAAAAACCTATTTGGAAAGAAAACCGAAGAAAACTTATCAAAACGAACTACAAAGAAACCTTTTCTCAATGGTTAGTTTTTAGTTCGTCTTCCCTTTACTACAAAGAAGATGAAATTTTAATAAGTCCTCTCAAAAACATTCGTCTTTAAGTAGTTTTTAAAGCTGTACACATCACCCATATCCATAATACTAATTGACAGGTCATTCTTCGCCACAGGACCAATAACGATAAAAGCTCTACCATAAATAATTCTCCGCTCTATTTGGTACAATCAATTTATTAGATGAAGAAGATCAAGAATCAACCTTAAAGTTTTACATCTCTTTAAAGGACCTCTCTAAGACACAGATTCAAAAGATACAATGGAGACATCCCATTAAGGGATTTGAATACAAAGATACAATGCTTCAAATCAATCTGTTCGCCACACTTAAGCCAATGTAGACTTTTTAGAAGCCGACAAATATGACAATATTTATGACTACCATATATCAACCTATAAATGCCGCATTGAAAACAGACTAGACTCTAGAAATTTGTGAATTAGGCAAACCAGAATAAGTAGTATACATGGAAACGAATTCGCTGACCGTTTGGCAAAAATTACATGAGTATCCTGTTCGTCCCCCCTTCATTGATGTGACCTCTGTCTCAGGATATCATATCACAGGCTACAATCCGTTCTTACCAGTTGGTAAAAATCCTGGCCTTTTAATCTAGATATGCCTACGGAATATACAGGTTCAAATCTCCACCAAAGCATGATTTCAGAAAAAAAACCTGTACAAACTAATTGTGTCTATCATATGCAGGATGAATCATATGAGAATAGGTCACTGTCTGAAATGAAGCCGCCTTTATAAAATCCACATTAAGGAGAGCCCTCCATGTCCATGTGAGTTGGGTGAGGAAACTCTTGACCACATTTTTTTAAGTGTCATATACGCGCCGTGTTTGATATTTATAAAAGAAAATATTAATTTCTCTCGCCCGTTCAACATGCTCCACCTATTCACATATATCATAATTCTCCTTTAATTCGTAGTCGAATTTATCTGGATTTACTGACTAAAACTCATTAAATATTATATTTAATGGCCCATCAATTTTCCTAAAAAAATTTACATTCCTTCCTTTCCTTTACATAGACATTGGCACAACTCATCATATGTACGAGTATGTATTGGGTGTTAACATAAATTTTGTCCGTTTTTTTTTTTCAAATTAAAAATGAGCACCAAAAGTAAAACAAAACGGTAAAGGTTATACGTTATTCGAAAGAAAATTTTCTGCTCTACAAGATATTGTGTTTAATTTTACGTTACATATATTATTTTATGTGATAACAAGCCTTCAAAATGAAATGTCAAGTAGTCAAAAGTGAGCATTTTCGACACCTCCTTCTGTTCGCGTTCAATCGATTGTCGAACCCAAGCGCCGAACTTCTGAACTTTTCCCATTGATTTAAGATGGCGGTGTACAGTCATGTGACTACAATTCATCTGCTCAGCCAATTCTACGGTGGTTTGAAGGGGATCTTTATGAATAATATGGTTTAAGATGTCCTCATCGAAGTCCACTGGTCGTCCGGAACGCTCCATGTCTTTCAGGTCGAAATTACCGTCTTTGAAACGCAAAAACAATCGACGAGCTGTCCTTTCATTCATAGGACCTTCACCGTACACTTCGCAAATATCGTGAGCAGCTTTGGCAGCTTTATTCCCTCGATTGAACAAAAGGAGGTGTCGAAAATGCTCCATTTCGTCTACTTGACATTCCGTTTTGAAGGATTGTAATCAAATAAAATTATATATGTAACGTAAAAGCAAACACAATATCTTGTAGAGCAGAATTTTTTCTTTCAAATGACGTATAACCTTTACCATTTTGTTTTACTTTTGGTGCTCATTTTTAATTTGGAAAAAAACGGACACAACTTATGTTAACACCTAATGCATCCTGTTATATAATGGAATGTCTAATTTTATTAGGTAGTTTTACTGATATTTATTTCTAGTCGGGCAAGCGTTAAAAGTTAAATCCTAGGCTCTTGCTTAATTGGTATTGATTTCAAGAACTGCCCTGATAATTAGTATATTTTTTTAATGACATCATTATGTAAATTATTTGATGTGACAGCAGTCGTATATAGGTATATTCAACAAAAACATCAAACCTATCAGAAAGCGTTGTGGATTGTCAAAAAGCGAGCATAATGTTGTCTCTACACAGAATGTTTACCAGTAAATATGTTAAAATTGAATAACCACAACAAATCAATAATTAAAATGTCTCCGCACATCATATTGAGGAAAATGTCTCAGCACAGTATATTGAGGAAAATGGATAGCAATCAAAACATTAAATAAGGGAAATGTAAAAAGTACTATTTATATAAATGTTTAAATAATTTATATTTGATTGATTCAATGTTTAATATACCTATCAACTAAATTTTCCATGATTTTGATGTCAATGAGTGATTGCTAATATTGTGATATATACTCGTATTTATTTATACATTCGAGATATGGTACTGGAGACGGATGGTCCGTATCCAATTGACCGCAAGGCGCACGAACATCTCTATCATTCAAGAATTGGAGATCACCGAAAGACTTTCGGTAACAAAAGTAGAAAAATAATCCTATCGTACTTTGGGCTACAAATAAAGAAAGTCTGGAGAAACTTGGAGGATGAAGACAGTTTAAGGAAGGCGAACAAGAGGAAGGCGTCCTATGAAATGGACGGATTATACGAGTACCTCTTTAAGGGTAGCATTTAACATGGCCCTGGACCGGCAGGGATGGAGACAGATTGTGCGCCAAGTTCCAGATAGCAGAGGATCACGACGCTCAGCATTGAATACGCAATGAAGAGGAAGTTATTTATTTACGATCGATTTCGACCAATAATATTTTTTTACAAAATATTGTACAATTAAAATTCAGAGTGTGAGTTAATACAGAATGTTGCTACAAAATCTATAAATATTAAAACACTGACATGATTCATACAACTGCACACAATAGGCCAGAGCTCATACGAACCAGGGTCGTATGCCGTGTAAATAAAGACAATATATTAAACTTCATTAACACATTATACCTCAACATATATTCTTCCTTCTTTACAAATTAATAATAGTTTTTAAATAAATAAAAATGTATTCACATTAATATGAATTAATTTAAAAAAAAAAAAATATCAATAAATAATTTAGCTGAAGGAAATATGCTGGTTAGATAAAAAAATAGTACTCCACTTGCGTTACTACTTACAAATATACAATCATAGTGTTTCCCAGTCGGAGTAGGCAGAGATGACTGAACGTCATACTTTTCTACCACAAGATGTCTTTTGCTTTCTCAACATCCATACACTTTTTCACACGACTGCAGATTTTCTGATAACTAACCTTATTTCGTTTAAAATTCCATTCCCTTAATCTAGTCATATTTTCCTAAGCCGTACTCTCCCTTGATTTCAACTCACGTTCGCTTTGTAGATTTCTTTATTAACCTTTCATCACTCATTCTTTATATAGGTTCAAACCACCTCAAAGTATTATTTTTCATTCTGTTAATTATTTGATTCCTTAGTTGACATTTAGCCTTAATCATGTTGCTACTCTTCTTTCAGTTACGTGCATCGTGCGGTCATCCTATAAATTTGTAATTTTTCAAATATTTGCAGATTAGCACGGTTCTGAAAGTAAAAAATTTTATACATTTCAGATGAAACCTTGCAGAGAAAACAATGTGAAGAAACCCAATTTGGATGCTGTCCAGACAAGCGAACCCCCGCCGGAGGGCCAGGTAACGCGGGCTGCCCTTCAGCGTGTGGTTGCCACCGATTAGGAGCTCTAGGAGATACTTGTGATCCAGAAACCAAACAATGCGCATGTCGTCCTGGTGTGGGTGGACTGCGTTGCGACCGCTGCGAACCTGGCTACTGGGGTCTGCCCAGGATAGGTGCTGGACACAAGGGTTGCATACGTGAGTCACGTTTACTTATTTCCCTGGTAGTTTGATAATAATAAAAGGAAAATGTATACATTAATTACCATTTAAAGAACAGAGGATCCTGGAGGGCGCTCTAATCAGGAATCATGTTACAAAAAAATAAATTAGTTCAATATAAGGATAGAGAGGTGTTGGCTGCAGCCATTATATTGGATACTTCTCCACATCTGCATTGTCCAGAAAAATACATTTGGTAAGAAAACTGGGCAAGAAAATACGAAACGAACTACTAAGAAACCTACGTGGACTTCCGATCAACATTCCCTCTAATGTGTGCGCGTGTGCGGCCGCACATCTGTTAAAAATTGTCCGCACACATCTCAAAGAAAGGAACTTGTAACCATATTTTGTTTTGCGCAATTACATATTTTATTTGATATTTTATGATGGATTCTCAGGTTTCTTTCTTTGAGATGTATGCGGGACTTGGAAACACCCTATAGAGTCCACGCGCCGTAAGGAAAGAATAGTATAGAAGGGAGACCATGATTTTTTTATTTATTATATGTTTATTCATATTATTTAGTTTATTTATTTATTATTCATTTAAAAATACAGTAGTGTATTTTTTTGTTTAAATAAATATTTGTTTATTGATACCGAAAAAGAAAGTTTGAAAGAAACAAGAAGTTTTATTTATTTCTAACAAACCTTGTATTTTATTTACAAATACATAATGGAAATGTTTATTTGTTTTTTTAGAAACGTATTGGTTAAGAAACACAGTACTCGTATAGAAATTTTATTAAACATAACAATACAACATAAAAATAGAAAACAGAACTTAATTTACTTTACATATCTTTTTTTCTTGCACATATAAGTTGATTGACCGCACACACAATGCCAAAATTAGGGGGAATGTTGCTTCCGATATGTGAAAGTAACACATTCGTCTTAGAGTGAAGTGTTGTGGATGTGTATCATGTAGTGTTCATATATAATCATAAATTTTGGTAATACCTCCCAAAAAGGGTTATCTTCAAGTGCTTTGTGATGCCATTCATATCTCTAACACTTAGAGGCAAGCTATTCCACGCCATGGGACCAGCGACAGCAAAGCCCTCTCGAAATACTCGGCCTTTTTGGCTAACCACACAATGGAGCTACCAGAATTCATCAAGAAGGCTGTAGTGATCACTGAACAGGCTGAGAAACAGTATTCAATTTATAGTATCTCTTCATCAGTGAGCAATATCTGACTCTCTTGTGTGGGTTTGTAAAAATAACAAGAAAACAAACTGTATGGTGAACCAATTTCGTCTTTGTTCATTCCTGCAAGTCTCGAGGAGAACCATCTGTTTTTCGATAATTGAGGAAGTTTACCTACAAAATGATGTCTGAATATCAGGGCCGTCTATAGACATCGAACTGCACATAGGCAAGCTAGAAAATATGGATATTATATTTTTGCAAACGAAATAATGAACAAAAAGTTTTCTAAACTGTTTAATTTAGATAACAAAAATCAGGAGAATTAAAAACATTAAAAGGATTCTTACCTTCATACATTGCCCATACGTGAAAACAATATGTACCCACTTGTATATCACAGGATATAAAAATGTGGCTTTCGATATTTTCTAATAACATCTTTAAGTATTCGACGTAGTGGCTTTAACTTATTATGTTAAAATAATAAAATAAAGATTTATTGTTGATGGATTTAACTAACCATCAATTAATTACCCTTGCTGCATTCTCAGTTCTACTTTATAGGTAAACCATTGTATCTTGTCTATAATAAACTTACGTGTGAAATTTACGTTACTTCCATATTGCTACTAAGTCAGCAGTTCTCAATATGTAATATAGAAGAAGAAACGTATTTAATTTTTTATTGTTTGTTTACTTTAATCTTAAATTTGTCGCCCCTTGAAATTGCTGCCCTAAGATTTTGACTTACTTGCCAATTAATTAGGGATGGCCCTACCTATTATCGAACATGAAACGTGGAATTATAGACTATTTGAGCCATAAAACAAATATATAAAACTCGGGAAGCACTTATCACCCAAAAATCAAACATTGTCCTCATTTTAAAATCGCCATATCCTAGCCAATAGTAAGCGAATAGCGTTTAAGCTCATCTATAACAAATTAAAATAGATACTCGTATATCGGCTTTTTAACTATCCATTTAAAACAGATCTAGTTTTCATTTTGTTCAAACTATTGAATTAATAATTACGATGTTTTCAATCTTAAAGCGTCATCTCCCCTTTTTTTAATATACCAAATTCAATAACATCTACCAACAATAAATTATTTATGGTAGAATTATGTTTTAAGGGGATATTCTACTCTAGAGGCGTGAATTTCGGGCGTTTTTTCAGACTAAATAAAAAAAACAAAAAATATTTTTCCAATATATTTTTTTACAGTTTGTTTATTGATGATTTGAGAATGTACAAAAAAAAGGAAAGTTCAAGATGTTATCAGCTATTATATCTTGTCGTAAAAAAGGGGGGTGAGCTGGTCGACATGATTGGAACCCTTTCGTAAATTTAAAACAAAAATCATACACAGTTTCTTGATAATGTCGTTATAGTTGGTACCAAAGAGAAGAAAAAATCGTAAAATGGAGACTGTCTGAAAACAAAATCAGTTTTTTACCATTTTTTTTCAAGTTTTTTAATTTTTTTAAAATAGTAAAAAAAAATTGAATTTTTCAAGGTAGGAACGATAGAGAAACGTCTATCAAAGTTTTATGCCAAATTTGAAGGCAATCGGATAGAAATTGAGTGTTTATGTCGACCATATCGAAAAAAGTAGTTCCGAGAAAAACGCGTTTAAAGTTTTGAGATTATTGTCTGAGTCATTCCGGCGCGGCGTAATTCCTGCCTCATTTATAGCTATATAACTTCGTAAATATTGAGAATTTTAAAATTTCCTTTTGATAACATATTCTTAAAGGTCTAAACTAGAATATGCAAAAAAATTATATTTTCAAATTTCTAGAGTAGAATACACCCTTAACGAAAATATTAAAAGAACTACAAAAAGTTATTTTAGACGCAAATACTCATAATAAATCCCCCCTTTGTTTGAAAATAGTGAAACTTTTAAATAAATCTACACTTTTGTAAATAGTAATTATATCATTCTCAATATTTTCAATAAAAATCAAATATATCTTCCATTTTACTATGATCCGTTAAACTTTTCCAAAGAAACCCTAAGATTCTGCATAAAGTAACAGTTTGATAGATGAGTTACTGAGTAGCGAATGAAGCCACCTTTTGATTTATGACTTTTAAATCAGAAATTGATCGATCACCTTTTCATTTGCAAGTTACGGGCATTCCAAGTTCTGTTTGGTCAAATAAAATAAAAGCTCTGAAACTTATTTCATACTATGTATACATATATGTAAAAATTAAAATGGTAACAGATAATAGTTTTCTATCCAATATGCGCATGAATAAGTGTACTTAGTTTTTTTTCCACGATATAGTGGAGGCTGACATTTATTGTTAAATTATATTTATTGTGGCTTGCACTGGACAGCAGACTGTCGACTATCTGGGATGATATAGAAAAAATTGACCCAGATAAAAATAAACGAATAATCTCCGTCAAAATTTTTTTAAATATTAAAACAAAAACACAGAATTATCCTATACACCTTTTTTTAAGACGACAAAAAAGAAATCATGTTTTCCCTCTATTCACTTTCAGTAAAGGTGCATAGCGGATTTTGTAACATTTGCTTGGGATGGGGAGATGTGAAATTGACACCACGACTCGCCTCAACTCACCAAAGAATATTAAAAATTCAGGAAAAAATACACATAAAACTCAAGTATACAGCTATGTGACACGAAAATACAAAATTGAGGATATAAACCTCGAGTAGAAACAATAAAAATACTCAATAATAAATCAACCGCAATGCACACGTAATTAATATAAACAATTTGACATGATGCGCCGGCTCGCTTGGATCAATATTAAACACTAAATCTAAATGCGTTCAAATAATTATTTGCGACCAGAAGTCCCGGTCGATGACGTGTTCGCAAATTCGCCAGTTTTATTATCTGTTACATATTACCAATTTCACCAGTTAAATTTTCTGGTGCAAATTGCATTATGTAAAAAAAAAATCATTTTAAATAATATTTTCAAATGGAATTTTTTTCCTGGCTCGGTTGATCTACAACCCAGTTAATGCGACACCACGGGATAATCGAGAGTCCAGCGTATATTCATTATGAATATTATTTTGTACAATGCAAAACACATCTTAACAACACTTCAAACGGTGCAATGCTAGCGCTATTTTCTTATGGACTTATGCTGGCTAGGGTGGGAGCTTGTTTATTCGTTAATGGAACAACCCAGAAACTAATATAGCGATGTTCTGAAAATCATTGGAAATACGCTTTGGAAGCTAAATAAAAGTGACAACTTTCAAAAAGTGGGACGGTGTCTTCGCAATTTCCTATTTAAGGAAAAATATGTCTTTGTAGATGCAGGTGAAGAATAACTAAATAAAACAAAGAATATTTTGTAGTATATTATGTAATTTTTTTCAAAAAATGAACCAGTCTTTTTTGTTTACATTTTATTACGTTTATTTCCCAACCTACATTATCCAAGTAAGCTTCACCAATATTATCAACACTGTTTTTACTTTTTGGTTTAGGTTCATTATACAATATAGTACTCGTATGTGTAGATAATTTTCATCGCCACCTCATTTATAGGTAACGGGAGGATAAACTAATACGTTTCTAGTTTAATTAGTTGTGCAGCATATTGTCCTTTTTATATATGAACCTTTGTAAACCTTCTAAAGAGTGCCGTTTAAATTTACATTTCTATTTCCAGCTTGTGGCTGCTCCATGTTCGGTTCAGTAAGGGAAGACTGTGAGCAGATGACGGGGAGGTGCGTCTGTAAGCCCGGGATACAAGGACAGAAATGCACCCTTTGCATGAATCACGAGGAGGTTCTGGGGCCTAATGGATGTTACAATGGTCAGTTTATCAAGCCTAATATTAAAATATTTTGAAACGTTAAAATTTACATGTTAATTTCACCAGCCCCCAAAAACTGAACTAATTTCAAGATAAATACCATCATGCCATTTCCGCATTGGAGTACGCAGGAAGGACAAAGTGCCATACTTTCATATTTCGACACTCGTCCTAAGCCTCTTCTACATGTGTATACCTTCTCATACAACTTCTGCGATTTCGCTGACTTTCCACATTTCCTTTTAAGATTATCAGTAATAATATACATACTATATTACGCCCTTCGAGGCCAATTTCAAGCCAAAAGGTAATTTTTAAATGTATTGAACTAATTTTTTTTACTGGCAATGCTAGATCACTATCTTGAGAGAACTTGGTATTGTGTGCAAAAATTACATTATCTCCGCTACACATGTTTCTACCTCCTATCCTGAGGCTCTCTTCAAACAGAATGATCATGGTTTGTCATGAGTACAGTGCTCAAATTAGATTGATACAATAAGTGGAATAACAAAGTAATTTATTGTTAAATATTATATTAGAATATGGTTTTATTTGAGTTCACTATCGGTTTCAAAAGCCTCCGTCTTCCTCGTCAGGTTAAGATGAACTAAGTTATTTCTAAAATATTTGTTTTCTAATTGTAATATGTAGTTACAGGAGAGGATGAGGGAAGCAGTGGGTAGTAAGGGGAGGGGAGTAGGTAAGCGTCAAATTTTTGAACGGTAATATATATTTTTTATTTTTTTTAGCTGAAACTGGTGCGCTTGCTCCGAAATCTTGCAGTGATGTGGTGTGTTACTTCGGGGCTGTGTGTGTGGAAGCTGAGGGAAGAGCTGCTTGTCAGTGCCCAGCTGCCAGCTGCCCCACTGACTCTACGGATCCCACAATGCTGGTAAAATATTAAATCAATTTTGTGTAATACAGCAATTAAAAAATTATACGAGCAATAGTTCCCTCTTTGATAACTTTAAGTGAAGATTAGACAAAGAAGAGTGATAAGAGTAGAAAAAATTTGGTAGAAATGTGTGCCCTATGAAGAATATTTGGTATTACAATGTATGATAATAAGAAACGATCAAATAAGATTATGACAGGTGCAATGTATGACAGAATAAAGAATGAAATGATTAGGGATGAATGTGAATGAGTGTTGAGTAAGATGAAGAAGAACAATCTATGATGGTTTGTGCATGAAAAACGAATGAATGAAAGACTATCAAAACAAATATTTAGTGTGAACGTCAGTGGAAGGTTTAATAGACTAAGACTATTAAAACTATTGATGAATCAAGTAATGTTAATTTGAATGAAGGAAATGTAGAAAGTCAGAGAAATTGAAGTAGTTCTATGAAATGGTGTATGGATGCGGAAGAGGCAAACTATGTGTACTGAGATACGAAAGTTTGGCACTCTGTCTTCTGTGCCTTCATAACAGATACATGATTTGATGGTACGTATGATGTGTGTATTTTTTAGAAACTTAAGTTATAAGTAAATTTGTAAAATAATCTGATATGGTTTGGCTACATTTAGCAAAAGAGTTGTTAAAGAACAAAAGAAATACAAGTATGTGACTAAAATGAATAGAGGGGAAAAAAGTGAGGAGAAAAGACTCAGGAAAGATTGAAATTAAAACTGAGGGACAGGTGAGAAGTATGAGAAACAGATGAAATGCATGAATGTGGGTGAGAAAAAAAACTGTGAATGCGAATAGAAAGGTATAGATATCTGTCTGTATTCTCTACTTACCCCAAAAGACACATTGCATGATGGTGTATATGTTTATGTTTGTGTATATTTCATTCTTACTAAAACTTATTGTATTTGTATTACTAAATCAATTTTAGGTATGTGGAAGTGATGGACAAACATATCCATCAGAATGCCATCTGAAACTGCAAGCGTGCCGAACCCAAGAGGATGTGGTGGTTCAAGCTTTCGGAATCTGCAAAGGAACAGAAGACATCACTGGCACAGCACTCCCATCCAAACACTACTCGCCCCTGCAGTTTACTCAGCAAGATGATAATAACTTCCCGTCCAAATCCACAAGGCATTTGTTGGTGCCTGACCCAAGAAGCTACTATGGAAACTTTGGTAGAGGGTCCGAAGTGACTAGGGAAAAAGATTCTACTAGCAGCTTAGATGGAGATAAAAGTCTACATCGAGGTAATTTTCAGAAGATATTTCACACTTTTCTTCATTATGAATTATCAGATCAGAATAAAACAGATAGTGGTTAATACTTTTGAAGATTTTCACAACTTTTTTCCACTTGTTTCAAATATTTTTCGGAGTTTTTAGTGTGTTGAGTTGGCTTAAATCGAATTTATAAACAAATATTGTTTATATTATTCAATTGTCAAATTACAGTGCAGAAGAGAACTTTCAAGCATGAGAGGGCTTACTGACTTAGTCATTCAGATTAGTCTGCATTAATCCAACACTGCATATCACTGTTTCTAGTTTGAAGCGACTATATTATTCGCATCAAAGAGGCAATCAAAATTTATTAACTTCTTGCGTACTCGCTATATTTGACATTGCCTTGAGGATAAAAGCAGGAAAGCTTTCAAAATATTAACTCAACACAGCGACAACTCTGAAAAACATTTCAAAGTTGAGGATATCATTGTTTTGAGAGTGTTAAATCAATTTTACTTTTGACTAGGACATATTATACTAAAATTTAACTACAACAATCTACGATTTTTTTCTGTAATATAAAATATTCAAAGTTTTTTCAAAGCTTTTCGGCTTATATGCTTCGTATTCTCAGTCCTTTATTTAGTTCAAGTTTTCTATTAATCACCAAGTTGTCTTCTTTATTATGTAAATTAATGGTACTTTTAATACAAGACTATCACTGTCATATTTTTTTCTTAATAACTTGAGAATATTTTTGAACAGACATTAATGACTCTTTATAATAGAAATCATCACACCTCTTAATTCATAGCTTGGCTGAAATAAAATCTACAGAGTCAGATTTTATTTTGAATGCTGTCATAATTCTCAATATGACATTCTCCACAATAATTGTAAACTTCAATATATAGGTTCAGAAATATCACATCAAAATTTGGGAAAAATATAAAAGAACATTATTTTTTATAAATAGCTACTATTTTTAAATGTCACATTTCAATATATGACATAAAATTATAAATAAATGTTTGAGATCCATTGTAAGAGATCTGTACAGAACTATAGTTCGGAAATTCTAGGATGAGTCCTGTGTCTATTTGCAAATTTGCCCCAATACAACCTTATGTAATGTATTTACCTAAATAACTTGCTATTTATTAGAATTGAGGCTTATATTAAAGTTGATAAAATAATTGAAATTACTGAACATTGTTACAAGGTTGTATTAGGGCAAATTTGAAAGCTGTCACAGGACTCATCCTAGAATTTCCGAACTATAGGAATCCTTATTTTTGACAGTTGGTATAATTGCACAACCTACTTGTAATTCATATTTGCCTCTGGCAGCAATGTTATAAACCCAAGCATCTTATATTTCAATTCCCATGCAAGCTGCATATATTTAACCCTTTCCGGTCCACAAAAAAAAAAAATGTTCCATCAGGTCCACAAAAGATTTACAGAATTACAGAGTAAAACAATACATCCAGGTTGTTTTTAATAAAACTATATTTATGTTCACAAGAAAAAAATGTCGAATGACATTCGACATAGGACTCACTTGAATAAAGTCGATGTCGAATGACATTCGACATAGGACCGGAAAGGGTTAACTGAGGATATCTATTTTCAAAAAGTGTATCATTTTCATTAATATTGTAGTTCAAGGCTTGTATTTCAAAATGTTCATATACGTATATACATTTGGATTATTGAACTTGTGTTTATTCATACTAAACAAAATATTCTTTATATCTACACAATTCATAACTCTTAACTAAACCTTTCAACACCCTTGCCTTTAAGCCAGTATATTTACTGTACCTGCAGTGACGGTAACCACAGCGATATTTTCTTGTAATGTTCTAGGTGGCTTTGGATCAGCGTATCGTCCTACTCCAGCTACAGTCCGAGCTCCTCCAGCACTAGTGGGAGACCTCTGCAGTAGCCATGCAGACTGCTTGGGAGTACGCAACAGTCGCTGCAGCAAAGCTGCATGCATATGTCAGCCAGGACACAAACCAGCACCTGACAGAAGAGAATGTTTACGTGAGTTTTATTTGTATTTATTTTTAATTTTTTGATAAATATTTAATTAAGACACTTATTAATCAGAATCGCCACATATTTCATATTTAACTTAAAGAATAAAAGAAAAATGAGTACTAAATCTGAGTTTTTCTCCCTATTGAGACTTACCAGGACAATCAATGCCTACTGAAATTAAACTACAAACTGTAGATTTATTTTAAAATTTTAATACGAATGATATAAACTGGAATGGAACAACTGGAATGTTCATACACAATAATCTCACACCCAAATATTTCACTCGGTTTTATATACATATTACCATTTGGTTAAAAAAAAGCAATTAAACCATTTGGCTAAAAAAACAACTCTTTTTTAACTAAATGGTTTAATTGCTTTTTTGTAATATTTTGGTGTGTAGTGAAAATATTTAAACATGTGCTATTGTGTTTTGGAATGTATAAGAATATTTGTACTCTTGACCATAAGTTAAACAGTCTAACAATTAAAATTAAAGCGTAGTTTGTCTGATGATAAACTTTGTAAAGAAGATTAAAACTAGAGTCACAATAATAGCATTATATTAGTGGAATTTACAAAGTAAACTTTATTATGGTAGAGTAACATAAATAAAAATATACTTTTCATTGATTTGCAGCTACAAACGATGAAATCACTACAACGACTGATGAACCACAAGCATGCTATTCAGATCCCTGCATGAATGGTGGAACATGTATCGATCTTCCAGAAGCTACATTTGCCTGTATTTGTGAACCTCAATTTGCTGGAGAATTATGTCAAGAAAGAGTTCCACTTTACAAATCCATGCACTTCATTGAAACACCTTCATTTGATGGGAGGGCATACATAAGACTGAAACCCCTTAAGGCCTATCATAAACTAAACATTGACGTTGAGTTCAAAACATTCTCTGAAAATGGAGTTATTCTTTACGACCAGCAAAAACATGATGGCTCTGGTGATTTTGTATCTTTGGCTGTTGTAAATGGATTTGTTGAATTCAGGTAAAGTGGTATTTATTTATATGTTATGCAATATTAAGGTTTTTAAATTTTCAAATCAGTTTATGATATAAACATTTCAACAGAAGTGTATCTTTTATACCAGGGCTTCTTAAACTTTTTTCATTCACGACCCCATTTATGATTGCGAGTTTCCTGGCGACCCCATATAAATATAAAAGAAAGATAAATAAATATTTTTTGATGATTTGTTTATTAGGTTACAATATACATATACATATGAAAATATATAGTTTTAGAATTCGTTTAGAAACATACAAAAATCTAAAATTAAAAATTGTACAAAAAGTTGTAAAATTGTATTTATTATAGTTACAAAAATTATATGCCCTATTTTTCATCAAAATTGCATTTTTTGCAATAACATAAATAAAAGGGAATTCTTACCGTCTTAGTTCGCTCGAATATATTCGAACGCAGTCGTTGAGTGGTAAGTATTAAATTAAAATTAAAGGAAAAAGTTTTAACGAGATGGATGTGCCTGTGTTTTATTGCATAACAAATTAAATCTTGGTGGAATGTTTGACACTGCTGGACGTAAGACCTCTTCAACATTTTGTGTGCAGGTGTGTGAGTGTGACACTGCACAAATACACATCTAGATGTTATAAAATCGTGTATTTAAATATTTGACATTAAAATCTCTCGCGACCCCATAATTTTGCTACGCGACCCCATTTTGGGTCGCGACCCATAGTTTAAGAAGGCCTGTTTTATACTAATATTAATCTTTGGGGAAGCTTTCTAAAACCTCTTCCACAATCATTGTCCATAAAGATTGAGTAATATGGAAATGAAGTAATGCATTAACTTACATTCAAATATTTATTATTTGTAAAAGGAGTAAATTAAAGACATGGTATCGTTGTATCAAAATATTTTAAAACTATATAGAAATTCAAGGTGACACTATATAAATTGGTGTATCACCTAGTTGGTAGAATATTTACATGCAAGTCTGAAGTTTAAGTTTTGATTACTGATAGAACCTCAAAAAAGGTATCCCAGTCAAGACTCTTTTTAAAAAAAGTTCTTAATATTTTATATATACGAGTATATCTTTTAAGTCATCCTTTAAACACGACAAGTCATACATAAACTGAATTATGTATAATTATTTTTACAACAAAACTTTTTCTTAACTGTGCTCTCATTGCAATTTTGAAAACTATTAAATCAAATCGTTCAAGTCATAATCAGTATTTTTAATGAATTTTGAACACAATTTATATATTGAATCTTACATAAGAGAAAACTGGTATAGACAGCCTGAAATTTATAGAAGAACGGTGATGGCAAAGAACTTGACAGCAAAACTAAAGTAAATATGAGAGGATTAAAACATTTTCATCTAAACAATGACTTTCTTCATTTTCTTTCTTGATTTTCTCAATTTTTTTGTGTGGAAAGGAGACTACCATACTAAAGGCAAATATGAAAAAGAAGGTTGATGCATTTAAGATGTGATGCTGAAGACATATGCTGAGCATACCTTATAAGGTGCGGCATACAAATATTTCCATAATTTAACAAATTTAGATTCAGGACAGGCTATCCACGATTTGTCTGTGACAAATACTTCAGTTCTTTGGCCATATAGTGTGCAGAGGAGAGAACAATTTGGAGAAACTCGTGTTGATGAGTAGTATGGAGGAACAACAAAATAGAGGTTAACCACGAGCCCGTGAACTGATCAAGTCAGAAAAGTAGCAGTCCTCTATGACTATGGCACTCCGAGAGGTCAAAAATAGGAAGATATGGAAAATCATCTTAGGCAGAGTTGGACGGATGGACCCTCAGAGATCATGTCGCTCAGTCATGAGGAATCGACTAAGAAGAAGAATATATAATATGTTATTTTTTAAATTCTAGGTACAACTTGGGAGATGGAACAGTGACGCTAACATCAGTTGAAAAGGTCTCTTTAAATGAGTATCATAAAGTATCTGCAAAGCGCTACCACAGGGATGGAATACTCAGTGTTGATAATTTGGAAGATGTTGTTGGACAATCTATAGGAAGTTTGAAAGCTTTAGATTTATCAGAAGACACCTATGTAGGAACTGTGCCTACAAATTATACGAAGTATGTACTAATTATTTTATAAAGAACATAAGAAATATACGAGTATGTACAATATTCTATGCAGTCCTTATAATTATCAATGAACATATTAATAGTTCAGAAACATTCATAATAGTTCAGAAACATTGGTTTGGAGCTCAATTCACTCTACTTTGTGTTTTGATTTTCATAATAAAAAATCTATCACCGAATCTAATTCTTAACATTTATGCTGGATTCGAGTTGACTGCAATCATGCCATGAAGTTAGTTACGCAAACTTTGTATCAATCAACAATTGATAGGAATGATGCAAGCAGGTCGTCGTACAATATGACTTGGTACACCTTTAGATAAAAATAGGTACAGCAAGCCTTGTCATTGCAAGAGCATACAAAGTCAGTCCATCATCTAATCAAAGGCAGCTCAGGGTTTAACTATGGGTAACACATTGACTGCTGAATCATTTCTCTTAAAATCAAAGTGGTGCTAAAAAAATTCTAGCTTGAAATTCTTCAAAAATAGTAAAAAGGTGAAAGTGTGTGTATTTTACATACCCTACAAACAAAATGCATCTAAATGAATTCTGCATGGAACATTGATGGACATTTTGAGCACCCAGTAAAAGTTTATATGAACACCTACAAGTGTTTTCAAGATTAAAGGTGTTAAATGGAAATCCGGCCTTAATTATCACTTCTGCAACCAGTACTTTGTACTAGTAGCAATTAACAATACTGGTTGCAGAACGAAAAACTCAAAAGTTTGAATCAAAACAATCATTTTGATTAAAAACTTTGCCCTTACTTTGTCCTGAGAGTCGTCGTTGTTGCTGGGCCTCGTAGTTGAGGATTCCCTCGCCATTCCAACGTCAATTCCGTTAGAAAGCGAATCTGTGATGTAGAGTTTTTTTTTTTAAGTGAGTGAGCTTGCACACCAGCAAACTCACCGGTCACATCGCTGAACCGGATCCAATGGCACACCGATGTGAAACGATTTTTTGGAAGAATAGATATGGCCAAAGTCATAGATATATCCTTATACCCTCGAATACTAAGCAGGTATAAATACCTGATTGATTCGAGGGGAGTAGCACAGCACAGGGTTCAAACCGACAACTTTTGGCACGGAAGTCCAGTGTTTTGCCACGCGGCCATGCTCCTCACAAAGTCTTAAAAGTAACTGTTAACTTGGGGTATTATTTATTGTCCTAAGAGTAACTGTTATCTAGGGGTATTATTTTAGAAAAAAATGGGGTTAATAAATTTGAGTTTAACAATTTTTTTGGTAAACTTCTTTAGAAAAAACTTAAGTATGAATTCAAAAAAGATGTGTGCAGTAGAGCACCGATTATCTAAAACTAAATAATGCATTAATTGGATTAACCGTGGTCCTCTGTGTGCAAAGTTTTTTTTCAATAATCCCGAAAAAAAAAATTTCAAATTTTTCAAGTGAACATTACAAAGCAAGGGGCGAAACTATTGTATTATTAAATCTATGATTATACCAATTGACTAACGCTAGTAAGTTGGCAATGTTTTATGTGGATTCGGGGCTTCCCAATTATATATGGATTCGGGGCTTCCCAATTATATGTGGATTCGGGGCTTCCCAATTATATCCTTGATATGGTACCGGCGTTAAACGGTTGTTTCTGTCAAACACTCAGAAAGCTTGTTCGTGTACTCGCCTTGCATAACAAAATTTATATATTATTTCCATTCTTAACCCTGAGAGATCGGCGCACTGCTATAGCAGTGGAAGAAATTTGTTCTACCCTTGTATTCTAAATGAATTATATTCATTTAGAATACAAGGGTACAAATTCTAAAATATATTTATGTTGTAAAAATATATTTTTTTTGTTGTTTAAAATAAATATTTATCACGAACGTCCGAATCATAAATATATCTCGGCACTAGATAGACAATTATATTTTTTTCTCGTAGCACTCTCAGGGTTAAAGTATTTAACTTGATAAAAACTTAATTGGATTAACCCTGTTTTTCAACTGTCCGAGCTCGAGTGTACTCTAATTACCATGGATAATCAGCGCTCTACTGTATTTATTGATTTATTAAAACAGATTTTTACCACCTGATTTCTATTAGTTTACCTAACCTAACCTAACCTAACAATCGTTTTGATTCAAACAAGTTTTATTTTTAACATAATCAATAAATTTAATATTTTGTTTTTATGTGAGCAATTATAAAATGTATTTCCTATTTATTCTTTTTTATTTTCAGGGTTTTCGATAACATTGGCACAAAACATGGTTTTACTGGATGTATTAAACACCTTAGATTAATCCGTCATCAAGTGACTAAAAGATTAGGCAAAGAAGATTCTGCTATATTGGCAATAGAGAATGTTAAAGAATGTACTTCTAATCCGTGTGTCAGTGCTCCTTGTTTCAATGGAGCCACATGCCGTGCCTCGGATAGTGAAGAGCAACAATTTGCATGCATTTGCTCTCGAGACTATAAAGGATTACAATGTGAAGAGAAAATTGATCCATGCGAATCCAATCCATGCGGATCTGAAGAAGGTGTTATTTGTGATTCTAATTCAGATGGAGACTATGTTTGCAAGTGTCTTTTTGGTGGAAAGCTTGTAACAAGTGGTACAGTCAACATCTGTACATATGGTAAGAATTTATTTAATATTATTTAACCCTAGTTTTGCATAATATTATATAAAACATTCTATTATTTCAAAACCTGATTTAAAAAGTCTGAAAAATTACTTGTTTATTTTTTACAATACTGTAATTTTTTTAAATTTACCACCATGACCATGACATATTCATAGTATTAATTCAAGAAAGTGACATCTATGAGCCATTTTTTATTAATGATGCCTTAGAAAATTCTTTGGAATATTTTAGAATGACTTGAAAGTATGTAAAAAAAATGGTATATTAACATAATAGACACAAATAAACCTTATATAAAAATGAATCCTCATGGCTATGGATTCTCTATATTTTAATATGGAGCAGAAACATGGGTAGTAAAGTATATCAATAGGAGGAGGATAGATGTGATAGTGGAGATGAATGCAGCGAATATCTTGGACTGAATGGAGAACAAACGTGTCTATATTACTAGAACTCCATATAAACCTCTCCATAAATTGTCAATAATATTGTTTTTTTTTTAAACTTAAATATACAAATCAACGTTTTTTTTTTTTATAGATATGTCCCATCTTCAGGAAACCTATGTGCCTGAATTCAATGGAAGTAGTTATTTACAACTTCCCAAGCTAGATGGCTTGGGAAATGCATTCCGTATAGAAATATGGTTTCTGACCAAAAAGCTTTCTGGTATGCTCTTCTACAACAGTCAATCAAGTAAAGCAAAGGGAGATTTCATCTCAATCAATCTTGTGAATGGATATTTACAATTCAGATTCAATCTTGGTAGTGGAATTGCAAATTTGACGTAAGTTATTAAATATTTTTCAATAACTTGCATATATTTTAATGTGATAAATTAAATTTATTGCAATATTTAGACTTATAATTAGATTTACTTTCTAAATTCCTCTTCATTCCAACTGTGTCGATAACACCAGACTATATCCAGTGAATCCAGATAGATGTAACTCTGATGGCATTGGGGCTTCCTTACTACAAGTTTCCTTCCGAGTAACACATGGAACACTGTGAGCAAATCATCAGAAGCAACAAATGTATTATGATTGGGCCAAACTCCATATGAGATTCTCTTTTCATCTACTCATATACATTTTGATCTACCAGCTAAGAAGATTATCTTTTGATTTATGCATAGGCGATTAAGAGAATCAATATGACCCATGGTAGGTAGGGTTCCAACAGAAAGCACTCCGACAACTGTATCCATGACCTCAAGCTTTCAGTTCTAACTTTCTAAAAATCTGTATGCTCATATTTCGGAGAGCCTTAAAGGAAGTTGAGAGTGATCATAAAACTCCTAGACAATAGTATTGGTATTTGGCCATACATAAGGTTTTTGGGGTTGTTAGTTGTTTGTTTCACTAAATGAATATTATCACAACTTCTTTATCAATGATGAAGAAAATAGAAGTATAAAACTCAAGTTGCGTAATAACATTACGGTACTGGAATGGACTAGGTAAATCTTATCATAATTATCATTATATTGGTTCATAACATGTTTTCATAATATTTCTTATTATTGTATTTAACCAGATTCCCAGAAAAAGTAACCAAAGACAGATGGCATAAAGTTCGAGCATTTAGAACAGGTCGCGAAGGAATATTGCGACTAGATGACTGGCCTCCAATTAAAGGGCATTCCGCACCACCACTGACTGAACTCAATTTGGGACTTCCATTATTCTTAGGATCTCTACCGTAAGTTTTTTTCTCTCTGTAAAATGTTTATTGGTAAAATATAGATTGTATAAAAAAAATTTGCAATATATTATGTGTTTCTACATTATGTGATAGAATAAAAACAAAAGTTTTAACAAACAATGTGGCTTAAAGATTAAGAAGCGCTAAAGTTGAAGAATGGAGCACAGAGATGGTTTGATACTGTATAAAGAATGAATGATGAAAGATTTTTTAAGAAAATCTGTTTGAATTATATACAGGTATGAAAAGATAAGAAGACTGAGAAATCGATGGCAGAACCAAATAGATTCAATTATGAGGAACGGTAAAAGTTTTAAAAATAACAAAAATTACATTATATGGAACATAAAGGTATGAACATGACAGAAGGGACAATTTGTATTCCATGATGGAAGGAAGTGAAAAGCTGTTATCTTTGCCTAATCCATTAGGAATATTGCTTGATGGTGGTGATGAAAATTTATTTTAAAGAATTTGATTCTAAGAAAAAAATGGATTTTTTTTCAGTTACCATACGAAATTAGATTAATCCTTACTGTGCCATAAAACTGGCATTACCACTTATTTCTCAAAAAAAGTGCGAAAAACCACAGCTTTTTTTTTAAACTTACGGAATACGTAGATATTATTGTTGCCCTGGAAACTATATGGTAAAATATCTGAAAGGAATATCAAATCGTGGGTTTCGAACTGGTAACACTCTCCACAGAAGTCCAATATGTTTACTTGATGGGCATGTCCATCTAGTTAACATTTCAAATTGTCAATTTAAAAGATAACATTAGATTTCAAAATAATGGTCAATTTAAATTATTTTTCAGATTACACATTAAACCACATAGATTATCAGGAATCACTAGTAGCTTTGTTGGTGCTATACAGCAAGTGTTTGTGAATTCCGTTCCTCTCATTTTATACAATGAAGATATAGCCCAATGCTCCATGTTGCCAAATGAAGAAATATTACCATGTGCTACTATCGGCATAAGAAGATACTCTGGTTTCCCATGCTCTCAAACTGCCAATCCATGCGAAAATAACGGAGCTTGTGTTCCAATGTTGAATGAATACAAATGCATCTGCAAAGAAGGATTTGAAGGAAGAAATTGTGAAATCAAAATATCATCAGGAGAAATCACCGATAACAATACACCAATTCGGTTTGATGGGGAAGCTTACTATGCATATCGAAGTAGGGGAGGCCGAAGGTAAAATAATTTAATTTTTTTTTAAATTTATGAATATCATTTATTTAAATAACCTGAAATATTTTCCATTTCATCGGAAACTTTTCGAACTAGACCTAAAAAAAGTACAAGGGACAAGGGACTATTTCCAAGAGGACGGTAGTCAAAATTAAATAAGTTAAACTTAACTTATTTAATTTTGACTACCGTCCTCTTGGAAATAGTCCCTTTGGGAACATATACAGTGATACCAGCACCTCTTCCATGTCTCAAAAGTACTACAGAAGTTCTTTTCCTAAAGGCCGTGCAATATCGCCTTCAATTCTGTTTGGATTTCATCTACAGTTTCCGCTTGAATATTATATGAAAATCGTAATGTTGTAATGTGTGTGTTTTTATGGAAAAATTGAGTCTTTAAAAATTCATTCTAAAAAATCCTTTACTCACTAATGTAATGTTTGCTCAAATATTGCAAAAGAAGTAGAAGGTGGGTTGGATAGTTTTGCAATTAATTATTTTATATTTTTGCTGACCAAAGCCTCGAATTACACTAAACCGAGGACACACTTGTAATGCGAGTTGTTTGTTACATACATACTTAGTTTGATGTATGAGTTTAATATTAAATCAAGGGTACATTGATTAAACCTATATAATGACAATGGGCCAACCTCCGGGAGGTCGATGTCATGAGAATTACCCGTTGGCATCATACTTTTTGTTGAAATACCAAAAAGTATTAAACCAACTTTTGAGTGCTGAAATTTACCAAGTGTTCATTTTTATTTTCTTAAATTAATTTTTATTTTTTTATACTTTTTAAGTATATGTTGAATCGAAATAATGCAAATTTATTTTTTTTATAATACGAGTACATCTTGTCTTTTCCAAAATGTTCTTTTTTTAAATACTTCAAAAATTGATAGGAACATTACTCATGATAAAAAAATACCTCGTGTTTCACATAGTGTTAATTTTACAATATATGAAATAGCTTCATACTATATGTGATATAGGGTAATTGCTATAAATAGAAAAATAAGTGTTAATTTCATTCTATAATTTTCTGTGTTTTAAAATTTAATAAGTTGTATATTTTCTATTCACATACTCAATCAAGTAATTGTTATATTGGTTGTAAAATATGATATTGTTTTATGATAAGCGGTGTCCTTCTAGTCTTCTGGTATTAAATACCTGAAAACAGGTGTAAGAATGTGATAGTTTCTTCGTAATATTTGTATGTGAAATATCAATTCCTTTCTAATCTTCACTAATTTTACATTTTCATTAACCTTTCAGTACTAACAACATGGGAAAAGTTATTCAAATCTCCAGCTAACAACAGGTCATCAAAATATAGTTCAAATAATATCACTTATGTCTTCAAATATGTATTATATAATTTGATATGCTAAGGAATAGGAAATTTATTAATACTACTTCTACTAACATTTTATGTAAGTTCAATAAAACTACTAAAAACATTCTCTTTTATGTTAGTATCTTTCTTTTAAAATAGCTTTCAAACAGTAAAAAAAATTATTTCAGGAAACAACCCGACAGAGGTATTCGTTTTGATATCAAGTTCCGCACTACAGAAAGTTCTGGTCTTTTAATTTGGAGAAAAAAAGGAGGAATGGGTCAAGGAGACTTCTTGGCTTTGGGGATCATTGACGGGCATCCTGAATTGATTTACAGTGATTACAGCTCAAGGAACATAACAACTAATCAAAAAGATAGATGGTACAGCACTGTCAGGTCCAGGGTGCGTGTAGACGATGGACTATGGCACACTGTCGTGATCAAACGAAGAAAGAAAATGTGTCTAATACAAACTGATGACCAACCATCTGTCAGAAGCTATTCGCAGTTGCCAATAGTTACATCAAAAGCAAACCCTAAGATATGGATTGGTAAGTCTATTACTGTTATACAAAATGAAAAGCTTATTTCAATTTAAGCATCAAAGTAAAATTATTTTACAGTGAGATCACATTCTATCGTTCCACGAATAATCCTTTACTCATATATGTCACTTATTTCATTCAGTCCTGGATTAATTCCATATAAAACACGCAAAACAGAAAGCGTTGATCAAATGGTATTTTTTCTTAAACACAAATTTCATATCTTTCCTAAATACTAAAGCCCTAATTTGAAATATTTACATCCTGCAGTCTCATTCTTACATACGCACATACATACTTGAGTCCTTAGTTAAAATATACACAATTCTAACCACATCATATCTAATAACTCCTCATCATGCACTCTATATTCGCATAAGTCATTCAAAGCTCGTTCTCCCCCTCGATGTAATGCCAATCGTAACTTCAGAAACTGCTGAAGTTACGATTGGTATTACATCGATACCCTGATCAGAGATGAGTCACCTTTGCAAATGCTGTCAGCTGGTATCCTAATAGTTAAGAAGGCTCTAAGTATTAGCAAAAACAACATATCGGTTCTGGATGGATTGTTATGTTTCCTCTTCTGTGTGGTACCATCTGCACCTGAAATCATATCAGACCTATTATGTGTTGATGTATTTTGAGATAGCAGTGACCTGTTAAAAGTCCTGTTACCTTAACTCTCTGTAGGTTGAGAAATTCAAGTGTTTTTCTAGATGCTAAATTACTATTTTTTTGAATAACTAACTTCTGATTCTGTGAAAAAAAGTAAATGAAAACCATTATTTTAATCCACAGGTGGTGCGCCATCATTACCCCATGGCCTACCAGTCCCACTCTATCTTGGTCTCAAGGGATGTGTGGGAAGTTTGAAATCAAACGGTCGTCATCTGGATCTTCACAAACCAATAGGATCTCTTAAAACTATCGAGGAATGCTAATAATCATAGTTTTGGTTCCGACTATACCTATTTTATTTTATTTGATACTAAAATTCACATTATTAAGTTTGACAAACTCTATTAATAGTAAATTGTACAATATTTACATATTGACTTAATAAGTTAATTAATAAATTTGTTAGAATATAACACATAATGAGGGCTCAGGGTTGTAAAAAAAGCTTATATCAAATAATATTTTGATATAATTAGAAAAGTTTGAATAACAAGCATTTAACTTTTCTTATAAATCATTTGGTTTTTATATGAAAATCAAAATTGTTTCTTATAAGCTAAGGATAGGTGCAAATTTGTTCAAATGAAAAGGTAAATTGTCATTCCATGTGAAAAATCAAAAATTCTTCCAGTGATTTTAATTCAAATCATTGTACCAACAACCCTTTGCCCTATGAACATAAGTAAAATATTCATAATAAAATTACAATCGCATAATATTATATCATGAGGAAATATATCGTGATATTAAAAATTATATTTGGTGCTCTTGCGAGAAATGGCAATTAGTACTTATAAATTTTTTATAAGTTCTTTTTTGTTTTAGTGCATTTTCTTTACTTACATATTTGTTGTTTTTTACAAATTATTTTCAACTTTCACTTTCGAAGTAGTTTCAAAGAGACTATTATTCAGTATTAAAGTGAAATTTTAATATTTTTGAAAAGAAAAACTTTGTGAGCAATCGTATTACTATGACATTGGTCATGTCGATCCATATAATTTATTTTATAATAAAAAATCTATTCTTATGGCTTTTTTTAAATAATACCTTATTCTAGCTTTTGAACATGTAAAAATGTAAATAAAAGTAATGAAAAAATGTTTACGTGCTAAATCATTTACAATATTAGTTAGATTAACATTTTATAGAACACAGTGTATAAAACTGCCATTAAAAAGGATGAATTAATGTATATTACCTGTAGATTTCTTTATTAAAACCTATATCATACTTGAAAGTGTGTATACTTTTCTAAAAATCTCTGGATTAAATGCTGTAAATATAAGATGGAATGAGATAAATGATAAATATCTAATTGTTTTAGATTTTCTCAGTTTACTGGCAGTTTTTATAATGGGTATTTTTGTTTTATTTTAAGTATTACTTATCAATGTCCCATAGCAATATTTACTCTGAGGTAGACTCTCCGGTAATATATAGCTTTAAGTATTTGTATAGTTGAGTATGCATTGATTCATAATATCTTCGCTTATCTTTCAGCTTTTACATAATATTTGTAAGAATATATATTTTCTTTGGATTAAAGTTTTCTTTGAAGAATTAAGAAGACTGATGTACCTTATTTATAAACTTTTTTTATTTTATTTATTTTATAAAATTTTCATAAGCTTTTTTAATTAGGCTTAAAAAATGGGTCTAGCCTCTAATACTAAATTATGAGTATTATGATACATTTTTGCTGACAATAATATGCATTTAAATGAACTTACTCTTACTCTTTTTACAAGAAATATTAAACCATATCATTTTTCAGCCTTTCATACATCAAATGTATCATTGATTTACACTAAAATACCAGTGATCAGTATTTTTTTAATTATCATTAAAAAAACTATACTCGTAAAATATCCGTACATTAAATAATGTTTTATAATAGATGTAAAATTAACATAAGTAATGAATTCCAATTTTAGACAGATTAAATGATTTGATAACATTTTATTCTCAAAATATATGTCATAGCAATTATATTCTCAAAATATATGTCATCATTGTTTCCTTAGACCAGGCCGGCATTACGGGCCTTTCTCAAAACTCAAAGCCTAAGTAAACAGATTTTCAATTGAATTTAAATTAATTATTTTTTTCAATTGATCAATATGGTTTTGAATTTAAAACAAAAATTATAAATTCTGTCCTTTGCTATCTCTATTAAAACTAATTGTTACTTTGACACCCAGCCCGAGTACGGTTCTTAAATGATGATCAAAAAAATAATATCTGAAATCACATATCAGCATCTTCATACATATCATTGATTTTGAAGTATATCTCCCCTTTATCAAAAAGAAAGAATTTTTAAGCAATACTTACATAATCATTTAAAACATTTGATTTAAAAAATTGTTTTATTTATTAATTATATAACATACATTCCAATTTAAACACGGGTTTTAACTTAATTATTTCATGTTGAAAATTTTATTTTTTAAGTTGAAACTCTTCAAAGCACAAAGTTAAATTACAGAGCAATCAATATTGAATATTTACAATCTTACCAATAGGTTTTGTAATATTCTTTTCCAATTATACACAAAGACATATATGTATGATACCACAGTCGAATGCAAAACTGTCGCATAACCCAATTTTATGTAAAATACCATGACATGTATAATTTTGAATAAAAAAATTATAACCCACAAATTATATATCTTCACAATTATGTCGATGAAAATACGATTGACATAACTCAAGATATTTTGAAAAGATTATTATTGCAAGAGTGTCATAATTTGATGTGTGATATTATTTGAGAAGATTCTTCGCATCATATTTTTGAGTCAATTTCCAAATGACAAAAGATAAAATATTTTATTGTTTTATTCAATAATGTTTATGTAATTCTAATAAAATAAATTAAACCTTTCAAATCTTTGAGTTCACTGCCCAAAGACTTATTTTGTTGGAGATGATGTTGGGGAACTTTCATATAATGTTGGGGCACTTCCTCCTTTGAGATGATGAAGAGTTCCTTAACACCTAACAAAAAGGATAGAAATCTTTGAAACCGGTAATGAAGTCTATAAATAAAACAGTTGTGAACACAAATAAAAATGCTATTCATTTATTTTATTAAAAACCTATGACTACAAAGCAAACAAAATACAATTTTTAAAATAAAAACAAATATATTTCCATTCTTTTACAACTTTGAACATTACAATAAAAATAACTCCTAGTGTCTAAATTCTGATCTTCGGTAATCCGAATGATATTCGCAAATTTTATCCAGCACACTGTTCAAATGGCAGAAATATGATTGACACTCCAAGTACTTATACAATTAATTTATAAATTGTTTTATAGTTGCTTTAAAGTAACCATACATATTATCTTCTGCTATATGTTAGATTTTTTTATATATTTGAACATGTATTGGTTTAAACTCAATTATCTCAAACATATGTTATTACGACCTGTGACAATTTTGCGTTACTTGTGCAATTTAATACAATCTTGTTTTTTTACTAATAAATGAAAAACAGTTGATTTGCTGTTTGTTATAAGTTTACTTGCTTCTTTATGAAGTTTAAAAATCCTCTGTATGTTGCAAAAATTCCTACTGCGGTATTTTATACTATAAATTGCAATAAAAATTATGATTGTTTATTCAACCTGTGTTAAGAATATCTGGAAAAATATGTTTTAGAAAACAATTATAAAATATTGTATTTAAACTCTACTCTCAATAATATTTCAAATTAAACTCTAGTATTTTTTAGGCATATCTAAAAACTTGTTTGAAAAATTATCCCTAGAAATGCTTTTTCTTTAATAACAATTCAAAATAATACAGATCCATAGCCTAGTTGGTAAGGTATCTGTCTTCCAGCTTGAAGGTTGGGGGTTCAATTCCTGTTACTACTCAAATGCATTAAAATGGGTTCCAGCCTGGTTTTCACTCAATATATCTTTAACATATTTCTAGTTGGTTGAAAGAGATAACCACATACATACAACCCTACTACAAATCAATCACGTTGTACTGTATACAACGAAAGTGTAATACAATACATAAATATTCATACTGTTTTTATTTTATACCTTAACACTATCCAGTATTTTAGTTGTTAATTGTAAAAAGTTAATTATATTTCATGCATAAGATGAAAAATAATGTAATATGTTTATTTATATTAAAGATTTTTAAGAAATATTTTTTAAGTCTCCGTTATTTTTCAATATCATATTTTATGTCACCCCTCATATTTCCTTAAATTTTAAAAATACAAAGTCTATATTACTTATAAATGTATAGTTTTAAATGTCTTACTCTCTACTTTTGACAAAAGACATCGCAAATGATAAAATAATTGTTCTTTTTGCATTTTTCTATTGATCTATAACAAATTTTCTTATAAATGGTGTAATGATTTCATATTTAATTTAAGGTTCATATCATCTTTTGATAAATATTTTTTTCAATTTCATATTAAAGAATGCATAATTAAAAAATATTGGCATATCGGATGAAAATAATGTGAAGGAGTTAATTTGCAATATTGTTAATGAATAAGAATTTGAAGCATTGTAAATTGTTCAGTTAAAATAAATTATTATTTTAATGTTAAAGGATTTTTAGTTACAGTCTCCTACTACCATCTCTGTCCTCTAGATTTAGAAGTCATCAACATCAATCTTTCTTTCTACTGCCATCATATCCTCGATTGCCTCAACACCTCCTCTCATAAACCATTTCACAGTGTTCAATAACCTTTTTCACATTGTCGTTAATTTCTGTCTCAATTCCCATAGTTTTAAAAATTCATCTTCAGAATTTCTATATCTAAATATTCTAACAGTTTCGCAAAACCAGTCCTGAATCACAAACATTTCAGTTTACTGGAATCGAACTCTATTCTGCAGACTTAACTGGCAGACTTTGACATAGATTTCATTAACGCAACAGTGTCAAATACCTTTATTGATTAAAAATAATAATCAATAAAGAAGAATGCTTGCTTTAAACATATGATATACAATACATGTCAATCATTTCCGAAACAAAAATATTATTTCTGATCATGACATCTGTTTGTGAACAATACAACTAAAATAATTTTCAAAAGGTTTGAAGCTATGATATCCATTGTCTATCTCTCTCTTTGAATAATGGTCGTGAATTTTTATGAAGTATACTATACACCAGTGTCAAGTAATGGTTAACCATTGAAAGTTGTAAATTGTAAATAAAACTTATACGCTTCTATATGGGAGAATTTATATGGGCAGGTTACTAGTGTGTTAAAAAATTATTTTTCTTTCTTTTGAAAAAATAGCTGAGACAGAAATACATTACAATTCTTAAGCGCTTTTCTAACCTCACTTGTCACATCCTCCTAGCGTCAAGGAGATGAATAATACGTCAAATTGCAACATACATAACGTGACCATTTATTTTTTGACTCAAAACGGGACATTGGTTTATTTAAGTCAAATAACCATAGGTAGTCATTGAAAAAAAAATACTTTTTTAAGTTATATTGATGTATTTAGAAAAATTAAGATAACATTAAAGTTACTAATTGAAATCCAAAATGTTTAGTTATATTTATATTTTTCAGAGGAACAAATTTGTTTTAAAACATTTGGTGATGATTTTAAGTAGGAATGAAACTCTTGGCACGTTTTTTTTATATTGACCTTGGTAATCAACATCGCCTTTAAAACTGGAATTTGTAACTGAGTTTTCTCAGATGTCCATAATTTGTTCATCATAGAAAATACTCTTTCTACTGGAGCATTTGTAGCAGGCAAACATAAAATATATTCAATTAAAACAGAAAAATTTTCATGCTGCAGATTGTTGGCGTGAAAATGTTTGAATACTTCCACCCAACGAGTTTCCGTGGAAACATTTTGATTATTCCATTCTGTTACCTTTTGCGATGTAATGTAGTTAGAAATTAATGAAAATTCGTCAAAAACTTCTGTATCTTTATTACTATCAATATATTCCTTTTCAATTAGGACATCCAGAGCTTTTTGAATGTCTTCCCATGCGGGGACGTTTTTTAAATCTGCCCAAAAAAATATCTCCATTTCTTTGGTTAGAAAGCAAGTCCACTGCTCCAGATATTCACGGCTTGTTTTATAAAATTCTGTAGCCGTCCTTTTCACAAACTCTTCATCGATACCAGTACCATTATCTTTCAATTTCACCATAAATTGACGGACTGAAAATGGGAGAAACTGATTGGTCTGTTTCTGAGTGAAATTATCTTTTAGTTGATTGATTTCTTTTGCAGCTTCAATTGCTGATACAGTCTGACCTTCAAGTTTCAATACAGCTTGATGAAAACTTGCTGACTGAACGTGTAAAAAATAAAGCCACAATTCTGATGTGGGATCTTCAAAAAAGTTTTTTAGTAAAATGGGACATTTTTCAATACTCAAAAAGTAGTTTTTTAATGGCTGATACATTTTTAAAACCCTTTCTAATGCAGGCATAAGAGCAAGCCATCTGGTTTTGCTATAGCCGAGCATTTGTTGATATTCCGTTTCAGTTTCGGCGCAAAACTCCTTTAGAGCTTCAACTCGAATCGTGTAAATATAAAAAAATGAATGTATCTTCACAATTATACTTTCATAATCTAAGGGTAGCCCATCTGCAGCAGATTTTACAGCATTATGAATTACATGGGCTCCACATCCAATACCTATTAATGGCTTTTTCATAAATGTTTGTAATTTTGTCAAGACATTGTTAGTTCCTCGCCTAGCTGCGCCCCCGAAATTGAAGTTGGCATTGTCCCCACAAAATGCCACGACTTTTTCTGTTAAATTGTAATCTGTCAACACTTGGTTTAAATAATTGACAATAATATCTGAAGTCTCACCTGGCTGTTCTTGTAGGTCTAAAATTTTCACTTGTACACCTACGTAGGGTAGAAAAAAGCGCACTACAATAGGGTATATTTTCTTACTACCATGGTTTGAAGCGTCAGTCAAAATTGTAATACAATTCGCCGTATCAAGATCATCTTTTAATTCTTTCATCGCTGTACGCGCCAAAACATTTACTGCAATAGCTTCTGATTTCGTACGCGCGCATGTAAATTTCAAATCAAAACATGATTGAATTATTTTCGAAGCACAATCATTGGAGCGAAAACTGTGATTTTCTTGTATCGTGTGATAAGCCCAGACGCCTTCTGCCGCAGCGATATCCAAATCCTTTGTCGTTGGCGCGTCTGATTTCTTAAAAAAATTTAACATCGAAGAACTCGAAGCGGCGGCACGGTCGGCATTTTTATGCTTTTCAGATTTTAAATGTTGTTCAATATCACCTGCACCACTATGAGAAACACTAAATTCTGTACGACACTTTTCGCATCTGACATCTGAGGGAGTATTTATTTGCCTAATAAAAGGATATTTTGCTTGTAAGCTAACATTAAACGAACACTTACGTTTTGGCATATTAACTTAGGATTCCAAAACAAAAGAAGTTAACACTTGCCGTACGGTGATGGATAGCGAGTGATCATGACTTATATTTTATTTAATTTCTCGAAATATACTGCTTGCAGGGTCTTCATACTTTATGTATTCCTCATCGAAACCTCTATGATTTGAATGATGTCATTAGGAAACAAAACATTCATAGTTAATTCAACAGAAATTAATGATTTTAAATCGCGAATTGACGAAATGTCAAACACTCATTCTTTTTTGACAGTTGTATACCGCCCCGTTCCAGGGGTTCGTCACCAGTTTTATAATCCTGATTGTTATTTTTTATTTTTATCTGGTATGTTTTTTCTATTATCATTTTTTATCTGGTATGTTATATTGTACCATTACTCTTTTTATAATAAATGTACATTTTATTTATTATTTCATTTTCAATGCCCAATATCTTAAAAAGGAAAAATAGCAACAACAAGATGCTTTTAATACAGTTTTAACATATTGTGGCGAGTCAATATCCGAAACATTAGTAAATAATACCCTGTTGGCACCCCGTGAGGTCCTCAAAAGAGGAAGTTGTGGGTTTTATTAAAAACATTCGAGAAAAAAAACCAGGCTATTCTGCAATATTTGTCAAACACCTGCGTGTTTAGTACGTAGAATATAGTAAAAAAAAAGTGGTTTCATGCCCCAATTGCGATAACTTTCTCCACAGGATTAAACTTTGATTATATGATATGTTTGTCCTATTTTCAAATTTTCTGTAGTGTTTATATTTTCCAAATTGCATATATTTTATTGATTTGAATTTCGTATTTGTTTATATATAATTTTGAATTTCGTGTTTGTTTATACTATAGAAATTTCTCGCCCTAAAACCTTGATTTTTGAATTTATATATTCATTTTATATTTTGTTTATATGTTATTTATTGTCTTTATTCGAATTATGGTTTTATTGCCAAAAAAATACACGCTACATTTTATTGTATAATTTTATGAAAAAAAATTAAAAGGCTGGAAATCTCTTATCACGCATGCGCATTCTGAATGTTGCGCAGACCGAACGACGCAGCGTAAAAATAATATTCTTATGGAAATGCCTTTCTGTTTTAGCTCTTATTTTATCATTTCTTACCTTTATTTTATATTATTCGACATTTTATTACATAGTAAAATTATGTTTATAGCTAATAACAAAAAATAACCTAGCAGATTTTGCATAATTTTAATTTGAAACATACATGTTTAGTGTACCCTCAGTGTCCAACGCCGTTACTGGCGTAATTTTTTAGCACAGTAAGGGAAGTGTTAAAAGGTTGGAGACCTCTTTTCAGTCATGCGCATTCTGAACGTTGCGCAGACCGAACGACGCAGTGGGAAAATTATATTCATATAGAAATTTCACTTCTCTGTTTCAACTATTATTTTATCATTTCTTACACTTATTTTATATTATTCGACATTTTATTACACAATAAAATGATGTTTATAGCTAATTAAAAAAAAAAACTAATAGATTTTGCATAATTTTAATTTAAAACATACATTTTTAGTGTACCCTCAGTAGCCATCACCGTAACTGGCGTAATTTTTTAGCACAGTAAGGGAAGTGTTAAAGAAAATTACTAATCGAGCATCAAACAACAAAACAATGAGCGAGAAGTGAGCGAACGAAAACTCTGTCAAATAACAATAATAAGCCAAAGCGCGCGCGAACGTTGGCATCCTCGGCTACTCTCGGTTATCGTCGCGTCAACGGACGACGCGGTCGGTCTTGCTCTCGCACACTGCTCGCGTCCAGCCGACCGTACGGTAAGCTTTGGTTCCTCAATTTTCGCGCGGATTCCGAAAACGGGACAATTTTGCGTCCGAGAATTTATTTCGGGGACACCGGGACTCGTAATTATAAAATGGGACAGTCCCGTTCAAAACGGGACGTCTGGTCACGTTAAACATACATAATAATAATATGTCAAATCGCCAGAAATGGACGTTTCATTTTTTTTCTTTTTCGATAAGCATGATATTTTTTAATAGGCAATCTACCCACACACTAAGATGATTTTTGCCAAAAAATCGCTGCAATTATATGAATCAATATAATAAAAAGAATTTAAAAAAATGACATTTCATATCTAGCGGACATGAAATGGGCATTCAAAATAATATCAACAACTTGACTTCCGTATTCGATAGAAACTTACAACATTGTTTTTGAAATGTTAATATTATAAAAGGTTTCATAATATTTATTGAACCAAATCAAAAAGTCGATCTATTGTAATAAGTCAAAGGCACATATAAATGTAAGCAAAGGTTTGTGATTTACTTTAAATATTTTTCTCTCAAGAATCCTGCAACAATGTATAATTTTAAAATTCAAGAACTTCCTAATATTAATGAATCTAAAAATGCCAAACGTACAATTTATTAACATTTTGTATAGCATGTTGTACGATTAATTAAATCACAAAATACTCATTTAATAAGTCAATTATTTTTGCATGTTACAATACAATAAAGTTATTTTATTTAATATTTCAAATAATGAAAAAAACTGAGTTCCATATTTTAGCATATTTACATCCAGATAGTTTACGGGTTAAATTGAAGAAACCTCTTCTGCGAAAACCCAACTGAAGCACGAAACAAAAAAAACGTGTTTTTTTTTTAGATATAACAATGCTAATACTTATTTAGTTTTTCGCAATAGACATGTTGATATCAAGAATATTTACAACCGTCAGAAACCAGATATTATTTTAAATTATTTTTTTATTATCTTAAATAACTTCTACATCTATGTAAAAATACATTTTTTGGTCAATTTGAAACATTGAAAAGTAAAAATCAATCATATACGTGCCAAAATATCAAGTCAGTCAAATGACTTATTTAATGGTGGAATTCCAAAAAATGTTCCAAACAAAACGGCGCGATATTTCCTCAACTGTAATTTTCGAAATCACAAAAAAAAAAGTTTCTTGTGTGTTGAGCTATTTTTTAATATATACGCCCATATTGTGTAAGAACAAGTTTATTGTGATTGGGTAATTTTTTAATATATACACATACGTCCAAATTATTTGAGTATAGGTAAATTTTCTTAAAAATCTTATACAATGGGCGTTTTTCTATCCGCCATCCATAAAATACGCTATATATATATATAAGTGTCATGGCTTGGGAAACTGTGAAATAAGCTTTGAAAGTTAATCAAATCTGAGCTTTATGAAAGTTCAACAAACACGCTAACCGAAAAATCAGTGGTTGAAAAGAGAGAAAATGGCGCACATAATAAAAGGCTTTGTTTAAGTCCGTAATGTTATCAAGGTAACATTATATCCATTATGTATCATATAAACTTTGAGCTTATCATGTTTTGATAATTTGTTACAAAGTAGACTTGTTTTGAATATACACAAAAGAAGAGGGTGAGACAAAATTTATAAAATGCGAGGTAGGAAATTGGATTGTGATGCCTCCTACACTCGTTCAGGGGCGGATTAATAAATAAATAAAAAAGTATTAGTTGAATTGCCATTTATATTTATATATTTACTAGCTGCAGCCCGTGAAAAATCACGAAATGTAAATTGACTTGCTAAAATGAAAAGTTGAAAAATAATAACTGCTAATAAACTTTTAAGCACGAATGTTTTTTAAATTTTTGGTAGCTCGGAAAATCTGGATCGTTTAACAACTCCATCAAAACTTAAAGGAACTGACGTCGTAATTAATTTCCAACTTCAAGAAAAACATTTCCTTTATGGCAGAAGTTTTATCAGGAGATCTCTCAGCTGCAAAATTTATTGGCATTCAGTTTTCATAGTCATAGTTATGTATTTTAACTCTTTTCTCGTCAAAGTTGTCATGATCGCAAACGATTGGTGAAATGTTATCGTCATGAATGTTGGAGAAAGTCACATATTCGATGTGCTTCTTCAGCATGAAACCCGATGGCCTCCTCTTCAGTATTTTGATGCTATTGCCCTTGTTGAAAATCGTACTTTCGTTGAGATTTCCCAGCTCGACGCTCATTGGCTTCTTCTTCAGAATCTTGTTGATGTTGCACTTGTCGAAAATTTCACATTTGCTGAGCATATGCAGCGCTACGCTTAGTGACTCCTGTTGTTTGTATCACACGCTGTTGCCTTCGATATTTACGCAAATATTCAGCGAGCTTTGCTCTTCTTTCGTATAGATCTATTCATATTTATTTAATTAAACCATAGGACAATAATTGACTTATTTGAAGACAATAACATTGACAACAATGGTGAACCGTAACGACGTCATTAATAATTAAAACGTAAATATTAAACCATAACTATGACAACGCCTATTCTTAACGAAGTAAGTACAACCGATTAAATTGTTTGATGATTTATTCATTTGTTTACTTTATATTTTCACCAAAAACGATTGAAATATAAGAGTCCAAATGAATACAGAAAGACGAGATGTTATAATTAAATAATAATAATAATTACCTATCCAGAACGCTCGTTCTTCCGACGTAAAAGAAACTAAGTCTAAACATTGAGTACATTATTGTCGATTAATAATTTAGATAGTTCTGATTTATAATAACAGATGTCGCACTGTTTTCAAATTTGCACTAATAATTCAATTATAAAATTGAAATCATCCCTTTTTATCCACGCCCTAATATTAATATAATGTTAAATATTTTATGGTTTTGACATTCAGTTATCAGTTGATGTGTTGGGAGGTATTGTTGCGTTTAATGCGATATTTTGGTAAGGAAATTCATATGTCATGCACGATATAAAATGTGTTTATAGGAGAAGTAAGTAGTTTACTTCATGAATATTTTACACTCGATCGCCGTTTTATATAATAATATAGCAGTTTTATTAGAATTCAGAATTGTTATAAAAAAATCTTCAACCGTGCATGGTAGGGTTTAATCAGTACAGCAGTAACCAAACTTTTTCTCTGGCGTACCCATGTCCCTTACTTAATTGCTACCGACCCACAATTAAAACAGGGTCTCCAAAAATGTGTACATGCTTTAAATGCTTATAAATTCTGTATTTATTAAGGTACATGATAAGAACTCCAAATTAAAGAGAACAAACGTAAACAATTTTTTACTCAAATTGGTGACCGTTGTGGTCCATGCAATGCTTATAACGTGGAATCGCAAACATCATGAATAATTTGTTTTAGTATTTGAGCAGTTGATTTATATATCAATTGCTGTTCTCAATCAATTAACCGTTGTCGATTTTGTGTCGAACTTTATCTTTGATAAGCCTCTATAAAAAAAGTTCGTTGGCGTCTGGGGAGTGCAGAGAGAAAATTTTCATCAAGCTTCATATCACGATAGTAGAGGAAACATCTATCTGGAAATAGAAATCCTCCTCATCCGTAAACTCCTCACGAATGCGTGGTATGATCAATTCTTGAGGCAAGTTCAAGTAAATGGCAAGGTGTAAAAGTGTGTATATTTTTTGGGATATCTTATGCATATTTATTTTGTAAATTTCATTTGTTAATTGAGTTAAAAAATAAACCAAATATAAGAGCACACACTTTTTGATTTTATGTACTATAAAAACTTAGATATTTTATGCAAACAATCTACATACATTATTTTATTTCATCTTAATGCGATGGGTGGTACTACGCTTTCTTTATCAAATCATCGATGTCAGCCTCAATGTTTGAAAGTGTAATTCTTAAACCTGACTCCACCTGCCACCCGTTCGTATATTTATTTTATAGTTGTAATAATTTTTGATACCCTGGGGCTACCTCGTGACCCCCGGAGTTCGCGGACCCATGTTTTGGAACCTCTGGTCTAGTTTATAATTCAAAACATTAACCGTCAAAAAGAAGTACATTAACCGGCGGTAAGTAATACACATCGGGCTTAAGAAAGAGACTGTTGGCCAAAATCGGTTAACTTCGGCTTTATAGAGCGTTGTCTCCGTCTCTAGAACGATTGACAACGATAGTGTATGAATGACAGAGACCACGCTCTATAAAGCCAAAGTTAACCGATTATGGTCGACATTCTCTTTCTTAAGCCCGATGAGTGTTACTTACCGCCGGGTACTGTTAGTAATACATGCTTCAGTTCTTGTCAACTCGCCTGATGATGACACAGTAAATGTTGAAATGAATTGTGATATGCAAAAAATTAAGTAAAATAAAACAAAAAGACGGTGTTTTCATTTTACGTTAAGTGAAAAATCATTAATCTAAGATATATTAACGTATATTAGTATTTTTAAGCTGAATTCCCACCTGACCGCATTTATACCACGGACTTGTTTGCGCGAACTTCACGAATAACAACAAATGGTTAACCCTTCCTGTCCTGTGATGTGTAACTAGTACACGTTGCTTCTAAAAACTTTAATATCTCTATAAATATAATAAATACTGGATTCAGATTTTAGGTATTCCTCCGTAATACATTTACGCATTGAATGAAAAAATAATATTAATAATAATTAGCACTTATCGTAACGAGAGAGTTTTATTTATTGGATTTTCTATTTTATACGGTACCTATCTGGCATACTAGCACAGTAAAATATTTTATAAGCATGTTGAATTAATCCTACAGTTACACATATTTAATTTTATAAGTGTTTTTTACGTTTTTAATTAAAAACATATTACATGTAATGTATAATATGTCAAATTCACTTATTTTTATACACTATGAGTACAGTACCCGGCGGCAAGTAATACACATCGTTTGTAGAGCGTCGTCTCTGTCACACGATGCGCTAACCGCATCGTGACTACGCTACCGGACTGTGCGCTTCATGCGACAGAGACGACGCTCTACAAACTATGTTTATTACTTACTGTAAGTGTCTTCTTTACACAAACTTAATATATACACAATGTACTCAATACCAAATTGTCAAAAAATATGCGTTTAGAATCAATGTATCAATGATCATTACTTTATTGTGTACATATAGTATAGAAATTGTACTGTATTCGTATATAAATTTTTATGCATACAAAGTTTTAAATATTTTATCACATCATTTTTAGCTCATTTTGAACATTCAATTATAAGCTTTTTTACCGAAAATTGATTCTTGTATTACCGGTAATACCGAAAGTAGATTTTGATCAATTTGCCAGTTTTCCGGTTATGCAATCCCTAGTCAGCTCACGGTCGACCTAAACACAGACCACAAGCACTTCGCGGTTTAATCTCGGTCAAGTCGGAATCAAGTCTTATTTTTGACTAAATTGCAAAAATTGTTAAATTTTGAAGATACGTTAAATAAAATCACGTGTATTCGTATTTTCAATAGACGTCGAATTTGCAAGTTGAATATTTTACTGTAGAAATCGAAATGTCATATTAAAATTACTGAAATAAATTTAATATAAAATCATGAAAAGTTATTCCATACCTGTGTTGACCTGCTTATTATTTTGTACCTGAAAAGATGTTAGCAAATTTGTCTGTTCTCCGACTTATTCATACGCCCACATCTTAAACAACGCCCTTGTCATCTTCCAAAAAAATAATTAGGTAAACAACTCAATACCTCAATTCCGTTTAGCTAGAATAAAGCTTGTCACTAAAGACCCAACCGGATTTAACAACTAGCATAGACAAAGCAATACAATTTCTCTTGACAATGCTTATTGTGAGTGTCGATCGAGAGAAATATGGTCTAAAAGTGCGATTATAATATCTGGTGTGATAGTAATGGACAGCGATTCTACCATCTACATGACTGCTGGAACCGGCATTTTACCTGTAATGCTCGTGCAAGAACCTACCCAAAATACTTTTTTTTGTTTTATTTGAAATATCGGATAAGTATACCTTAATGCCGTATATGCTAAAATATTAAGCTAGTTAAATGATTATTTCAGAGTTAAATTCCGTCATGAAAAAAATGTTCCATACAAGTACATATAATTTATACAAAGCTGCATGATGTTTGTTTGAAACAGATAAATGTGGGTGTAGGCTTAAAAATTAATCTAGGTAAACCTAAACACGAGGCAGTTTAAAAATGTTGTCCTATGAGGATGGTTAAAAAAATGCAATAGCTCTCTCTAGTAAGTACAGCGAAAATGCGAGCCATCCTTTTTCAACAATTGGTTATAACTGAGGTATCCAATTCCAAATCAATAGAAATTAAGTTATTGGTAGCACTTGCTTCAGAGCAAATTCTTCTACCAAATTACCAAATTTTTAGAGATTAAAAACGCCTCTAAAACCGTCAGAGTAGTTCAGTAAGGTTAAACAGAAACAAATTACCCATTGTCTATAGACCTAAATACAAGACGGCGCGAAATAAATAGACAGTTTATAGAAACGGAGTCTTATCCAATAGCTATAAACCTATAGATAACTAGACGACCTCCGTGTCTTAGTTGGTAAGATGCTTGTCTCCCAACCCGGGGGTTGCGGGTTCGATTCCCGTTGGAACCTAGATTTTTTTAGGATTCTAGTCTGGTTTTCACTTAAAACCTCTTTAAAATATTTCTGGCTGGTTAGAAAATATGGCCACGGGCAATAAGCCCGCCAGGTTGTACTGTATACAACGAATGTGTAATAAAACATAAAGTTTATTTCCTAAACGCCATTTTTCCAATCCATAGTTATTTTGTGACGCTGAACTTTGAATATTCCTTTCTTCAGAAACTATGTTGTGTAAATGCAATAATTTATTCAAGTTTATTAGTAATCCTTAAACTTATCCAAGAAAAAAAAACAAAAAAGTACAATGATTAATTAGTTTTGAAAGGAATAAAACATAATAAGATCAATAATTTGTTGAAAGCAATTCACTGAGACGGGAAACATAGTTTATTGTGCTTGATAAATATCAGATAACGAATCAAATAGGTAAAGACTTTGTGTTTTCAAGTTAAGTTAATTACTTCGAAAACCGCTGGACTTTCCTTGAGTATATTACTGTCAATATGTATTATATTTTCTCTATTTTACAGGGGTGGGGGGGGTGGTTATGAGTTTTTTTAACGAATTTAAAAGATTATTTCTCCACTATTTGAACATTTTCTGAAGCATTCAATTAAGTAGAATGATTTTAAATAATATTTATAATTAGTTGAAGTAAATATAAAATGCCCATCCAATGGATTTGGGGTTAATCCTAAGTGAACAATACAGGCGAACCTCGACTTTCGCACATTCGACTTTCGCACAATTCGCTATTTCGCACATTTTTGAAAAATAGTTTTTTAATTATTTTTTTCCCGAAATAATGCAAAAATGTTTTGTTTCCCTGTTGCACCATGAAACGCTTATGAGCCCAGTCCGCACTGTGAAAAGTGTTATGTCCTGTTCGCACATATGTTCGCACATATGCATTAACATACGAGAGCGAGCGAATCAAACGCATGCATTTGAATTTACTAATTTGTACACACTCCCGTCTGATCTCGACAGGTTCAGTCTTGCGTTAGCATACGCACAGATGAATTGTTCTGCGAGTTTTGTTTCAAATATTACGTACCCGTTTTAACATAATTTATTTTGGGAGAAGTTGTACAGTAGTAATATTAAATAAATTATTTTGTTTAAAAAATAAAAAAAAATAAAAAGTTTTAACATGAGTGAGAAACGAAAAAACTGTGAAGTAAATATAGCTAAAAAAAAAACCAAGAACCCATAAACTTCATACAATCGAAACGAAGATGGATATAATAAAACGATCTGAAAATGGAGAGTCGTTTGCTTCAATTGGATCGTCACGAGAATTTCTTATGGATCGTCACGAGAATGAAAATTCTAGTTCATACGTACAAAACGAAAGTGAGGAAGAAGAACCAGAAGAAATACCCAATACCTTAACATTAAAAAACTTGAACGAAGCTTTAACACATATTGAGAAATTTTTAAATATTATAGAAGAATGTGACCCAAATGGAGAACGCATATCTAAAGTGCGTAGGGAGATCCATAATAGCACTGCGTGTTACAGAACTCTATGAAGAAAAGAAAAAAAATAATAAAATACAAAAAACTCTTGACAATTTCGTTAAAAAAATATAATTTCAATTTAATATGTACTGAGTAATTTTTGACAAATAAAATTTTTGAAGTACATATATACAATCTTTGGTGTTTTTTTTTCTTCCCTCTACTTTCGAACATTTAACTTTCGCACACATTTTCAGGAACCAATTATGTGCGAAAGTCGAGGTTCGCCTGTATAATCTCTGTGTAATTTTAATTCTAAAACACGCTTTGCAAACAATTAATTACAATACAATTAATTGGTCTACAATCAATTACAATTAACTGTTCTCTACTTCTCTTCAAAATTCAGTTTATTTAGGTTGTTTCACTATTCCTTGAAATATGAGAAGGTTGTATACAAAAAGCACCTTGTTCATTTTATACAATTTTAAAACGTTTCTTGTCCAAGGATAAACTAATGCTCTCTTAGAACTAAAACCTTTGCAGATTGATTATCGATTTTATAAAAGTAATATAGGTATAAATATTTCTTCTTAGATCTAAAACATTCAATTTTGTAACTAATATAGATAAAAAGAGTTATGGAGCTAGATGACTTAAACACTTAAATTCGTTTATCGGGTAATAGGAAACAACTGATTTGCAATTTTGGAAAACGCTCAAATTTTATAAAGCTCAAACCTTCTCAGATTCAATAAAGCATCACTGCTATACATTTGCCCTGTGTAGAATTAAGGAACATGTTTTTCAAATAATATATTTACGAAATCCGATTGCAAACACTTAACTAAAAATGATTATGCTTCGCTACTGAAAACCAAATATTGTGATCGAGTTGTCGGATTACGCGTCAACACTGAGAGGGAAAGTGTTTCATGGAATTAGATTATATAAATATAAATATTATTAAATTTCAAAGTTCGCACAGTAAAATCAAAGTTTCAAAACAAACCTCTCTTTCCAGTTTTCCCGGGGATAAAACAAGAAAGTTTCTAAGTGCGTCTTACTCCACCCACGTAGATTTTCCTTCGTAGAAAACGAGTGATTGTTATGAAGTTATTAAATATATATTTGTAAACTTATCGTGATCTAAGAAATAATACAACTTTTAATAAGACCAATACGAGTGGAAATAGGTAAGAAATAGTTTTGTACGGCAAAACCGACCTAACTTTGTCTTGTTAATTTTATACACAATTTGATTTAAAATCGTGTAGTCAAAAATGGAGTGTTTTCTAAGTAAACATATTGAGATTTATTAGTCATGATTTTTCAACATTTTTAACCTTGCAGCCCCCAAAAGACGAACTCCGTGGCCTGGTGGCAAGACACTTGTCTGCCGATCCGGAGGTTGCGGGTTCGATCCCCACTGGAACCTAGATTTTTTAAAAATGGGACGTGTGAATGACGTGACGAGACGTGTGAACGTGGAGGAGTCAAACGTAAAATTACTAATTCATTGAATATACATACATATCATAACACCATTTCACTGTCGGGGTAGGCAGAGAGGACATATCGTCATACTTTCCTATCTCGACACACATCCTTAGCCTCTTATACATCCAAACTCCTTATCATACAACTTGTACGATTTCTTTGATTTTTTACGTTTCCTTCTTTCAGAATATCATTCACTTGATCCAATCATACCAAACACACGTCTTCCACTTACATTTGCACTATATATCTGTTTTGTTAGTATTTCTTAATTCATTCGTTCCACATGCCCAAACTCAATCGTTGTGAATGAATATATTTCATAAATAATATTTTTTTGTGTAACAAGATAAAAACGAAACAAGCACTTATTTTATGTAACAAATATAACCTTACTGTGAACTACGCTATAAAAACATTAAACGTTCTAGTAATCTTAGAAAAAAAAAACTAAAAAAATGTAGTTTGCAAACTGTCAGTGAAGGTACGAGTACGAGTGTGCTATTGTTTAGCTGACTATATTATACTCGTACCTTGCCCACTTCCTGGAAAAGTGGCCCGAAATTCTTAGAATGTGCGTATGGCCGCCAGCATGTCTGGGTGTAGTCATGTTTTTATAAATTTATTTATCATTCATCATCACACCATGTCCCTATTGGAGTAGGCATAAAAAACAAATGTTCACTTAAATCTATCCTGATGCACATTTTTCGCTTCTTGTACGTTAATTCTCGTCATGCATACTTCACTATTAGAAAGATTTTTTTATTTTTCCCTGTATTAAAATTTTATTTACTTGGCTGCATCACGTTTTCCAAAATCTTCCTAAACTTATTGTACCTTCTAAACTACTCGTATAGATTATTTTTGTAAATCTTTCTTCATACATTCTGCCCACACGAGCCAAAAATGTCAATGCTTCTTTCTTTGTCTTAAGCAGTTCACCTTCTTTCAATCCGTATTATTACCTAATGCTGTCATTATTCTGCAATACATTATTTTTCCACATATTCTAAACTATGTTTCCACTTCTTCTACATTTATCTTAAGGCGCGTTCTCACGGTTTAAGTTAGTTGACCGATTAAAGTTGATCAACAAAAGTTGAATGAAATCTGTAGTGAAGGCGCGTTCTCATGGTTCAAGTTTAATTGACCGATTATAGTTGATCAACAAAAGGTAAATACAGACCTGTTCTCACGGTTCAAGTTTAGTTGACCGATTAAAGTTGATCAACAAAAGTTGAATACGACTTGAATCAGTTTTTGTTTACACGTTTCAATAGAAACTGATTCAATAAATTGTTTCAATTTAATTCAGTTAAAAATGGCGTCGAAAGCATTTTCTCTTGCATCTTTATTTATATATATTTATCGAATTTAAAGCGAACTTGACAATCAACTTGAATTCACATGTTCACACGTTTCAAGACAGGCTACAACTTGAAAGCAAATGGCGGATGACTCATAACTTGAACGATAAAGTTTGACTGGGTCAATCTTTTCTTGATCAACTAAAAAGTTGATCAACTCTATTGAAACAAAGGTTTTCACTACAGATTTCATTCAACGTTTGTTGATCAACTTTAATCGGTCAACTAAACTTGAACCGTGAGAACGGGCCTTTACTTTGATGAAATTTTTACCACTTTCAAGTTTCGCTTGCCTATCCTAATGTTGGAACCAAAATTTTATTATGAGTAACCCATCTTTGCTTCTCTTGAAATGTTTCGTTAACACATTATAAACTCACCATTCATTCTATTGCCTGCTACTTATCTTCTTTCAAATCGCACTTCGTGCAGCTATTTGTTTTTACTTATTTGAACGTTTGAAATTATGTGAAATTAACCCAACTCACAAAACTCAATGTTTAAGTTTACTATGAAAGATTAAATAACATAACTTAATCATGTATGTTAAAAATTCAAATTAACATATGTAAATTATTAAACATTCATTAAAAAAAAAGATCAATACAAGCCCATCCAAAGCAACTGAATGTTTCCTTTATTAAGTCGGAACAGGTAAAATGTGGGTTAAGTGTTTTTGGCATAATTATTTATATTTGGCATTGTATGATAATATACATAGGTATTAATACATTTTAGCATATATCATACTTGTATACATATGCAAAAAGAACCATGAGATTTTTTTATTTATTTGAGATTTTAAAAAACAAACATACTTGTATCAATTCTAGAAGTGCAAAAATATCAAACCTGTTAAATGAATATTTTATGTCAGTTCAAATTATGTGTTTTTGTTTCATACGAGTCAATCCAAAGCGACTATCATTTCATCAATTATCTCAGAACGAGTAAAATGCGGGTTGAGTAATTTTTAAATAATTACGTTCTTACACGAAAAAGGACTCAAACAACAATTTAAGGTAATATCTCCGTATGAGCTTGGATGAAATAATTTATTTTAAAGGCACTAATCTCACTAAAAGAAATTTAACCATGGAAAACCAAATTTTACTGACTTAATATTTTTTGTAAATAAACGGTCACTTCCTTGTTATTCGAGACACTTTATCCGTTGCAGGCAGACTGAGATGTGCATCCTTTACCCTTTTCCCGAAACCGTTATAAGGACCAACGGTTTTCCTATAGTGGTCTCTTAACATATTAACTTTATTTAAGTTTATAAATGCAAAACAAAAAGGCAGGTAGCCAAATGTATTCTCAAAAGTTAACAAACAACTTTATCCTTTAGTACCGTTATCTGTTAAAAACTCTTATTTATAGCTAACTACACAAATTAAACAGCTACACTTGAATACATATTTAATAAACTAGAATGGGAAAATAAAGGCCTGGTGATTGATGGAAAATACCTGAGCCATTTGAGATTTGCAGACGATATCTTTATATTCTCACAAAACCCGAATGATCTTCAGCACCAACTGCAAGAATTGGCTGAGGTCAGTCAAGAAGTTGGTTTGAAAATGAATATATCAAAAACAAAATATATGATGAACAGTTTTGTTACCCCAAAACCAATAATTGTAGATGGAAAGCTCCTGAAACTTATCCAGGAATATGTACGAAGGACAAAACTAGCATGGAGTTCATAGGGACGTTTGAACAACATCTTCAAAAGTGATCTCCAAATATCTTTGAAGCGAGGTCTACAACCAGTGTATTCTCTCAGTATTTACGTACGGCTATGAGACATGGACGCTCACAGCAAAGAACACACAAAAGCTCCAGACTGCACAAAGGAGCATGAAGAAATGTATGTTGGAATATACTAAAAGAGACCGTGAATGAAACACGTTTATTTCAAGACACATTTTTTCCTTAAGATACATGTTTCTATTTATTTGAAATAGAGATTAATTGAAAGGAACTTAATTTAATTTACTTAAGAATAACATCCGATAAGTAAGATGTTTTTTTTTCATAGTTTAATTCAGTTTTACTGCTGGTAATTTTTTTTCAATACTTACTATAAAACGTCTATATATAGACTCACAGCACTAACAGTCAAAAATCTCACTGTAAAAGAACCCGTACAATGTGAGCTCGCGTTTGCCCAAATATTTCCTACACTTACATAAACCTGTATTTAGTCATCTCTCGGTATTCATGAGGAATTGGTTCCAGAACTCCCAGTGGATACTTAAAGCCGCGGATACTAAATCACTTATATTAAATTGTATAGTAATTGCTTAAAAACCATTCACATCTTCCCGTATACTTGAAATCGTCTCTTACTTATAATACCAAATACAATGTAAATGCCATGTACTCGTAAATTATACTTATACAGTATTATTTAGGGAATAATGACACGAACAAAGTTGATTATATATGCGACCATTGTATACCTAATTGCTTAATACTCGGCAGCAATAACATATTATTTCATTAAACACTTACAAATTAAATTCTTTAAGGGACCTTAAAAAATGCAACGAATAAAACGTGCGGCAAATGCAACAGTCATCCTTTAGAACTCGCTAGATTTTTTCTCGAATATTTTAGATCGGTGTTTGGTTGAATCCGCAAACGGAGGGCCGGTATTCATCCGTATATTCAAAACATAATTATAGAAATACGTTTGTAGCAAAATATTTGAATACGTTAAATCATGATTTATTTATTAGCTGAAGTGGATACTCAAAGTGCGTTAAAAATGTCCAGGTAACTTTTCAAAGAAATGTGTTTTTAAATAATGTTTACATATCAGAGTCTAAATTGTCAAAAGTTTTAAAGGCATTTTTAATTATTCTAGTTAAAAAATAGTTTCGAAAATTACCACTAAAAAGCCAATTTTCTACCTGCTGTCATAAAAGTATATTTTTTTAACCTTAACGGTATTTTTTCTTGTCTCATATCGTTATCTAATTTTATTTCCAAGAATATATTTTAAATAAGGGGAAGGTAAAATTTTTAAAGAACGTGTATGAAGTGATATATGAATATGGAAGAGGTAAGCAAGGCATGGAGTTCGTTCCTTTCTGCCTATCTCAAACGAGACATGGCATAATCGTATCTATATACCATGTGTATAATACATATCATACTAGCACGTTATTTGTCTGTCGGGGTTGGCAGAGAGAAACAGTTCTAGACTTTCCTATGTCGACACACATCCTTCGTCTCTTATAGTATATGTATATACGAGTACATTCACCTTCGCTCAAACAACTCCTACGATTTCTCTGACTTTTTACGTTTCTCTCTTTCAAAATATAATTCACTTGATCCAATCATGCTTCCCTTGGTCTTTCTTTACTACGAATTCTACTCGCATTTGCATTATATATTTGTTTTTAAATATTTCTTCACGTTTTCGTTCTACATACTCAAAACATCTCAGCGTGTATAATACTCGTATTATGTTTTTACTAATTTCTAAAGATTTATTGCCAAAATTCCTTACTGTTGCCAGCAATATTTTACTTTTGTGAAATAAAATAAAATTAAAGAATTCATCAACATGCGTTAAACACATATGTGAGTACATATTCTCTTCATCTGGTAAAACATAATGTGAGTACATATTCTCTTCATCTGGTAAAACATAATGTGAGTACATATTCTCTTCATCTGGTAAAACATAATATATAATATGTGAGTACATATTCTCTTCATCTGGTAAAACATAATGTGAGTACATATTCCCTTCATCTGGTAAAACATATGTGAGTAAATATTCTCTTCATCTGGTAAAACATATGTGAGTACATATTTTCTTCATCTGGTAAAACATATGTGAGTACATATTCTCTAGATCTGGTAAAACATAAGTGAATACATATTTTCTTCATCTGGTAAAACATATGTGAGTACATATTTTCTTCATCTGGTAAAACATATGTGAGTACATATTCTCTTCATCTGGTAAAACATAATACGATTGGTATAATTTTTAAAAGATTTATTAAATATTTTTAGCAGACAAAGGTTCCCAAATGACATCCGAGTATACTTGGACCATATTTGAATTTATTCTAAACGCCAAATTGAGTTAAACGAATAAACGCCAACATTTGGGCTTCCATGAAGGATCTACGAGTTATGCGGGATTAGAGCACAATCCCGCCGGGATTCAAACTCGTGTTCTCCAGTATGGTTAACGTGCGCGTGTTATATAAGAGATCTGGCATTTGTCACACTGATTTATGTTTTGTAAGTATTCAATATATAAAATTTTATTTCTATTGATTGATGACCTCCATAGCCTAGTTGGTAAGACACTTGTCTCCCAACCCGGAGGTTGCAGGTTCGATTCCCGCTGGAATCCATATTTAAAAAAAAGGATTTCAGCCTGGTTTTCACTTAAGGCCTCTTTAACATCTTTCTGGTCGGCTGGAAGATATTTCCACATGGTAATAAGCCCACCAGGTTGTTATGTATGTAACGAAAGTGTAATACAATACAATAGCGCGTCAAAATTGAAACCTCTAATTTTATTGTTACGAGTATCATTGGACTGATAGTGAACAATGATTTAGTGAAAGTTGGAAGATAACAGTTATTTCCAATAAAGAAAATTAATATCAATACATATATAAATTTAAATTAGGTTAATATTAATATAAATAAATAGCTTTCATTTATATAAATTTTAAGTGATAAATAATATGGTACATATATTGTAGTATCATTTAATATTTAAATATTAATAACACTCTCTGCTTCCTTAGTCCATATATATCACACTACCATAATCACCAAACTATGGTATTGTTCATAATTCCTTACTTGCGTAAGATGCTAATATTTACAAATTTCCTAAAACCTACCAATATCAAGATTGGACGCTGTAAGGTATAATTTCACACTTGACATAAATGTTTGAACCAATGGTTTTTTTGTATTTTTGAAGCTGCACTTAAATTATTTTTTGTATTGTTTATGGAGACAAGATGATTTATCAATGAATTACCAGGATCGCATTTGACCAGGCAGGAACCACGTTACTCGCAGTTCGTCATTGTACGTGTAGGAAAAACTAACCCACACGGAAAGGCAACATAACTCGCATTTGTTTAGTACGTTCCAGTATTGTTACTAGGTAAACTTTTTGAATAGACTGAAACCCAAAAACACGAAGCGTGCCGTTTTATTTTACAAATTTAAACCATGATTATTAATGAGAGTTATTGAAATTTCACGAATATTTATATAAAAAACGCTATCCTATCTCTTACGTAAAATAAGATTTCATAGTTCGCTCTTTGCGCGTTGTACATACGAGTATATCACGTTTTATACGTACTATTTAAGATATATTTTTATCCCGTAAGGATTGATTTGTTTTTCTAATGTACTCGTACGAGTACGTAGGAATATTTACAATTTAATTTGAGTCGACAAATATTGTGTTTTTGATAATAATAAAATTATGCTTCTGTCAAGAGTTATAATTCCAATTATTTCTTAATAAAAGTGTTGTTATTTTATCAATTAAAATAAATAAATCTCAAAACATATCAGTTCAAATGCAGCGCGTACAAACTGCATACGCGCAGTTCATAGCACCTGAGATTTTTATCCATCTTTCGATAACAAATATTTTTCTAAGTAAATGCACTAGTAAAAAATCTCAGCGTAGTACAAACAACATTTTGGTTTAAGTGAAACATTTTTGTACTGGGTTACTAAATTATATGCCGCATTGTATGTTTTCGTTGCACCAAGGCGCCCATGATCGACGATATCGTAGGGAACCAGTAGTATTTCGTATTCGAGCAAGTTAGTGAGCAACCGGCTATCTTACGAAAAGGGTGTGTCGTGTCTGACATTTTGTGACTGCCGCGTGTAACGTAGCAACGGAAACAAAAACATTAAGTGAATTTTATAAAAACTTGAACAAAACCTTTGCAAGTTTAACAATAAAATAAATTCAAATAAGTGAATTATACAAAAGTGTTTTTTTTTATATTTAAAATTCAGTAGATATTTACCATATAGTAAAAAGGTTTTATTAAATTGTAGTTCTATATGATTGTCATTAGTTTTAATTGTTGTATTTGAAGTGTTTGTTTGTATCCTGTTTTATGGACTTGTTCATGCGGGCAAGATTCTTTGGAATTCTAGGATTTTCCAAATATTTTGAATGACGTGTTGGGATCCAAACCGTGAATATCAAGCCAAGAAAGTGACATCATCGTTTATCTGCGGTGACTTCTCTCATTGACTGTTACATCTACCTGAAAAAACCATTCAGGGATTGGAATTCATATTCAATATTTATAGCAACAAAAGAAAAATACAACTTGTTTGAGGTAAGTTATCAAAATATTATTAATTTGATTATCAGACAAACATTCCTACCTAATTAAGGAATCTTACAACGAAATTCCTTGTTAATGAGACATTCAAGTTTTAATACATTTTTTATTATTATAAAGTATGTCTTTTGATTTTAAATGTTTTCTATTATAAATGGTTCAGTGTTTTAAATATTTATTCAGCGACTTGTTTGTATTTACTATCGTTGTGTTAACTAACGTAACAAAAAATCTAATGACTTAGAAGACGCAATTTCATAAAAAAAATATTGTATTGTATAACAAATTCGATGTACAACACGGAGATAATGTTTTCATGTAGCAATCTTCCAACCAACCAGAAAATATGTCCGAGATATTTAGTTAAAACCAGATTACAACCCTTTATAAAATAATGTGGGTACCGACAGTCCGGGATTCGAAGTCGAAGAGAGACGTTTTACCTTTCCCACCAAGAAATTCAGGTCTAACACTAGAATTAAAAGTCACCATAATAATGGATGTCAAATATTGTTTTAATGGGAAAGAAGCTTAAATGCTTCTATAACGCTACTAGGCTGGTTTGAGGAAGTATTGTAGAATGAATGAAGAAATACTTTAACAAAAAAAATTACAATGGAAAGCATGTTAGAGGGATACCAAGGAAAGTATGGTTGAATCTACGGAATGACGTTTTAATAGAAGGAAATGTAAAGTCAAATAAATGGATGTAGAAGAGGCTAAGGATTTGTGTGTCGATATATGAAAGTCTTGCGATCTCTCCTCTGTGTCTACCCTGACAAGGAGACGACGAGATGATATTATGTACGTATGTATGTATGACGCAATTGGGCTTGTGGAGAAATCTAATGTTTTATTCTGAGCTTTTTAATCGATTATCTGAAGAGTGGTTGGGTTGGGTGTAAAGCAAGTTTGGTTTGATTACAAGTGTTATCGGATCAGTTGTTCACTGTTTATGGATTACAGTTAGATTTTCAATTGTATTGTTTGATAAAATAAGCAGCATCAACATTTATACTTTGATATATGAGAGTGAAACGTATAAAGGAATGAAAGAAGCCGAGTAAATTCTTTGAAAACGTATACGCTAAGATTTTTTTTATATTCTACTATGCAACCTTAAAAAAACTCATTTTGGCTCATAAAATGCGTGCGTTTCCTTAAATATCCCAAGACAAATAGAATGTGGGTTGGATCCTTTTATATTAATATATTCGTCCAAATGTATAAATTGTGGATGAATGTAAACTATAGAGCATTCTAAAGTGGTTTAGGCTTATTTAGAAAGAACAGGAGATGAAAGGTTACGGTAAGTGGGAGGCATTCTAAAGGAAGAACGAAAAAATATGGTTTAAGACCTATGAAAGAGCGAGAAAATATGGTGAGTTATATTTTGAACGAATAAAATGTGATAAGTTTGATAAGCCGAATAAAACTAAGTATCTGCATGAGGACGTATTGTATGTCTCTATTGAAAAGTCTGGTAATCAGTCTTCGTTGGGCTCGATGTTCGTATATGATAAATATTTTTTTAGGGAGTGTGTACATAAATGCCATCCCGCCATTTCCCTGTCGGGGTAGGCAGAGATGACATAGCGCCATACATTTCTATCTCGACACACATCCTTGGCTTCTTCTACATCCATGCACCTTCTCATACAACTTCTACATTTTTTCTGACTCAATGTTTCCTTATTTCAGAATATCATTCTCTTGATTCAACCATACTGTCCTTGGTCTTCCTTTCACACGTCTTACACTTATATTTGCACTACATATCTGTTTTGGTAGTCTTTCTTCATTCATTCGTTCCACATGCCTAAACCATCTCATCTTACTTAATACGTAAACCTTAAGTTCATATTCATCTCTTATCACTTCATTCCGTGTTCTGTCATAGATTGTCACTCCATGTGTTCTCAATGCACGCATTTCTTCAGCAATGAGACGTATACACATATTAAAAATGGACCAACCCACAACATACATTTTTTACAAATGAAAAATTGAATACATGTATTGGGTGTTAAAATAAGTTGTGTCCGTTTTTTTTTTTCAATTTAAAAATAAGCACCAAAAGTAAAACAAAATGGTAAAGGTTATACGTCATTCGAAAGAAAATTTTCTGCTCTATAAGATATTGTGTGTGGTGTCGAAAATGCTCACTTTCGTCTACTTGACATTCCATTTTGAAGGCTTGTAATCAAATAAAATATTATATGTAACGTAAAAGCAAACACAATATTTTGTAGAGCAGAAAATTTTCTTTCGAATGACGTATAACCTTTACCATTTTGTTTAACTTTTGGTGCTCATTTTTAAATTTGGAAAAAAACAGACACAACTTATGTTAACACCTAATATATCAATCTCGTATGTATATAACATATTTGTGTTTCATAATTAAATTTACACTGAAAAAATAATTCATTACAAACATTTTTCATGTTTTATCGATTATCACAAAATAGGTAAAATATGGATTGGGCTCGTTTTGTATATCAAAAGAAAGAGTACCCTTTCTACCTGAAATATTTCTTCAAGTATGAACCCTTCAACGATTTTCTTAAGAATAGATTTTTCTCGAGAAACGAAGCTTTTTTTACGTTGTTGTCATTGAAAAATCCAAAGGTTTTCTTTTTATTTCACCGAGCAAAGCTTATAATTCCTTTATACTAAGAAAAGATAACTCGATAAATTTACAGTATTAAACTCTACAATCGCTACTGTGAAAATATTTTTTTAGGATATTTATGTTAACCAAAATAATTGATGGAATAATGTGAAACGAAAAAATGTCTTCATCAAAATCAACTTGCATATATTATTTATATTTTATTTCATTGCATTTAAAGGGCTCCTTTAAAAAAACATTTTTGAAACTCACACAAACTTCTAGAATTATCAATTAAATACTTTGCATATAATGATATATTAACAAATATATTTGATCGTTTCTGATGAAGCGAGTTTGTTTAATTGCATTATTCCAAATCGAATAATTATTTAAGATAACAACCAAATCATAGAGTGGTCGCTTGTTTATTAAGTATTATCTAGAGGCAAATTCTACTCTCCTTATTTACAACACAAACAATATCCTTTGATCTTTTTTCCTTGAACCTTAATCATTCGATATCTTGCTGTTGGAAATCAAATTGGCTGAGCAGACAGGACATTTTCAAGTCGAATTTGTTAAGTGACCTGTCGATTGATGTTCCTTCCTTTGACATCCTTTGTTATCCTTTAATACTGGTTAGGTCTCTGTAAAACACCAGGATTCTTTAAAGATGCCGGCATACGTTTAGATATGCCATTAAATCCTGTACACGAAACCCTTCATTATAAGTTATTACGAGGGTTAATTACACCCTGAAGTGCCTAGAGAGGTTTATCCCATATTAAATCACTTTAACTGCCAGTACCTGCATACCATAAATACAAGGTACATTTAGTTAATGCACTTTGCGACGAATGTATACATTCAAGGGCTTTGTGTAATATTTAATAGCAAACTTAACATCACTTGTGCATCCTAACTAAGTCCATGATCATTATGAAGCATAATTCCTCGTTATTATACCAATATTTTGGAATTTCCATCTTAGTAAACGGAAGCACTTTCTAATCCCGGAAGTAGTCTCCGGAAATTTTATAATATCAAATCGTTGAAGCAACTATTATCTAAAGTCAATAACATTATTCAAAAATGGTATTGAATATTTCTCATATTGGGTGTTAACATAAGTTGTGTCCGTTTATTTTCAAATTTAAAAATAAGCACCAAAAGTAAAACAAAATGGTAAAGGTTATTTATATACGTCATTCGAAAGAAAATTTTCTGCTCTACAAGATATTGTTTACTTTTACGTTACATATATTATTTTATTTGATTACACGCCTTCAAAATGGAATGTCAAATAGACGGAAGTGAGCATTTTCGACACCTTCTGTTCGCGTTCAATCGAGGGAATAAAGCTGACAAAGCTTCACAATTGATTTTGGTTGTTTTCTCTCAAAACATGTGGAACCCAATCGCCGAACTTCTGGACTTTTCCCATTGAATTAAGATGGCGGTATACAGTCATGTGACTACAATTCATCTGCTCAGCCAATTCTACGGTGGTTTGAAGGGGATCTTCATGAATAATATGGTTTAAGCGGTCCTCATCGAAGTCCACTGGTCGTCCGGAACGCTCCATGTCTTTCAGGTCGAAATTACCGTCTTTGAAACGCAAAAACAATCGACGAGCTGTCCTTTCATTCATAACATCTTCACCGTACACTTCGCAAATATCGCGAGCAGCTTTGACAGCTTTATTCCCTCGATTGAACGCGAACAGAAGGAGGTGTCGAAAATGTTCACTTTCGTCTACTTGACATTCCATTTTGAAGGCTTGTAATCAAATAAAATAATATATGTAATCAAATAAAATAATATATGTAACGTAAAAGCAAACCCAATATCTTGTAGGGCAAATTTGTTTTTCGAATGACGTATAACCTTTACCATTTTGTTTTAATTTTGGAGCTCATTTTTAAATTTGAAAATAAACGGACACAACTTATGTTAACACCTAATATATTGTATAATCACAATTCTTGATAATTCAACCCACTGAATACTTTTTAGTTTATTATTTAAAATATTGGATAGCTATAAATCAATGAATTATGTAAAAAAAATATCAAGTTATCTAAACGTGTTTATCGTAGTTAATTTCTTTCCATTTTTTTTAATTTGGGACAAGCCTATAAAACGCACAGTTACGTTTCTTCGTATCTCGTAACAAGCAGAATGTGGGTTGGATTCTTTTTACATGTTTACGTCAAATTATTGAATGCAAACTTCATTGAAATTGTTAGGAATTCACACTTGAAGAATTTCAGTAATATAAATATCTTAAAATTAAACAAAAAAAAATGCTGTCAGATAAATATTGAAAAGCAATATTAATTCGAATCATTTCATAAAAGGAAGATAGGAAATCAATTGTATCGGAGATAAAAAAAAATTCGACCATCAAGTTCGTAAAAATTGAGGATATGTGCAAAAAATATACGTATTGTCAGATAATATTTGATATGGCCATTATTAAATTTGCAAAGAAATTTCGTATTTGCAGTGAACTGTAATCAATAAAATTTTGTTTTGTAGGTCGATAACTGTATTTTATAATAATGTCATATAGAGATACGAACGAGTACGTAAAATATCTGCAACTTTGTCAAATAGTTGTTATTAATAAAACGTATTGTTTAATGTTTATAATCTCATTTGAAGAAGTGCTAAAAATTATATTTTGCATTGTATAAATTACCTCCTTGGCCTAGTTGGTAAGATATTTGTTTTCGGTTATGGGTCCGATTCCCCTTGGTACCCAAAACAGTTTATTTTAATTTTAAGTACAAATAAAAAGCTTACTAAAAACTTCGATAATTATTCGTACATCGTATTGCATAAAATTATACATTTCTGATGATATTCCGTAGACTTTAGAAAAATTCACCCTGACTATATTTTCGGCCTCTTTGGCCTAGTTGATAAGAAACCTGTGTTCCATCCCGCGAGTTGTGTGTTCGATTCTCGTTGATACCCAATTTATTTTAAAGGGCTGCTGTATGGGTTTCACTTAAGACCTCTTTTACATCTTTCTAGCTGATTGGAAGGTGTTGGCATATGTTAAGAAATACGACGTTGTAATACTATATAACGAAGATTTAATGCGATAAAATGTACCCTTTATATAAAGAGTTTATAAAATATTATAATAAAAGGGCTAGCTATAAAAATATATTTGTCCAATTACAGATGTATTACCAATTTTTTTTTAAATAGTGATATTTAAGATAGTATGAATTTAGTTCGATTGCAGGCAGAGTTGGTTTTTTTTTTCGGATATAATTTTATCTTATGCATTATAAGATAAAATTATTTCCGAAAATAATCATTAAAATGTCATCGGCTGTTGATTGATTAGTTTTTGGTTTACTTAACTGTGCTCATACCATCCGAGTATAAATATTAATAACGTTAAGTGGGATAAGGCCTAACAGCAATTGTGCTCATACCACCCAAGGATAAATATTAATAACGTTACGTGGGATAAGGTCTAGCCGCAATTGTGCTCATACCATCCAAGGATAAATATTAATAACGTTACGTGGAATAAGGTCTAGCGGCAATTGTGCTCATACCATCCAAGGATAAATATTAATAACGTTACGTGGAATAAGGTCTAGCGGCAATTGTGCTCATACCATCCGATGATAAATATTAATAACGTTACGTGGGATAAGGTCTAGCGGCAATTGGATCTTGAGTAAAATAAAATGAAATAAAAATATAATATTTAAATTTATCATTTTGCCTCTGGCCTTATTTCGGCCTTATTCGTTGATACATTGAAGTTATAAATTTGCAGTGGAATCTTGGATGTTATTTTTATTTGGTATACTCGTATATTTAAATATTATTAAATTATTATTGTGCCTCTGTTTCAATACATGTATAGTATTTGAAGTATGAAATTAAACTATTGTAATGTATTGTATTGGCATATGAAAATCTAAACCAGCCAACCAGAAATGTGTTATAGACGCCTGATGGGAAAATCAGATTGATTCTCTGTTTTTTTTTAAATAAAAAAACGAGTATCAAAGCGAATTGAACTCACATTTTCGGGATGGAACACTGGCGTTTTACCAACCAGGCCATAAAGGAATAGGTAAAACAAAAAATCAATAAGCAAGTAATCATCATCATGTCGTGTAACTCATGATTGGGCATCATGACTCCCATGATAGCTGTTGTCAAATCCTCTCAATCCATCCCTGCACTCCGCAGTTCGAATGGCAGCGGTCAAGGGTAGTCCTGTTGCGTCCCACACTTTGTCAGTCTATGGCAGCGGTCAAGGGTAGTCCTGTTGCGTCCCACACTTTGTCAGTCTATCGCGTTGGGACTCTTCCTCTTGTGCATCGTCCTATCCATGATTCTAGTAACCACAAGCCTCTCCAAATGACCACGTGCAACCTGTCCAAAACATTGAAGGAACCATATTGTCGAGCATCTAGATGTCTGTGAATCTCAGTTTTTCGAGAATGGATGCATTAATTTGCCTTGCTATCCATAGAATTCATAAAATTCTTCTCCAGCACTCCTGAGTTCACGTCTCCGTGCCGTACATAAATATTGCGAAAACGTGTGACTTAACTAAACGCATTTCCATCCCGACTGTGATGATTCTGCTCCTCTATATATTATATACTCGTATATTCCAACTCGTCAATCAAGTATTAATCTTTATATATAATTTATTCAGTAATGACATTTCAGTTGAATGCTTTATTATTTATTAGACATTCTCTTCTAAGAAATAAATGTATGTCATTTATTCAGAATGTTATCCTTCATGCGAGTGTAATAAATTAATAATTATAATTTGTGGCATTTTCAAGGCATAAAACAAATATTTCAATGGATTGCTGTGACCGTAGTTTTTTAAACAGCATATTTTGCTAAATTACCTCATTTCAATTCTGGTTAATGCACATAGTCTTTAAAATTAATTTACTAAGAACATGACTCCGGTTATATTTAACAGAAACTACCCGAACACGAATTGTGCTTTAGTTATGAGATTATAAATAAATCCTATTGGTTACGAATAACGACATTCGTGAAAGTTTTCAAGGAATCGTAAGGTTTTTCAATTGACTTTGTTAACGGCTTCCTTGTACTTGTTTATGTCTTTTTAAGGCCAAATATAAATAGGTTTATTATTTTTATTCCAACTCAATCAACTTTCCTGAATAAGTGAATTTAAGGTTGGAACTAATTTGATAACTTAACCTGATTAAATTAACGTTTTAAAATAATAACCATTGTTTTTTTAGTCAAGCAATTTACACAGTTGAAATTAAGACTGTCTTCTTTTCTCACGTTCCTCCAATTATTTTTATTTCACGCATCTTTATGTTTAATAACAAAAAGGACCTTTTGAAACATATTTTGGCTGATTAAAAATATTCTAGTTTTGTTTGTTGTTTTTTCTTTATATGCCTTGTCGGATCCGACTTGGAAAATAAAATTGATCGTATTCCTGTCCATTACATCTTACCTTCTGTTACTACTAACTATCGAGACCTAGGGTCGACTTCATGAATCAGCTTCAGGAATCCATATTTTGAGCACAAAAGTCACAATTATGGACAAATTTTCAGACTGACCGAGACATTCTTCACGTTTTTTCACAAAATTTAGGAGATATTGTAACGATTTCATATTTAAAAGACGACAATTTTTCGTTTTAATATTGTTTTTTTTCCATCTGGTGACACAGTAGCATACGAGTATATATATGTCATTATACGTTTTCTTATTTGGGTTAAGCAAAGATGAGAGCCAAATTTTCCTATCGAGACAAAAAAATTTCGTCTCCTTCATATAGCATAATAACGTTATCAAATAGCATTACGATGTTTGTAATTAACGGTAGATAAATTGGAACGTTGGAAATAATTGCATTTCGCCCCATTATGGCATCGAGAGGGTTGCAGGTTGTATTCAAATGTTTGTGTTTCATTACTAATGCAGCCCCTCTGTGGCATGTGTAATCCTACCCTTCTTTATGCAACCCTTTAATTTGTTATGTCAACATTCGGATGATATTAACACGAAACTGCAATTAGGTGGAGTGTCCGTGAACTCGTATTTTTTTTTCTTCTCATTACCCCAGAACTTGAATATGTGTGTGTATTTTACAAAAAAAAACATATTTATTTATAATCAAGTTCTCTTGGAACAAATATTGACCAAATTTGGCATTCAACGGAATAATTAAAATGAGAAACCACCGTGAGTAATTAATTTATTTTAAAATACTATGAAATCTCTAATGAAAAATTCAATGACAATATTAAAATATACATAGCATGTCCCTGTATTTGCCTGGGCCGAATAAGCGGTATAACATTTGTCGGAACTACATATATTACTCGTATATCTGAATATTTTCATATTTCACACCTTGTTATAATTATTATTTCTAAGTTATTATTTAAGGAATTCACTTAATAAGATGTGACGTGTCTATATACTCGTAAGTGCTGAATTACAGGAAATCCTTAACTTTCTACACAATGACTCACGCTGTAATTCGAAGAAGGATAATCAAAGAGATATGTATTTTCTCTATTCTAGTACTTAAATTCCAATGTAATGTTCTCATATATAATTAACGAGTAAATAGTTTATTTGAAGATCGTCATTTATATAAAAATAATAGGCAAAAGGATACAAGCAAGATTAATGTAGTGTAGTTGCGTACAGTAAGAAAAATTTATAAGTGTCAATGTATGAAAAAAGGCGAAATGAAGATATTAGAAATTAATGCATGGATACAATGAATGCTTTAAGTAAGATGAAGAAAGAAGCTTTAAGATAATTAGGTGTGGAGAGAATGAATGATGAAATAATAACTATGCAAGTATACTAATCAAAAGTACAAGTGCGTGTAAGATGAAGACCAAAGAAAACATGGCTTGATCAAATGGGCTAGATTTTAAAAGAAGGTAAAATGAGAAGTATTAATAATAGAATATTGTGTATGAAGAGATGTATGTATGTGGAGGAAGCGAAAGTTGTCATTGGATAGAAAGATCTGTTCTCTGCCTACCCCGCGATAGTATATACTCGTATGTATGTCAATGATGTAGTTTTTCCTAAAAAGATCTAAACGGAAATTATTTATCGTTTCTGAATTACACTGGAAGAGATAAATATTAGCGTTTCTCATGATAAGATATTCATTCGTTAATATCATATTAACATTCTTTGAATAAATTGTTAACGACGGTAATAATATTTATTTTTATCGTTATTATACGTCAATCAATATTCATATGTGAGTGATGGAAGATGAACAAGAAAACTCGTAAAAGAATTTATCAATATTACTTGTTTTGTTTTTTGAAAAATACTTAATACACCATGACGGTTTCGACATTGTTACGTGAACTGGTGATTTTTGCATTGTCCTGAGATAATGTCTTTTAATTTGTTATCTATCATCAGCACTACAACCCAGAGTTGATCTTGGCTGACTGCAGAATTCTGTGCGAATTATCTTTCTTAGTATCATCCTTCTTTAAATTAGTTATACCCAGTCTGCGGCAATTATTTGTCACACCATCCAATCATCTCAACTTTGGTCTCCTCACTCTTCTAGGCACCATCGATCGCTTAGCAAACCCTTATTTTGCAGGCTCAGATATGCAAGGCCAAAGTCAGCTCTATATGGCAATTTTTGTAACTCTTTCTACGCTAGCTTCGCCAAACAGGGTGTTATGTAGAGCTTGTAGTGAATTTTTTGTTTCCACGCGCCATTATCATCAATTGCACTATATACTTGAATGAGAATCTTGCTCTCAAAGGTATAGAGAACTCTCTTGTCCCACTTTGTAAGAGTTTAGGTCTGCGATGCGTAAGTTAACATAGGTATTATATTAGCAGTGTTTTATAAAGTCGGCTTTTTATGTTCCTGGAGAATAAGAGTGACGTAAGTTATGAGATAAGGCCACAGTAGCATATTTTTCATTTCTTTACTAGTGTTTTTGGAAGACTAATTTATTTTCTATCACCTCATAGAAATATTGTAATATTAATTATTCAGTCGAAAATACCATTTGCTCACTATTGTTGGTATTATAACATTTAATATTCTTAAATAATTTAATCAATTAATAAAACTATTACGTCGAGAATAGGGTTATAGCCATTATGGATGAGCGAAGCGAAGTCTTACTATGTATGTTCCCACCAAAATCGACTTTACCCCTAAATGTATGATTCCTTTTTCTCCAAAAACACAACACACATACGTGTGTATAATCTTATTTTCCAAGCAACAAACAAACTCAAAATAACTAAATCTTGGATTAGGAAATTTCCTCACTTCCAATACAGTGAGTCCAATCAAAGCTCAGCGTTTTGCTAGTTTTTATGTCATTTTACGTTTTTTTCTTTATTCACAAAAAAAATACTACCAAAAATTAGAAGCATGTCACATTTTTCTAATACTTTGCAAAATCAATTTGACTAAAAATAAAATTTCAAATACTCATCGAAATACTCATTTACTAGTCTTATGTTATTTCGCATTTTTTTTTTATAAAAAAATAATGCCAAAAATTAGAAACATGACCCATTTTTTTCTAATATTAATTAATATCTTTGCAAAATAAGACTAAAAATGAAATTTCAAATACTTATTGAAATACATTATTTGCGCGCGCTCTAGCTTGTACGATTACAACTCCCGACGAAATTTGACAGGTTTACGATTTTGTACACGCAAGTGTAATTAATAATAGGTTTTACGTTTTCGTCTGCTTTTAATTATTTTTGTATTAAAAGTGAGTACATAGCAAGTACCGCACGGTGCTCAAATACAACCTTTGCTACATCAAACAAGATACTTGACAGTGTTTAAAAAATGTGCAATGTTATGAAAATATGTACGAAAAAAAGTGACCTTTTAAATAACAATCATATGTCTTGATTGATAGATTTATCCACCGATAAATGTATTATTTTATTACAAATTAACAACAAATTCCTTATAACTATTATAAACAAAACATCCTCACAACGATCTATATACTGTTTGCCGCTGAATGAGTAACTTGAAGGGTATTATGACGTCACAACGCCAAGAGTCAATTATAGTGTTAAAATGAATTATTCAATAGAGAAATATTTAAAAAATAAATGCGATATTCAAGACAAGGTCATACCATTTCACATTTGTTGTGTATTGTATGATAATACATCAACATTTATGTACTCGTATTATACCATAGAAGAATGGTAATGCATGTGAATGGTCCTCTCCCAGGGCGTCAGTCGCGCTAATTGCGGTCGCACACCCAAGAGAGGGCCGCGAGTTGTCACCGACTAGTAAAATTCTTGTGACTAAGTAATAAATCTTCTCTAAATGACAAACACACATTATCACATGCGTATTCTCAGTTCGTTTTAAACGTTTTAGATATATCTGTAGTTGATTTATAGGTATACGCAGATGTAAGTTCTCGACTGAGCAAGAGATAAGAATGAGTACTTTCATCCATCCATCTTATTTATGTTTCTTAAAAAACTAATTTTCATCTTTAAAAGTATCCTTCAATCGTTTACATCAGATTTTTTCTTAAGGAAGAGAACCTATAAATTTTTAGAACAGTATTTATTATATATCAGGGTTATTACAATTCATAAATGCCAAAAAATAAAATAATTAACCACCAATAAATACACAACGATTACGTATTCATGATATCTTTTTTATGGTATGTTTAATTTTGCATTTAAGAAGCAATACGCACGTAAATATACAAAAACAAATCACATTCTCCGTGTCATGTTATTAGCGCATGTGTTGATTTTTGACTATTAGCCTCTTATAAGCAAACTATAAATTTAGAAATATAACAACCATTTGAGATAAATAAAACAAAATATTTCGTAATTATCTTAATTCATGATTTTTGGGAATAACTTTTCGAGATAAGCAGAACGTTAGAATGTCAACTATACATTTTTCTTTTCTTTAACTCGTATATATATTATATATATATTATTTAAACACATGCAGCATATGCTTCTACACTATCGAATGAAAAGAGAGGAACACGTCTCTTTTTACCAAAAATATATTTCTTAAGGGTTGAATTTGTAAAAGGGAGAACGAGATAATTGTGACTTTTTATTCTGCTTATTATCTCGTTGATAAACTTCATGTAATTCATTGTAATGTAACCACCTTTACAAAATGTTGAAGAAAGTGTGTATTTTCATCATCAACATCTACTTCCGATATAACAGATTATAGAGATAATCGAGAAAACACGGCGCTGCTTAGTATGGGTGATTTTTTAAGACGAAATGGACTGTGAAATACTAATTTTATTGCCTTAATATTTTCACACAAATAAAAATAAACTATTTTTATTTGATATTTTCTGTAAAACTAAAATGCATTTTTGTTTTTTTTTTATATTTTTCTTTTCTTAAAAAACCCGGAAAACTATTATTCTTATCCAAGGAGAGTAGTTAAACATATATTTTGAACCAATAACCTTCTGCGTAAAAGTCCAGTGCATTAACCGCACCGATCAACACATTAACTGAATTTCAATATTCACTCTAATATTCTACTCAAATTATATTGTATCATATGTTCATTGTTTACAATACAACCTATCGGGCTTATGTGAATATCGCATATTTATCAAAAGATAATATGAACCGTAAATATAACGTCTAAATCATTACACCATTTTGTAGGAAATTAGTTATAGATCAAAAGAATATTTCTAATTAATATATACACATATAACTTACAAAATATATCTTAATAATTTTTAATACAAATAAACGTTTTACATTATTTTTCATCTTATGCATAAAATATGATTAACTTTTTACAATTAAAAAAATACTGGATAGTGTTAACATGTTAAATAAAAACGATAGGAATATTTTGTATTACACTTTCGTTGTATGATATAGAGTACAAAATGGTAGATGTATTGCCAAACTATCTCTGTGTGGCAGGCAACCTATTTCAAACATCTGGAAATATGTTCAAAAGACCTTAATATAAAACCAGATTGAAATCCTTTATGAAGCATTCGAACGCCAACTGGAATCGAACCCGCAACTTCCAGATGGAAGTCCAACGTATTATAGCTGTTATATATAACGGAGGTCGACAAAGTGATACTGATTTTGAAATATGAACCTCTACTAATGCGACGGACACGCGCCGTAAACCAATACGAATAATTAATATTTAAAGTTTTAGCTTCGACATACCAATAATATTCTCGTGGTTCCCCATACTCATAACATATTTAACATTCATTGTGCTCGGCCCATTATTTCGGGCGTGACGAAATCATTTTCGCAGTGCGCCTTGCCGCGATTAACATTTCACAAGACGAAGGCTCCGAGCGGCTGCCGATCTCGACATTTGTTTTCATTCGAAACACCATTATGTGGACCATTCAAAAATACTTGAGATATTATTATAATATATGACTCAATTATGAATGTCGCAGAGTTGAGGTGAAGCACGATTTTTAGATCAGGTTTTTTTGCCCTCTGGCTCGAACTGAAAAACTTGAATTCCTTCAGTTTTTTTACAGAAATATGCTGTCGTTTTGACAGTGTAAATAATGTTTGAAAATTCCTAACATATTTATGTATATTATTTAATTATTTATTCTTGTTATCAATATATTTAAACTATAACTACGTACGTGTATACTTTGAGTGCACGTTTAATGCCACGATAGATAAAGCTGCATGCCTCAGAAGCGATAAATTAAAATCCCACTGAGAAAAAAAGCTCTCTGAAGCATTTAAAAAAAATGATATGACCGATATCATAGGTATCCTTATATCCCAAAATAATATGCGTATTAAAATCCCTGTGTTATTTGACGAGAGTAGCACAGAGCAGAGTTTGAGCCAGTGACCTTCCACACTGAAGCCATGAACCTCAGTTTTACTATACTAATATTTTTGTTATATTATGACTGACCTTCTAACGAAGCATGTAAATGGTCAATGAAGAATTTTTTTCCTACTAGATCTGCACGTCACTATGCAAAAAGGACCAACTCAAATTTTACATTTTCTGAGGTAATTGATAATATCCACCTGCTTTCTATAGTCTTGTATAGAACATTTTTAACGGTATTTAACCATCATACACTATTTTTTTCACATGGATGAGTTAGTTTTTTTTTTAAATTTTAAATAAACCTAAAAATCGGTTTTGTTATTTGGGTTCTATTTGTAAATATATGTCCATTTTATATGTGGACTATTTATTTTTGCCAACTCACTGCTTTTATTATTTAATATCGTATTTTACTGTTTATGTCGCTAGGAACATGTTACCCACCAACTAAAAACTCGCTCTCATTTTTGCTAGCATGCTTGAAATAAAATAGCGGCTTAAAGAATCTCTTTTGAATGACATGAGGGTTTTTCTTTAATTCCTGTAAACCGTGCTTCCTTCCTCTACAAACACTTTGTGTCCTATCATTTGATAACATGTTTCTGTAGATATTTTTTGGAGCTTTCGTTCTACATTTATTTAATTTTTTCTAGTTCAATAATATTGCTAAAATAACGTCGCCAATTAAACGCGAGTATTTGCAACGAAGTATAAATACATACTCAAGTAAATTATTCTTTATATTCTTTGAATTAATAAAAAGTACAGCATGGAGAGACAATAAATATCATCAAATTCATCATCGATTTTAATACTGAAAGTCTTTTTCTTAGTCATTATTTATCAAAATACACGACAGAAGTTAAATATAACTTGAATGGGCGTGTGCTTTCGATTAAATGGTTGTTTAAATTATTGTACACTAATTATAGATCGTGCTAAAAATACCTTTGAACAGTAATCACGATTGTTAAGCTCCTTATAAACTTAACGTTTGAAATCAAAATTAATTAAAATTTCTACGAATCAAATCAAAACCGAATATGTATAAATAAATTGAATATAAAATTACCGAGACTTAAAACATGAGTTGGATTATTGTTAGGTTACGTTGTGAAATAAAATAACGCCACATTTGTAGGTATTTGGTATCATTATATTCCGTGTGGGAACATCTGTGTTTAACGAAAGTGCAATGCTTTAAATACGCCATTTCCACTCTTCCAACCCTAGCAACATAACCACAGGTGTTCCTAACAAGCTTCCAGTTCCCATGCACACGTTGTACCTACACATGGTTATATTGTTTCGGGGGTCATTATCCCACGAGAAGAGGTGCTTATGCCAGTATAACAGCGCCAACTTCTGAATATTGTTTCACGGAAACGAACAATAGAGGGATGTGGTATCAGGTGTTCATATTTGGTAAACATAAAAATGTTTTGTACATACTGGTAGACATCTCTCCTGTCGGGCCCTCTTCACTGAGGATTTCGATGATATTATTTTTAAATATCTTCGCTGTATTTATTAAAGAGTATTTTACTAAATGAGACTAGCTATAAATTGATTCGATATTTGTAATGACACATATATTTTAGAAAATAGCTTAACCGAAAAGTTGTTTCGTATTTTTCTGATAGATGTCATAAGTTCAAATCTTTCTTTTTTAACATGCTGAATGTATATTATTATGAAAAGTAATGATTTAGCACATTATTCGACTATTGTTTACCTAAATCGCTTGAGCGTTTATTTTAGCATCATTATGAAAATGGAACAAAATAAGTTATTTTTTCGCTGCTTGATCCTGCAATAGAAAAATTACGACACAAATTATAAAAAAACGTGTACATTGTATGCCGACGATACAGTAAGGAATTGTATGTGTCAAATTTGGTTTAAAAATGTCCATAACGGTTAGCTCGTATATAGTAACCGCTCTGAAAGGCCGATTACCACTGATATCAATGTTTTGATCGAAAATAGCTAGCGTAATAAGCGAACCTCTAGAATGTACCTACTTTGTAGATTTAAGTATTGTAAGTAGGAATAAAAATAGTGAATATATACAATGTATTAGTGTTCTACTAAAAAATATACAACAAAGCCTACGGTCAAAGTGTTACGCAACGTTATGTAAGACGATAAGATCTTCAGGATGTTGTTATTGAAAAACGTATATAATTATTAAAATATTCATTATTAACGTCATATCAAATATTCTAGCGGAAAAGAAACTATTAAAATTCTTTTGATTGTATCGCCTGATGTAGTGTTGGTTGTAAGTAATTAAAATATGATTTACACCGACTCCGGTGAACGTTGATAAAATCATTTTTAGGATGCTGGGCTTTAACATTATATTTTTGGTTATGAGAATACAAAATACACATTCTGTTGGGATTTGAATGTTGAGTGTAGGCGTCAGGGAGGCGTCAGGGAGGCGTGGTGTAGATAGATCAACTCGTCCGATGTGTGAATCGTCTTGTTTAATTAATCGAGTTAATACGCCCGCTTATTTATGATTAACCCTTTTGATCCAAACAGTCGACATTGAAGAGTTTTACGCACCAGTCCCAAGAATAATTACAATTTATTAATCATCCCTTAATTATTATAAATGATATTGATACCATGCTGAAAATAAAGGCAGATTGAAAGTTGTTAGTGATGGATTTAATTTTTCTTTTATTGATATTCAACTTTTAATTTTACTCTCTAACACTTTCTTCTCCTGAGTTTGGTCGCACTTGTAAGCTTTATTTTATCAATTAAAAATACCCTCTTGTCGTTATAATAATTGTCATGATGGCTTATCTTTTTAGTACAATTACATAAAAAAGTAATAAACAATTTGAATCTTTTCCGCTTAAAAGCTATATTATCATTTCAAAAAGAAACCTATCTTTAGATTATAGTACAATACGAGTATAGTACAATACATAAGAAAATCGTCATGAATTTTATCGTTTTAGTACAATTACATAAAAAGATAAAAAAACATTTGTTTTTTTTTTTCGGTTATAAGCCGACTTTTATCAATTAAAAAAGATATCCCTCTTGATGTTATAATGTAATACATTAGAAAATTGTCATGTTTTTTTTCGTTTAGAAGCTGTATTTTATCAATAAAAAATAACCTTTTTGAGGTTATATTACATTGGAAAATCATTATGAAGTTTATTATTTTAGTATAAAATCATTAAAAGATATAATAGCAGTTTGTGTTTTTACTTCTTTTTCATAATATTACATTGTATTGTGTTACACTTTCGTTGTATACAATACAACCTGGTGGGTTCATTGCCATGAGGTAATCTGATCCAATAAATAAAAAAAACGTGTTAAACAAGCATTAAGGTTAAACCTGAACACTTAACCCTTTTTCAAACAGGATATTAATGAGAATCAAAGTCGCAGTCTTAGTAATTAGGCCGCGGAGTTTGTCATTTATATGACAGGAATTGTTGGTATCCTTATACACCCAAATCTATTCGGGAAAGGGTTGATTTTATCCATGAGGTACCACAGGGCGGTATTTGAATCGGTGACCTTCAAAAATTAAAACGGGACATGAACCACACGACTGTGTACCTTCCAGATATATTTAGCTTTATTCAATTTACACATACAGACAAAACTCTAAAACACTCACACTGTAAATATATATACGAAATAAAATAAGTCTAAAAGAAATAATTTGTTCGGTGAAACGTCTTACTTCTTATTTTTAAGCAGACATAACTCAAATAAACTAAAAACTCACATTGTAAATATATACGAAATAAAATAAGTCCGTGAGAAACATCTTACTTCTATTACTAAGAAAGCTGAATATTATTTATTCAAAAACATTTTCCGAAATGTTGAAACGCCAATATCTAAGACCCTACTCAAAATAAACAGCCCATGAAACAAAGGTAGAAAACTTGGATAGATAATAAACTACGTACTAAAATCATATCTTGGCCAAACCAACCGTTATACTATACGCGTATATTGGATGTTGCTCCTTTCAACAATCCAGTAATTGAAGAAAATTATCTCAAAACCTTCCTTACTCTTAGAAAAAAGTATCTTAATACTTATAAAAACAATTTGAAGTGTATCAATTGATTATAACTCATGCAACAATATTTTGTCCGGCAAGTATCTTCGGTGCTTGGTATTTTTTTACAACCGCAAAAAAATATATGATACTAACCAAACAAATACATGTACAGTTTATGGCGACGATGTAATAAGCAATTGGATGTACGAAAGATACTAAACATAGCAAATTACTTGAACAAATAAAAGTTTTGTATTGATTTGTGACAATTTCATTAAGAGGCAAAAACACACATGATAATTAATTTAATCGAATCACTTCAACAGTTAACTCTTCTCCATTTTGTCCCCAATTGAATTCGTAATATTCATCTTAAAAACTTCAAACCGTTTGTATTAATTAACCTACAAAAAAGTTGAAACATTGTAAAGTAAAATGTTAGGTGATCAAAAATATCATTTACGTAGTTGATTTGGCCAATGGACATGATGTATGCCGTTATCGTGCGAACATATATCAATAAATACTGTGCTAATCTGTTTGCAGAAAACACATGTTAATGAATTATCGTTGTTATTTTAGCCCGATTTCTTATTTACTTATCCTAATTTAATAAAGCATTTTGTGAAATAAGTTTTTAAATAGGAAATCTTATATCCTTTATAAATATAATTAGCAAATAAAAAATGAGCATTGCTCCTGATTTTATTTTGGTTCCACCGTATCATACCCCTTAACTATAAAATATGTTTGCAAAATTTCGAAATCAATACTAAGTTTTCGTTATTTCAAGTTGTGCACAAAAGTTATGTTTCTAACTTAAAAGAGTAGGCACTAAGTGCAATAATAGAACTAAGAAATGTCAGGCAATTTGGAACTCGTTTTATTCAAAAAGCTATTCTTGGGAACTGCTAAAGACAAACAACCGTATCTAAGAATGTTCAAAGCCCTGAATAATTTGGCATCGCATTGTAGTCACTTGGAATAGACTTCCTCTGGAGTGTAGGAAGCTTGATGGCATTTTATTTAAATAATAGATATGACCGAAGTCATAGATATCTCCGAATAATATATGGAAAAATGCCATGTCGATGTTCCTTGAATGTAACACCCATTAGGTGACGCAAATGTCAATTGTATTAAAGGATGCTCTTTCGAACTTCGCTTTTCTTCATTTTTGAAGTGTATAGCAGAGTACTATATACCAGGTCTGTAAATATGAAACCGGAATTTGCTCATAGATTGCTCTAGTTGTCAATGTAGTGACTGTCAAACCGCGTCATTGGCGCCTTTTTCTTGTGTTTACATTTGTCAAAGACTTTTAACTCACAACAATACAAGCTTAATACAACTACATATGTTTTCATAGCGTTGAACATGTCTGTTTTGTGCCTGAAAACTACGAATTGCGGACAGCATTGATTTTCTGTTACCATTTGAAGAAAATATGCTGCAAAATCGCATCGAATGCTTGTAAAAGCTTACGGTGAGCATGTTCTTGGTAAATCACAGTGCTTTGAGTGGTTTAAAAAATTCGAAAGTGGCAATTTTGACGTGAGAAACGAATAACGTCGAAGACCACCGAGAAAGTTTGAAGACGCCGAATTGCAAACATTATTGGATGAGGATGACGCTCAAACGCAACAACAAATTGATCCAATTAAATTTGACACGAGAAGCCGTCTCCATACGTTTGAAAGCCATGAGAAAGATTCAGAAGGTGGGGAAATGGGTTCCACATGAACTGAATGAAAACCGAAAGTGACAGCAGGAAAACCGAAAAACCACTTGCGAAATGCTGCTCGCCAGGTACAAAAGAAAATCATTTCTCCATCGAATTGTGACTGGGGATGAAAAATGGATGGATTTCGAGAATCCTAAGCGTAAAAGATCATGGGTAACTCCAAGCAAACCAGCGATATCGACTGCAAGGCCAAAACGCTATGGACGGAAGACAGTGCTCTGTGTTTGGTGGGATCAGAAGGGTGTTATCTATTATGAGCTGCTAAAACCTGGCGAAACCGTTAATACTGAACGCTACCGACAACAAATGATGGATTTGAACCAAGCATTGCTTGAAAAATGACCAGAATATCAAAAGAGGCAACACAAAGTGATTTCGCTTCATGGTAATGCAATATCGCACACAGCAAAACCGGTCAAGGAAACGATTGAGGCGTTTAGTTGGCAAATACTTTCACATGCGGCTTACTCACCAGACTGTGTTCCATCCGATTACTACTTGTTTGTATCGATGGGACACGCACTTGCTGAGCAGCGCTTCACTTACGAAAATGGCTCGATGATTGGTTTGCCTTAAAAGAGCAACAGTTTTTTTGGCGTGGCATCCACAAATTGCGAGAAAGATGAGAAAAATGCGTAGCTAGCGATGGGCAATACTTTGAATAAAATATTTTTTACCCTTTTCATACAATAAATGTGTATTTTCTATAAAAAAAATCGGGTTTCATATTTACAGACCTATTTGTATATACTCGTATATACTCGTAATTATCTTGTATATACTCGTAATTCATCAGAAACAAGTAAACACTACAAAAGCATGTGGAACTTTTGATTATTTTTATTTATATAGTTTTCTCTCACGTTTTACCGACTTTCGCTGTCTCTCGTAACCATCCAATTTAAGGGCCTCAGATTACTTTTGGTGAAGTTATTTGAAAGAAAAATGTACGTATGCTTACTAAGATGTCTAAAATATACCGGCCGAAGTGATAAAAAAAATAGAAAGAGCCCAGCTTTGCACAGCGAGAGTTGATAATTTGGCCGATATTATTTAAGGAAATTGATAGTAAAAAAATAGGACACTATTAATATGTTTTAATTAATTTCCAAACTATAAGATCTTGAAATCAGATTATGGTATTTGCACCACCTGTATGAAACGTGCTCCTCATATATACCGAGAATCAAAATTATATATTTCCTGATGTCTTGTTTTATATTCAGGTTTAAAAAAATCTTATTTAAATTTTTATCAAACAGTAATTTATTTTAATTATATTCAATTGGATGTAAAACAACCATTACCAAAACTCCTCCATTACAAAAATTATATTTTGTTCTCGTTTTCCTTTATTTTTATGTTAATTTATTAATTTCCCTGTATCTTTTAATGATCAATTTTTTTAATTCATCACACAAGCGCTGGGGATAACACAAATTAATGATATTCTGATTGTGTTATCAACGTGACTAAGGTTACACCACGCAGCAGGTTTTAATGTGAATATTTATCTTGGATAGTCGGATGATATCAAATTTAGTTTGCAACAAAAACGGCAATATTATATTTTTCAATATTCGATGAATATTTTCATTGTATAAAAAATATTTTGACAAACACAAATTGTATACTCGTATAATATCACTGATCTACATATTTTAAGTTTTTTTTACAAAATATTTCCTTTATAGATTTTGGGGGGCTGAATACGAAAATGTCAAAAATATGTATTGTCTCTGGTTTACAAGATAAATCGCACTGTTTTCATTTTTATTTATTGATACATGACAAGAAATTCTATAATTACACAATTTGCGAAAAAACAACAGGTAATTTAATTTGGACACAATTTTAATGGATCTGGGTTTGTTCCCTTTCATTTGTCGTGTATCTCACTGAGGACAATTATTGTATTGTATTACACTTCTGTTGCATACGTGTACACTACAACTTGGCGGCCTTATTGTAATGTAGCAATATCTTACAACCAATCAAAAAATGTTAAAGAGGCCTTAAGTGAAAACTAGACTGAAATCCTTTTTTAAAATTTCTGGATTCAAATGGGAATCGAACCTGCAACCTCGGAGTTGGGAGACAAGCGGCTTACAAACTAGGCCACGGAGGTCGTCACATTATTGTATTGGATGAAAATATAATAAAATTATAGCAGACTTTTGTGTAGCTCGTTTTCCCTCGACGAGCTAGACGAGATCTCTAACTTTTCAAGACTTTCGAGAAGAAGATTACCAACTTCTCAAGACTTTCGTTTTCTTTCTGTCAACATGTTCAACTTATGTAAGGATCCTTTTCTGGCATGTTGTCGGAAAGTCTTTTTGTCTATTGCTAATTCTTGGATGATACAGACATCGTGGTACATGGGATACGTAGCATCTGTCTCCAATATCACTTCTTGAAGGCATCCATCATGTTTCTTTCTTTCCATTAAAACATTGACGTACCTTTTCCTAAGCTCTGTTAATGACATTGATAGATTTTTTCCTCATTCTACATATTTTACCAATAAACTTTCACCGTTTTTGAACTTTTTAATGTCCAAAACAAATAGTTCTATCTCATATCTAATCGTAATTATAGTTTTTCCCACAATCTGTCTAACAAAACGGTCGAATTCGAGAAAGTGTCGATTGTTTTGGTTTTGACTCGAAACAAGTAAAACACTTTCCATAGTGACCTGGCGCTATTGAGCAAACAAAACCTGATGTTTTTTTGTTTTTGAAATTAATGATGGTTCATTGTTCACCTTTCGTTTGCAAAAAGTAAATATTTTATATAGATTTCCTTTCTTACCGTCAAATTCATTCTTATTGAAAAAACACAATGGCTTATTAGGTGTTTCACGGAATCCATTAATGTTTATTAGTGGATTGATTACAATAATATTTTGTTAAGAAGCAAATTATATTGTTTTTGTTTTTTCACCGCATAAATGTAACAAGAACCTCTGTGCGTAACAAAATATCCGTTTCATTTAATATTCTGTTCGTTTAATAAACTATTTAATTGCGTATGGTTAATGTCTTAAGTTCGGTTTAGCTTTAGCCATAACTGTTATTCTGGGTGTTTGTATTCAGACATTTTGCATTTGTCAACGGAACGACTCTTCAATTTCAATATTTTAAATTCCGGACATTTCTCAACTTCTACCATTGATATTTATTAAATAAGAGCTTGCCTTGTTAGAGTTTCTTTGCAGATTTTATCGTTTATTCTCTGTTAATAATAATTTAAAAATGCGTATGCTTACACTCATGTGAATCGTCATCAATAAGTACTTGTTAATACAATAATGTGTGTTAAAAAGCACTTAATTGAGTAAATTACTTATGTAAATTACTTACACTCAATTATTAATGAGTTGATCACGATGAAGAAAAGCACTCATTGATCGTTTCGGCATGTAGAATGAATGAATGAAGAAACACTAACAACACCAAATATATATTGCAATTGTGAGTAAAAGTGTGGTTGGATCAACTGAATGAAATTTTGATAGAAGGAAACGTAGAATGTCAGAGAAATCGTAGGAATTGTATGAGAAATTGTATGGATGTAGAAGAGGCGATAGATTTGTGTCGAGATAGGAAATTCTGACGCTCTGTCCTCTACCTACCCCTATAGGGAAATGGTGTGATGGTATGTACTTATGCATGTAATAAAATAATCGCTTCAAGAATAGAACAAAAGTTAAGAATGAACAAAACAAACCCCAATAAAACTTTTTGTCTCTTTCCCAGATATCTGAGGAAGGGCGTGTAACACATTTCGATCAAAAATTTACAATCGACACTCTGAAATCCATCTAATACAAATGTTTTTCAATTATTAGACAGCAAAATTTTTTTTAATAAAAACTGATACGCATTAAAAAATCTATGTTCAATATTTTTTCCCATTATAATGGGGTTTTAGTGTTCACCTCTTATATGTGAAAATATTGACTTAAAAACGGTAACCACGAGATTACTCGCAATGCGTTGTATCATTAGTGGACTTATGAACATAACAATATAGATATAATAATGTCATTAGACTGCTTATGAATTTAAGCGATAAACAAATAACTGCGAATAGCCGCAATAAAAATATTTTAACGGTTTTTTAAGGTTAAATTGAATTTTATCTTAATTAATTTTCCTTGTTTGGGTTAATATTTTATTTTAGCCATAATTATTTTGAATGCCGTCAGCATTCAAATAAAAACGACAAGTGTTCCGAGCTTTTATTGGACTTTTTTAACAACGTAGTCATTAAAATGAATGAAAAGTAAGTACTTTTATTTAACCTCGACATAACAGTTTTTTAATAAAGCTATCCATGTCGTGCTAAAAAAATATGTAAGGTTTTATTTTAACATACTTTGATACCTTAAATAAAACTTGAATAACATCCACGATAATCTTCGTCTAAATTAAGAAGAAAATTGGTTATAGAAAAAATACGAAACGATCTATTATGTTGGTATATTTTTCTGATTTCTGATTATCAACTATGTATCTTCAGAAAACGCTATTGATATCTGAGATACCTTGGGATATACGAGTATCTAGAGTAAAACTAATGCGAGTAATGCTATATCTAAAATATATATGTACGGTAATAATCCTGTCATACTTATGATGAATGAAAGTCTTTAGCTCATATGAAAATCAAATTTAGATTCACATTTCGTTTCCATTAAGATATTGTGTTTCGATCATCTCTATATTTTGATGTTCCATATTTGTTGAACAAACCATCAATTTGGTTATGATCTGATATTACCAGGGTCATTTCGAAGCACCTGCTTTTTGCTTCCATTTCAATCTATACATTTTATTTTGATGTGTGTGCTAGCATTGCTCATCGTAGGAGTCACAGAAATTCTCGCGAATTTTTGCTAAATTCTACCTACGCTATCAAATAACTCGCATATCGCATAATAACGAATTATGAAAGAGGTGTCATTTTTCGTTTATTCTTGAAAAATTAGATTTTGTCTATTAATGTTTTGACTTTTAAGCCCTCGGGTGTCTGTTTATAAATTTACTTGTTAATTTTTTTTTTGGTTCATATTACGATTACTATTGTTTAGAAAAAGGCTCGAAAAACAAGTGCTTGATAAGTGACTTAGGTTTTATTTTGGTTTTATCTTAATTTATCAAGTTCCATGTGCCTAATATTGACTATCACAAGTGTAAATATTTAGAAAAATGTGCTTAACACTCTCCTTACTGTGCTAAAAAAAAGCTATCATCGTTATCGATATTTCCCGCCATCTCAATTATTATTTTTTTGAAAATGAAAAATGTAACAAATATACATTTATTATAAAAAGAGTAACGGTACAATAGAACATACCAGATAAAAAATAACAAGTCAAGGATTATAACACTGGCGACGAATCCCTGGAACGGAGATATCCGCGTTACGCTCACACTACTCCGTAGTGTCATAAATGAGTCAGGTGCGCACACACACCAACGTTATATAATACACACACGCACACGCCCGTTCTCGCTTAAATACAAAATAATGATTTCTGTTGATATTCATGAATGTTTTTATTTCGTAATGACATCATTCAAATCATAGAGGTTTTGATGAAGAATACATAAAGTATGAAGACCCTGCAATCAGTATATTTGGAGAAATTAAATAATATATAAGTCCTGGTCACTCGCTATCCATCACAGGGCGGCAAGTGTTAACAATTAATAGTCTGTCCACAACCATAACAGCAATTTTTTTAAAGTTTCAATTCTCTCAAATCTCGATATTCTTCGATACGTAGACTAACATCACAATTGGCTAGATTAATTTTGTTGACATAATGCTCGCATGTTATTTTTTAATTCGACTCACCTTATTGTCAATCCTTAATTCTGATGGTAAAAATTACCCTTTTTCTAAACCAACTAAGTTATTTCAGCGATAAATCAAATGACAACAAAATACCTTTTTTTGATGTTACTATTCCAAATACACGTTTCAATATAATTACGTTTTTTTTATGTTTCCACATTAATAAACACATTCTCTTAATTCTTTATTATTTTAGACACTAATTAATTTATTCTTAAAATTAAATTTATTAACTTTCTTCTCGGCTATTTTCATTGATGACAGTATTTATTTGATTTTAACCAGAGTTGATAACTCTGTGAGAAAATCAAACAATACAACACAACAATATAATATTATGTGAAATGGCTGTTAGGGAACACTCTCGCTCACTTTTAGTTTAAAAACCTCTGACCTTAGCCTAAAGAGAGTCTCTCGTGGGAAAGTGACAGTAAAATTTCAGCAAATATGTAACGAAACACTTTTCCCATCGGCAATAACGAAAAGATAATCAAATTTGTGCACACAGCAGATGCTGCGACGGTTCAACGCATTGTTATGCCTACAATTCGGCGAAATCTCTCTACTGTAATTTATGTATCTGGAGCTCCATTCATCCTTGAAAATTTTAATGAATGGAGAAGAGGAAAATTTGGTGGGACCAGTGAAGCGGAAAATGAATCCGAATGATCATTAACTGGGTATTACCCGACTAGTAATAAACCTATTAATTTTGATAACAGAGGTCAAAAACCTGAATAATTTTGATAACAGAGGTCAAAAACCTGAATAATTTTGATAACAGAGGTCAAAAGCCTGAATAATATGTTTTTTTTAATAATGCGCTATGAATATTCTTAATTTGAAATAATGACAAAGAATAAACTTTAAGGGATAGAAATATGATTATTATGATTTAATTTAACAGACTTGAAAACTATACACGTATGTTATAAGTAAGAACTTTACTTAGCGTAAGACAACGTATGGTAAGAAAATACAGATTGTTGAAATCTAACGAAACATAATGATTTTTAAAGGTGAACATTTTAAATATTGTATTTAGACGATATTTTTCAATTTTTTTTATCAGGTGCAGTGTAACATTTAATTTTATCTCCACCTTTAAATAATAAATACGTTTTTAGCTTTATTGTTTAAAATGCTTTGATGTGATGAGTTGGTTCAAATGTTTATAGACGTTTCGAAGACGTTGCAGCTATAATCCTCAGGGTGATGTAATATTTGATAACGTTTTTCGACATCTCCCTGAGGATTCAATCTACAAGACCTTCGACACTTAGCCAAACATTTAATAAACCAACTCATCACGGCAACAACTCCGAAAAACATTTTAAACCAGTAGATAACAGCCGTAAATTACTTCGAACACATATTTTTATTGTTTGTTTACCAAAATAAATTTACGTAATTATGAATCATATGAAACGTAATATAAATCACAAATTAATATCTAAATCGTAAAAAGTTAACTTGACAATTGGTGACTGGTACAACTTTAAGGTGTTCATTACATTACAACTTATGGTTACTTTCAGGAGTCACCTGAGTGGAAAGGGTTTGAGATATGTCGTCGAGTCAGATAAAATCTAAAAAAAATCACATTTTGCAATCAAGTGGGAGCCTAGAGGAATATCGCATATCACATGAAATCCTATAATTTTTACCTACCTTAAAATTTGAAGGTTGATCTAAACATCAATTTGGATAGCATTCGTGCAGAAGATTTCCACACCAATGGGCTGTCTCCAATTTGGCCCGATTTACCTGCAGTAGCCCGGGGCCGCCACGTGCCGGGAGCGTCGGGCAAAATCTTCCTTTTCACACCTACAAATTAAAGCGACTACCGCATCTACCCGCAATGTGTGCCCACCGCTTTAATTCAGTGATTCGCTAACTTTTATTGTTAGTTGCAACCCGTGAAATATTCACGGAAGTAAAACAAATTATACATTTTTGAAATACCGAATGGAGCAAGATCAGCTTAAAGTTTTTTGGGTTCATTAATGTTTAAAGTTTAAAATAAAAAAGGTACATCTTGATTGACGAATTATTTAATTCTCAAAAATCTCTTCATACACGATATTTTGTGCATAAACATTAACTATTCAATTTAAATCGTTGATAAAGTTTTCCTTGAAGACTTGTTTCAGATATATTGACTTTAATGTTTTCGCGTTTCCGACATCTTGAAAAAGCCACATATAATTGTCTGCATTAAAAAAAAGAGCATAAGATAAATGAACACAAGTAATTATAAGGTTCAATATAATAGGAAATAAATGAATTATTTAATGAATTACAATTCAAAATGAATTGGCATCGCCCCTTTTTACACCGGTTCGTTCAGTTTAATTTCAATCTGTTTCGAAGTATTCCTCTCTCGCTCTCTTGTATTCAAAATTCAATTCTCGTGTTCTTTCTTTGGCGACAACCGTATGGGTTTTGGCCTATTTATATTATGATTTAAAAAGAAATATAAATGAAAGAAAACTTCAATAAGGTTTTAAATATACTTATTTTTTGACCTTGTATGTTATTTGAATTGTCAGAGCTTTAGATTTTTTTGGCATCCAGTATTTGAATCACTCGATTCTCCGGGTTACTAAATGGTTTTACTTTTGAGTTTTTTTTTCATCTAATCTGAATTAATTATCATAATAACGTATAGTGACTGCCTTAAATATTTTTTGCATAAGACATCCCAAAAAGGGTTGTCTTCAAGTGCTTCCTAAAGCTGTTTTCTCATATACATAAATAAGAATATTTAACCAAATCACCTTCATTATGTTGAGAAGCACAGTATAAAATATTCCTATAGATATATGGAGGCTGGTTTACACTTACCACAACCCTATTATGGTGTCCGGAATTTCAGGTAGTCAAGACGAAGAATTTCTATAAGAATTTCCAAACATATAATGACGCATCGCTTTTAGCTTCTTGAATAATTCATTAAAAATAATTTACATTCTTCACCACCGCAACTCAATTTTAGTCGGTGAGAATAAACGCTACATCGATGATTTTTTTGTGAAATTTGGGAATAGGAGTATTTTATAGGTACAAGTACTTCATATCTGAATGCGGCTCTATTGAAATTATAAACGTAAATCTTGAAACTGAGCAATAATATGATCAAATCACAGTATCACAAACGGAATGATTTCAAACTTTTTCTCTTTCTATTCAAGTCTCTTAATGGATGTATCTTTCAAATCTATGTCTGAGGGGTGCTTCTTTGGAGGGGAGTAGAACTTTGAGTAATCTTTATCGAATAAATTGATTGTTCCGTATCGATCCAATAGGGTGGGGTATTATAACAGGGATTTTGTCGTTGCTCGTCTTGTGGTATGGAATTGTCTGCCTCTAAGTGTTAGATATAAGAAACAGTTCAAGACAATCCTTATTGGAAGGTTTTATCAAAATTAATGATTGTGTATGAACACTACACACATATACTGCACTTCACATAATGTCGAATATTATGTTACTAATACATACGAGAAGACCTACAAAGGTTTCTATGTAATTCGTCTTCCCTTGGTAAATTTTCCGTGATTTTCTTACCAAATATGTTTTTCAAAATATATATAGCAAATACGTGGAAAAAAGTAGGTGCATCCTTATATTCAACTTATTTTTTTTTCTTCGAATAATTAAATGTTGATAATAGTGGGTTCGAATCCCGAGTTAGAGTGCCCTTAAGGATAGTCTGCTCTCTAAAGGCGCTATAGAAATTGTCATTTTATTATTATATTATTATTAAATCCCTTTTTGTTTTTAATATTCGTAAGGTGATGATGGCATGTTGACAAGTAGTCGGGAATAATATTATATTCTATCCCATCGATCAAGTTTTCGAGAAGTTAAAAGAGTGGTTAAACTATTTATTCGATCCGGACAGTATCAATATATGCTAAGTCTACAATAGTACTTTGGTGCCAACTTTGATGTATGGGAGTGAAACGTGGGCGTGGAAAGAGACTGAAAAGAGTCGAATAAATTATATGTAAATGCGTACACTGAGAAGAATACATGGGTTGACAGAATAGGGAATGAGGTGATATGGGATGAATGTGAACTTAAGACTGACATGCCCAAACCATCTCAGAGTGAAGAGCACTCTGAAATGGTATGGGCATGTACATAACTAACGTTTTATCAGACAGGGGCCTTTTACTTTTTCCTTAATTTAGTACCACCAAGAACTGTTTCCTTCCAGGTTGTTGAAGAAGCGCATTATTTTCTCAGCCACGGAGGTTAATAGAATAACGTCAAATCGATAATGAATCAATGTGGTCTAGTTAATATTATGACCTACATAAGTGACCTATGTGGTTTGACGTGAACCTTGAATAGTCTATCTTTTATCACATCTTCTTATCAAACTGAGATAACGTATTTGTTCATATGTATCGATTTATATGTATCAGTAGTGAAATTGAAGTGTTTGTGGTGAAATTTGAAATGGAAATTGATAAAAACCCTTTTTTATACTATTGTATTTATGATTTATGTCCTCCGATTCTTTGGGCACATTGATCATGGCCAAGGAGACAGTTTGGAGAGATTTTTTTAGAGGAGCGTTGAAGGACTACGCACAAGATAAAAAATCCCAATGCGTTGGACTGACCAAGTGAGAGACGCAACTGGACTACATTTAACAACTGCCCTTCGAGCCACGGAGTGCATGAGTCGTCACGATGATCAGTCATGAGCCACATTACATGATGGATAATTTATGATTTAATTACATTTTATTTATTATATGCTAAATTGTTCAACAATCTGCCACGGAAATTTCAATCAACAGTAGTATTAATATTATTTTTCAATAGTTAATATTATTTTGATTGCATTTGCACTTGAACATGATTAGATACATGGCCAGAAAATGAAAAATATCTTATCAAAATAAACCCTGGCTTCGTTGTAATGTTTTTTTTATTCTCTAAAATCACACACATGAATACGAGTATGTGTAAACATAATAAACTATGGGAAATCCTAAATCAAAATCGTCGATTTCCGTGGCCTGTCTTTCAACTCGAGGGTTGCAGGTTTGATTGAGTTGGTACCCATTTCCAGAAAACTTCCAATCTGAATTTAATTTAAGACATCTTAAACAACTTTCTGTTTGGTTGGAAGAACCCTGATAATAATCCTACCAGGTGGTGCTGTGTATAACGAAAGTTAATTACAATGGAAAATGTCTCTAGATACCTTCGTTAAAACCCATATGAGATCACTCTTTATTATGGTACATGTCTCGAAAATTATATACTCGTAGTTAAATTGTTTACTAGAAAACGTATGTATATTTAATAACAATATCTGTGTATAATTAATTCAGTAAGTTATTTTTAAGGGCGCATATTCCTCAGATCTTTACCTAAGCCTTATCTAAATATGGTGATAATTAAGGGAGGCTTATTGAATATTCCTATCTTGATTGTGTACCTTGTTAATATTAATACACGTTAAAATTATGTACCAAGAAGCTAAATTAATTATGAATATGTTAATATTATCTTCGTATTTAGCTAAACAATCCACAAATTTAAGTATAAAACTCTTTATTTATGTAACGAAAACATTTAATTTTCCTTTTTCTTAATAAATTTAACCTACATTTCAACTGAAATTGAAGATGTTTCTCATTTATATGAGAAGTAATATTTCTCATTTATAAGATAATAATTTTTCATTCTATTTTTCTCGCAAGTATTAAATATGTTCTCCTTGGCCTAGTTACGAGTAGCTAGACGTTTGTCTTCTAGCCTTGGGGTGGCGGGTTAAGTTCCCGTTGATACTTTATTTTTTTAAAAAGGGTTTCATTTGATACTAAAGTACTCTTCAACGCCTTTTTGGGTGTGCTGGGAGAAATTACCAATATATTGCATGCAACGAATATGCTATACAATACAATTAATTATATTTGTTGAAAAATACTTTTTTTGTGTCTTGTATTTTTAAGTTTGAGGAATACTGTCAACATAAATAATGAAACGTAAAATGTTCATTGAACCGAAAGAAATACTTTTTTTGTTTTACGAAAAAAACGCAGTTTTCATCGGATACAATGAGTCCTCCGGTAGCCGAATAGTTTCCAAGTTATTGGATTTTTTAAAATTCAAAGACCGATTTCGTAATGAAAAATAATCATTTTCATTGACAAAAAAATTATTCAAACGAAACTTTACGTTAAGTGTTTAATATAAAGAGGAGTGAAACATTTTAAAGGCCTTAGGGCTTCAAGGAATACTTTTTCTCATAATAAAAGCTTCACTCAATTACTAAGTATCTTCGATTCCAATTTTTTTCGGAAATTACTGAGCCGTCTAGATGGATACTAAACGAAATTAAAGTGATTTCTATCAGCATGCCCAGACATAGCGTTAATTGAAAACGACGATTCATATTTGCAGACTAAATTTTGGTATAAAGATTATGCTTTTTTGAAAATTTTCGTAAGGTAGATATTTCCGGAATGTGGTATGTATGAGCGTTTACTCTTGATGTATTCAGAGAAAGCCTACACCTTTTTATAAAACTGTTGCATATAAAAATAATCCTTAAATAACAAAAAATATTTATTTCCTAGTCTAATGGTTAGAACAAGCGTCCTATGTTCAATTACCAGTGGAATCATTTGTTGACGTGGTTTTTCTATCAGGTTTTCCATCTGTGTTTGTTATTGTATTAGCGTTTAGAATCCGCCTAATATCAGTTCTTGGATTGGAAACATTTTTTAATATGCTCTTTAATATCCTGTTATTAAGTCGATATTCCTTTGTGTTTGTTTAGAAGCATTTTTTAAATAAATGTGAATTTTGAATGCTTTCAGAAGTTATGACTTTTATTTATGAACATTTTAACCTTCCAGTGATACGTATTTATTTCCATTATGTAATCTATAACTCGTGAATCCATTATGGTTTCAAATAAAAATTTGGTGGACATATACAAAAATATTAAAAAAAAAAGTTTAATCTTCATTTCAAGGTTTTAAAAAAAAAATTATAAAACTTTTGGTTCGGTTTTTGGAAAAAAAGCAACGCACTCTAAGTTGTAAGTTACTTTAAGTTTTAAGTTAATCATTTGAAAGGTCATTTTAAGAGCTTTAAAATTAGATATACATATATACTATTTGTCTATCACATACCATTAAGGAAAAAATATGTAATTTTGGTGTTCTTTCTAAACACTAAAGGTACACTGTAAATTAAAAATCAGTAACATTGAATGGGGTAAGGTAGAATTAAAATTTTGATGATTTCGTGACCCATCTGACAGTTCATAACCTAGTCAAATTCTATGTATTCAGTACTTTTACGATACAACACACATGTTTTTAAAGTTATTTCATTTTCAACAATTTACTGGTGTTTACGATCCATTTTACCTTTAAAATACAAATATTACCAAATGTTGGGTTTATATAAGGTGCGAGCAATTTCTCTCGATCTTTTACCGAGATCTTAAAAACAAAATTCAGATGTCATAAGATTTACTTCCAATGCTCCGTCTAAAAGCTCTTTAGAAAAAATGCAATTTGACCTCAACTTTATTTTTTTATTTTTCGATGGGTCGATTTCCTCTCAGTTTATCTACTAAGTGCAATAAATCTAGGTATAAAAACGAGAAAAGCAATTTCCTTTTACAGGCAAAGCGAGCGCCTACAGGAAGAAACGTAATTTCGTAATGTCCTATCACCCTCGCGTAAATAACACGTTTTCATCAAATTAAAACGTATAAATAATATTATATTATAAAATTTCGCTAAGAATATTAAACGAAACGTTTCTTTTGCAAAGTATACTTAGTATACGGCACTCCTTATATGTACAAAATAAAATTAAAATGTATAATAAAAACACAAGTTTTACGTTTAAGTATAAGATTTTTTTTAAAATGAACTCAAGAAACTGTTAATGTAAATTAAACTTTTATTTGTGTTGACATTCATAGTTCACACTAGATCAAGACGTCTTCTTTAAAGTTCCTCTTCGGAGGTTGGCGATCATCATGGCTATCTTGACGCTTGAGGAAGCAGCTCTGAACAAAGATATGGTACCACAGTCAAACCACTCTCGTCATATCTTCAAACAGGACATACGTCTTCTTCCCACACTTCTTCGGCCTTGAATGTTTCCTTGCAATATAAGTTGAGGAGTCTCATATTTTTCTATTCGCATTGTGTCCAAAGAATTATAACTTTCTTCTTTTGATGATAGATAATAAATACTTCTCTATCTGTATTCATCCGTTTCAAGATGCCACCATTATGGATATGGTGAACTCATGAGCCTCTTAACAGACATAATATTATGTTGTAAGGTCTGTCAAACTGGGGGTTGCGGGTTCGATTCCCGTTGGAACCCAGATTTTTTAAAAAGGGTTAATTCCAGGTTTTCACTTTTCGCCTCTTGACATTTTTCTGATTGGTATTGGTTGAAAGAGATTGCTGAATGAGCCCACCATGTTCTACTGTATATAAAGGAAGTATAATATTTTCAATATTGAAAGCGGTTGAAATAGGAGAATAGAGAATTGAAAAAAATACAAGTATGATAGAATACGCGATGAAGTTATAAAGGATGAATGCGAACTTAAGGTTGATATGTTGAGTAAAATGAAAAAGAGCATGCTGATATGGTTTGGGCATGTGGAACGAATGAATAAAGAAAGACTAACAAAATAGATATATAGTGCAAATGTGTGTAAGAGGAAGACCAAGAAAAGTATGGTTGGATCAAGTGAACGATGTTCTGATAGAAAGAAACATTGAAAGTCAAAGAAATCGTAGAAGTTGTGTGAAAATGTATATGGATGTAGAATAGGCGAAATGTGTGTGTCGATATAAAAACATTTGGTGCTCTGCCCTCTCTACCCCGACAGGGCAATGGCATGATAGTATGTATGTATGTATGTATAGACTCAATTTAGATGATTCCAATATATTGATATTATAAATCTTTATACCAATAATTCTTCAGGAGGGCATTTATTATTGCTCCGTAAATTTGTGGTTATTGGTAATGTTCCCAATCCCAATCTGGCGAGTCTTATGATTAAATGCCGCACCAGACGGGCTTATAGATTTGTCCTTAAGCAGTGAAGGTGTACCTTTTTAAGATGAAATCTCGATTATTAACTTCCTTGCCACATGAAGTTGGTAAATGATGACTTGTCAAAGTGAATGTAGTTAGTCGTAATTCCGATTTTATATTTAATAAGCGTAATATAAATTTATTATATTGTATTGATAGGCAATCCCTCGTGTTCGAGTTTCGTCCTGTAGATATGTTTTGTTATGTGCAAAATAATAATTCATAATTATAACTGTGAATATGTTTTGTTATGTGCAAACTGTTGCACTTGTGTAAGCACACAGTCTTGGCAGATCAAATCCAAAGTTCCGATGGCAATGGAATCCAAGTTTCATGACGGTTGACAGGTTAAATCTGCTGCAGTTCTTCGTTAGGCAGAGTTTGTTTAATAGTACTTAACAGTAAAACATATAAGTAACAGTAAAACACAAATTCAGTTGTTTAACGGTCTAAAAGTAAAACCAGTTCGGAAGCGAATCCGCCTTGCTTAGCGTGAATGGTAACCGTCAGACCACGGCCGACGACATTTTCTTATAAAATTTTCGCTGTACAGTATATCCTGGCGGGTTTTTTTGCCATGTTACAATATTTTCTATCGAACCGGATTATTTACATATTAGTTGCGCAATTTTTAAAGCCGGAGAAGCTAGAACTTGATAAAATTCTCTTCCAATTTGCGCTTGCAAAAAGTCACTTTCTACAGATGGATCTCTAATGATGTGACAACGACGAGTGATGATAGGTCGTTAATTTCAGAAATTATGCTCAGCATTAATGAATAACTTAAAACATAAAATATTTTTATCATACTATACTACTCTGCTCTGAAAAGGATGTAATGTGCAAGAATTTTACTTTACTGCTGGGATTCATTTCCATTTATATTGTATTCCATTTTTTCTTATGACTTTCATTTAACTTTTATACTATCCAACCAGTGTACCTGCAATCGCTTTCAAGGCTGTTTAGGTCCTCTCGCGTAACACTGGATAACTCGATTTTCGTCGTTTACGGTTTCAATTGAACGTATATTTCCAAAAAGGAACAAACAAGCTATTTTAATGGGCATTTCATAGTTAAATACCTTCACAAAATAATTTGTTCCATACACTCCCAAACAAAACGGCGTAATGTGTTCTGAATTATCTCAGAACAGTTAAAATGTGGGTTGAGTCCTTTATTTATATAATCGTCCAATGATATTAAACCCTTGATAAAAAAATCATTTATTACATTTGTGTCATTTTATCGCATAGTGTATAGTGAATCACTTAAATTTTCTTTGTGTACTTGGAAGCTTTTGTATGTTAAGCAAGATATCGACGTTTCACATTCAAATTAGAGAAATGAGAATACGATTATACACTGGTATTGCTTACAGTAATATATTTTTCATTCAGAATTCGTCACATGAACCATTAATTAGTTTTTCAAGCCAATTAATGCACTCGGGTCATAGGTTCATTACCACTGTCTCATAGCCACTTTGCCAGAGGCCAGAGCCGGATTAGGATAAAATACGGCCCGCCTACAATTACAACACCATTCCTTGTTATTTACAAACATTTTTCAAATACTTCTTAAAGCCCGAAGGTAAATATTTGTTTTGATTACCCGCCATATTTTTTTTGGGTTGCACGCGATCGCCTACAAAGTTATTCGATTTACACGTTATTTAACAAATATTTTACGACAAAAAATTTGAGTGTTATGATAAAAAAATCAAAAAATTGAGAAAGTATTTATTGATTTTGAATTAAGTTTTGAGGTTTTCCTACTTTTTATTCTGGCATAAGTTTTCATATTCACTCTGGCATAAGTTCTGGAATAAGTTTTCATATTTATCATAAATATTGTTTTAATTCATATTTTTGCTACTACGCCTACATACGAGTATTTACCGTTTTTTTTTAATGAATTCGTTATGTCAAAGATTTTCGAGTGATAATGAAATATAAACTTAATATAAGAACAGTATGTTACGTGACAGATTTAATTTACTTAATGCCCATATATTTGTCAGATCCAACGCATGTTGTTTCTTTTTTTACGAAGAACTTTTTTCATCTATAGATCGATTTGAAATTTTGCAAGTTCGGTAAGTTGAAGCTTTAAATCATCTGAAAATGCTTTTTTCATACAAATTTCTTTTATTATGTGACTGTTATTGCAAGTTTTTTTATTCAACAATATTCCCATATTTTCGATCATATCGGTAGATCAACTTTAATTTATTGATTATATCAAATAATAAGATTTAAGTGGTATTAAATAACATCATCTTATTTCATCAAAAGTTATATGTTTCCTTGGCGACCTCCGTGGTCTTGTTGATAAGACACATGACTTCCAACGCGAGGTTTGTGGATTTGATTCCCGTTGGAACCCAGAATATATATTTCTAAAAAAGGATTCCAGTCTGCTTTTTTTTATCTTAAAGCCTCTTTAAAAACGTTCTGGTTATTTGAAAGAGATTTGCCACATGGCAATCAACCCGTCAGATTTTACTATAATATATACAACGGAAATGTAATATAATGTTTTCTTACTGATAGTTATAACAATTAATTTGCAACTCGAGTTTATGTTATTTATTACACTTTGTTATAAATTTCGATGAGAGGTTAACAATTCCAATTAAAATATTTCTTAATGCAGAAATGTCAAATTATTATGAAATATTTCCTTAACTCTGCTAATAAATAATATTTTTTAATACAAGATACTATTTTTCTAAATATTCCAAATAAAGTAGTATTCCACTGGAGAATTTTTACCAGGGATTCATCTAATCAAATATGTATTAGGCAATGAATGTATATAAACGACTAATGACTTCAATAAATCAACTGAGCGCATTTGATTTTTATTATACTTTTCCGGCAGACTGAAGATGCTGCTCAACCTTTAATTATAGTCTAAAAATAATATAAAACAACATACCTTTGAACGTTGCGTGAATAAACAAAGTTTTTGTTAATTATGGGAAAACTGTTGTAAATCACGCAATCTTTTACGACTTTTCGATAATCTCTGGAATATTTTACGATGATATGATGTGATTGCAGAAATTGAATACATAGGCAAAATATTAAGCTAGCTAGATATGATGCAATATACAATTATATTTCATAGGTTGATTAATATTTTAAAAAAAAAAGTATGTCATCGACGACTTCTATGGCCTATCTTTTAATTCGGGGTTCTTGTGATCGATTCGCATTGGAACCCAGATGTTTTAAAACAGGGGTTTGGTCTGGTTTTTCTGGTTGATTGAAAAACAAACCCGCCAGGTTGTACAATGTACAATAGTTATTAATATAGTGCAATATGAGTATATTATTTCGAGATCGGATATTAATTAAAATTAATTTATAAAAGGTTTGACTTTAACTTTGTGGAACTTAATTATGGAATATCAAAAAAAAAAACCATTCAAAGTACTTAATCACTACGACTCGTGTTTCTATCTCCTATCCCAAAGTTATCTTCAGACGGAAACTTTTTATGCTTTTCTTTCCTCCTGTAAGAGAGCTTTTCGACAATAGATATAAACACATGTCTCGATAATTAATTATGTGTAATTATTTATTTATTTAACACTTTTATTGCAAATACAATCTGACGGGCTTATTGCCAGGCGGCAATCTCTTCCAACTAACCAGACAAAAGTAAATGAAGCAAGTTACGTGGTCGCATAAATCATTCACATGACTATCCATCCCCACGAAATCCATAAACATATACGTGAGCGCATGCCCACGAACCCCACAAAGACGGACAATCACCCGAACATTCTTTTTCATATTAAGTGAGATATCATCAATCAAAAGGAAAGAAAGGGATGGTGGAGAGAAAAGGAAAAGAAAAATCAGGAATGAAACACGTTATTTTACTGACTAGAAATTAAGAGGTTTTTCAGTCACTTCTTAAAGCATGCCAAGGACGGAGCGAGTCTTATATTGGTTTGTAACTGATTCCACTGCATGGACAGTAAAGAAAGAGGAGCGGTGAACTGGAAAGGCCAATAAACAATATCTGCTTGAGCGTAGCGCCATTCCATGATTGGAAAGACGCTGAAAATTCTTGGCGAGATAAGAGGGGGCCTGTGGGACAGTTAAGGATATTATATAATAGAGACAGTATGTGAATTTGGCGTCTATTTCTAACATTCAACCAGTTCAATGCTTTCTGGTATGAAGTTATATGATCGTACTTACGTAGGTTGAAAATGAATCTTAGACACACATTTTGAAGACGCTGTAATTTGTCCAGCTGTTCCTCTGTAACATCTAAGTAACATACGTCCGCATAGTCCAGAATTAGTGAAATAACAAATGAATTTCTTGTCAAAATTCGATTAAAAATTAGCCCGTGTTTAAAAAAATCAATTAGGTAACTTGTCTGTTATCTCGGATCATGTCTAGCAGTATTTAGTCTAAAAAAGACTGAATGCATGCAGTACAAATAATTTTATGAAAATAAACCAATTATGACCTTTAAAGTTAACCGTAAAAAATGTACCATTAGAGTAACACAACCTTAAATGTCGGGATATTGCTAGGAGATGTAATTAAAATAAAAACAGCTCCGAAGTCTAGGAAAACCTTAAGAACAGCTTATCCTGGAGCCTTATATGTGAATATCTCCTTCTAAAAACTACCTAAAAAAATAGAGGTCGTATTCTTGCTCGTCGGCCCAACGGGTACTTTGTCTTTAAAAAATATCTTACTTGACAAAGATTTTATTTAAGACTAAAAAATGTGACATTGGAGTTAAACGGGACGGGACCAGACAATTGATTCCAGTTATTACACTAAAATGGTCTAAGTAATTTTATTTATTCAAATCATCCGAATTTGTGATTCAAATACGTTGTAGATCCTGGTCGGGAGACGTTGTTTTGAGCCCCCTTTCATCGATCTTTCGAACTTAGAACCACTTAAGTACGGAGCGCCAAATTTTATTTTCTCGACACACGTTATTCGCCTCTTCCACATCCATACAGCTTCTCATACAACTCCTATAATGTCGCTGACTTTACGCTGCCTTCTTTCAAAATACCATTCACTTGATCCAAACGTATTTTCATTGGTTTCCTATCAGTTCTTCCACGCACATTTGCACTGTATATTTATTTTGTAATTATTTCTTCATTCTTTCATTATGCATACCTAAACCATCTCAGAGTACTCTCTATCGTACTCATCGCATCACACTTAAGTTCATATTCATCCTTAAACTCTTAATTCCGTTTTTTGTCATATACTGCAACCTCATGCATTATCCTCAGTGAACGCACATTTACAGCATTTATTGGGCTTCGGCATTTATGTCAGTATTTTTTCACTCCCATCCATCAAAGTGGGTACTCAAATACTGTTGGTGATTTAAAATATGAACGCAATACGAAGCAAATAAGATAATTTGATTTCTCATAATGTTTATACAGAAAATGTTAATTCGCTTGTAATACCCGGACAGTTCTTTGTGATATCATAAGTGGTGTATAATTTCTCAGAAAAACGTGTACATGAATGGGTTTCCGAGAAAGTAAATTCTTATCGTTGACCTTATATATATGATACAAAAGGTCTCATATAAAATTTAATTTATAACATTTCCTGTGAGGGGTTTCCTCGAAAATATCGCATTTTACTTATATTATAAAGAGCAATCAGGTGAGCTTATTGCCATGTGGCGATTTCTTTCATCGAACTAGAAGGTTTGTAAGCCTGTGAAGAAGAAAAAAGGTTCAATTTATTTTTGAACGCCCTCGGGTTTGTAGACAGGCGTTCTTCCAATAAGTCATGGAAGTTTGCTTATTCTCGTTTACTGCATCAAAATGTTATTTTCCCTCCAAATATTAGGTAAGGAAAAAATGGAGCGTTTGTCGGTCGATTTCTTTGCAGCAACTTGTGACTTACAGTGCTCAAGTTTTTATATGTATCATTTATGGTAGCACAGATATGCATAAATTAATCGGCAAGCTTTGACTTGGTATATACTTTTGCCATATGATTTAAAACCCTTTAAAAATATCAGTTAAATCTAGTGGAATTCGAGCATGTTTGCATTATTAATTGAAACGCTCAGGAAAATGTTTTAAATATGACCATGTATGACAAAATGTGTGGGTATGGATTACGCAGACTCTGTTTGTTGATAGAATGGTGTATAGATCTATCCTCGTTGCCTTCCTTAAAGGGGCATAGTGCGATGGTGGGTATGTATGTATTTAGACTATACCAAATGTAAGGTAAGCGTTGAGTTTTTCAATTTAAAATCATTAGTAAGCCAATATTTTAGAACGTGTATTAAAAATATATTTATTATTTTATTTGCTATTTCCTAGTATTAACGAAGTTTCTTAATGCCATCTCAATGCAGTCAAAAATTGTGTTGTTATTTCTTAATTTATTCGTATGGTACCCATCAATAAACCCGAATTGTTGATTCATGCATATTGAAGAGCGTAGCTGGGAGACAACATTTACTTCCCTCCATTCATCGAGCCTTTGGACTAAGAAACACTTGAATAGACGTGAACTCACGGTTTGTCATCGTACGTGCCATCAATACTATCCCGCACGTGAAGAGGCAATACTATCACATTTCTAACGTTAGTGAACACAAAACCCCTGGGTGGAAGTCACGCGTCTTACTAACTAGTTCCCGGAGATTAGTATAATGTCATATTTTACTATAAAATATAATACGTTATTTAAAGTTTTTAATTAAAAACATTTTTTTGGTTAAATGTAATGAAATCTCATTAAAACATAAAACTCATTAAAACATCCAACCAGTGCTAAAAATGCTCTTTATTTCATTAGTTCGTAGCAAACTATGATAGAAAGTAATGCTTGAATTTGCTTGGAGCTATTCTTGGAGTCCGCAGGGGGAACTAAAGTAATTTATGTTGGAGTATGTGCTGAAAAGGAATACTTTACGAATAAATAAAGGCGTATAAAGTGTCAGTGAGTTCAGTTTAAACTTGCGCATTTCTTTATACTTAAGTAATAATAAATTATATTGAACTCAATTTTATCTTAAAATACTCAAGTTAAGACGATAAAGTAAGGCTTGCCCAATTCATTAGTATTGGAGTAAAAATGGAAAGTTAATTTCATTTGGAATGCCAACAAAAAGGCAACTGAAGTGGGTCACACGGATAAATATTAATTTTGTGAGTCATCCCACTCATCCTTAGTGAAAATCTAACTATGAATTTTACTCTCTCGCTTTAGTTGAACATAAAAATATTATATTCCAATTAAAAATATTATTATTAAAAAATAAAGTTAATTAAAGTGGTATGTTTTCAGTAGAATTAGGATAAGAAGTTTTAATTCTCAACCTCAAACATTTTACAGCTAAAATCTTGAAAAATTATCTTTATAACTGTCTCACGGAAAGTATTTAATCATTGTATACTCCCAGTTTTCTCATACAGGTGGAATCTAATGTTCAACGCCACTAAAAAAACTTCTTATTGCTCAAAAGAAGTTTGGAAGGTATATATTGGACTTCACGAAAAGAGGCCTCAAACGCAATCAATGATTTCGCTCTTAAATAAAAGTTAAATTCATTTAATTAACAAATATATTATTTATAGTTAAGGCATTAGTACTGTGGTTGTTTCAAGGTATTGTATAGTCAAACACTATTAATTGCTCTTTATATAACGGTATAACCCTACCGGTTTCAAGATTTTCCCCTAATGATTAGGTGAAAACTTTGAAACCGGTAGGGTTATACCGTTACATAAAGCGGAATAAACAGTGTTTGACCAAACAAATTACAAATTAGCTAATAAACATTAAGTTTGAAAAATGTCATTCAACGCATAAGAAAAATCCACCTCTTTTGAAACCAGGGATGCCAGTTTATCAAGCTAGCTTGTTTTGATTAGACCACTGGCGGGGTTATTCAGTCTATAAAAAGGCTGAAATTAAGTTAAAGACGGCATATACCTGGCACAAAAGAGTATCGTTGTACTTTTATTCTCCTCCATTGGTACCCAAGGAACAAAAAAGTTCACAAAAACGACCAAATACATACTTGATGGAAGCATACGTTAAATGTGTACAACGTGGCAGGCAACAAACGACAATAGATAGACAATTTTGAAAAAAGTCGCAGAAAGGCCTTCGTTTAGCTTTGCACCAATAAACAGTCAAAAATATTGATGATGATGACATCCTAATTTATTTTTCAAACTTTCGTTTTTTAAACCTTTATTTTTCAAAAAAATTTCAATTATTTTCGATAAAAATATGTATTTAAATTTTAATATTTGTAACATAAACATAATTAAAATACAATTTCATTCCTTTATAATTCTTCTATGTATTTTCGTACTTTTAATAAAATTTCTGTATTCTTTGCTAAAAAATAATATTCCTAATTTAGATTCGTACAGCAAATAAATGCTTAGGTTTTAAAAAAATCTTATTAAACGGTACCATTGGGTATGAACACATTTTTTTTTCTTATTAAATGGTACCATTGGGTACGAATTCCAATGGACTCAGTTTTATTTTCTTAACTAAAAATGTATGTAAATTTTGCTTCAAAGCAAGCACCCGACCCTTCCTACGTGCATTATTGATCTATTTTACTGCCTGTCTTTTTGAATTATCAATAATTCTGTTTAATATTTTATTTATAGATTCAAATCAATTTGTCATGTGTTTTTTTGTTGTTACTGTAACATAAATGAATCAACGAACAGGATGAATGGTTTTCTTTTTGTGTCTTTTTTGTTAAGTAACAAATCTTATCGTATGTATTCTTCAATTATAAAAATCGTAACGTAATATAAAAACATTACATCTCACTTTAACGACTAGTTTTTCCATGATATTTTTTTTCAGTTTCCGTTTCTCTTTCATAATCATTGATGAACTTTTATTTATTTTTATTTTTATTGCTGTTTTTTTTTATTTAACGTCTTTGTCATATTGTAGTTTACTATCTCTACGTCAATGTAAACAATCGTGATTGGTTTGAAAAGATTAACACTTGGAATTAAACCCCCCATATTTTACACTGGACAATGAAATTTTAAATATCGCTACCCTAATTTGTAAATTTTCTAACTCCATAAATACAAACTTTACAGGGCGGCAATAAAACTGCATAACTATTCTAAATTAAGTCTTATTAGTATTTTTTTTGTACTTAAATATCAAGACGACCAAGAGATACACTCCGAGTAAAAAAAAGTTAAATATCATTATGGCATCATGATTTTATCGATAATTATTGGAGTTAGCAATTTTGCGATGGAATATATCTAAAAATCGTTGTAATTATTGTAGGAGTTAGCGAAATTGCACATTAATATTAGTTTTTTTACTGTGGAGGTCTCCTAATAATGATAAACAAGTAAATTGAAGTATTTTATTTGGATATAAACAATGCAAGAGTGATGATAAAATACACAAATCAAACAATATAAAACAAGTTGAATAAAATAAAAATTACAACTAGAAAATTATTACTGAGAGTCAAAAATGAAGTTTAGTGATTGATGTAGCTATTTCAGTTTTCATTGTTTGAATAATTTTACATGAAAATGCAAATTTAGATCACATGTTTGTGAAATGAAGTAGACGGGAAAGGTGCTGTAATATCTCTTGTTGTGCACCAATCGGTTTTATAAAAATTATAAAATCTGATTTTGACCTCCATTCGGGCAACAAGTATTTTTTGGAAGTTCTTTTTCGGCAGAAATGGGACTCCATTTTTGAAACTCATTAAAACAGTTCGTATGATTCTCATTAGCTTCCACAAATCAATTCATGTTGCTTTTTTAAACAATAATTGCATGTTCAAATTCTAAACTACCGCTTTTCTTCTTCCAGTTTAATACTGTCATCCTATTTAAATCTAATGTTTGCAAAAACATCGTTTTGCATACCCGTATGTCAGAATCATTCTTTCTTAGAAAATATGTTGTAGACGACACTCTAATGGATTTTTCCGGATCTATTCTACCCCTCGGTCTTTTAACCGGTAAAATTTTCATTAGCCCATCTACATAAATTCGTTTTTATTTTCCAATTTAAGTTCCAAAATTGGTTAGAAATGTTTATTCTGTCCTTATGCCATATAGAATAACACTTCAAGGCACCTTTTCAGAAACTTTACATTTACACTTTTTTTTTAGTTTTTTATCATTATTCGGTATTTTATTATTCCATGATCCATTGTTTTCCTTTTTCTGCCTAAATATCTTTTTCCTTTCTCTCTGTTTGCCTTGTTCTTACTAGAGAACCAAGAATAACTATCTACGTCAAAGCTTTTCTTTCTTACTTTTTTAGTAGGTTGAAGTGGTCCATTAGAATTATTTGAATCTGAATACGGCACTAAAGAAATTTTGACTCCTTGGCCTTCATAATCACTTATAATGTCATCAATGGTTAAATACTATCTCGGATTGTGTTACGAGTATTAGTTCAGTCCAATTTTGTACAATATCCATATTATTAGCACTTTCCATAATTATAATATTATTGTGAACCGTGTCAGGTTGTGTTTCTATAATTACTTTTGATAAATCTTCTAACCGAGTAGTATCCGTATTTATATAATATTCTGTGATTTCTGCATTATCACTATCAACGACTAAAATTGGCAATTCCGTGAATACATTTGAACTTTTTTAAAAACCATCACTCATACGATTTTCTTCATCACTTTTACGATTTTCTTGGTTACTCCTACGATTTTCTGTCACTAATCCAACCATAAATATTCTTCTGTTATTCAGCTATAAAAATAGACAATACTTATAAAAGTACTTTAATGCTTCAAATATTCATATTAATTTAAATAAACACAATTTTGTTTAAGTCCATCCAGTAATATATAAAATGCAATGTTGATTTTACATTTGTTGAAATTTTTTTAATACCCTTAGATGTATAAAATGAGATATTGAGTCATAAATAAGGGGGAAAACTTGTAATTATCTTAACAAAATTATAGTAAATAATGCATTTTTTTCAAAATATCGTAACCTCTCACTCTCACCTTTTAAATTAAATATTTTGACAGCTACCACAATGTCACTTGACTCTAACGGATTCACATACAAAATGGCGGAGTTACACATTTTGCAGTGTTAAAATTGGTTGCATAGGAGTTATCAATTTTTATTGAGGCGTTTTTCAAGGCACTTTTAATAATTTTGGACATGTCAAATTTTTATAGCATGTGTATTTGAATGTCGAGAACAAAATGCAATTGATGTCATTTTTCGACAAAAGTGGAGTTAGCAAATTTACAAATTAGGGTAGCGATATATAACTTCTTCATACAGAGGTGTGTCCTTGATGAAACTATCCTGAACGCTGTGAATTTGGCTAAATATTGAATGGGAAGTATTTGAAAGCATAAATTCCCTAGACTCAGGCAGGCATGCAATGATGGTGTAGAATAAACGATGTTTTTGAAACTTTTCTTGTCACTTTGCTTACAATATTTTTTAAATCCGACATTTTTGAGATAGGTTTGCACTTTTTAAACATTTGATTTCTGTGATGTTTTGAAAAGGTGCTTGAGTAGGGAAACATAAATTCATTGATTAATTTGAAATACTGCTCCTGACACTGTTAAAAACATTATTAATAAATAAATTTCATATCGCAATTTACACTATTAATCAATTTGAAGTTTCCGAAAAAAATGAAGCAAAAATGTTTTTTAGAAGTTTGATTAATTACGTTATTTTATACCAATATTTTAAGAGCAAAATTTATAATGGCAAAAAATTGATTTTACTCATTATTACAAATTTGAAACACAGTATATTTACATTATTTTAATTAATGTAGTAGTTTTTATTTTGATATATTAAAATTCGTATATCCATAATTTAAATCGAGCAAAGATAAATAATGAACTAATAAATCGCGAGTTTGACAAAATGGCTGTCTTTATAATCGTTTAAGATTCGTTAAGGTTCACGTTTTGATAAATTGTATGAATCAACATATGGACTTAAGGTGTACGAAAATGATTTACGATTGTGAATTTTTTTGGATAGTTAATATTTTTATATAAAAGTTTTGCCATTTCTTTAGTAGATTTATTACTGAAGTATTCTTGCTAGCAAAAACCGAGTATTACATTTATCTTTATTGTTATAAATATTCAGATATTATTAGATGGGCATCATTATAGCGCATTTATTTAACGATTTTAATATACGAGTAAAATTGGCTAGTTATCGCATCTATGCCTTCTAATGTTTTCCTTTTTAGAATATTTATGATACTTTATTTTGTTGATATTATTCAAGGATTGACTCATTTTGTACATTTAATTAGACTTTTTTCTTCATTATTTCATTCAAATGTTCTTTTTTATTACATTCAGTAATTTTCAGTTATTATTTTTTATAGAATGTTGAGTAAATATATTATGAAAGAATCGGGAAGTTTTATACCGAAGGAAGTACAAGAATATTTATTTTCACTCAATAAACATTAAATATATTGCTTATACACATTTTTTGTAATATTTGAATAGTTTTCAGTACACGCCAAGGTATTTAATTGGAAAATTTCTCCATGTATGTTTCTGTAATGACACCAGTTTCTCTCCATAAAATAAAACTCAATATTGTTTCTTTAACTAGTGAAATTGGTATTTTATCGTACGATACCTTGATTATTTACTTATTAAATGGTATGTGGAAAGTAATTTATTTACTATTATATCAAATCAAATTAGTTTTCGTTAGATTTTACACCTTTCCTGCCAAATTTGTTTTTATATATATACGAGGTCTCGTATATATCAGGTCCAGAAAAGTATGGTGCGATCAAGTGAAGGGAATTTTAAAAGAAAGAAACTTAGAAAGCCAGACAAATTGTAAGAGTGGTGTTGAAGGTGTATGGATGTGGAAAAGGCGAAGGGTGTTAGTCAAGAGAGGAACTCTGGCGCTGTCCTCTGCCCAACCCGAAAGGGTAATGGCGTGACGTCACCCGTGTATGTATCTTGACATAGTTTGAAGGATAGCTTAGTATTATTATCCAATTACAGAGTTTTAAATATTTTGCAGCAATTGAAATTAAAAAAAAAAGTGTGACCTATGTGTATGGTATGTGTATTTTAAAATTCGGGAACAATTTTTATTTAATTCTATATTTAATTATTACCAGTATCCTTGTCCAAATGTCAATTCTTGTTTATAATGGACTAAAGCTCGAATCAACGCCCCCAAATATATTTTTAATATATATTTATCCTTTATTTAATCATGAGAAGAGATCATGATAAATCCTTCAAAAGGATACAAAGTATATTTAAATCTAAAATTTATTTATCTGTAACCTACAAACCAATGAGATATCAAACTAAATCTTACTCACAAATTTGATTGACGACACAAGACATAAATCAGTATCATCCGCCTACTCTTTATTTATTTTATCATAGTTATAAATTTTGTTGAAATCCAGTTGTTGGTATCAGGTAGCTCGGCTCTCGGCCCATACTGTAATGGGATTAAAGAGCTACTGTCTCTGAATAGTCGTCTTATCGCCTGCTTTCCCACGCCACGGCCACTAAGGACGTTTCTTTAAACAGAAACAGCTGCCTTAACGTTAGATAGGTCACTCTGTGGGCAGGGGAGTCAATGGACAATCCATTAATTAACGATCCTCCTAAGATGGGAGAGGATAATAATGGTAACGCTTCTCAAAGTAGGGTCGTCATGTGAAACTCTTGTTAGGCATCCTGATAATAAATATCATAAGTTGAAATACACTTATATGTTAGTTGTTTTGTAATTGAATAATTTTAAATCTTGTGCTACATATTTGTTGTTTACATTACAACCTTGAGGGTGTGTTGCCATGTGTTTTTTTTAACCAACCAGAAAGATATTTAAGTGCCCTTAAATCAAACCAGATTGTAACCCACTTAAAGAATTGAACCCCAACACGCGTCTTGTCAACTAGGATGAGAAGATAATCTTGTATTCTTATAAAGTTCTTCTCTTAAGATGAAAACTTTATGAAATCCAAATTATGACGACTAAGCCATTTCTAAAATTTTACTTTTGAATGTACTTAACAGTATGTAGTAAAATAGTATTTAGTTCGTTACAATTTGGCATATATAATATACTCGCACATTGATTCATTTTAGCATTTTTCTGTTTAGTTGGTAGAAATCACCTCATTGAAGTAAGTTCGCCAGGATGTTTTGTGAAATAAAATAAATGTATTCGTGTAGTAAAATTAACAAAAATATCAAGATTTGAAAGATATACATTTAACCTTTGGCAAAGAAAATATAAATAAATTTAATTTACACTTCAAATATTTAACGAATCGACATTACAGTCCCCCCAGTTTGAGATTAAGGTGCTAGTGAGATTTAGGATAAGGAAAGTTCACATTAAAGTAAATTTAACGATTACTCTAGGCAGGTGTTCATTAACGAGTAAGAATTCCGAGTAATCCATGTCAAGCCAGTAACTTATTCTGTATGTCGCATACTTTCCTCGAAAACCGGCCTTATTTGGACACTTGCCCAGCACCGTATACGGTTTATTTATATAGGAGTTTCATTTTCATTAACACATTTTTCAATTTATTGAAATGGTCCTTTTATAGTGATTGGAAACTTACTTAGGAATTATAATGCGCGTTCAATTGACTTTTCCAATCAAGTTGTTATTTTTTTTTATTAAATCACTTAAATATTTTCGGTCATAACTGCTTAATTTTTTAAATCGCTCATAATTTACTTCAGGGTTTAAAAAAAATGTGGCTCTAAAGAGATCAAATCAAATTCTACATTCAATATTTCTTTTTGAGTCTCCTTCTTGCTTCTGGGACACTTTGCCAGAATTATCGCATTACTGGTTTGATTTTGTGAAAAATACAAACTTTATATTAAACTTATCATCGTACAATAAATTATAAGAGCACAGTCAGAACTAGAGGCGACTGATGCACTGAATTTGGTTCTGACCTCACGCGCATATCATTGGGTATAAGAACAAACAGTTCTTTGCGTCAAGGGTTTAGAATACATTCCTGAAGAAAAGTAATGATTTTTATATGTTAAAAGGTGTCTGACAGGGGGAGAGCAAGGAACGAGGACCTTTTGGAGGTCTCTACATAGGCAGGCATGTAAGATAATGACAGATGCGAATGTAAAGTGTGTGATGAGGATTTGTTGTTGGACACGATTTCGATGTGGATGTTGAAGTCAAGATGCAGTTGGAATTGTGAAGGTGATAACTTGGCATACAAGTATGTGAAAGAATGTAAATGTTTCAGCTAAGTAGTTTGCAATAGTATAGGACAAATAAGTGAAAGCAGAGATTGTTTATTATATTGTAATTTAAACCTCCACAACGTTAATGCCTTAACTATAAACAATATATTGTTTATTAGCTTTTGCAGTTCTTTTTTTTATTTTGCTTGATATTTACTTTTCATACCTAATAATATTGTATTCGCTCCGTCATTGGCATGTTTAAAAAAAATGTGAATTTTAAAACTCTTAAGTCACATGTTTTTTCCTCGATTTGCCTTTATTATCGACCATTCTTTCCTTCTTTCATCAATTTATGATATATCGTATTTATTGTTATTTAAATTGTTCAAGAATTTTGTAAAAAAATTATTACAATTTATGCAATCATATTACTTACTTTATTTTTACAATAATACAATCGTCTGGTCCGGTTGAGTATGATAACCACCTGGCAATAATACCGCCAGACTGTTTTAAATTGACGTTTCAATAAAAAATACAATGAAATGAAACTGTTTTTAAGGAATGAGACTACTCGTCACGAGCCTTGCTACGAATTTGGTTCTCTGTATCCACAAACTGGTGGGTGCATAGTATCATTTTGATTTTTGGTTGCTCTATTTGAAAGAAAAGCTTCTTCCTTATTCTTATGAGTTTTGTCTTAATTGTCCCCTCGTTAAATTAATGAAGGTTCATGTAATAAAAAGTTTTGCTTTTGATTAAACCCACAGGAAAAACTCGATGAGCTAATTAACTATTCCTTTAGTCGTCCAAATAACTGATCTCGGAGACTTCTTTTTAATTCTCACGGTATTTTAATGCCCACCCTAGGAGGCTCGTTTCAAGTTCTAAGTGTTTTTTAGTATTTTAATTTAAAATTTCGAATAAGTAAATGCTCCTCCGAGACTTGACAAATGCCATTAGTTTTTTTCTTCTTCCATCATTAATGCGGTTCATTAACCTTTTTTTCTTAGTTCTGGTAGAAACGATTATTTTGTATAGTTAAAAGCTTTAATGAAAAAAAAGCTTAATTTTTTAAGAATATTTTTTCCACTCAGAACTTTTTCTAGATAAGGCTTTTGAACAAATAATTATGAAAATTTGATTATATTACGAGTATATGAAAATAAAAGATTATTTCTTAAATTTAAACGGCATTCGTGCTTAATATATTTTTAAGAATTGAAATGCCATATTTTAATATTCAATTTCACATAAAATTTAACAACTTTTTTATGAGAACTTTTAGTTTTTAATCTTTTTGTTTATAAACTTTAAGATTTCTTTTTGAATACAAATAGGATGATTTGATAGTATTTTTATTAATATTATCGGAATTGCGTATGGCGCCTGAGGCTTCATTAATAAATTAAAGATTTATTATCTTCACATTTTTCAATTTATTATCATAATATGTTTTAATTTATTACTGTCATAAATTATACTCGCCCATCTCTTCCATTTTTAAATTTAACTATGGCATAAAAAAGTCAATACTGAATTGGTGAATATTTAATATTCTTTAGTACTTTAAACAATATGTTTGTTATGTATAATAAATACATACCTATCAATTTATATTCTATTTGTATAATGTTAATACTAGATTTGCATACAAATTGTGAGTCTTTCCTATAGTATGTTTGTATTTTCTAATTATTGCTTAAAATTGTTCATTCTTCAGGTACGTGAAATTTCGGTCTCAAAAGGGCTATAATATACAAATAATTTTCTATGTTCTGAACTAACCCTTTTATAAATAATTTTCTATGTTTTGAACTAACCCTTTTATAAATAATTTTCTATGTTGTGAACTAACCGTTTGATAAATAAATTTTGCTACATGGATTTTATTTCTATAAGATATTCGTCTTACCGTCTCTAATTACTGTAATAAGAGAACCACCGCTAATTCATGTCACCTCCCCTTAACAGTGAAAGAGGAAGATCAAGTTAAGTATCGTTCGATCAAATTATTGATATTTTGAAAGAAGGAATAAAAAGTCACAGAATTGTAGGAATTGAATGATAAAATATATTGTATTACACTTTCGTTGTATACAATACAACTTGGCGGACTTATTGCCATGTGGCAACCTTTTCCAACCAACCAAAATGATGTTAAAAAGGCCTTTAATGAAAACCAGACTTTAATGCTTTTTTAAAAAAAATCGGAGTGCCAGCGGGATTTATACCCGTAATATCTTGGTTAGGAGACAGCCGTCTTACCAACTAGACCATGTAGGTCGTCGTGTATGTATGTAGAAAAGCGAAAGATGTGTCGCAATGAAAAACAGTGGCGTTTTAAACTGTTTGCCTAATTCGACCGGAAAACAGCATGATGGTATATTTGTACGTAATAAATAAGTATTATAATTTTATCTATTTAACAAATCGAAAACTTAAAATGTACATACATACCTTTTTTAGTTATTGACCATTAAAATATACAAATTTTAATCGGCGTTCCAAGTTAAATAACAGTTTATAAAGAAATCAAAGCAGTTCGTCCGAAATTAAAGGCATTCCATTGAAATTTAAAACGTGCCGCCTTGGAGCGCGCGCGATGTGCGGACCGAAGCGCGATTACAGGGCGGGCTTGTTTGGGGGCCCTTAGCCCCAGGGCCCCGGGGCATGAGATACCCTGCACCACGTTGTGCTTGGCGCAGGTACGAGATCGTGTTAACAAGCTTCTGTTCATCATCTCGGGTGAATTGTTTATCATCAGCGTACTGTCACTATCGAGGTATACAGAGATAATTGCGATTCATTCAGAAATTATCAAACTTTTAGTTTTTTCATTTGTTTTTTATACTTCAACATATCCGAATAGGTGATTCAGATAAATATAAGGGCGTAGCGAGGAGACAACACTGTATTTTGCCTCATTAATCAAGCCTTACTTTCTAGACTATCGCACCTGAAGAGAGAATAATACTCACATACGTTTAGTGCGTGCGAGTGTTGTTACCAGACGAACTCTTTATCCAGAAGTTGAATTTTTTTTAAATATTTTTTACGGGTATATTCGGCAAATGAACCCGAAACCCTCGGGTAGAAGTCAGTCGTCTTGTCTAGTAGGCCAAGTAGGTCGTCAGTTCTTTAATTCATCCTTTTTTTTCATATATTTTATTTTTTAAACCTTTAAATGAATTTTTGATAGAAAAATAATGTAACCAATATTGATGTATGGTATAAGAAGTGTTATTCAATAGGAAAAAAAATAAACTCAGTATGACGTGAACACAACACAAAATAAACTCAGTATAACATGAGCACAACACAAAATAAACTCAGTATAACATGAGCACAACACAAAATAAACTCAATATAACATGAGCACAACATAATAAAAAACACATTTATTTTGTAAATCTCGGAAAGAACAACTTCTTCACTTTACTTTTCTAACTACTGGAAATCTTATGAAAGTTCACCCAACGTCCATACTGACTGCCCAATATGTGAGGACTTGTTGTGTAAATATGTTATGAGATTTAGTTGTGAAATGAACTTTTCTGTTTCTTATCGAGGTAAACAGCCGCCTTAAAAATAACTCTTATCGACACACGCAGTACAAATATTCCCCATCCACCCTTATCCCCTTTTTCTTAATAACCTTCTATTATACTAACAATTAGTGCATGCTCTAATTTTATTTATTTTCTTAAAATAATATTAATTTAATTTTTACGATCTCCGTGACCTAGTTCAAATAACCTTGTTTTCCATTCGCACTCGAGGGCTTCGTTTTTTTTTTTCAAAACAAGGACGACTTATTTTCATAAAAAAACTGCTAGTAACGTGTTTATTCTAGTAGTTTTAAAATTTTAAGGCTCATTAAGCTAGGTCAAGCATTGTTTTCTCCGGGCTTAATTCAACAGATCTTTATCACCAGTCTTATTGATATAGGAGCGTATCATCCTATAGAATTATTCCTAGAAATTGTAGAAAAAATGAGCATTTTTTCGTTAGTCTCACCTGCCTATAAACCATTTTTTATGTAATTCGATTCACTAGAAGCTGCCAGGAATATTAAGGAAATATGCTTGATCAGGGATCGGCAATTTATAACATAAATATTCCGAAAAAAATGATCTTCGAGCTTGGAAAATGAAAACACCACTTCAAACATAAGCTCTAAAATTCATTATTCTTGATTTATTTTATGATCAAAATCCCGATCAGGTTGCCATGTTCGCAAACGTACAGCAGCACTGATAATTTAGGTGGCAAACATATAATTCTGACTACGATTATAAATTCTTAGCACCTAATTTACTTTTGATGTCGACTTTAACTTATTGTCTGACATGTCAGTGTAGTTTATGTAGGTATATCGTCACTTATAGCGGTCAATCAATCAAAGCGAATTATTTGTTGCATCATTCATATACTCGTATATACTTTTTTACTTAATTTCATATTATATTCAGGCGAGAACCTTGAAACGAATCAATCACGGGGAGATATATTTGTATACAGATATATTATATATTAAATATTAACATTTTGGAAAAGGAGGAGGCATTCTAAAATATACATGCTGGATAAAAATATCTGCTCTATTTCACAATTTAAAGATATTAAAATTATTTTTGGTCGAATCCTTATGACTGAGGGTCATGATTTCTATAGTGCTGCCGTCACAGAAGACCGTGTGACGGCAGCACTTTGCAAAAACTGGAATTGATACTACACTTCTTGAAACAACTAAAATAAAACCTAAATTCACAAATACGTTCCATCACGTCATGTCCATTTTGAGGGTAGGCAAATAGGATAAATCGCCACGTCTTTCTTCCGACGTACAAATCCTTTGCCTCGCCGACGTCCATAGATCTCGTCATGCATGCTCTAAAACTGTTTTTCGTACTTCTTACCTTTCCTTCAATTAAAATTTCTCCAACTGTCTCCTATCAGTCATAAAAAGTCTTTCACAATGTTGTACTGTGTGATTTCGTTTATAATGCGGACATTTCGAAAACATTGCCGTTTTTATCTTCAATTCTGGTCATTTCCTTATAGACCAAACGGTATCTGGCGCACATTCACTTATGGTGAAGTTGATTACAAACAAGCTATTAAGTTGTAATTTATTTTTAACAAACACTGTTTATTCCACTTTTTTGTGACGGTATAACCCTACCGGTTTCAAGGCTTTCACCTCATCTTCAGGGGAGCGCAAACAAGTCTTGTTTGCGCTCCCCTGAAGATGAGGTGAAAGCCTTGAAACCGGTAGGGTTATACCGTCACAAAAAAGTGGAATAAACAGTGTTTGTTAAAAATACATTACAATGTCTGTAAACCTCCACAACGTTAATGCCTTAACTATAAACAACATAACAAGCTATGAAGATAAAAACTCCAATGTTTTCGAAACGTCAGCATTATAAGATACTACCACAATACTCCGAAAGACCTTATATAAATATGAAGAACTGCGAAAGCCTCAAAACATGTTTGTCTCCCCTTCCATTATTTCCTAAGTCCACCTCTTCCTCGCTCTTCATTCATTTCAGACATACATACAAATATATTTGTTTTATTATAAGGCTTTCCGAACTCATTATTTTAATGTGACTAAACAATTTCAAGATTCCTTTCTTTATTTTTCTTCTTACATTTGTCTCTAATAAAGAAATATATTTTATCATATTCCTCTTACCTCTATTATTCATTATTATATTAGATATTCTTCGCAAGGCACAAGGCACACTTTCTACGGCAGTTATCGCGCTCGTTTTCGCTTTTTTTATTAATTGAATAATTCAATGGAAAATAATTAATTATAGTTAACAACCTCAAATCATTCGATCAACTACTGACAAGGTTACACAAATGTGTCACACCCCACGCTCAGCGTAAAATTGAGATCAGTCGATATTATTTTTTTTCCATTCGGTTTTTTCTGGCGTTATTGACACAGTCAAGTATTAAATTGTCTTTTATTTTACGACAGTTGAAATATTTTTTTGTTTTAATTTGTATTTGTTTCTCGAGTTATCTCTTATTTTTACACAATATTTTGTTATTTAAATTTAATTACGTTTTATTTTTGTTACAGGATTTCATTCTCTTTAATACTGGATTAACTGGAGTAAGTAAACGATCGTCAAAAAATAACTTTCTTTGTTTTATTAATCTAGAAATACTTTACGAGAAACGCTTTTATAAAGATGATATTGCTATCTGTTAACTCATCGATACCTGAGCCTGAAATTGAAAACGTGAATGTTCCCTATTACATCTTCTCCAATGAAATTGAGGCTAGAACACCGAAGAAATATTATGTAGGGTGGAAGTAGTAGATATGGTACCTCTCAACATATTCGAATTAATGATGCGGACACGTAGAAGAGCATGGCTGCAAGACAATACTGTATTCGGCCCCAGATACGGAGTCTCAAGGTTAAGAACCACTGGAGTAGGAAAATAACTCACAGTTCACCATCGAATATATTAGAAATTCTACCGCACATAGACAGGCAACAACTAGTGTACACATCTTATGTGTTCGAATATTTTTACCAGAAGAACTCTTGAACCAGACTAGTACTTTTTTTATTCTTTTTTTCGGTATCATCGAGAATCGAACCCGTATCCCCCGGGTGAGAGACCAGCTTGAGATATAGATAAATATGCAAATATTTAAGATTGTTTGGAAAGGTCGTGTTACAAATATGGAAATGATTGCATTGCTGGTTATATATAATTGCTTAAACGGTGAAAATGTGAAAGTTGCAATACTTCTGCCAGGTAATGCAAGACCTGTCAGATAATCTCTTTGTATATCTCAACTGATCATTCAAAGAAAATATAAATAGCTACTTAATTATACAACCCTTATTGATGCCATGTCACCTTTACACGACATTATTATTTTTCTTGTAACTTTTTTTTTTTATTTCGTGTTTGGCCATTTATATAACATAAGTTTTGAGAGGTAATCTTCTCTTTCTCAAGACACAGTGTATACTAAATTAACAAACAACTAAATTATTTGAAAAGATAACGACAAAATTAAGAATACTATTGATGGTAATACGAGTATAATGGATCAAATTGTCGGATAACAGGATAGCGGACACAAGTTCAACAATGAACTCTTACATCTAATTACCAATCAATAATGTTAGTTTTGTTATTTATACTCTTTCTTATCTCTAAAGTTTTAAAGCTTACATATCAAAAACAAAGTTCAATAATAAATTAAAGAAAAGTTAATTTTTTATATGCAGTGCCTCAAAATAAAGATTAAAATTTTAGTGAAGAAAAATGTTTCAAGAAATGTTTTTCATCCATTTCACAGGCAGTTATATCTATACCATCAACATTTTGGTAATCTCTAATTGACTGGAAAACCTCTTATTTACAAATGCACACAAATTTCAAGTAAACCTGACTTAGCATCAGTTCTATATTGAGGTGTTTAAATGGCAAAGGGGGTAGAAGAAAACACAGCATCTTCTGGTTTGAAAAGTTTGGATGCAGATCAACTGACTTGTTGCAGTCTACAATCAACGGAAGATCTCCGTGATGTCGACGATGATCTTAGTAAGCCATTGGAATAATGTTTGATTCCTATCCCTGGTATTCCAACTCAAAACAAAAAAGGTTTCCGGTGTGTTTTCGCATTGTATTTTTTATCAATCTTCTGATTAGGTGGAAGAAAACGTCAAATGTCAATCAATAAACACGTCAGATTTTACTGCATACAACGAAATTGCAATTCAATAATACAATGGTACGATATTCTATTGCACCTTAAATTGAAATTGAAAAATTATTATTATTTTGCTCAACGCGTTGACTAATGAATAATTTCTTTTATGATTACTGTGCTGTTAAAAATAATTCGATTCCATATAACCTTTAAACCCCCTATCAGTACTGTAAGGCCACTATGAGCTCACTTGTTTTTTTAATTTACCCAAATAAATTGGAAATATAATGACGATAGGCATTTTGAGCACCCAGGAAAAGTTTATATGAACGCCTATAGGCGTTTTCAGCACTGAACATCTGGTGTACGAATTTTCAAAATTAGCCTTCTTGAAAATGAAATAAATCTTGAAATCACGCTTTGGAAAAATATTTAAATTTAAAGGATGTTGTTTTTAATTTCTTTAATTAATACAGTTTATTATTAAGGTGACAAAATATTAACTGGTTTTAACTAAGGTGTGGTGTATGAATGTTGATTTTATGGTTCATTAAATAATTATATTTTTTTATATACTATACTTGACATCATCTCAAATGATCAAGTGTTCTCTAACTTGACCGAACAACCGTGACATTTAATAATTACTATAATTAATATCGATAGACGTAAGTTTTATTTGAATTTTTATTTCCTTGTATGTATAATGAGAATCAAACGTCTCCTTTATTATCTTTGTATTAATTTTGAACGGGTTTTAAATGTTGAAGTTCCATTCCTTTTGTTTTTATCAATACAATCATTTGACTTTGAAATCACTATTTGTCAATATTGCGATTACAGAAGTGGTTGGAATTCGTATACATATTGTCGTGCAAAACGCTAACTATATCATATCAATATTATAAAAAAGCGTACTATATCATGTCAATATTATAAAAACGCTAACTGTATCATATCAATATTATAAAAAAATGTATGTAACATATTTTTCTTTTGAACAATAACGTAAGTTGAGATCAAATAGTTTAAACTCGTTTGATTATTATTGCTAGTTTGTCGCTTTTTTATAAATATAATACATTTCCTTTAATGGTAATATAAATTCGATAACACTGATTTCAGAAATAGGGATGACACTTTTTGCCCAAAGTTGGGTTGCCGCTTTCCACGGTGATAAATAATCTTCGTCATCGACATTTCATTATTGCATAAGAAATAATACGCAATACAATGCTTTTTCCATTTTACAATTGAACATACGAGTATATGTGGAAAAAGAAAGTAACGTGAATTTAAATTGTTTTGAAATATAGTATTTGCGGAAACATATCGCCACTTTCTAAGCGGGGAATATTATTTTATAACCCAAATATTCCATGAAATACTCGATATGTCAAATACATCAAAAGGTCTATTTTCGCGTCGGATCCATTTTGACATTTTGTATTTTTGGGAAATTTGTAAAAAAAGTGCATTTATTGAACATCATGTATGGTTATAATTTTAACGAAATCGTATTAATTTTGAATTTTCAATTCAACATCCTGACTTGCATTATACCTAACATATATTACAAAAAAGTATGGATTTTATCCATGGCCCTATCCCACATGTTTTCTAGTGGGGATGCTCGGATAGTAATCCTTAAGCGTAAGAAGAGATCTACGCACCTGTTTATACATATAATACATATACAAATTGCTAACGCGAAAAATAGCAAACCCTTTGTTGATTCAGAAAGTTTTGTTTAATTTACTCAACAATTATTTACGCTATCGTTAATTAAGATTATTTTCGGTGCTATATTAACGAGCTCAGCCGTTAAGAGCCACGTGTATACTAAATTACCTTGTTGAATGATTTTTTGACATCGACGCCATCACACATCTCGGTGGATAAATAGAGGATTAAACAACTCTTTTATAAATTTTGTAGGTAAAACTGAGTCACTTGACAGGGAAGTATGAGTAACATTGTTGCTGTTGTCATTATGCTATATTTAGGTTTAATAATTCCTTTTTTTCTTCTTATTTGATGCCATTGGGTTAAACCTGTATCAAATATAAAATAAAATAAAATTTCACTTTTACAATCTAAATTCAAACAGATTCAATTTATCGTAGAAATGTACTGAAAATTTTGTAACCTGAATAATCTTTATTTAAAAAAAATATATCAAAATATTAAAAATGTATTCTTAGGGATTATTATGATTCATTAAAACTATCTCACCTTATTTCAAAACGAATAAAAATTATATGGAAAGGATAGTTTGTCAAGTTTACATTCATGAGACGAGTTACGAAAATATACTCAAATTATTTTTCTCGTTTCTGTTTCGGAGTTGAATATGTTCAAAAGTGAAAAAAAAATAAAGCCTATACATGCGAAAACCAGAAATTTTTCCAGTTTGTTTGAAAAAAAAATCATGCTAGTTGAAAGCGCTTTATTAATGATTTAATTTCAATTATCGTTAGAAATTTTAATTCAGCATAAAAATATTAATATGCAATTTACGTCAAACGATAGAAAGCAACAGTGCACAAATGACAAAACTCTCATTGATTTCCATATTAGAAAGATATTTTACTTTAAAAATCAAAACACATCATGAGTAGAAAGTTCCAATGTAGAAAGCGGCCACGTCTCGTAATAATGTCCAAGGGAGCCCACGCTCGCACAATGATTAGGCTAATTCGCGCATGATCGGTGGATTGTCACGGCTCTGTTTTGTTCACACTGCTAAGGAGAAAATCAGTAAGCTGCCTGATGGGAACAATAAGATTCTGACCCTCTGAATACTTGGGGGTCATGGTTAATTATTCTCACTCCAGCTGGTGTTGAATCACGTACAATAAGCTTTTATAAATCTGATTTAATATAATTTGTCTGGATTTCTTGTAATTTCATGAATTTTTAAGCATGGTCCGACTCAGGTGGTAAATTTAAAGGTGTTAACGTTTTATAATTTTAAATCCATCTTATAGGAAATGTATCCAGTTTTATAAAAATCATTTTGGTAATTCCAGTGTAATAGAAGTGTCAAATATATTCAAAGATTTTTATAATCAAGAATCTTGTATACTAAATTTGAATATAATTTGTGTGTTTGTCTTCTTCACCGCGTATTCAATGTTGAATGTTGTGGTCCTCTGCTATGTCTCGTACTCAGCGTACCATCTGTCTCCATCCCTCCCGGTCCTGGTCCATAAGGGCTGCTGCGCTTAAAGAGGGTCGTGATAACTTCTCTATTTGATTTGTCCATCTCATAGGTGCAAGGCCGCGCGGTAACGCACTGGACTTCCGTGCGGAAGGTCATCGATTTGAACCCCGCGCTGTACTACTCCACTCGAATGAAGCAGGCATTTTTTCAGCTTAGTATTTGAGGGTATAAGGATACCTATGACATTGGTCATATCTATTCTTTCAAAAAGAGGGAAATAAAACATGTCGGTGTGCTCCAATTGTCTCACTTCGGTGTGCCATCGGATTTAGTACAGCGGTGTGGCCGGTGAGTTTGCTGGTGTGCAACGGCTCACTTACTTTATAAAAACTTTACGGCACAGTTTCGCTTTCCAATTGAATTGACGTTAAAATGGCTCGACTGCGAGGTCCAACAACGAACAATCCATATCTTAGAACATCTTCCTCTTGCTCGCCTTTCCTCAACCGTTCCCGTGATCACCATCATCTTCAGACTTCATATATTTTTCTAACATGCCCAAAGTACGTTTGATTTTTTTTCTACTTGTTGTGGAAAGTCTTTTGGTAATCTTCAATTCTTTGAAGACTCTAAAGACTTTAAATTAGTTGAAAGGTGTATTATCCGAAAGGAGCGCATACATTATCCTGTTTCTTTAAGGGCCCCATTCCAGTATTGGCTGGCTGCCTAAAAGGTTATAAAATTGACTTACAAATTTCGAGAATCTCACGGATACGACGGAAATGCGGATCTACGCGTTGAAATACGAGTAAGGTCCGTTTAGAAATGAAACCAGAATTGGTATTTCACCATTGTCAGTGTTGTCACACATTTTGTTAAACAAGATCAGTCGATCGCTGCTCGGCCGCTGTGGAATACAAAGCGACACGATGACATCCTTTTCACGGTCATTAACAAAATTACATATTTTGTACGCAGCTTTGTTTTCTCTGAAAGAAAATATTTGGAAGTATATTTGCAAAAAGGATTCATCTCATATTTTACTAATTACGACATAATTGATGGATTATCTCCTAACTTTTTATGGGCTCTTATGAAACAAAAATTGTTTTGGACAGTTGGAAGAGATTACCATATTGTAATCCACCCGCTTAGTTAATGTCTACAAAATTATAATTTTCACGTATTTCATTTCATGTTTTAGAAAAAAAAAATTAGATATATTGTTCAAGGTATTTAGAATTCTACGTGCCAATACGAACGTGTAAACTGTGTAGAATAAAAATGCATAAACTTAAACATCAATGTCGTTTAATTTTATACATGTGTAACTCATAGAAATATCGTTACTTTTATAAATAAGTATGATGTCTCCTTTAAGCAAATGTAACAGTAGAAACGCATCAGAAAAATGGGAAAGCATATTTCTGAAATACGTGTTAACTGTTATATGTATTTTTTTTTGTTTATCTCAAAATCTTATTGTTTATCTTAAAATAAAATAATTATTTTAGTTATTAATTAACCAGTAGCGCGGAGAAATATAAATATATGAAGTGGGATTATAATATATAACGTAGATATACAAATTAATTCACACCTAATTATCAAACTTAATATCGATAGTCTTAAAGCAAGCACCCAAAAATTAAATAATTTTCGGCTCCTTACGAGACACCTTTTTTGTCGAGACTCGTGTAAGAAAACGAGATTAATCCTTAAAATATTAATCATTCTTCCTCAGGTAGGGTCAATTAGACCCTCATCTTGGCGGTTCCTCGTTGCGTAACGCGGTCTCTCGAACCCCGCCCAAAACCAGTTGGGAATTTTTTCGTTTTTGATTTATTTTAATACACGTTTTACAAGCGGCTTCCTGTATTTTGTTTTACGGCTTTATTTTCGTATCTTGCTGTTTGTTTTATCGGTTCTTATTATTGTTTATTAAGATTTGATTGAAATGTAATAAGGGGAAACAGGCTTTGAATGCAGCGAATTTTCATTATTCATTCTAACATGAGCGTTGAGAAACGTTCGAAGATTTACATTAAATTTTTCAGTAAAATATGTTTCTCATTAAAATAAAACCTAGAGTAAATGGATAGCCGCAGACTCTAGAAATATTGCGATCAAAGCAAATAATTCTTATTCTACAGTTCGATTATATTCTGTAAACGTTTCAGTACATTAAAAAAAAGCAAAAACTTTTATATGATATATAAAATACAATAACATACTCTAGATATTCCCGTATACTCGATGGCTCGCCTTTCCATAACGAATGTAAATTTTAAATTTTTTAAATTAAAATTAAATATTAGGTTTATTGACAGCAACATAGTATGTACAGGATCACACCTGAATAACACCTCTAAAACACATAAATTGCAGACAATACATCAGACACAGAAGCTATCAAAAGGTCTGGGCTCATCTAATAGCATCCCCTCGGCCAAAATACACCCCACCAATAAAGGGCGAACCCAGCCACGGGGACACCAGATGTTTTTCAGCCCACACCCTTAAACACGTAGAAACAGAAATATATACAAAAAAATAAACACAGAAAATAAATATAGTAGATGACAAAAAAGAAAAAAATACATTCAAAAGAGAGTACACCAAAAGGTCCGGGCTCATCCCACAAACATTCCCACGGCCGAGATACACCCCACCAATGTAGGGCGAGCCCGACCGCAAGGGCATCAGGGGGTTTCCATCCCACACCCCCGCATATCTAGATTAAAGAATAAATATAATAAAAAAGAGAAAAAAAAAAACAAAAACGTATGGCAGAAAACAAAATAAAAAGTAAACCCACATATGTGGTATATGGGAAAAGGTTAACTCAGGTTAACTGTCAGCAAGAACGAGGAAAAAAAAAAAATAAGAGAAAAGCCTCAAAGGAGTCCAAATTTTACATAATGACAAATGGGAAGTAAGATAGTTGAGACAACATTGAAATAGTTAGGCAGTAATACATTGAAATAGATAAGCAGTTTTAAAAGAATTAATGAGGAAATGACGCACAAACACGTATGCACAATCCTCGATTCACCACCAGCGAAAAGAGAGAAAAGAAAGAAAATAAGAAAAGAAAAGCAAACAAGAGACCCATTAACCACTGAGAAACCCATTAACCACCCAGAAGATAACGCTTTAGAGCATCTCTGAAGGTATAACTATTCACCCGCTCCTTCAAGGCCTGGGGCAACTCATTCCAGCATTTGCTGGCTGAGTATGAGAAGGATCCCCTGAACAGTGTTAGGTTATGGTTTGGGATAAGTAAAAGAGTCTCTCTGCCTCTAGTCTCGTAGCCGTGAAAGTTTCTAGACCAATTCAGTTTTTCGAAGAGATAAAGTGGCATTTTTGAACTGGTAATTTTATGCATGAGTACGCTTAAGTGAAGAAACCGTCTTTGTTTCATGTCAATAATTTTAAAAGCTCTCAAAAAAGGGGTGATGTGTCCTCTGGGGGGAATGTTGAAACAATACCTACAGCAAGCATTTTGCAATCTTTGCAATTTCCGTTCGGTTCTCCTTAGAAGGCACGGTCCATAGATGCAATCACCATACTCGACTATTGGGATAATGAGCGCGTCGATTATTCTACGTCTAGCCTCAATGGATAGGTTTTGACGGATGCGATAAATATTTTTAAGCCGCGAAAAAGCCCATTGTAATTTAGTTCTAACGTGAGCCTCGAATCTTAAGTCATATTCCATATACACACCCAAATTACGCACCACGCTCTCTGTAGGCACAGTCGCGTTACCAATCTTTATTTCCAAAGGCTCGTTCAACTTTTCGACTTGTTGTCTTGTACCCATTACAATCATACCCGATTTTGTAGGGTTCAAGAGAAGCGCATGCCTCCTAGACCATATCATCAGCCGCTCGAGGTCATCATTTATGTGTTGAGTGAAAAACATGGTAACAATTGCAAATTTTTTTATCGATTAATTATGGTAACAATCGTTGAATATTTTTTATGGTACGAAATACTCGTATTTACGAGTCTCATCTAAAAAAGATAAATATCATATTCTATTCGGTAAACTTTTTTTCATTTAATTAACGCGTAAATGCTTTGAATAGCAGATATTTTTCGATTTCGGTAAATTTTGCAAGTACACAATATTCCACTCCATGTTTTCTGCAAATCTTAATATTTCGAATAACTGTGAGAAAGAATATGTGTGTTACCTTTAAAGATTACCAATATGAAAAGTATTTTCATTGTTTTTTTATTTATTGAAAGGAAGTTTGTTTTTGCCTAAATATTGTAGTGTCCAAAACGAATTAATTTACGAGACGTTAATTCGAAATTTATTTCCTAAACTCGTGATTATTTCAACACTGGCGTCAAAAATGACACTAATTCCACACTCTAATAGGTTTACATCTACTTTTTCAGCAATTCAATCGTAATTATTTTTTAAAAGATATACGCATTACTCAAATAGGCAATTTTATTACGCTCTTGTATTAAATATGATAATTTATTAAGGTATTTGTGCGAATTATTTTAATAGTTAACATATTAGCTTTAACAGTCCATAGAAATAAAAAAGCTACCTACTTATGAATACTTGAACAGGTTATATTGATATTAATTTTTCAAACCTTATTTTGTAGTTAGTGATAATAAATAAAATAAGGCAAAATGTGGCTATGTGGGCACCTTTTTTTTGTATGCATTCTCACAAAGAGAAGTGTTTTCATAACATTTTTATCATCTCTCTAATTGTACGATGGTTTTGCACAAGTTGCTATTACTTGGATGCAAATAAATATTTTTTTTTAAATATAAAACGCATTTATTAACTATGTAACTCTTTATCAAAAATAGATGCTCAATTCCATCAATGATAAATTTTAAAGTCTTCTTGTTCTTCTTAACGTTCTCTCCACGTTGGAGGTTGGATATCATCATGGCTATTTTAACTTTGCAACTGCTTTGAACAATGTATCCGTGCTCCAATGGTACCATCTTAAGTTATTCGGCCAGATGTTTCTTATCCTTTATACAGTTCATTTTCCTTGTATCATCCTCTGCATATGCTATATGACTTGGATGATTTCATATTTGTTTCCTCTCTTTAAATGCCCAAAGTATTCCAATCTTCTTATTTTATTGTGAGTACTTATTTGTCTTTAATCATTCGTCTGAACACCTCTTCGTTGTCCTCTTTGTCACCCCAGGAAATCTTTAACATTCTCCTGTAGCACCACATTTAAAACGCTTCTATTCGTTTTGTAGTGGCTTGGATGAGTGTCCAATTCTCCACGCCATAAATAAGTACCGCAAAGATGTACTCGTAACAGCGTACAATGCGTATTATCAATTTGAGGTTGAAGTCTCTATTCAGAGAATATTTTCATTTTGAAAGGACAGTTCCGTGCCATCTTAATCCTGGTTCTGATTCCCCTAGAATAATCTTACAGATCATTAAGCCAGCATCCTAGATACTTATATTTGTGTATTTCAAGTCTTAATTAATATCACTTTTTTTTCGTTTCTTGCGGTTTGATTTTCTCAGACATGTCATTCACAATGTTGCTTATTTTAGTAAGAAAAGCATTTTATTGTAAGCGTAATCTAATAATTGATTATTTTTTTAAAGGTATACTTCAAAACGTCTCAAAAAAGATCAAACGTTGGATCATTTTAGCTTATTATATCCATTTATAATATATTTAAAAAAATGCCTTGGACTTACTGAAAATTCAACACAAAGAATACTATACATGAAAGCCTATCTATTGAAAGATCCGAGGAGCGATATTAATAAAAATATATAATATATATTAAAAATACTTGTATTTTTGCAGCGAGTTGTTTTTATTCTGAACTGATGCAAATTGGATCAAACAATTAGAAAATAAAATAAAATACACCATCTTTCTTTCGCCATTTCATAAATCATCTTCCTTCAACCTCTGCAATATATCACTTAGTTACATTTTTCCCAGAGTCAATTATTGCAAATGAGAAAAAAAATTCAACCGGATAATTTTATTAAAAACTTAGCTATGCTCACACAGTCGTCGCTAAACAGTCGGCGTGAAAAAAAACAAGAGGAATTTTGAAGATCGATTTGTCAAGTTGTGTCAGCTGATAATACTAGTGTCTCGTCACTTTCAGGCCTTTGTCTGAAGCAAAGAATAGAGAATGAAGTAGTTATTATAGAAAATTCCATCAGTCCATTTTTTTTTCAATACAAAAGGCCGTGCGACCGGTTCATCTGATTTACTTCTATCTGAATTAAATCAAGCCATGATTGCGTCTGATAGGTTTGAGCGTCCATTTCGACAGACTCAACCTTAACGTAATTTGGAACATCTGAACTGATTTTATTCTCTACAATTACATGGCGAGTCAGATACGGGCTTAGATTTTAAAAGACAATTGCTTTATTTTAAAATGGAATGGAAAAAAGGTTTTTCGAGAATATTCTATTAGGGAGATTGTTTATAGAGAGGGAATATATTTTACATACATTCATATGATCATAACGCCATTTCCCTGTCGGGATAGGTAGGGAGGACATAATGCCAGACTCTCTTATCTTGTCACACATCCTTAGCCTTTTCTACATCCATACACCTCACGCAACTTCTACGATTTCTCTGATTTTCTACGTTTCCGTCTTTCAAAATATAATTCACTAGATTCAACCATACTATATTTGGTCTTCTTCTACCATACCTTCTACTCACATTTGTACTGTATATTTGTTTTGGTTAGTCTTTTTTCATTAATTCGTTCAATATGCCCAAACAATCTGACTGTTTTTCTTCATCTTACTCAGCACATCTGTCTTAAGTTCACATTCATCCCTAATCTCTTTAATCTATCATACATTGTCATTCCATGTACTCTCAGTGTACTGATTTCTACAGCATGTATTCAGCGCCTTTCAGATTTTTTCCACATCCAAATTTCTCTCCCGTACATTATTTATAATGATGAATACTAAAATTATGTTGTGGACTGTCATCAAGCAGATTTTGATACTGTTAATATTTTTTCTTTTAAAAGTCTCCATTTTGTAACTCCATGATTTTCTTGTCAACTTTCCACCAGTAAGACAGATAGATCTATCTACAAATTCGAATAATTGTTGCATTTTGTTGGATTAGGTGAAAACAAACATTTTGAAGTTGTTCCTTCTTAAACAACTATTTTTCGTCATTAAATATCACCTCAAGAGTGATTTAAATATTCTTTTATATAAATATAGCTCGTAAATGCAACTAAATAATTTCAGATATAATGATTTATGATAGTGTGTTGAATTCCGAGATGCCAGCAAAGAAGAACACGTCTACTCAGTGTACTGTTGACAAGAGTAATTCAACCTCTGATGCTTGAGAAAATACCAAAATTATTACGAAGTAATAATTACGTAAGAATATGCATCTAAAGAGTCTTAAGAAAAATTTAAACAGACAAAAACAGATGGACTATTAAAAATTAATTGATTTTGTTATTTGCACGAATATATCATACCTATCCTGTTTCACAATATTACGAGGAAAAATATGCCTTGACTTACATTAATTAAACGGTAAGCCTATTGTATTGAACGATCTCCGTGGTTATGTTGGTTAGACACACCACTCCAAACGTTTCCATGTTTTTGTTAAAGCTTCGAGTTTGGCATCAATTTAATACATCGTTTTAATTGGTTGGAAGAATTTGAGGAACGGCTACAAATCTCCCTATGTATATTGTTTACAACGAAAGTGTAATAAACTGTATTCGAAATTAGTTGATAAAACAGTGTACTCCATTTATAATCAAAAGTCTCGAGAAATAATCAATTACAACATTAAAATGATTTAATCTAAAAATATACTTTCATTCAACTTATATCCCTCTCAGGACAATACGATTATAGTATATGAATAAAATGAATTTCTGTCTCGTCTACGATTTGCAAAATAGTTTCTCTTAAAAATTGTTTTAATCGCATGTTATTATGTAATATTTTTCATTGTATATAAAAAAAACATACTGTGTTCTCGGTTTAAAAAAAATATTTCTCAGTTCGTTTCTGTAAAATCAAATGTTGTCTTTATAATCAAAAAGTTATTTTCGAATGAACATATCAATGCACCGCTATTCAAGTTATTTGAAATAGTTGATCGTTCTCATCGCTCCAAATTACGTAGCCCTTAAGACAAATTACAAAAATCTTCCGTTATAAACTGTTTATTATGTATGTTAGCATGACTCAAAAAGCTTGGCTAGTAAAATATTCCAAAATATTTGCTTACGAACAAAAATTATTATTTTCTTACTGGAAAATAATCAAAGTTTATTTATAGTAAAAATATATGTATATTTGAAAGTAATATAATTAAAACACCCAATCGCAATTACTTATAAAGGAACCGCTATTTACTCACAAATGTTCCTCTAAGAGCGCTGTCAAAAAATATTAGTCAGTCACTAAGAGGTATAACGAATGTAAAACCCAGGTGTTTATTTTTGCTGTTAACACAACCAATTTCAATACAGAAGGTACGCTGGTTCGACTCGCACTGAACTTTTACCATCGGATATCACGAATAATCTAACTTTTTTGAGTTATTGTGTTCATATGGCTTTCATGGGCAAAATCTGTATTTTTTAAGGTTATACAAACCCATACAATTCGATTTTATGTCTCCCTCAATGTCTCAAAATAGAAAAAAAGAATATTGGATAATTTTTGCATACATACATACATTTATTATTTTTTGCAAATGTCTTGGAATTGAAACCGACGAATGCGGAACCTAAAAGCTTTATCGGTTTTAACCTACATAATACCTTCGGTGACATGACTATTTAAATCAACAGGTACAGACTGATAGCGTGTTATATGTGTTTTAAGATTTTTTAAATTATTCAATTCAAGATTAATTGGTACATTGTTAGCTAAAACCAGCGTGTTTTTCGATAAAAAAAAATATTGTACTACAACCCCTTACGATTTATATATTCGCTTCCCTTCGAATTTATGCTTATCCTTTGTTATCAGCAGATAGTTTAGACGTATACATACAAAAAGAGTAACCTACAAAACACTAGTTCTAATGAACATACGTACATACCTCGAATCTGTATCTGCAAAAATTTCAAGACATTAAATGTTTTTCAATTACATTTGACATTTTTCATCTCATACATGCCTACATAATGCGTCATTTGGTTTCCTCAAATAATTCAAAACAGGCAGAATAAGAATATGACCATATTTCGAAGAGATGTTTATTTCAATATTGTTAATTTTACTAATGAATTTGAGTAAAGATGAAAACAGCAAATTTCACTTGAAATTTACGTAAATTATGTGCTTAAATTATGCCTAATATACAATTTTCGACGCATCCATTGCACGCACGTTTTGGTCATAAGTATCAACTAAGAACTTGCTTCGATTTCTCTATATCTTTTCTCTCGTTCTATCTTTTGTAAATGATATTATTGCGTGAAAGTGAGAAGTACATTACGAGTATAAGCCCTAACTATGAGCATCGATAGCGCTGCTGAAGATAATCGGAACTCCCGGAGATGCGAATCGAATACTATTATTATTTTAATGAGTAGTTTTCACTTTATTGACTAGATAAAAATCTATACAAAAAGTGTTAAATTTAAATCGCCTCAAAGAACGTACCTTGGAGATGTTGTTGAATTCAAAAGTATATTATTTTTTTAAGAGTAACTCTTAAATCGACTCAAATAAGCGATTGATAACTACTTTCGCTTTTGATTCTGTACTACATTCATCGTTATTAATATTGTAAATTTTCGTTTTAAATTTTCATTTTAACATTTTCATCGAAAAACAATATGGTAAAAAATCCATTTTTGACGGGGCCGTCTTTATTATCGACTATTTTAATCTTCAAAATATAAACATAAATTTGACAAATTCTTGATGTTTGGTCAGATGTATTGCCTTTTAGTAAGTGACAAGTCTGCCAGACAGTTTGAAAATGCTTTTATAATGCGAAACCAGTCTCTTATTCCAAGTTTATCGTGTAGACTTTCTTCACATTTTAGTGAAAAATCGTTCACTCAAAAATATGGACGTTGTATTTAAGTTCATTATTTTTATCTTTATGAGTTTTTTTATTTCAATGTTTAATGTTATTTTTTTTATTCAATGAATAAACATTTTTAACGGATTAAATAGTGTGTTTGAATTCCAACAGAATATAAATTTTACATATAAATCGTTTTTATGCAAGTTTTCATTTATATAAAACGAATATGCTTTCATTTCTAGGAAACAAAATGTAACGACTGTGAAATGAAGAAAAATATTGAAAAAGTTTTCATTACTTCATTTAGTGACACGTGTCTTGAAATCATAAGATATTGAAAAATATTTCTTAACATCAGGAAGAAAGAAAATTAAATGCGAAAACCATCACGACAGATGTATATTTCATGGAAATTAACGAATTATTGAAAAAGTATTATTTGCGTGTCATGTAATTTCCACTAGAAATAAAAATCACACTTCAAAAAATATGGTGAAGCTTTTTTGTGTATGACAAGTGGCTCAATCATAAATAAATCAATTTATTTTATATTTTCTTCCCGCTACTTGTTTCCGCTCGTTTTATTCATACAGTTCAGTTGTAATAATTATGTCTATCTCTATTCGAGTGTCTTGCCACACATGGAACAAGGTTTTTTCCCCTAGAGATTAATAACTCAGATATAAACGCCGGGTAAAGGTTCACGATTTTAAAATTACACCATTGTTAATATTATTTTCCCACGAGTCCCTTAAGGTTCGTGAATCTTCGATCTGAAGTCGCAGATTCACAAGTGCGTTGAGAAAAGTTTCTTCAACGGTTTTTATAACATTTTTCATTTGTTTAAACATATATAACCCACAAATAGAATATAAATTAAATGAGAAGCGAAGAAGAGGATTGTTTCAATACTAAAAGATCATATTTAAAGTGCCATTTAGTAAACAGATTCTCCTTTGGACGTTCTAAAAAAGAAATATTTTCAGTCATGTACTTTCGAGAATCGTTGAGTGTAATAAGAAGGTGACGGCAGAGTTGATTAGATCGGGTACTTCTCCTTTGATAAGAAAACCTTAGAAACTTACCAAGAGAAGACAAACCACTAAGGAACCTTTAAAGATGTTTTAATGTGGTAGTTACACACGTGGCTTTAGGTGGAGTGTACCTTTAGTTATCATAAATATCTTATGAATCAAAACGGAGCCTTTTTTAAACAATTTTGTTTTTCATTTTTGAACCTGAAGATGTAAATTTTTCAGAAAACTGCCAAGTTACATTCTCGTTAAACATTCTTGTTACAGAGGAAAATCGAATCCTATACATGATGTGTCTCCGTAAGTTATAATTGGCGGTATTAGGATTGTCCGTATTAAAGTCCTGTTTTTCTTACTTTTTTTCTAAATTCGTAATTGACTTTCAGTTCCAAATTTTTTCATTATTATATTGTATAATTTATGATATATATTTTAGTTTTTAAAAGCAGGCTTAGAATAATTAAAATCGTTTTTACATTGTTTATTTTCTTTTAGAAATGTCATGAAATAACTTTTAAAAACCATCGTAGACGTAATATTTTCTCAAGCTTGCAAGATGCTCACAATGTAGGAAACTAATCACACATATATACAATTCTCAAGTAGATGGAAGATGCAAGTATATAACAAGTACATTTATTGCCGAGCGCGTTCAACTTTCGTATGTAATGCAAGTTCATGCATATTTAATGACAAATAAGGAAGTGAATCTGCAACCGCAGAATGCACTGTTAGATGTTGTATCTTGGGTTGACTAAGCATGACTTTTTTATACATTTTCTTCCTGAATTATATATTTTTTCATTGAAAGTAATTTATCACACTTTCATGACCGTCAACTATGAATTCCTTAAGATTTTTTAATTGGTTTTCTCACTTTTTAATCAGATTATTTATTATTGGATAATAACTTTTAAAATTCTTTTGTATTGTGTATTTCGCATTGAATATTAATGAAAGATTCACGAAACATAAACATAAAGATATGTATGGACTCAAGAAATCACAATAAACAAAGATTCACGAAACACAAAATTGTCTTCAATTAAATTTCCGTTTTGAGCATAATCTTTACAAAGTACAAATTATTTTCAATATACACATATGTTTATATTTTTTTATGTATTTCGTATTGAAGAATATTATTTACCAAATAAAAGAGAAGTGTTGTTCACAAAATACAAAATTATCTTCAATACCCTTTTTTGTATTTCATATTGAATTTTTCTTAAGCACACTCAAGATCGTTTCATAGCCGTGTCCAGACTATCAGTTATCAATTATGCCACGTGTTCCTAGTAGGAAACAACATATATCGCCCTATCATTCGCATTGTCGCAAGTCCTGCCCAGATCATGAGTAGTCCCGATGTTCAGACAAACTAGTGTCCAATAACAATAACATCCAAGATAAGCTGCATAGATGGGATGGTTCCTTTTGATAACCTCTGTGACCTAGTTGGTAAGATGCCTGTCTTCCGATCCAGAGATTGCGGGTTCGATTACCGCTGGAACCCAATTTAGAAGAAAAAAAAATGGTTTTCAATCTGGTTTTCACTTAAGGCCTCATAAACATATTTCTTCATGCACCGTGTACAAATAAAGTATTATACATGAATATACCTATATACTCGTATATTATAGCTGCTAGACGTGATTTGTTATGAATGAATGAAAGGCAACTAACTACCCAGGTTGAAATAACATCAAAATCATCACTGCAAAAACAGAGGTCATGGTGATGTGTCGGGAGCAAGTACAATGCTACATTCATATTTATGGGAGGCAGCTGATGCAGATCGAAACGTTCAAGCAACTCCGAGTGGAGTTTTTCTGTGATGGACGACAGAATGGTGAAATTGGTAGACGAATTGGCACTACTGGATGTATTTTACGTTCACTTAGTAGTTGTGTGATTAGAAAGTCGAGATTTGTTGGGTGATTAGGAAGCAAGAGGGCTAAACTTTTAGTTTTAAAATCTCTCTATTATCTCACATTAATATACGAAGTAAGTTACCTTAGATGAGTGAAGGGGTGACGCTAAAGAACCGGCTTAGAAATACTCAAATTATAGATTCACTCGACGTACACTATCTAAAACTCCATATTGCGAGATCACATACTAGTTGGCTTGAACATGTACTTCGGAAGAAGGAGGCTCCCTTGTAGATCACTCTAGATATGAGGAAAGTAGAATGTGAAACTGTTAGGGCCAGTTAAGCCTTCATGGAACTTTATGAAAGAGTTGGCGCTGGACGGGCGAAGTGGCAGGGTGTTGTGAAGTTGATTGGGCCCTGACTCGTATAGAATAATGGAATGAACATAATAATTTATTCAGTGTTTCATCAAATTTTAAGAACACGTTTTTAAAAAAAATATTTGAATTATAATCATTAATGTGAATTGGCTTTAGATTTTTTTTAAATCAGTTTCAATTACACGATCATCGAACAAAATTCAAAATAATTTTCGAAATTATTACCGTCTCCGATTGACTTATAAAGTGACCATCGACAAAGTTAATCAAATATGGCGATAATTCAATTACAATATTTATATAAAATTTGTTGGCTGATGCTAGATTTTGTTATCACGTCGAAGATTATTACTCGCTTGTAACAAAATTTGACCCAATAAATATTAAAACAATGCTCATTTATTATTTTTGGAAATATTTAGAAAGATCACATTATTTCTTAAAAACGATTAAATAATATTTAGAAAGTATCAACAGTGAAGTGGAAAATAATATATTTTCTTATCTCTCCGCAGCATGAGAACACTTGAAAAATGACAAATGACACATTGTCTCCTGAAATGAAATTTTCCGACATGGTCTCATTTCAAAGGACTTTGCGGGAAAAGCTTTTTGAAGGTATTTCGTTTTGTAAGAATGAAAAATATATATGTTTACCTTAAGAAGAAAAAAAGGATAAAAATAAAATCCTTTATTTCTACTCTCGATATTTTTGTAGTTCATTGACTTCATGCGATAACAAAATTTATCAAAATGTTTTTTTTATTTTTATCGGATTTTTGTGTTAATATTTTTCTCAGAACATTTTTATATAGTATATTGTTGTTGGATTAAAATATATTTTTCCTTTTAAAAAATATATGTTTTTTTTTCTCGTGAGACTGAATATTGCTGCTCAATAATTCAAAGATTGAACTTTTTAATCTTAAATAAAATAGGTTTGATAATAAATCCTGGCTGGCTTTTTGTAAATGTAAAAAACCATCTAAATATTTTCTTCTAATATTAAACCTCTATCTAGACGGGTTTTTCCAGATGACACTTAAACTTCATGACATATAAAACGCTGTTTTGTAACAAATGTTATCCTAACAGTGCCTATGTCAAAATTATGAAAAAAAAGGCCTGAAAATAAAATCAGTTCGGGAATCGCTGGCAGTCGAACTAAGGATGTATAGCCATCACCTTCCTATTCTTACACGCATTTTTTAAAATCATTTTATAAATAGGTCAAAACCCATACGATGGTTGTCGTCAAAGAAAGAATACGAGAATTGAATTTTGAATACAAGAGAGCGTGAGAGGAATACTTGGATTCTCTCCGAAAGTAATTCGAAATTTGAATCTCGGTGGGTCCGTGATACTGGACGAATTTTAAATACCTAGCTAACAATTTTTGAACCGGTGTAAAAGGGGACGATGTATAAATGATATACTCGTATATATAAACAAATTTTACATTTATGAATATATATTTTTAAAAATGTAGAATTTGTTTTACTTCCGTGAATATTTCACGGGCTGCAACTAGTATTTTTAATTTGTCAATAATAGTGAGTTCAAATCCCGAGTTAGAGCACCCTTGAGAAGAGTTTGCTCTCTAAACGGCGCTATATAAATTATCCTTTTATCATAATTATTATTACTATGGGTGGCTAATCAAGTATAGTATGTGGCCACTTAGCTACTAAACTATTAAAATATATTTTTATTTATTTACTTTCATTCAATAAAATTAGTTTATGCGCCAACGTGTTAAAAATAATATAAATTCTGAACATAATGATTTTTTTCCCTTTGAGTCAATACACCACACACACTTACGATGGTACATGACACGAATTGGACCTAAGTATTACCCTCGTGACAAACCGAAATCACTCCGTCTGAAAAAGCTTCGAAATAAGAAATTTAGAAACACGTGTCACGAGATTTATGTAAGTAGTAGAATAACAAAGTAATTTACTATCAAATGTTCCAATAACAAAGTAATTTACTATCAAATCTTCCAATGTGGAGCTCCACAAGTTTCAAAAATGATTTGATTATAATAGTAATTATATATATATATACGGAAATATTCAATTCAATTGAGCGATGATTTAAAATATAAAATTAAAAGACCATTTTTTTGTTACTTAAATTCAATATATCATTATTTTGTAAATACTTTTTCATTTTTATATTGTCGCAACCAAACAGTATACAAAATGCTATTATGAAGGTGTAAATATGTAATTTTGTGTGAACATTCGTATCGAAATCATTAGCAACATCTTCACGGGTATTGTGTTTCAATTCCATAAGTTGTGAGAAATTTACAAACACTTTTAGCGAAGGTAAATGTAGGTATTGCAAGAAGTCAACCTCGTTTATCTTATTTGTATGCGAGCATTTACTTTTACATCATTATATTTTTTTTCTGAGAATGTCTGCAACTTGACATGAAATAACGTGAGAGATGAATACTAGGCTCATCTCTTATTATGGTTCTATTCTATTAACACATTCAGACCCCGTCTTAAACATTGATTGTTAACAGTCATTAATATCATGATATATGTCTATTAAAGATAAGATCACAAATCCCTTTCACTTTTCTGAAATACATTATTTTTTTAATGAGAGGAGGGCGGGAAGAAGAAGACAAGAAAAAATAGAAGGTTGTAGTTGGAAAATTTTTAAATGAAGAGAAAGTGAGAACTATGAGAAACGGGAAAAACTTGCTAGATGAGTTGTATAGATCTAGACTAGAGTTTCCCAAACGTATTTGACTCACCGCGCCCTTTTCAGAGATAATTTATTTCAGTACCACCCTCGGGATAACTTTATCTCATCTAATAATAAAATTTTAATTGTAGCTGCGTCAGTATTTTTTTAAGTTCACCTATAATATTTATGTAACTATGTGTGTATTTTTTTAATAAAAAAAGATAATTTGGTGATAAACAACATTGAAAATAAAGCGATCTTTACATTTTACGATCGTGGGTTCAATATGTACGAACGATTTATAGTTTTGATTCTTGCGACGGTACATAATAATACGTTTTTTATAGTCAAGTGGATAAGTGTTTGCTTAAAAATCTTTAGGAAACCAAATTATTTTAAGGTCTTATTGCCCACTTGCTCCTCAACGCCCCCCTATGGCTCTGGGGCTGGCAACTCCCTTCCAGATCCCTCCAGTGGGCGGTAGCGCCCACTTTGGGAAACTGTGATCGGCGTAGGAAAAGCTATGTGCGTGTATTGAAATGTGTGAAGATCTATAATATGTGCATAGCTCAAAAGGAATACGACATGATGGTATACAATCTTAATATTCCCTAGAACGAGTTTGTTTGAATTGTATTACACTTTCGTTGTATGTATTGTCTAACTCAGCTTACGTATTGCCACGTAGTAATCTCTTCCAACAAATCAAAACGATGTTCACGACGTCTTAAGTGAAAACCAGACTTAAGCGCTTTTTTTTTAAATGGTGGCGACGGGAATCTTTTTTATAGAATGTATGTAAAATAATTTTCTTTATATATGATTTTAAAATACCTTTCTTGAAACAATAATCTTATGTTATACAATACTGTTTAAAAAAGGAAATAAGTTGATTTAATGTGTTAAGTTTGTTGAAAGAATCGAAAACTTTTGTTTCATTAAATGCCACAGTTTTTTTAGAAACAAATTATTTCCACGTTTTTTCTTTACTTTACGGATATTTTCTGTTGCTTCTACACTTTTTGATTTCAAATAAATCTTTCTTATGAATAACTTGTGTCTCAATGTGTAAGATAATTTTTCAATGGAATATTATTTTCATGAAGAAATAAATTACATAGCACATAACGTATTCAGATGAAACAGTAATTATCAGGAGTTATGACACGATACGGAGATCCGATAGCATGATACTCACAGCATAGCCTATAGATGATTTCTGTCTGCATGCTGTTTCGTAACAATCATTTGCTTAACATGATAGTAAACGATTACACGCTCAAGTTTTCTGCGTTATTGAATAACGATGAATCCATTTATGTTAATGTTTCACGAATAAAATATTTGTCGGTAATATAAAAAAGGTGCTTCAAATAATTTTGACTGAAATTCGGAAAAAAACTTTTGTCTAGGGATGCAAAATCCATTCATACAGACTTTTTGGGTATACCTTCCTACCTGAAATAGTCATACAATTCGTGTACAGCTTTAGCCTCCCGGACAATTTTTCTCCAAGACGATCGTTTACTCGCCGTCTTTCTCTAATCCGAACCTCCTTAAATCCTGCAGCACGTTATCTTGGTCTGTCAAGTGGACTTATTCCGTCATAAAAAATTACAGCAATCAAATTGATAGATATTGAAAAACAATCCATCTCTTAAGAATCGCGAAGAAACATAAATGCATCAATAAAACGAGTTTAATTTCTTCAGAGGATATTAGCTGGAATGTTTTTTTTTTTCATAAATAATCTCTGAATATTCGTTATTCGTAATATATAACCACATCATCTGTGGTATTCTCCATTTGTTTACTTTTTTTACCTTTCCAACTCTTAAGAAACTACTTATAAATTTTAATTACATTCTCTGAATTCATAACCACATTTTTTATTACACCAGAATCAGTTATCTTCTAGTTGAAACACCCATAAAGCAATAAAAACGGATATTATTAATTGTGTTTCAAGGAATTTTTATACGATACGAGAAAGCTTGCTTAATACTATTCTGATGTTTTGATTTTGTATCCCGATAAATTACAAGTTGGTTTCTGTTTGAGTTCTTGTTTTAATGCATTAGTTAAATCGGCGCAAAGGGATTAAATTTCCTTAATTAAATGTAGTTTTCATGAAGTAATAAACTTTTCTTTTAGGTGAGTGACCATTAAAAACAAACGCCTATTATATAAATCCGATAACCTGTGTCTTGTTGGTGAGACGTTGTACCTCCATCCAGGAGTTTCTCGTTCAATTCCCGATGGTACCAAAAAAAGGACAAGTCTGGATTAAGAGTTCGTTGGGTAGCAATATTTGCACGTGCTAGATATGTGCAAATATTGTTGCCTGTCCTTATGCGATAGTATTTGTCTCCCGGCCACGCGCATAACTATGTACGCATCACCAATTTAGATTTATTGAAGAGTGCTTTACAGCTCTTGCGTCCTCCGCGATGACGCCGTTGCATTCTCAACGATCTTATCCTTTTTTCTTCAGTTTTTGCTGACCCGCTAGCATCAGAAACTAAACATTTAAGGTGAATTGCTTAAGCTGGTACGTCAGTTATTTTTATCATATCTATTGTTTCGGCACCTCAATCCATACAAAATAATTCATAATGCTGTTCAATGCTATGTACGTATTGTTCATACGATATCTCGCCCTATGACCTAGGCCAGTGGTCGGCAAACTTATTAGCCAAAGAGCCAAATATGAACATTACAAAAAAATTGGGAGCCAAATCTGTTAAGTAAACTTTTATTACACTAAATAAGTAACACACTAAATCAGTCATTCCCAAAGTGGTCTCCTACCCCCCCCCCCCCCCAGGGGTCGATTTCAACCTGCAAGGGGTCTACGTCAGTGAAAGAGAAAATTTGGGGTCTATGAGACTTAAATGGGGGTCCACGAGAATGGATCTCATTTAGGCAGGCCATCGCTAAAATGTTGGCTTCTGGTAAATGTAATAATGCACATAACACAGATATAACTTATGTAGCATACTTTTTTATGTGTATTGTAGGTAAATATGATACTAGATTTGCATTTTGTGTCGTTATAATTAATAAATGCATTACTATAAAACTTTAGATATTTTTTTTGGCTATTTTTTTTCACTTTATAATTTCGACCCTGTTCAGGAAAAAGGCGTTAAGGCTCACTTTTTTGGAAAGTGCTTTTATTCGACAATCAGAATATATACAACTTAATACACATTCTATCAAAAGGATGTAAGTTAAAAATGCCGAATTTTTATCTAAATATTGTTTTCAAGTTTAAAAATAGGCGGCTCGGTGTAATGTAAAACTTGGAAAAATGGCTTAAACCTTATACATATTATTAGTTTTTCTTAAATAAATCATTGTATGAATATTATGTTGAGTAAATAAAATACTAGTTTTAGTCTTAATGCACTTAAAGACTGTGTGTGCCTGTGTAATATTTGAAAATCATGAAAAAACGTTTCTTGTATAATTTATTATTGTAAACATTCTGTAAAATTTGCTTCATGTAGGTTAACGCCTTTTTCCTGAACAGGGTCGATATGTATAGGAATATGAATAGCTCTAAGTCAGCTTTAAAAATACAAATATATTTGATCAATTTGTAAAAGAAACAGTTTTAGAAAACCAGGGGGTCTACCGAAAACAGAAAAAATCGGTAGGGGGTCTACTGGACAAACAAGTTTGGGAAAACTAAATTTCATACTTAATACATATTTATTAATGCGAACAATGTGCTTGCATCTCCTTGGAAAGTTTGAGTAAGTCAGGTTTGTATGTTGTTGTTTTTAATTTTAGGCATGATTCCAAGTTCTCGTCAATAAGACGACTTCTCAGTTTACTCTTGATAATGTTCATGCTTGAAAAAGATTGTTCGCATATATATGTAGAACCAAAAAGGGAAAGAACAGCAAACGCGAGCTTTTTCAGCTGATCGTAAGAGTCAGGACTACTATTCCAAGCGTTGAAAATGATCATGTCTTCCTTCTCCAGGTCATTCAAAGCAGACCACTTGTGTTGTGAACTAAGATCACATTTTTTCTTCTCCAATATTTCCAATTCAACACAAAGACGTTCGAAGTTAGAGCGCCATATCTCCTTGTTTTTTAAATCCAGCAATTGTATTTCAAAGCTACCAATGTCAATTTCAAAAGGAGAAAATTTCAACTCGGTTATCGTAGCATTAAGAGGATTTTTGACAAATGCTTAAGTTGCTCTGCTGCTTTTAAATTCCTGAAACCTGCTGAGAAATGCTTTCCTCATATTTAAAATTATTGTTTTAAAATGGTGTTTATCAATAGAGGAATTACTTTCTTGGCGATGCTTCAGCAGGCTCGAAAAGTGAAACAATGTTTCCCTTTCAAAATCCTGAGCAAAAATGGATAATTTGTTTTCGAATGTTATTACTTCTTCTAACATCGAAAAAATTAAGTTTCCTTTCCCTTGTAGTTTACGATTAAGCTGATTTAGATGAGACGTAAAGTCTACCATGAAATAACATTTTTGGATCCACTGATCGTCTGTTAGTTCTGGATAGTGAACGCCCTTCTCAAGTAGAAATGCTTTAATTTCCGGAAAAAGGGATGCGAAACGTTTTAAAACGTTCCCTCTTGATAACCAACGTACCTTGTTGTGAAGCAGAAGATCAGCGTACTCACTCTCCATTTCAAATAAAAAAATTCTGAATTGGCGATGATTAAGAGCTTTAACTAAAATGGAGTTGATAATGGTAATCACTAATTCCATAACTTTACAAATTTCATCCGGAAATGTTTGCGCACAAAGCGCTTCTTGATGAATGATACAACGGTAAACAAGTATCTCGTGATTAATTCTTTCTTTCAAAATAGCAACAAACCCTTTTTTTACGCCGGTCATGCTTTTGGCCCCATCTGTTGAAATTGACACAATTTTATCGAGGGGAATATGATGTTTATCCATACACTCAATTACAGCATTTGCGATATCTTCTCCACGCGTCTGACCTTTGAGTGGCAATAATCCTAAAAGTTCTTCTTTGGGGCCTGAATGAGACATAAATCTTACAAAAAGTGAAACTGGCGCTGTATCATTTATATCACAAGACTCGTCAACTGCTATTGATAAAGCCGAAACCAATTTCAGATCTTCGATATGCTGGGTGGTTATATTCAAACACATTTTAATTGCTCTATCTTTAATGGTTTTGGCAGACAATGGCAACTCTTTAATTCTTTTCAGAATATCTACTTTGTTCTTAAAATCCCGAAATAGCTCTTCGGATGCATTTATAAAACAATTTTTTATGTATTCGCCGTCTGTGTACGGTTTCCCTCTCTTAACAATCTCTTGGCTAAAAACAAAACTTGCCATATTAATGTTACTGGATGATTGCATCCAGTTATTAAGCACAGAAGTTGACGACTCTTGACTTTTCTGAAGTTCCTCAACTGCTTTCTTCATTGCATCACCGGTAGGATATTTAGTGCTAAATGACGCGTGCTTTCTTGTAAAGTGTCTCTCTAAATTTGACTTCTTGTTATGTGCGAATTTCTCCTTACAAATAAGACATGTCGGAAGTCCAGTCAAGCTTTGAATAAACGCAAAATTCTCGGTCCACTCAACTTTAAATTCACGGTTTTCATCTTCCGTTTTTCTTTGCTTTTTTTTGGTAGCCATATTAATTGGGGTGCCTATAAAAATATTCGAAATATATTATTTTCTAAAGCCACCAGTACAAAATTATTATCATTAGACGAAAATAAAAATTTAAAAAAATACAATTTTATTAATATATGTAACTGCACTAAAAAGAAAAAAATCCATCATCAGATTAAGAAAACTTTTAATATGACCAAAAATGGAAGAAAACTTCCAACATTTGGACAAATAGAAGTTATCGAAAAATCGATTACAAATTTTGTACCGGAACCACAAACATACATAGCAGGTGCAATAAAATCGTATAAAAATACCTGTAAGATGTGCAGCTAGATTGAAAAATACAACAACTTTTTAATAATACAGGATAACGGTAAACACTGTAGATAAGACAAAACTGTTCACACTGCAACTGCTGGCCTGTGATGCCAATTTGTACCCCCACTACTTTAGAAAATCTATGCGCGCGCATGCTTGTGGTACCTTCGTATCACACCGGAGTACGCCGAAAACATACGAACAATTTTAGCCGGTAGCTTGTACATGGTTTGTGTTTAAAAATGAAACTCGATGTTCGTTACGTATTTTAACAACAATATGAAATTTTAATTACCTATCTATCTTTTAACTTAAACAAAAAATTGGTAAAGGTATACTATACGCACGTGTTTGCCGTTGTCGCGGACTCCGGCGCAATTTCACCTGTTCTGTTTTTTTCATTCATCTCCCTTTACACTCTTTAATTATAACCTTTAAATTTGTGACTTGTGTGCCATGAATTCTATATAATACACTCCATTTTCATGCAACAAATATCACATGTTAAGCGCGATAGCAAAACGACGGGGAGACAAAAGATACGACCAAATTTAATACGCTTTCAGATGCATGAAAATGGAGTGTATTATATAGAATTCATGGCAAACAAGTCACAAATTTAAAGGTTATAATTAAAGAGTGTAAAGGGAGATGAATGAAAAAAACAGAACAGGTGAAATTGCGCCGGAGTCCGCGACAACGGCAAACACGTGCGTATAGTATACCTTTACCAAAAAATTATACATTTTCTCGATTTATGGAAGAATTTTTATTTATCAAAATAAGATGTAATTTTTTTCTTACCAAGTTTTTTTTAAATGAACATATTATTGCGCCTTTCGTGGATATTTGCGCCAGAGCCGCACTTAAAGAGCCAAAGAGCCACATGCGGCTCCGGAGCCGCACTTTGCCGACCACTGACCTAGGCTATGAAGATTGTATATAGTTATACAACATATTATAATTAACAATATATTATATTATGATAAGTAATAAAATTAAAAACTGCAATCTTATTACTCGTTGTATATATTTTTCTTATACATCGGTTTTACTGTCCAATGACTTTGCCTTATTTCTTCATTTTCTAATCATAATTACTTTTTAGTCTCTTATTTTCCCAACTCCTTTACATAGATGGTCGAATACGTCGCGTGGCCGCACGACTAGGAAAAAGGGTATTTAGTTACTTAAGTTGCATTAACCGTCTGTTATAGTATCGTATGACCTGAACCTAACCACCTAACGCTACTGTCTGGTCTCGGTGTGCCATTGTTGCAGGGCTAACGGTTAAACCTTCGTAATACACTTATATTTAAAAATGTCTGTCATTTTGCTGTGTAAGATAAGCAAGTAATTTTATGTTATTTCCGAGTTCAACGTTTTCAAACTTTTTTAAGTTGAAGTAATTTTATTTAAAGTTTTAGATAAGGTATTGTACAATTTTATTTACATTTAATTATTGTTCACATTTTTGTTCATGATTAAACCTCACAAATTCGATAAAATAATTTTCTGATGAAATACTAATTTGCAATAAATAATACAACAAGCATAACCTTTTATAGAAATAAACAGTATAAATGTTAATTCAATTCTCTTTTCATTACATATTTGGACTAGATAGTATGAGTGTTCGTTTTATTGTAGTTTTTTGTAAAAAAAAAATGGTAATTACGTGCTGCGTTAATTTTAATCTATGGCAAACTTATTTTGCATTCTTAATTTCATTGGATTTTGTGTATTATAATATTAAATATTTTTTGTCTTCTAAAATCATAGTTCTACTGTTGACATTGTCCATTAAAAGTGATCCGTTGCATTTAAAAATTAATCAAATAAACTAGTAAATGTATTTGGGAAGACTTGTGTGTTATGTATTACTTACAAGTGTTGATTCTCCAATATGTGAGCTAAAAACCTGTGTAGAAATTACGGTAAAAAAATACATCAGTGATTTGAACATGTTGAACAAATAGGTGACCTAAAATCGATCAAACGAATATTCAACTTGAACTTGTTTCGCAGTCCTCGTAGACAAAAAATCGAAATAAGTATAGTTGGGCTAAATAAAAAAACTTCTGAAAGAAAGGTAATGGAATAGAATAACAGAAAACGAAAGTGTTGTAAGGGAATATATATATACATGTAGAGGAGGTAAATGAGGTATGACGTAATTGGAAAGTGGTGCACCCTGCCCTGTCAATCCCGAAAGGGAAATAATGTGGTTCTATTATATATAAGTTTTATATAGGTATGCTGATTTTTGTAAAATAATAATAGTAATGCCTATATCCCATCGAGTATGCCGAATCGTAAAATGTCATAATTTTACATAAAAAATACAATAAATCAATCAGCAGTTGTATGATCTTAATTGAATGAATGTGATTTCGACCCCACACGTTCTCATATCATTTGGGAGGAGAGGCATGTAACATAGTTCCTTGCGCCAAGAATTTACAACGCATTTCTGGGGGAGAGTTGTGATTTTTTATAATGTAGTGCCTTCAAATGGGAATGATTTTGGAGGTATCCACGGAGGCATGTTATTGAATGACTAACGATATTGTTGAGTGAGTGATGAGGAATTGTTGGACATGATTTTGATGCGGTTGTTAAGATTATGTATGCGATAACTTGGATTTAAGTATGTGAATGTAGAGTTTGAATGTTTCAGCTGAGTGTTTTTAGTATTAAGGACAAATGTATGAGATTAGTGATCAAGTAATGAGATAATTTCATCACAGCCCTTTCCTTGTACTCTATATCGACAAAATTGTGGTTTTTTACATTGTTGTGTAGTTTTATTCGAGATTTAGAACAATTTCATATTTAATATCCACTACTTTCAATTGAAAAAAAAACTGTCTCAATGAAATGTACCTCGGACCATTAATATAAAAGAAATGCACTCTAACGACATTTTAATGTTTTTATATCATTCTTAAACTCGGGCATTCTTGTCATCATTTTTCAAAGGGTCTTCTGGATTGCTTTTTTTTAACGGCTTGAAATGACCTTAATCTGTTGTATGTTGGTGTTCACCTCTTTGTATGATGAACTGTACTCAGGGGCGGGCATTTACTCTTAGTTGTGGCCAGCTTACAAGCTTTCCTTGATGACTGCTCTACTTCAGAGGTACACAATCGTTTAATGTGCATTTATTCTTACACTTTTTACAAATGTGGTTTTCTTTGTTCTTTGGGTATTATTATTACGCTTCCGTTATATACATTACAACCTGGCGGTTTTAATGTGTCGTGGTAATCTCTTACGAACAACTATAAATATGTTAAAAAGGCCTTAAGTGAAATCCTAACTTGAATAATTTTAAATAAAAATGGATACCTACGACTATTGAACCTTTAACTTTCGAATCGGAAGACTGTCGTCTCACCAACTAGGCCACGGAGGTATGGACGATTATTATAACTGTACTATATTTATTAACATGGTATTTAATTTAAATACCAAATTTTTTGCTAGTAATTTGTTGTATCAAACACAATTTGAGTGTCATAACTTTTTGTTGTGTAGGATTTTTGTTAATTTTTTTTTTCATGGATATTCCTTAAAATAATAAAAAAAGTTATATAAGTTAGAATGTATTTGCCTCAATACTTCATTCTCTGAATACTCTCTGCAGTGAAAATAATATTGTTCAACTTATTTTCTCAAATTACTATAAATACTCGTAGGTGAATAAAGACGTGAATTGTTCAATACAAATTTTCGAATCGATTCATCATGTATAAATATTTTTACACATTGACTGCTGAATAATTTATTTTAAAACCACGACGTTGTTAAGTGATTTTCTGATATTTAAAATTCGTAGTAAAAAGGTGAGAGCAGGTATAATTCATTGTCGTACTCTAATAAACTCTTTCTGTGCCTTTAGGCTACATCGAACTCACGTGTTAATCTAAAGAAATTCTGAATAAAATGGTGATGGTCGTTTTGATCACCCAGCAAAGTTTATATCAAAGTTGATAGGCGTTTTTAACACTGAACGTGTCTTATTAAGTGTGATTTTTCCAAAAATATTGTTATGAACATTTTATATTATCTTATCAAGTAAACTTATTTTATATTTTTTTCATCAAAATCTTGAAATATGGCTTCCATACTGTTCTTCACGTTGAGATATGCGCACACTGAGATATCAGAAAAGGAAAACTTAACAGCTGTCATTTTAACATTATTTTGATTTCTTAAAGCTTAAGCAATTTAATTGTTTTGCGAACATATTAAAAAAGTCAAGGACTGTATAAAATTGTTTCTGTCTTGCAATTTACCAGTACCTGTCTTTAGAACTTATTTATTAATATGAAAATCATATGTAAAAAACTGTATCTCGCGTGACTTCGTCATATAAACTTATTTTCAATTTTATGCTTCCGACAATTCGTATGGATCTAAACAAAATATTTTTTTTTTCGTGATTTACCTTATTATATTAAGACGATTTTTATGCTTGTGTGCGCTATTGTAAAAAATAACCTGTTTTTCTCTTTTAATTTACACACATTTTTATCGAATGTGTTTATTTTTTCACCGCATCAGGTTGTCCGTTTCCTTGAACACTTTGGATGTTACATAAATAAAATATGTCATGTTGTAGTAGATCCTGTTATCATATAAATATTTATTTACCTTAAAACTTAAGTCGTAAATAAAGAGGCAAAACCACTTTAAAAAATCGGGATTTTGTAACAAGTACTATAGAACTTATCATTCTACATATTTTTTTTTACCGTGATATCTTTGATAATAATACAGTTATATAGTGCAGTCTTCCCAAGTGCGCTTTGTTTTTTTTTTAACTGACAGGCCCTTTTTCAACTGACAATACAAACTCAGAAATTATCACATGCATCAAATCGTAATGAACAATTTTATTTCTGACGACCTCCATGGCGTCGCCTCGAGTTTTGGGTTTGATTGTTTTAATGGTGAAACTTCAATGAAAAAAGGAACCTAGTCTATTTTTTTTTGCGTTAGGCCTTTAATGCTTTTGGTCGATTGGAAGGTATCGCCTTATGGCACTATACCGGCTAGGTAGTAACGTAAACAACATAAGTGTAATGCAAAACGCTTATACATTGTTTATTCGTATTTGTACTAAAATTGATTTTTTTCCAAGTTTTATTACTGGTAATATATTTTGCAGTATGTCTTTTTTTTGTTTAATCTGTGTGTATTGTAAATAATAATGGTCGAAATACATAAATTAATTTTTTACAATACGATTCATTATTGTATTCAAATTAACTTTGTTTCATTTTGAATTTTGGTAAAAAATAATCATACGACCTCCACAGGTCGCGATTGCTCTCATTTCACAGTTTACTTAGATTTATGATCGGATAAATTTAGAGTGTATTTTTGTCTACCGAATTGATTTAAAGGTGAAATTTCTCGCTAATGCTGAGACACGAAATATTTTTCATATTCCCATCGTAACTATTATTGATGTGATATTCAATGATCGTCTTTGTGAATTTTGCCGGCCATTTGTAATTTATTAAGTATATAAATTAAATGTGCTTTGATTCGAATTAAATTAAGTTTACAAAAATCGACGTGATAGTTAAGATTATTTTTTATTTACACTTTAGTTATATACAGTTCTATTGTATTACATTTTCATTGTATGCGGTACAACCTGGTGAGTTAATTGACATGTGACAATCTCTTCCAACCGACCACGTGTTAAAGATGCATTAAATGAAAATCATGCTGAAACCCTTTTTAAATCTTAAGTTCCAATGGGAATCGAACTCGCATCTCACAGCTGAAAAACATATAAATGTCTTATTAACTATGCAACAGAGGTCGTCCACATTTGGTAGACTTATTGTTATTATTGATGTAGAAATATCTTACAACAAATCTCGTAAAAAACTTGACTTCGAAAACGTGGGTTTCAGGTTTGATAAGCTTGATGGAACACGAAAAATTAGGACCTTGTTTAGTTTTTCATATAAGGCATTTTATATATACTCGTATTTTTGGTGTAGAAAAATTGAATCCGAATTTTAGTAATGGATACACTTGGTTGCACTGTATTCAATAAATTTTAAATGCAATGCAAGTAAAGGCCTGTATACGAAAAAACCGACTGAGAACCAATCGTGTTTGATTTTTTTTAACAAGATTTTTATCATCTTTTAACATAAAAAAATTGAACCTAAATCTCCTTGGGATACGAGCGTTCTACCACTTGTCCACGAAAGTAGACAATTTTCATTCACCATTTTGAAATGGAATTGTGTTGTTTGCTTCTCCATATCTCTAACAGAGGATATAAAATATATCACCAATATTTGTGACATTTATTTTTATGAAAAATAAAAGATTAATGAAAAAAAACATAAAGCTCATTGTAAAACTGAGTTTAAAATATTAGAACGAGTATACTATTTATTACGTACGCAGTATAAAATAAAATTACACATGACTTTCAGAATATAATATTATGCATATCACAACAAACGATGACCAAACAAGGTAGACGAGTTCATAAAATATATATGTATATTAAAACTGCAATATATTCTGATGCTGACATCACAAGGAAATAAACTTTTACGCATTATTACCACGATGTTTCAAAGAACAAAGAAAAACAAAATCTAAATCATAGAATGTACAAAAAAAAAACAAAAATACACCTCCGTTCTTGGCCAGTCTGTTTTGGTTAACTAATTGCTACGCTCATTTATTTACAAAGGTGAAGTTGACGAATAAAATGATGACACCAGAAATGGTTGACGTGACTGGATCGAATTGAAAATGACTTCTTTCTGATTGCTTTTTCCAATGGATGGACATTCACCTAATCTTTCCACACCGATGGACTCCAATCACCAATCTGTTGGGTCGGTTAAATGGATCGGGGTAATAACTCCACTTATTTATGGATCATGATAATAAAGTGTCAACGCTGGTTCGATTTATTTTAACACTTTTTACTATATCCTGTTGTCGAGTTTTTTTTTGTTTTAGATTAAATTGTCGTGTTTTTTGTTTATTTGTCTTGTCGTCAAAGCGATTGATAAAATTTCTTTAAATATTATCTCATGTTTTTTTTGCATTGGTATGGTGTTACAGTATTTTGACATACTTGTGTATTGTGTAAAATTAGACAAATTTTATAAATGTAAATATTTGATTTTTGAATACGTTTACTAAGTATTCAATAAATAACATTGATGCTTCTTACCATCTTAAATATTTTGATAATGTCATTTAAAGAGTGAGAATAAATAAATTATATTTTCCCAGATAAAACTCACAAATTTTAGGTTAGGCAAAAAAAAACAGATCTTTACACCTTTTTATCTAATTAATAACAGCGTTTGCCTCATTCGCACTCATACGTGCATTTTTATTTTTCATAATCCTTACCTTCCCCTCACTCATTTCGTCAGCTATAGCATTCTATTTTTTACTTCGCCACTCTCTCTAGTTAATGTTTTAATGAACTGAAAGCGTCGATTGTTAAATCTCATTATCCAATTTCTCGAAAATTTCATAAATAAGCAACATTTAGCATTTTTGATAGTGTTTTTATATTCGAATTAAAAATTACCCTTCATCCATATGTACACATTAAAGTGACAATATGTTGGACACATATTTGACGAATCGACATTTTAAAGCACTTTTGAAAAGTGAAGAATTGGTAAAATATAATTTTAAAGTTGGCTTTTTGTTCATTAACATTTTATTTACGGTCCTTACCCCTATATAATGGTTTGAATCGTCAGTTTATGGTAATTTCTTCCGCCACATTTTTTGTATTGTCGAATTTCAGGTTATTTTTAAGATGCGTTGAAAGTCAATAAATAAGATGTTTAATAATTCGAATATTTCAATAATTAATTGCTACGAAGAAACACTTATGTATCGTGCCGGCAATGACATAACGAATTCCTCGCAATTATTGCACGGTTTGGCCAAAAGTGCCACTCGCAGTAACGTTGCAATGTAACATATCTTTATTTTCTCTTTGGCCTTAAACAATAGACATTATGACCAACGATACAATAGTGAAATGCATCACGCTGATTCTTACGTCACGACATGGGTTGGGATCGAAAAAACATAAATCTCGATTTGAGATTACAAATGCGATACCAATATACCGGTTTTGGTTTCTATTCCGTCGAGTTTTCAAACTACAAAGTCGGATCCAATACGCATTAACAACACTTCTCGAATCTTTTTTTTATCAAGAGCCGTGGATCTACCACGGTCAATAGCATTACGAGACTAAGATAACGATATTTGTTAATAAATTACCGAAAATAAACACTCACGGTACCTGATTGGATTATATTTGCTTACACTTTTAAAAAAAAGTAGTCATTATGTAACAATGTATCTTTTTATTTTTTTATCCCACCAGAGTATTGAGTAGGCGCATACTTGAAACCTTACCACACAGGAACTTGTTATACGAGTCATTTTGTAGAAAATGTATTTAAGTTGAAAAGTATTTGAAATTTCAAAATATTTAAAACTAACTCAAATATTAATATCAAAGAATTGTTTGAAAAAAAAAACCGATTAAATTTGACAATAAAAACAGATGATTTTCATCAACTTCTTTATGACGCACACTTTAAAAATGACGATTTTTACTAAAATACCGATTTTTTCAGATCCTTGATGAACAACATTCCTTTTTATCTACTTGTATATATCATATACTAAAACATGCAATTTCTAATTTAAATTTAATTGTGATACGAAAGAACATAAGGTCAATATGGTTGTAATGAAGATTGTGATACGAAAGAACATAAGATCAATATGGTTGTAATGAAGATTGTTATTTAGAAAATATTTTTACACAAAATAATTAACATACTTCAACTACGTGATACAAATCTATTTGTTTTACTTAGCTGTATGTTATAATATCATGTTACTGTACCATACAATGAATTATTGTTATGTAAAGTAAATAAGCCAATCAAGATTAATAAATCTTAATCTAAAATGTATAATGTAAATAAAATAAGGTGGTTATTAGTATGCTTGCTGATATATAACGATTTAATGTAGTCAATCCAATCTAATACTTTATCAACGTATTACTTTAAGGTAAAACTCATATTTACTACCTCATTTTAAAGGATACACAAAGCTCTTCCAATCTTATAAATACACAGAATAGAAATAACCTACAGTACCCGGCGCTAAGTTATACACATCGGGTTTAAGAAAGAGACTTTGGCTTTGTAGAGCGTCGTCTCCGTCATTCATACACGTGTTCCGTCACGATTTGTCGTGTGACAGAGACGACGCTCTACAAAGTCGAAGTCTCTTTCTTAAGCCCGATGTGTATTACTTACCGCCGAGTACTGTACCTATGTACTCATTTTAAAGTATCTAATTCAATGTTAAATTTCAATAGTTTCTCAACATCTAAGCAGGACGGCCACCATCAAGATGAAATCAATGATATAAAATCAAATTATATCCATTACCTCACTCCTTTATTGAATACAATTCAAGCTGGTTGAGTTGTTGATACATGTGGCATTTTCTTCCAACCAATCAAAACTGTGTTAAAAAACCTTATATAAAAAAAAACCGGTGGTCAAGTCTGTATCATGGGGAATAGAACTCGAAAACTCAGGGTCGAAACCATGCTCTATCACTAGTTAATTTATTATTCCCCTGAAATATTTCTTAAATGAACTGTTCTGATATTCTGTGTCGTATAAGTAAGAATTTAACTAGTATAATAGAAATGTACAATAATAATAAAAAAACGATATGATATAGCGCGAAGTACTTGACGTAGACAGCGTTGTGGCACATGTGATAAAACTGGTATGGTTTGCACCCATCTTAACAGCAAGAATTTTCAATGGCAACCACATAATTACCATACTATCTCGAGTTGATAGGAATTTCATTATGGACGCATTGTTTGACGGTAAGCGCTAGAGCAATTTTCGTCCCAACTTCCTGATTAGAATTCTGAATCACATGATTGAGTATGATGTTATAATTTTTTAATTAATATTTTTATATCCAGTGTGGCTTAGCTGTGATCTTGTAGATATTTTTATATATTATATCTAATGTGGCTCAACTGTGATCTTGTAGATATTTTTATGTATTATATTCAATGTGGCTCAACTGTGATCTTTTAGATATTTTCATATTCATAACATATCACACCATGTCCCTTGTAGGTGGAATAGGCTGCGATAACATATCTCCATACTTCTCTATCTAAACACATAACTTTCGCCTCTTTAACATTCACAAATCTCGTCATGCATGATCTAGTATTATTCATACTTCTCAAGTATGCAATTATACTTTAATTTTTGAATCCATATTGTTATACAATATTAAATATTCTTGGTAGCTACCGGATATTTAAAAGTAAAGCTATCTAGGCAAATACCAATGCTGTATAAACCAGTGTAGTTTAACAGACTTATGTTTTGATTATATATTTAAAATAATGCAAAATGTAAATATAAATTTTGTGATTTAAATACTTTTATTTTGAACGGTGTGCAAAATAAATGGAATACCAAAGCGAAATTTTAAGATACTTTAAGAATTATATTTTATTTAAATAAGTCAAACATATTGGATTATATTACAGTTCCGTTGCATACAATACAACCTGGCAGTTTTATTGCAATGCGGAAATCTCTTCCAACCTACCGGAAAGATGTTTAAATAAACATTAAGTGAAAACCAGTTAGGAACCCTTTATAAAAAATCTTGGTACCAATTGGAATTGAACCCGCAACCCATAGTTGGGGAGACAGTCGTATAACCAACTAGACCACGAATGTCATTAATATTCTTCATCAGAATATAGTGATTTTAAGTAAAAAGTCCAGAAAATGTAATTAGGTTTTATGTCGTTCAATCAAGATACTTTGTTTTATTTTTAGTTTAATAATAACAAGATCGACTTACTCATCTCTAGCTGCCTCGGCCTCGCTTTCTAACGCCTTGAATTTTAACTGAAAACAAAACCTTGTGAAAATACACGAAAAATAGTGAATGAACTGTGTCAAGAGTTGAAGTTTTTGCACGATTTATTTTTTGCCTGCATTAAATTTTAAAAAAATCACAAGGGAAGCACATATTTTTATAATAATTGAAATTCAGTTTGTGGATTTTTTAAAAAGGATTCTAGTCTGGATTTTTCTTAAGACCTTTAATATATTTTCAGTTGATTAAAAGATATGCTTAATGGCAATAAGTCCTTAAGCTTAAGGTTGCAAGACAATATAGTACATACTCTTATATCAGCAAATAATTTTGTTTTTTTTACTAAAAATGTTACGAGATATTTGCCTACACTATAGTATATATAACATGTTTTTTTTTATGAGTTAAATAATGTATTTTGGAACTTTCTAAATTAGGAATTGGTTTGTACCATACAATACATTATCAATAATTCCAATATTTTAGTAGTAACTCATACATACGTGTATGTGTATTATAATATAAATACTGTTATAAGCACCTATTCAGCCACCACCTTCCGATCTTTCCACTCAACTTATTTTGTTTTTGATTTTATTTTATTTTCTTACAATATACAATAGATTTCGACCATTCAAATAATATACATTATTTTTTTTAATTTATAGGGCTCATCAATACAAAGCACAAGATGTTACAAGGTGGCAACATTAAAACATTAATATGATGCATACAAAATATAATAAAACGAGGCACACATTTACCACCACATAGAAAAGCACACAGTAGACCAATGCCCAGGGCTGTATTCCACTTATGGTAGGATTCTCAAAAACAACATACACTCCAAAAAAATTTGAAAAAACAATAATTCATTCGCATAATTTATCCATTCAATACATACACAATTATCCTCACAACAATACAATATGAATCAAAACCCTAACAAAATAAAATATCAATAAACAATTTGGAAAAATGAGAGATCAAAACTTAACACGTACTTAAAAAAACGTTATGCGCATTAACAAAGTTATACACATTTTCGCAATATTTTAGACCTTTCAACTCAGGAGTTGGTCCGATTTTAGAGTTAAAGCGCCTAGAGTAGAGACTCCTCTCTAAACGGCGATATATATACTTTCATTTTACTATTATTATAACTCTGTACTTGAATGGTACAATAAAATAAAGCAAGACTTCACTATTGAGGTTTGTGGCGTGCATTTATAATATTAAATTTAATAAAGAAATATAAACTATATAATTTTGATTTATCCATGTACCATAACGAGCACCTATTAAATTATTTATTTTATTTTATTTTATTGATTACTGACTACCGACGACAGTAACTCAAGTTCATTTCCGTAGAATAATGACTACCGGTCAAAAGAGACACAAGTGCAGGTTTATTCACTGCGAGTGTACAGATAGAAGTCTTGAAGGTTGAACCAAGTTATTGATACGATGTTTTCCTCCATTTAACAAGCTATTTAAAGCGTTTTCAGATAAGTGTTTGACGTGACTAGAAATGCTATAAACACAACACAGATAATGAAAGGACACGAGAATGTTTATGTTTAAATGGTATTTTTTATTTATTTTAGAGCAACTGACTCAGTTCACTTGTGAAATTCCAATTTGAGATATGATTTGTAGGCCATTTGATTTAATCATACGATATTTTGTATTATTGTATAACGTTTTCGTTGTATACAATAATACAAAATTGTATACAATAATCAACTTGGCAGGTTTATTGCTATGTGACAATTTATTTTAAACAACCAGAGAAATGTTCAAGAGGTCGAAACCGAAAATCAGGATGATACCGTTTTAAAAAATATTTATTTTTGGGTGAGCTAAGAATACAAATTTTCAAAATAAGATATTTTAAAGTTAGCCCTAAAACAAAAATGACTCAAAATTTAAAATCAAATACAAATGTTAGATGAATTTTTTTTTATATCATGTTTAAACCTGTATTTTATTTATTTCTGAATGAAAAGTAGTTATTAAGTATTTAACAATTATATTCAGGTTTATGATGAAAGTTAAGAAAATCTGAGAATATTTATAATTACATACCATCACGCCATTTCCTTATCAGGGTAGACAGAACGCCAGAGCTTCTATTGCAACACACAACTTTCGCCTCCACTACATTCACATACCGTCTCATACAACTCCTCCGTTTTCTCATTTTTTTTATTTCTTTATTTCAAAATGTCATTCACTTGATCCAATAATACTTTTCTTTGTCGTCCTCGACCACGCCTTCCACTCACATTAGCACATATTTCTAGTGCGAATTGCATATTTCTAGTGCAATGTGCAGTTGCACATATTTCTATAAGTTTTTGTTTATTCAATCGTTCTAAATTCCCAAACCATCGAAGAGTGTTCTTCATCTTACTTAATATATCAGCCTTAAGTTCACATTCATCCTAAAACACTTTAGTCACGCTATATATTCATCTCAGTACGCTCGTTTCTACAGCACGTATTCAGCTTCTTTCAGTAATTTTACAGTCCAGGTACTTACATTTATAATTAATTAGTATAATATATATCACGTTCGGTTATTTTGTATATAGTAATAAAACATGTAATTAATCCACAACCTTTTTTTATTGCAGATGGTGAAAGAAGGAACTAAGAATACAAAATAAGTGAGCCGCTCTTAACATGTGAGATATTTATTTAGTGTTCTTGCTTAGTTTTTAACTAAGAACTACATTATTTTGTTTTTGCCTGGTCTTTCATTAATCTTTTATGAACACATTCTTAACACAGTCTAGTAATTAAACTAGTTAACAAAGTTCAAAATTAACTTGATATTAAATGGTAATGTTTTTAACGAGTAGAGAAGTATATGTAAAATTTTATACTTTTGAGCATTAATCCTCTAACGAGCTTTCGCAAACGTGAACAGCTCTAAATTTCAAAGAACTTAAATATACATATTAATATAAAAATATTTTAAACAATGACTGTCATTTATTATTACTACTGCTTTTTGTATCTCCTGTACATGTTAATTTAAGATAAAGTTTTGTATTTTTTGTCAATAATTTTAAGTACTTGTATAACTTGTCATATCGTCGTCATACAAGAGAAAGTGACCAAGTGCATTTTTCGCGAAAACGTGATTAATGACTATCTGACACCTTACTAACATAATGGTGGCCTGGAAGAAATAACCCAGCAAGAACTTGGAAGAATAATAATAATATCTTGACTTGTTTAAAATGACTATCTGCATTGATGTTTATTTTTTTACAAGCAAAATTGTATGAAAATTTTCAAAAATATTATTTCTTTATTTTGAAAGCAATGAACATTTCTAAACATCCAAAAAAAATCACAAATAATAATACGTTTATTTAAAAAAAAAATTTAAAACAAAAGTGTAAAAATGGTTAAATGGCTCTCCTGAACATTTTGCATTATGTTAGTTGGTCACTTTCTCCTGTATGACGACGATATGTTCATTTGTATATAAAAGACAATTGTGTCGTAAATAAAATAAAATAAATAAAAAATATAATATTAATATACAATTATATAAGATTTGAAACTCGCTAAAATAAATATTTTTTTTCGATATCAGTTTTAAAATTTTTTTATTGTGAGATTATTATTTAACACTTATATTTATAATCAATACCAAAAAAAAAACATTAAAATAATTTAATCTATTTAGTAATGAGACAAATATTCTATTATTTTGAATTGTTTGACCTCGTAGGACGAAAGGTATTTGATTTGCAATAATTTTTTGTCTAATTTTTTTCTCACTGTTTGTATTATATAAGCTTCTTAAATATATCTACTTACAACCTTCAGCCGTGACTGATATATTAAATAAATATTCATCTTTCTTTGTATGTGTTTTTAAGGTCACCAATTTTGCCAAATTTTTTAAATGTCTTCACGAAAATTTTAAAGGTCAGGTCATATAATATATGTCGTATACTTGAATGTACACACGTACTCTATATGTGTAACAGACCTCTGTCGTTGATCGAAAACGTTTATTCCAAATTTAAAAAGAATTTAATTTGTTATTTAAATTTTCAGTTTATCAACTTACATGAGATATATTAGTTACGTTTACAATAAACTATAATCAAAATCATATTTCTGTTGAATGAAGTTAAAGTACGAGTATTAAAATATATATATATATATATATTAAGGCTAGATAGAGCTTTTTAAAAAAACTAAATAAAAAAGAAGTGTTTAATTAAAGAATATGATTTAGATACAAAAATAAGTCCCATCTCGTTTTGTGATAAAAATGTATTTTTTTATGTTGGTCAATGGAACACTAAAGCATATCTTTTTGAACCGAACACAACAGTATTTTAGTACCAACTTTGATGTATAGGAATAAATCGTGAACGTGGGAAAAATCGTAAAAGGCCGAATAAATTTGATAGAAATGCGGGCGCTTATAAAAATACATGTGGTGACATGAAAGACAGACTACGGAATGAAGTGATGAGGTATAAATGTGAACTTATGACTTATGTGTGTAGAGTAAGATGAAGGAGAAAGCTCTGAGATGGTTTGGGCACGTGGAACGAATGATTGAAGAAATACTAACAAAACAAATATTTAGTGCAAATGTGTGTAGAAGGCGTTGTAGAGTAAGACCAACGAAAGTATGGTTGGATCAAGTTAATTATATTTTAAAGAAAATAAATGTAAGAAGTAGAGAAATCGTACGAACGGTATGAAAATATGTGTGAATTTAGAAGAGGCGAAATAGGTGTATCGAGATAGAAAAGTCAGGCGTTCTGTTCTATTTGTCTATTCCGTATGTATGTACGATTTTTTATATTATCTCGACCGTAACAAGTGTTTGACCGTGAGGTTCACGCGCCGAACTTCTGTGCAGAAGGTCGCTATTTCGAAACGTGCGTTGTTACTCTTTAGTAAATACATGTATACAATATATTTTCGCCTATTGTTAAGAGTAAAAAGATACGATCATATTTATTATATTAAAAAAAATCAATTCACATGCATCACAACGAAAAATTGCCATATAGGGTTTATATCAAATCCGTATTTATTTATCGTAAATCAAATATTATTTAACTTGTGGAATGACTAATACAATCGGGTTTGTAACATAAAACTTTCGTAAAAAAAATGAATACGTATTCACAAAGTTATTGATCTTAGTTAATCCAGTGGATTCTGAAACCGCTGGCTCTTAATTTTTCCGTAAATCTACCTTGACCTCGGATTTTAGATAATTATCTCATCTAAGACACTAATATATTGCCGTAGCTATTGCTGACATGCTGAAAAATCTTCTGATGCGTAAAGGTCATGGTTTAAAATTTAACTCTTGGTTTTTATCATCATATATAAAATCAAATTCTGAAGATCGAAGTTATGAGACCATCAATAAAAAAAATCTGTGGAGATTGTAAGACTCGTGTAGTAAAATGCAAAAAAATCGCCGTTAAATAAAGATAATTCTTCCATTGCTATCTATATTCAGTATATTGAAATAAACGGAGACAAAAATACTTCAAAATTTTTTAGGTTATTTGGATATAGAATATAAAATTTAATATGCATAAATGACCCAACCAACATTTTGACCTGTTTTGAGATAATCGAGGAAACATCACTCCACTTTTTATGGGCTTGTACGGAATATTTTATTTTGAATCCGGAATTGAATGATGAAATATCGAAATAAAAAAAAAAAAAATTTTCGAGTTGGTTTCTTTTTTTATACGAGTACATGTAAGAATATGGTACAAATTACTCAATCTTGCAAGGAGTGAATAAATTTTTTGCCTTATTTCTGAAACATCGACTCCAAAAAGAATTTAGGATTTTTTTTACTAAACACATTTAGTTATTTCAAAAAAGGGGTTTTGGTGTTGTTTCGAATAGATTTTTCAATGAGAATATTTGCCCGGTTTTGTTAATAACTATTTTATTTTATTCTCGCTTACTTTAAACTAGGCAGCTCAACACGACTGACAATTTCGACGATAAGTTTTATTATAAAATATTCAGTTGATATTACTTGTTTCATGAAATATATTGATTTTTTTCAATATATTGATGAGGTGCTCAGTAAAAATATACAAAAGAAGACTTAAAATTTATAAATATCCCACAAAATTAGGGTTTTGTATTGTATTTATACAAAATCCTCTTCTTACTGAAAATCCGTTTGTGAAAACAACTTTTCCTTGTAATCCGTTAGGAACCACCGGAAACTCTCGTATTTCATATTTATTTCGTGCAAAAAGAGATTTACAAACTGAGCCTCATACATATGGTGTGTATACAAAAAGGATCTAATCCACATCTTCAACTGTCTTTAGTTATTAATGGAAATAAACATCACCTTTTATGGGCGTGTATGAAATTAAATTCATCTAAAAATAAAATATACATTTTAATGGTTCGATATTTCCGCAAATAAAGGATTAAGTTAGATTTAATCGGTATTTCAAATAAACTGATAAAATAAAAAAATGAGTTGGATCCTTTTGAATATATACCATACATCTATATTGTACTCGTAGAATCAGAAGTGCTTAAGTCGGCAGAGCGTGCCAGAAATCACATATTCATATTTAAATATTTACCTTTAAAATGGTACAGTGACTTGACGGTTTAAAATTTCGAAAGGATTAAAGCAAGGATGCGTTATGTCGCCCTGGTTGTTCAATATTTATATAGATTCATGTGTAAAGGAAATACAGAGGTCAATTGGTGGCATACAAATGCCGAAGTAGAACATATGCGGATTGCTGTATGCAGATGATATGGTAGTGTTGGCGGAGAGTGAAGGTGAATTGCAGTGTTTGATAAGTAAATTGTATGAGAGATGCGAAGGGAAATGAATGTTGCAAATGATCTGAAAATAAATGTTGCAAAATCCAAAGTAACGGTGATATAAACGTCTGAAAGGAAAAGTAAATGTGACATATGGGGGAAAAATGAAAGATGACTGCATGTTGAAAAATTGCGCTATTTGGAAAGTATATGTCAGATAATGAAATAGTTAAGAGGGATTTCGAATGGGGTGTAGTGTTAGGAAACAAAGTAAATAGGTCACATAAACATATATGGTGTACTGGAACCGGACAGTGTCAACATTTGCTAACATGATAGTGCATAATAGTATTTGGTGTGAATTTTGATGTATGAGAATGAAACATGGGCGTGGAAAAAGACTGAGAGGAGCCGAATAAATGCTGTAGAGATGCGGGCATTAAGAAGAATACATAAAGTGACAATGTATTACAGAATACGAAATGAAGTAATAAGGGATGAATGTGAACTTAAGGCTGATGTGTTACGTAAGTTAAATGAATAAGAGTACATTAAGATGGATTGGACATGTAGGGCGAATGAATAAAGAAAGGCTAACAAAACAGATATACAGTGCAGTGTGAGCTGAAGGTATATGAGAAAAAGACCGAGGAATGTATGGTTGGATTAAGTTAATGATATTCTAAAAGAAGGATAAGTAGAAACCCAGAGAAATTGTATAGGGTGTATGAGAATGTGTATGGATGGGGAAGAGGCTAAGGATGTGTGTCGAGTTAGGAAAGTATGGCGCTTTTTCCACTGCAGACTAGGAAATGGCGTGATACTATGTATTTATGTATGTACCTTTAAAAATGTTCACTTTTCTAGGTCTTTCTGACATCTGTCGATGATGGATGGAATATTAAAAAAAAAACGCTTTTCTACAATGTTTTTTTTATTTTTTTATGATGATGTATCCGACTTCTGATATTTCTGTATGGATGCATTTTAAAATATTTTTCTTATTTATTTTACCAAAACTCAATCATATTTTGAGATAATAAATTTAGTTTAAATAATGCGTATTTTTATTTTTAATATTTACGATTTTGTTAGGTAGGTATATTTTGTGAATAATATTTGGTTCCTTTTTTTAATGTACGATAGTTTGATGGGTTTAATAAATCACATGTAAGTAAATCTGCGTATCGAACCTTCTATGCTTATTTATAGTTTTACTTCAATGGCCGTAAATAATAAGATTGTATTGAATTTGAATTTCATAGAAAATAAATCGATATATCTGCTACGTGATTTCCAAATCAACTTTTAAATATATTGTACCACTATTACAGCTGATGACCAGGGATTGAATATTTATGAATAGCCCGTTTTTAGCAAAGTTCCTAGTCTCAAGTGAAGAATTTTCTCTCTGCATGAAGACGAAAAATCTCCGAGTCCATTATAGAACGTACAAACAACATGTCAGCAGTGTGGTCCTTCATCCTTTGAAAACATCGCTTCGGTTTACAAACAATACAGCGCATTTTTCATACACCGTGTACATAAAAGGTTGACTGTCTCTTAGTCTATCCCTCTTACATTTTCTATGAAGATTTACGCTTTTATCCCTCATGTATTTTCCTCAAGTCTTTTCTCGTTGTGGAAAGAAACACATGTGCTGGCAAAAAAGAGTTTTAGAGATTTTTCTTATAAAACTCCTTTTTTCTATGGCGCTTCAGAAACCTCGAGAACACCTGCCAACAATTGCACGTAGGTTTTAAAATTCCTTCAAAAAACTTTTTTAATATTCAGAAGTATACATCAAAACCTTTCCCCGTTATATACGCACCAGTGAAGAATAAGGTTTTATAATGCTTGATTATTTTATTTATTAAAGGATCACACAAATATACTGATTGTTACAAAAAATGTTTATTGATATTAATAAATATTATATAATATCTAACGTCTTGTTATGTATTTCATTTCAAACAAATTTAGATGGAAGGATAATTAGGAGCCCACATCTTGGGAGAGATATATTTTATAAATACACATATACACAAGGACTAAGAAAGACAAAAAAAGAAGATCAACATAATATATAGTTTATTTAAATTAATGTAAATCAAATACTATTTTATTTTATTTATCTGTATGATATACGAGTATCTTAAATTGAAATCAAAGGAATTAAAGGAATATCAACTGGTTTAGTTAAAAACTCTTAATTATGTATATTCTTTATTTTTTGATGGACTGACTTGGTACTTGAAACCAATTATACGAGACGAAACTACAATTAAATGCTAATTGATATGTGTTCAAGTGTCGTGATACGAGTACATATTGCATTTCTAAAAATATTTTGAATTTTTAATAAAATATTTTGAATTTGAATATTTCATTTCTTTGTTTCTATTTGACACATTTCATGAAATCAACTAAGATGGATGCAGGGTCATTTTTATGGAAATTATTTGTGTGTTCTAATGATTTTAGTCTCAAGGTTTTTAAAAATATACGGTCGTCGTCAAAGATAATTCTTCCGGTCAATGGTCAACGTTAATGCCGTCTTGAATTTTATGTATAAAAATATATGGAATACATTTACAGATTACAAATCGCGATGCTTATCGAAGTCCTTCCTATTTGGTATCCGTTCCTTGAAAACGTTTCCTTTATTAACACTAAATGTACAATACTATCTACATTGGTTGAAAAAATCTGAGGAATAGGTTCAATTTTATTATTCTAAAGCAGTGAAAAAACGAATCGTGGACGAACAATGAAAATTGCTGAAGAAAAAAATCTGATTTGCTCCTCCAAAAATCAGGAGCGACATTGAAAGCAGTGCTAAGAGATTCAACCAACTGGCTGACCCCATACATCTTTTGCACAACCACCAGCCCCCAGCCTCTATGTTGAAATACAGGCACGTATTCATTAAGGGCATTATGCCTCTGGAACAATTGCTTACTATTGCTAGGATAAACGGTGGACAGGAACATCGTACCACAGCGTGTTAATTTTGCCTGTAGAATCATTATTACTTTGAACTGACCGGGATAATCTAGAAATCTTTTAACAGGCCCCCAAGAGGAATTAGGAAAACCATTCACATCAAGTTAAAATAAGGAATATTGCATGATGGATTATTGACGGTGGCGATGAGAAGCAGCCCATACATCACTTGTATAAGTTTTCGAGAATACTGGTGTATTGTGCCAAAGAGAGCTTGATTTGTGAAACGTCCAGTGCTGCCCAGGTGGTAGGATTCTTTGATTACGATAAGAAGAAAAAAGAATGACTAAAGAATAGTCCGTTCCTACAATTGATACTGATAGATAACTCCACCAAGTTATCAAGTGGAAAAAATAGGATAACTAAGCTACATCCTTTGCGATCCCCCATGTACGTGTATGGTATGATGGTACAAAAGCATTGTCCGGTTATATGAATAATATGTTCAGATAATAGTGTTATCACAAATACCTGAGCTCAGAAACGACTCAAGAAGAAGGAAAATTGTAAAATGTATTGAGTTAAGAGATTTCCTTGGTGTTTTTTGACTTGGAAATTCAGTTCAACTAATGGGTAAAATTGAACCATAAACAAGAATCCTTCAGTATTTTATATTTTTGTTCTTAAATTGTATAGAGAGCGATATTAAGGTGATTTTTTATACCAAGACGGAAATTGATTTCTTAAATATCAAACTATGATTCATACTTTGGTATTATGTAATAACATACGTTGTCCATTTTGATATATGCTGTTACACCATCTTCTTGCGCCAAATATCAAAACTCGTTTAAAAATGGCAGACAAATAGCACAGTTTGGTGATATAAGACTCTGATTATTTTCTTAAAGACCTAACCGTCGAATCACTTTGATTTAGCGATATACTCGTATTGCGTAAAAGCATATGTGAGTAACTCAATAAAACTTTCTAGAACCGTATTTTAAAATATATGGTGAGAATTTGATCACTATTGGAGATAAGCACGAGTACATATTAACTCGCAACTTTTTTTTAAAATAGGAAATCCACCCAAACTAGGATGATTTGTGCCACAACTCACAAATTAATATTATGAAATTCAATATCAGGAATTAAAGGGCAGAACACTTTTACATAAATTAAAATTTTCAAATAAACTGCTACCTTCATCTTGAAGATGAGTGAACTGTATTGTATTACACTTTCGTTGTATATACGAGTAGTACAACCTGGCAGGTTTTTTGCCATATGGCAATCTGTTCCAACCAACCAGAAAAATGTTAATGGGGTAATAAGTGAAAACTTGACTATAACTTTTTTTTGATTGAGTACACACTAGAATCGAACCCGCAATTTCTTGGTTGGGAAACAGGCGTCTGTCCAACTAGACCGCGAAGGTCATTAGGTTTTTATACTTCTTTAATAATAAAATTACGTCTTTTTTAATCCAAATAAATCTTTGCTTGTCATTTGTTTTGATAAACTTGTTACCAAGGTATTAATTTCAATTTTATATCGATCGTTATTATTCTACTATTTGAATACCCCATCCAAGGATGTGCTTCGCAGCTAGCACACCTGTCAAATTGTGTGATATTTTACTTAATAATTACCTTATTTTTTAGTGCCCGCGTACTCTAAATGCGAATGACAAAAGATGTATTTTAATTTGTTTTGTAAAAAAACACAAAACAAATATTTAGTTTTGTGTTTTTTTAGTAGCTTTTGCAGTTATGTTATGTTTCAATTTCACTTCACGGTCGCAGTATGTTTTGTTTACTTCATGGTATTAGGTATAGAAAAATATCAAAACTTTCTTATTTTTTTGTTAAAAAATATGAATAAATAAAAGTAAGAAAAAAATAACATGCCTGAATACAAATGATTTATTTAATGAAAATTAGTATACTTTATTTTACCTCAGTGTAAAATATGCATTTCGCATGGTATCATAAATTTATACTGATATATTTAGTATAGTTTTTCACATAAAACGAATAACATTGAAGTATTGTGTTAAAATACACGTATTTATTAAGCAATATATTTTTCAAGTGTCACATTAATTAAGTAATGTATTATTTCGTATACATAATATTTCACAAGATAATGCTCGTTAATTGAAATATAATTTACATATCGATTTTTTTATTTCTACCAATGGATAAATTAAAAACTATTAATAAAATATTAGTCGCTGAAAATTATTGTTTGAATTCATTAGTAAGAAACATATTATTTTTTTATTATCGAAATAAGAAACATCGTATTGAAATACGCTCATTATTTATCTTATTAATGTTATCAAATTTGTTATGTTTTATGTTTAAATTAAGTGTCGTATTTAAGTAAAATAATTGCCGCAGAGTTGAAATTAAAAACCGTCATTCTAACAAACAAAAAAAAATTCAACTGATTACGTCATAGTCAGTTCTACCTCAAACAATATTCCTTCTCTCAAAATTGTCCTACGTTTCTACGAGTATGTTGCAAACAAAAGTAATTCTCCCATTTGTCTTTGTTTACATAATATTGTTCAGACATATTTTGCCTTGCACTTGTAAATTTTCAAATCGCCCATAAATCCGTAACGTGTGTAATGAACGATCAGCAGCGGCAATAAATATATTTGTCATGGCATATTAATAACGCCACAAGACATACAATCGCCTTGAACTATTTATGCACTTAACAATTATACACTGAAAGACAGAAGTCAGGAAACATGCTTCCGACTGAAACGGGCCGTGTAGGCCAAACGCCCATATACAAGACGACAATATGCAGCATAAATGTAGTGGCTTATGAATCTAAAACATAATACGAGTATCTCCATGGTTATAGATATACACCTTCACATAAGATTGGGAGCTTCTATGTGAAATGTTGCAAAACTGAATCGTTAATCCTACTTTTAAATCGACTTAAATATTCAATACCATCTGTACTTATTTATGTTCCAAGACGAAAATGTAGAGAATATGGCCAGAAAAGGGCTTCCATAACCGTAAAGTTCGAGTGTAACTGGATTTTTACATATTGTAACTCATTGATTAGAGTCGGTTTTCTTTCAAAATACGATAAGGTGTCAATAGATTTGCAATAAATGTGGACAATATTATGAAGGCCTTGTCAATATTATGATTATTTTATACATTGAGAAATTTGACCAGGCATGGTTTTTTTAGAAATCTATGAAGAAAAGTATATAACCTAGAGTGAAAGTTAATTTCTCCGGAAATTGCACAAACCAGGCATTTTATTAATAGAAGACTAATAAAGTAAATCACTATCCAGATAATTGCATTATCACGAATTAGATGCTAAGTCGAGTTTATATCACACTCGAAGAAAACTGATATGTATATGTTTGTCTGGAGATGGTTGACCGTGGTTTGAAAAAAGGACTCAATAGAATCACAAAATTGTCTTTAAAAAAACTTAATTTATTTGCTTATAGGTAGTAATGTTCATAAGTTTTCTACCCAATGGTATAAAAAAGGTGATAGATTTTTTTTGTTATCAACATAGTTACCCTGTAGTTTAAATTATTTTTTAGAATGATGAATTAATTTTTCAATACCACTGAAAAAATATTCTGAATTTTTGTTCTCAAAACGGTCTAACACTGCGGAGATGATTTCTTCGTCATGTTTATTTTTTTCCAAGCAAATTTGTTTTCAGTTTTGCAAAGAAAAATTGATCAATAGGAGCCAAGTATAGGGTGGATGATTAAAATCTTGGAAACCACAGTATTGAATAGCTTTCGAAGCGACAGAAGTGTGAACTAGTGCATCTTTGTACAATAATCTTACGCCTTTTGACAGCTTTCCTCTGCGTTTTGTTTTTATGGCATTCTTTATTTTTTACATTAATGACGCATAATACTCGCCAATAACCGTAGTAGTTCACTGTAAGAAGTCGATTAGTAGTATTCCCTGACAATCCCAAAGAAATGTTGACGTGGTGATCCCGGACGGCGCCACTCCATTGAGTTCTTTATCGACAGATGATTATGGTACAAAACCAGAGTTCCCCCCCCCCCCCCCCCTCGTAACAATTGACTCAATATTTTATTTTATTTCCCATCCCAGAACAATAAAAATTCATCGCAACATTTAACACGTCCTTGCCTTTGAACATCTTACAAGAGTTTTGGCACCCATCTTGCGCTCACCATATTCATATCGTAAATCTATCTATACACACGCTCATTGGAAACATTTGGACCCTTGTGGTAATTGTACTTGTATACCGCAAAAGTACTTTATAAATTTGTTTTGTAATTATTTATTTCTGGTTTTAGATCACTTATTACATTTTCACACACTTTTTATCACTTATTTATACGAGTATTTATTTTTTTATCAACTTAATCAGATGAGTATACTCGTATAAATAATTTCGGATTTAAGGTAGTTTCTTGTTTTAGTGCTCATGTGAATAGATTTATATTCAACGTTGAAATTATAACAATGTGAAACAGCGGTACCGCGAAACCCTCTCAGAATCCCACTCCTTTTCACATCGATTCAGAAGACTTATTGTTGGGCTTGTCTCGTTTGTTTTGTTAAGAGATCATTTGTTTTCCTTGGAGTGTTGTTGCTTTTTCATCAACGGCTAGTAGCGAAAATAATTTCGTGTCACAAGAATCATTGAGTTTATTTCTTAGTTTGCTATGTCAAGTAATTTATTTTCTCGGGTATATTGACTGTTGATTTATTGTAGTTTCGGATTCGTTTGACTCGCCCTTTTCACGAATAATTGATAGTTGTTAACATTTATTTATGCATTTTCTACCCCTGAGTCTGTACATGTACGGTGAACTTGGGTTTTGTGATCTTGATTCCGTGATCTATCCACTTTTTCCATTAATTCTCTTGCCATCATTGCTACCCTAGCTACCGTAAAAGCCAATTAACCACGAACTTTCCCCCCTTTCATTTAAATAAATAAATATAGGTTTATTGATAGCAACATAGTATGTACATAATACATTTACATATATACTTCAAGAACACATAAATTGCAGAGAATTTATTAAAGACAGAAGCTATCAAAAGGTCTGGGCTCATCTAATAACATCCCCCCGGCCAATATATACCCCACCAATATAGGGCGAGCCCAGCCACGGGGACACCAGAGGTTTTTCAGCCCACTCTCTATAAATGCTACATAATAACAGGACCCGGAATTCTAACATTACTTGTTTAGGAAGAAAATGGTGGGGTGAGTTCAGGAAAATACCCTGGTCTCGGAGGCAAAATACTCGTAACTTTGCCTCCTTCAATTTACACAACAATCATTAAAAGCTTTAAATACACTACGTTGCTCACAATTGACACGATAAATCATTTTAATAAAAGAAGCTCTACTCGTACGATAATTCGCATTGGTGCCTGTCTATACTATAGTGTGCTCATGATACAACCATCAAGGAAAAATTTCCATGCCACGGACAATTTTTTTCTACGACTGTACGAAACATATTCTTAGTGCCAGAGCAGAAGAGTCAATCTCTTTGCCCAGTTGTTTGGTTGGTCGACCTGTTGACTTCCACCATTTTCGGAAGACCGTTGACAAATATCTTTTGGCAATACTCGGTGGAGTACCCATAGGTTAACGTTACTTTGGAGAAAGTGAAACAGCTGGTGACCTTTCCTATTACTTGGAGCTAATATCTCCGCATGCTTAATTCTGAGACCGTAAACAACACAAATCTTATAAATTAATGAAATTGTTAACAAAATAGTGATAAGCCTGTAAAATAAGAAAGTATGCATGATGAGGCGTATGGATGTGTCAGAAGCAACGTGTTTTATAGGATAGTATGAAGGGGAAATGTTTTATCTCTGCTTACCCCAATAGAGATATGCTATGATGGTGATGATGACGCTTAATTATATACTATATTTTTTTTCAATTCTGTTTATACTAAAGTGAATATACTCGTATGATTACAAATACAAAACAATTAATTACTCACCATATAGAGAAATCTTAACATATAAACGTGTAATATATTTCCAGAGAACAGAACTTCACTCTTTTCTATCCAAGCACACATCTTGTATTTCTTCCACATTCATACATCTCGTATGAGCAATCTTCTATTATCCTTTTTAAATTACAAAATGGTACTTTTTATTAGTAAATTAGTCTTTTGATTTACGACTTATTTCAAATGAATGAACACATTTGTATAACAGGTACATTTTTATTCTTAGTATATTTGTCATAATATTAGACCAATAACTAAGTATCCAATTTCATTTTTTGCATATTTTCCGCATTTTCTTTCATATTTATTTATTGGCGATGACATTATATTAACAATAAAAACCTACGTTTTTTGCAGTTTACACGGATACAAAAAAGTCATTGGAGACATTAATGTAACGATAAATGTTTATTTCGTTATTATAATATAATATTGTTAAAAAAATAACAAGAAAATTATGAGACTAGGCTAACCAAAATAGACATCTTTAAGCGATTCAATTATCAAAACATTGTAATGTAGTAGTTTTCTCCTTTTTAGGTAAAACGACATTTAAGAAATATGCAAGTAGGCAGAATACAAGACGTGTAGATTACACAGCTCTTGTAAATTATAATAAAATCGATGACTTAAAAATTGTTTGCACAAAGCATTATCGAAAACATCTCGAATTTCCTTTCTTGGATTTCCGACGCCATTTAAGACTCGATTGAAGAGTGTTTTTAATGAAATATTCAAACAGGTAGTGAAGTTGAGAGTTTTTATAAAAAAAAATCTAATATACATGATTTTTTCTCTAGTTATTGATATTTTATGCAACGGTTCTACCATTTACAATATTTTGTGTATTAAAAACGTGTGACATCTAAATTTGAAAGAATTGAATAAATATATTATATTGTTATATATTACCAAAATGTTGGTGAAAATTTTAACGATAAACGAAACAATTAATGTCCCATTAGTTCGCTAAGATAAATGGCAAAACCAAATTGGATTTTTTTCGTTTTAGTTGGATTTATTCGTATAATTTTGAGTAGAAAATTAATGTACTTTTTATTTTTATATAAAATATAAACCTAGCGGGCGTATTTTCAAGCGGCAATATCTTCCAACCATCTATAAATATGTTTAAAAGGCTTTAAGAGATAACCAGACAGGATTACTTTTTAACACAAACTGGGTTCCAATGGGTACTAAACCCGCAACCCTCGGGCTGGAAGATGGGCCTCTTACCAACTAGACCACGATGGCTAGTTAATAATAAAACTTCATTTTAACCACGTTGAAAAATATTTTGAAGTTGAAATAATTATTAGAATATTTATAACCTGCGTCGTGCACTTTTATTGGTCAAGAATACACATTTTTTTATTAAAACGTAATAAAACAGTCGACTTGGTGAGAATGTAAAAAAACATTGTTACCTTTTAATGTTGGATTTTTGTGAAGTTAAGGCTAACCGCCTCCATGACCTGGTTGTTAAAACGCCTTTCTTCCAACCCAGGGGTTCTGTGTTCGATTCCCATTACTACCCAGGTGTTTTAAAAAGGGTTCTAGTCTGATTTTCACTAAAGGTTGATCGAAAGATCTTTGTGTCCACATGTCAATAAATAAACCAGGTAATAATACAAAAATCGAAAGTGTAACGTACTAAAAATATCTCGTATAATTTTTCAGACAAATTTAGAACCTTTTTTCTTTAAAATTATGAAAAAAGTCTTGAATAAAATTTTACAGTATCTACACACAAGTCATTCCAGAATAAAAGCTGTAGAAATGCGTGCACTGAAAAGATTGCATTGGGTGACAATGTTTGACAGAATACGTAATGTGAACTTGAGACTGATGTGTTGAGTAAGATAAATAAATGTGGGCACGTAGAACGAATGGAAAAATGAAAGAGGAAAACGGGCATGTAGAACAAAAAAATAAATGTGAGTGGAAATCAATATCTTGAAAGAAGGAAACGTAGAGTCGTAGAAATTGTAATTGTATGATGTGTATCGATTTGAAGACACGAAAGATGTGTGTCGTGTTAGGAACCTTTGGCTTTCTGTTCTCTCTGAATACCCCGAGAGGTAAATCGTGTCATGGTATGTAGTTATGTACACCAATTATTAAAATGACGATGTTTGCGCATACTGATTAATCATAGTCAAAAGAGCAGATGTAAAATTATCCATCATAAGAGAAATTAAATATTACAACAGAATGATTTAACACAACTTAGAGAAAAAATCTGCGCAATTAACATAAATTAAAGTCTCAAACCTGTTTCGCTTTCCAAAAGCATTGTCAAACTTTTGTATGTTTTTTGTAAACCGAAACATACACTTTAATTTTAGTTTATTGTACTCGTATATACATTTTTTTTATACTTGAGTATTAAATAATTCTATATAATTTATAGTTAAAGCATTAAAATCGGGAGGTTTAAGGGTATTGTAATTTGTTTAGTCAAAAACTTTATTTCACTTTATATAACGGTATAATCCTGCCGGTTTCAAGGTTTTCACCTAATCATCAGGGAAGCACAAACAAAGGTCTTGTTTGTGCTTACTTGATGATGCGGCGGAAACCTTGAAACCGGTAGGGTTATACCGTTATATAAAGTGGAATAAACAGTGTTTGACTATACAAATTACAATATTAAATCATTATGTTTTTAAATGGTGTTTACAATATAAATGGAGTTTACAATATATATACATACCAAATCGATTAAAAAGAAACATTACAACATTCGTATTTTATAAAACGTGCCATTTTTTCGGACTATCCACGTGTTCCATATTATTGAACTTAAATGTAACTTTTTAATTGTTGATTATTGAGCGATTCTGAAAGTTATGCCATAGTAATATTATTATTATGAAACCAAATAATTTTATTTTAAGTGAATGATACAGCAATTTTCTGAAAAAAATATTAATCACGATCTCATATATCACGACCTCACGAAGCTGATCATCGTGTCTATAACAAGCCAAATATTTCAAATCTTCAGTATGATACAGGTGTCCTAAAAGTCATTTAAGGATTAAAAAATCTTATAATTTCTACATTATTTCAATATTCATAAATATATTATTTATAGTTAAGGCATTATAACATTGGGGAGGTTTAAAGACATTGATATTTGCTTTATCAGACACTGTTTATTCCACTTTATGTAACGGTATAACCCTACCGGTTTCAAGGTTTTCACTTCATCATCAGGGGAGCACAAACAAGACTGGACTGGTATCGATGTACACGCTTCTAACAGTAAGAAATTGGGTTAGGGATTGTGTGTGCTGGGCTGCTTGCTGAAGTTGTCTCCTGCCTGTCTCCACCCACAATTTACAACTCGAATTTTTATTGTTAGAAGCGTGAATGTCGGTACCAGTTCGAATAAAATTCAGTCTTGATTGTGCTCCCCTGATGATGTGGTGAAAATCTTGAAACCGGCAGGGTAATAGCGTTACTTAAAGTGGAATGAACAGTTTTTGATAAAACCAATTTAAATTAATTATAAATAGTTTCATACAGACGAAGGCAAAAAATCACACCCTTATGCGTGGAAATTGTTTGAAATTATCCGTGAAATTACTTATGGAAAGTGTTTGAATTTTCATTATGTTTCAAACTATTTCTGAATAATAAAAAATTTAGAAATTATAACATTTTTAAATCGCCTAAGGGGCTCTTTGTGTACCCTGTATATGACATACCGTAATTTAAAAATGCACTCAAGTGTTGATCCAAGTCGATGAGACCTTTTTTTTTTCAAGAAATCCATACAAGCACATACGTACCTTCACGCTTATTCCCTGTTTGGGTAGGCATACAGGATACGGCACAACACTTACGTAACACGACATACTTTTTTCGCTTCCTCCTCATTCATACGTCTCACACGATTCCGTCAGTGTCTCTTATTTCTTATCTATCCTTTGAAATTTCATTTACTTGGTCCAACCATGCCACCGTAAAGATCTCTTCTTTATCTTCATTATAACATTTATTTTATCCATTCATTCAGTTCTGATATCTCCATTCCGCCTTCTTTCATACATTGACGTTACATTTTTTCTAACTACATACACCTCCACATTATTATTACTTTTATCATTCTTCTTCCAAGTCCAAGCTTAACTTTTATACATTGGACATGAATGTCATATTTTTAGGAAGTTATTCGTGCCATATGAATGCCATATTTCTAGGAAGTTATACGTTGTCATTTTCATGAAACTTGTTTTATCTTAAATTTTAATTTAAACAAAAATAATCATTTCGTGTTCGTGTAAAAATATCTCACCATTTCCCTCTAAAGAAATAATAAATATTAATTTTCAATGCTTTGTCAAATATTTTTAACAATAACCAACCTTTTTACGGAAAAAGTTTGTTCGGCGGTCTTACATTCTGAGATACATACCAAATTAATGATTTTATTCAAGAGGGTAACTTATGTGCAGTTCAGGGAGCAAATTCTCCAAATGGGTTAATTAGTAAGTCACATTACTCGGGCGCTAGAAGTGTGCGAGTGTTGTTGCCTCCTCACGTGCGGGATAGTGTTCCAAACACACGTCTTGAAGGCTCGATTAATGATGTCGAATACAATTTTGTCTCCCTGCTATGCTCTTAAATATGTTTGAATCACCAATTCGGCTATGTTAAAGGGTTACCATACGAATGATAAAAACGATGAATAAACTCACAAAAATGAATACTATAATTCTAAGAATGTAAAGATTGAAAGGTAGCAGCTTTAGAGAATCGATTGCATACGTCATAATATATTTATATGTTTAAAAAAATATTTGATTATAAAATCACAGATAACCTGCCAATTGACTAAATTAGTTATTTGGTACAAATCAAACCAATATTTCATTTTATTATACGTGTAGTAAAAACTTCTTTAATAATAAGAGTTACAAAATAATGAATAAAGCTTTTTAATATCTTGTTTTTTTTTATTTCATATGTTATTGTTGTAACACGCAAGTGTCTTTCTTCGTGCATTCTCACAACAAAGCACCAAATTATAGGGTAAATATTTCCATGTTCCGTTGGATTCCGCAAATCTGAGGTGATTGACATATTCCCAAATTTGGCCGTATCATATAATTCCGACTATTATATGTTAGACCGTAGTGAATCACTTCTAAGAAATGACATCCGAACAGTTTTTATCAACTCTTCATTATTTATATTATTCTGTTCACAAAACATCACACAAATTGTATTTTTTTCGGGTTTTTACCTCATTTTACTATAAACTCAGTTATACTTTATATTTCATATAAACTATGTGACACTATAAAATAATAAAATGATAATTTATAAATCACCGTTTAGAGAGCAAACTCTCTTGAAGAGCGCTCTAACATTATTCGGCATTTCTCTTATTGATAATAAACATTATAGTATATTTTATTACACTTTCGTTGAGTTTAATTTCTTTCTCCCGTGATGTCGGACGTTCAGTCCGTCGTCACTCCTATCCTTTTCACACTCGGGTGTCTCGCCATTGGAGAAAGACTCACTTTGGGCAGTTCCTTCTTCGTCACTACGTTACGTCGCACTCATAAGAAAAATAATGATTACGATCTCCTAGTGTAGATCTTGCTAGATGGGGACTTATTTTGTCCCCCATAACAGCGGGGGTGGTGAGATTGAACTGAACTGAACGGTATACAGTTACAGCCTGGCGAGTTTATTGCCATATTCTTATATCGTCCAAATAACCAGTAAAGGTGTTAAAGAAGCCTTAAGTAAAAACCAGACTGAAATACATAAAAAAAAAACTGGGTACCAACAGGAATTGAACCCACAACCCCACGGAAGACATGCGTCTTACCGACTAGGTTACGGAGGTTGTCACAAACATGTTTCGCAATAAATATTTACTTTCCTAGACTTTATGTCCATTTCTTATCAGATAGGTAGGGGTCTTCTATGCACCTGTTTTTCAACTCGTAGTTGATGTTCCTAGAGATCGATTGACAATTGGATTGTCATAAATAACAGTGTGTAGTATTTAACATGTATCCATCACTTCTGTCTGTGAACGTCATTGTCTTCTATAACTCATAAAGGTAAAATATTTCACAACAATGTTTCTTTAAGACTGATTTTATTAATGAGTTGAAAATAATATTTTTTCTCATCGCTTCATTTCAACGAGGTTTCTAGCCGAATTAATTTATTATTTTTATACATTTCGTTTGTATAAAAGAATACACAAATCTTTGACCAGTAAGCGGTGGCATAAAAATTAATACATGTAATTTGAATGTATGAACATTCAAATTTTTGTTCTTAACTTAGAATAATTTTGTTTATAATTTGATAATTGTTAAAAATGAACCTAATCGAAAAGTGTGACTTAATATACTATATTATAACACAAATTCGCCTAAATTGATTCGCTATACAATCTAAATTTGATACTCATTTAGTCTTATGCATATTTAACACATCCCTTCCCTACCGTCACTTACTTTTAATTAATTGTTTGCTTATCACATCCCTTAAATTGTTTGCTTAAATCTTGGTTTATTTCAGAATCGACGTTGTAACGTAATACTGGAATTTTATTTAAAAACACAAACTATTTCTTGAAAACGATTAAATCATATGATTGACTTGAACTAAATCATTTTGAGATATTATCTTGATCTTATGCATTACACCCAAATGGCATTCAGTATAATTTTGAAATATATATATTTTTTATCAAAATTCTTGGCAACACGACACGATACTTTACATCATCTAACAATCACATTATTATAATCTAACACGTGAAGAATTATTTAAGAACCTCGAATTGTTATTATTCCTTACGTCAGAAAACGAAATGAGATACTTGTGTTATTATGAGAGACGTTTATGTCCGTCATTGTTTCGTGATACACCTACATTAAAAGTGTGACGAAGTGTTAACTTAATAAATTTCTTACAACATTTACAACTGGTGTGGGCTCGTAAGGTACAAAGTTGGGAGTTTCATGGGTGTTCAATAACAGTAACAATGTCATGACTTCCGAGCATTTAAATAAAAACACATTTTAAAGAGTTCGAAAAAGTTTACCACCTGGAAATTAATTCGACAGGTTGTATTATACTTGGTGCAATTTTTTCTCCTTACATACTTTTCGTAAATAGAAAATTGAATATATTTGATAAAATCGTTGTATTGTATTACACTTGCATTGTATACAGTTTAACCTGACATTGTGGTTATCATCACCTTCAACTAATCAGAAATATGTCAAACGGACCTTGACTAAAAACCAGACTGGAATACTATTTAAAAAAACACATTGCATGCCAACGGGAATTTAACGCGTAATCCACGGATTGGAAGACAGGCGTCTTACCAATTAAGCCACGGAGGCCCTCAGAATCATAATATATTTATATTCTTTAACCTGAGTCGTTAAACACTTGCCTCTCATCCCACCAGTTTCTTGTTCCTTTTCCGGTGGTGTTCAAACGAGAATCGTTGTAGCCTTAATCTTTATATAAAAAAACTTTTTCATTTCCAATTGTATAAAAAAATGAGTTTACCAAGATGTTTGTGTACAATCAATATGATACTCTTTATTCAAAACAAATCAAAATTGCTTTAACACTTTGCACTAGAAACTTTTTTAAAATACCTACCAGTTCCTAGGAGAAACTTGTACAAAAAATGAGAATTTCACTATGCAAAGTTGCATTACAATGAAAATCATTATTCTGCTTTGAAGTTTTATAAGGACAATTAAATAAAAGCTTTTTTGCCTTTGTTTATGTATTTCACATGAATGCCGTACGGTATGACTAGAATAAAAAAATCTCACTCAATTTTTAACGTATGTATTTCACAAAACAGTCACCGATGTGCATTCCTTAATTCGACAAAGTGAAAATATCACAATATACATTAAGAAACCTGAATATAATCCATCCGAATTTTATTATGTTATGAGAAAAATCATATTTCAGATTTTACAACGGAAATTAAGAACGAAAATTAAAAAGTACCCTGTTATTTGTATCATCAAGAATATAACGTTATTGTATGCATCACACCCTCAAAGTTTTGCTAAGAAACCTAGTAAAGCTTATCATTTAGAGTATTTAGACTTTAAGGTAAACCAGTACGAGTATGAAGGGTTCAAGATGAAGTATCCTCGAGCAGTTGAAAATAAAATATTTATTTTCAACTTTGAATTTATTGGGAAATCAAATTGAAGTAATTTAATACATACACTAATTGGTGACAGAATAAATTTTTACAAAGTAACAAAAGTCTAATTAAATTGCTTTATAATAAATTACTTTGATATCATCCAAAAAGGAATAATTGTCGTTTTTTCGGCGTTCTCTTCCAATTAACACATTGTTATGGCGATGTGTCAGAGATCTCGACTTGCGAGATTTTGAGCACCCGTCCACTATAACTTCCCATAATTGGTGGACCACCACGGTTTATCACGGTTTACCACAGGTTCCTCAACCCATAGGCGCCTTTGGGCCCGTCGACACATTGTGTCCAGCAGTTTTTGACCAGAACTACTGGGTTGTCCGGAAAGTGTTTTCATATTTCACGGGTAGATTTATTTATTTCAATTCTTCATTGTATAACGACTAAATAAGTGAATTACCAGGTGGCAATCTCTTCCAACCAACCTGATTAAATCTTATCTCGCCGATCATTTTCAGCGTCTTTCCGATCATGGCCTTGCACTACGCTCTAACAGAGATTGTTTATTGGCCTTCCCAGTTCACGACTCTTTTTTTTTTCATTGTCCTTTGCTGACCATGCAGTGAGACTCTAGAAATAGTTACAAACCAATGCTAGACTCGTTCCGTCTTTGGCATGCTTTAAGAAGCGACTGAAAAAACTCTTAATTTCTGGTCAGTAATATAACGTGTTTCATTCCAGATTTTTCTTTCCTCTCCACCATCCCTTCCGTTTTTTTTTTAACCTGGCGTGTTTATTGCCATGTGGCAATCTCTTCCAACCAACCAGAAAGATTTTATAAGCCGTAAGTGTTAACCAGACTGGAATCCTATTTTTTTTTTAAATCTGGGTTCCAGCGGGGATTGAACCCGCAACCTCCGGATCGGCAAACAAGTGTCTTACCACCAGGCCACGGAGGCCTTCCTTTTCCTTTGATTGATGATATATTCATTTAATTTTTATTGTGTATATGGTACACGTATGTTCATAAATTTCATAAAGATGAATAATCATTTGAATATTTTATGCGACCGTGTTACTTGCTTTATTTAGTTTTATCTGGTCAGTTTGAAGAGATTGCCGCCTGGCAATAAGCTCGCCAGATTGTTTTCAGAATTAAGTGTTAAATAAAAGAAATATGTGGTCGAAAAAATGTTCATATCATTATTTAAATAAAAGTAAGACGTCATCAGTCAAATAAAAAAGGAAGAGATAGATGGTGGAAAGGAAAGTCGAGAATGAAACACGTCAAATTACTGACTTCAAATTAATAGATGTCGTAAGGACAAATTATTTGATGCTAACTTCACTCCAAACGTGCTGAATGTATATTATTATGAAATGTAATAGTTGAGTGCATGTTTTTGGCGATTTTTTGTCAACATCGTTGGAGCGGTTTTATGGCGGCATTTTGAAGATGGAACAAAATTAGTTGTTTTTTTCAGTGATTGATGCTTTTTTTTTTTAACCTGGAGAGTTTATTGCCATGTGGCAATCTCTTCCAACCAACCAGAAATATGTTTTTATAGGCCCTAAGTGCTAACCAGACTGGGAAAAATCTGGGTTCCAGCGGGGATCGAACCCGCAACCTCCGGATCGGCAGACAAGTGTCTTACCACCAGGCCACGGAGGTCGTCGCCACGCTTCTTGTACTGTCGCAAAGAAAAGCTTGCGGCGCAAACCAAAAAATATAGATATAGTCTGTGGCAATAATGCAGTAAGCGATCGCGAGTATGTCAAATATTGTTTAAAAATACGCAATGGTGTTACAACACTCGAATATGGTGTTCGTTTTGGAGGATCGATTACCACTAATGATAATCAAATTCAGGCAGTTTGATGGAATCCAAATTTAACAAAATTAAGGACGACTTTTTAGTAGTAACTTGGATACATACTACATAAGATGTTCGATTATATATTGTTTATTTTTATATAGGCGAAAATATAAAAAAAAACATCAAGTGTCTCATTTTCACGCCCGCACTTCCAAAGTGGACTGTAAAAATCATTCATTCTGTGCATGTGAGGATTATTTGATCAATTTGTAGTGGCTATTAATTGTTCCCAATTATAAATAAGGGTAGAAAAAGTTAATATTGCCCTTCGTACTACCGATTATCTTAAACAACCTACGTTACAAAAAGTTTAGGGACCACTGGCTTATCATCTTCGAAAGGATTTATGTGACGTTTATATCACCCCGACGCTTTCTGATACTTGATGCCCCTTAATAACTGAAATTTAAGACGATAATCAATTAGATTTAAATTCTTTCAATGGAGCTACCGCACATGGCATGCTCTAATCAATTGACATTTTTGGGCGTTGAAAAATTCTGATAGATTTAATAATATTTTTTTTCTTTTTAACAAAATATCTTTATTGCTTTAAAAAATGTACATTCCTACGTAAAGTGTAATTTGAATGTATGATACTAAAACATGTCGTTTTTAGGCGACTGTCGAGTGTAGACTTTATTTGTTTAATGCATCCTTTTTTATGCACTCTGGATTCTCGGTTTTATATTTAGGTGGATTCACTAGCAGAACTTATTTCTCAAACTATAAATGGGTGCTTAGTAGCTGGTTTACATAGTAAAACATATATACTCGTACTTACATAGCGTCACTTAAAAAAATCTGATGTCAAAAGACGGGTAAGTAAGAAAAGAAACCAATTACAAGAATACTCTAGTTATCATACCATTGACATCGGCAATGCTGATACCAACATGATTACAACAAAATAATCCATTTAGTCCTGTTTGCGCTCCCCTGAAGATAGGGTGAAAGCCTTGAAACCGGTAGGGTTATACCGTCACAAAAAAGTGGAATAAACTGTGTTTGATAAACATAAATTACAATGTCCTAAAACCTCCACAACGTTAATGCCTTAACTATAAACAACATAATAATCCAATAGTTTTTAAATCATCAATATATTTTTCCGAGCGCTTTAATACAGTTTTATACTACGCTATTGCTATATATATTACGCTTTCGTTAAAATAGTACAACCTGGCAGATTTATTGCTATGTGGGAATCTCTTCAAACCATCCAGAAAGATGTTTGAACTGAAAGCCAGACTGATGTTTTTTTTTAAATGGGCACCAATCGAATCCGCTACCCACAACACAAGGGGCTCAACTAGTGCACGATGCAAGTCGTCCAACCTATGTCCAAAATACACACTAATAAGATCTGCGTATTTTGAGACATGTTAATCACGAGTATGTGCTTTGAGTATTTTTCTTATTTTTTGGTGCGTATATTGTTGTAAACAAGAAAAAGTCAATATACCTATATTTTCTACGTATTTTAAGATATTTGATAAAACATAATTTAAGTTAGTATTGCCTTGTATAAATAATTAGTAATTTCCCTTAATTAAATATTTCAGATAAAGAATACAAATGTTTCGTTGTCTATTAAGTTCTCGTTTTGTGGTCTATTAAGTTTTTCGTAGTTTTTCAGTTATTTACAATGAAAGCAAATATTTAAACATTATTGAATACTACCTTTATTTTTTTACAAAATAATATCCCTCAAGTTTTTTATAGTTTACTTTTGAAACAATGATTTAAAAAAGGTTTATAAACTTAAGAAAAACTTCAGATAATAAGCACGCGTTTGAGCAAAACCAAAAAGTAATGCAAAACATTCACGATATTACGAGGTTCCCACGAAACTCTTATGTAAAACCACTACAGAGAGAGAGAGAAAGAATTTTTTGACCACATAGCGTGGTTTTGATATAAAAAAGGCCTCTCGAAATTCTTCTCTCGAACCGAGCTATGTCTACGCTGGCATGTGAATCTCAAAAAGCTCCGTTTTTTTATTGAATCCTTTTATACGCCTTTCCAACCGGGGGTTACGCGAGTCAAGGCCGCCTAGTTGTTGCTGAGAGGCCCTGCTCTTCCTTTCCTCGCAACAAGGATTCTTAATGAAAAAAATAACAATTTAGAATCAGCATCGTATAAAGTTGTGTTATTTTCAATGCTTATTTTATCCGAGAGCCAATAGGTAAATTTTTAATTTTATCTAATAACGCTTCATGAAACTTATTATTTATTTTCTCATTTAACACATCATTGTAAAACAATCTGGCGGGCTTATTGTCAGGCGGCAATCTCTTCAAACCAGCCAAACAAAAGTAAATAAAGGAAGTTACATACATAGTTACAAAAACAAATATTCGATTATTCATTTGTATAACATATACATAATAAAAATAAAAGTGGGATATCATCATTCAAAGGAAAAGGAAGAGATAGGGGAAATGAAATAAAATCAGGAATGAAATACGTTATATTACTGACTAGAAATTAAGAGTTTTTTCAGTAGCTTCTTAAAGCTTGCCAAGGTTTTAAAACTGGTTCAAGAGTCTCACTGCATGGACAGTAATGGACGACGTAAAAAAAGAAGAGCGGTGTACTAGGAAAGGCAATAAACAGTATATGTTTGAGCGTAGTGCAAGTCCATGATCGGAGAGACGCAGAAAATTTTCGGCGAGATAAGAGGGGCGGCGGGATAGTTAAAGATATTATACAATAGAGATAGTATGTGAATTTGACGTCTATTTTAAACATTCAACCAGCTCAGCTCCTTCTGGTATGAAGTGATGTAATAGTACTTTCTCAGGTTAAAAATAAATCTTAGACAAACATGTTTAAGTAATCTTAGACAAATTTACTATACTACTCAAAAAAATACTCAATAAATGTATATTTTGACCTTATATTCATTTATAAATTTAACATAACCTCCCTTCATACGTAAATCTCCAAAATTTAATACCTAAATAAAGTTATTTTATCAGCTTTGAAAAAAAATATACAGCTATGACTTTGATTAGTTAATATTGGTCATGTTGGTTTATTTGATGTTTAAATTTTTTTGCTGTAGTCTGCAAATATTTTTTTTTAAATTTTTACTATCCATAATTCAAAATTTCCAATTTATCGTTTTAATAGAAAAGTGAACTTTAGAATACAAGTACATAACAATGCAAAAAACTCCATTTATTCCTAGACCTTAAAGATCTAAATGCACGCCTATACCTGCTAATGGTAAATTCTGCAACCTGTTATAGGCGGTATCATCCCATCTCTTTGTGCCTATCATAAAATTCCCTTCATACCTACTTAAATGTCCGTGGCATCATTGCCGACGCCAACAGTAAGGAGAATCTTAGACTTATCTCTTCGTACATCCTAGTTTAAAATTTACTTACACATTTCATTTCGTCTTGATTTATATGGTATCACCTAGTAGATACTTTGATTACATTCAAAATTCGCTCTTGGAGTTTTTTTTTCAAAAAAAAAATTATGTTTTACAAGTACTCGTATATCTATTTAATTACTGTTTTCAGTTATACAATCATAGTATTCAGATGTTTCCCTGTCAAGATAGGCAGAGAAAACAAAGCGTAACGCTTTCCTGTGATCATCTGATGTCTTAGTGTTCTCTCTATTTAAACACCTCGTGATACGGTTTCCTTCAATTCATTTACACATTACATTTCTTTCTTTCAATATATCACTAAGCACTTTTTTCGGTGTTTTTTTTTCACACATTTTAAATTTGTTTTGTCAGCGTTTCAACTCTCGTTCGTTAGTTCATAAACATATTTTCCGAAGACATTATTTTTTTTGCAGTACACAATTTCATATGTTAACTTTTTTGCAGTACACAATTTCATATACTATTTTTTTAAGTATATTAATGCGAACAATATTGTTATTAACTTTTGCTCAAAGTAATTTTCTTTAAAAGAAAATAATTGATGCCCCAGATTGTATTTTTTAATGTAAATACATCATAATGCATATCTTTATCGATTATTGCGTAAGTTATAGACGTATTGTGCTCTTTTTGGTAATGCTTTAATTTATAAATAATTATAAACGCGTTCAAAAACTTGCATAATATGCAATTATTACATTACGATCTTTTATGATCAACTTCGCATCGTCTTAACCAATTCGTGTCGCAAGACCATTAATGGATGTGCAACATTTTTTTGCAATACCTCTCTCGAGAGATAACTAGTTGGGTAGGAAAATTAATCAGTTGTTTATGTGAACAAGCGAGAATTCCTCATCTCTGCAGCAAACTTGCCCAGATTCCTTACCGAGTACTTATTTACAATCGAACCAACGTAAAAATATTCGATGAAAACTTGGACGGATATATGCAAAAATAATCTAACCCACAAAGCATTTTTCACGGTTAATCTGAAATATCAAAGATAGACTCGGAGACGATTGCAGGATGTTCATGAAAAATGTCTCCATTTTTGGACAAACAAAACATCTCGAAGAGGCTTTCAAGATTATCACTTGTCGCGTTCTTCAGTTTTTCAGTCACGTTTCGCGCAAGAAGTGCATGGTGAAACTCGTAGTCACAAGTAATGAGGATGGTCACAAGAACAGAGGTACATCACCTATGCGCTGAACCGACCAGGGGAAGAGTGATACGGGCTTGCCTTTGTCATAGGCTCTTCGGACAGCAGAATGCCGAAAGGACTGGAGAATAATATGTCCACTTACAGCAATTTCAATAAAGGTCACGTTCCTCAGCATTAAGGTCACGATGCAGAAGATGAAAGAATGTGAAATATCGGAAAAGCATACCTCAATTATTTGCAAAAATATCAAGGGAGTAATTATGTATCTTTTAAGGTTAAATTCATTTTTAATTTGTTTCATTTCGCGTCACCTTATACGAAGGGATTTTATATTTCCCTGAATACCTCAAAACAGGTAAAGTGTTGGTTGGATCATTTTTGCATATATACGTCTACTTGATTGCTAAAAACCAAGTTACCTCGAGAAGATCTGTACGCTCAGCAATGTTGTATATTTTCTAGATTTACTCTTTTAAAGGTTTATTATGTTACGTAATGCTTTTATCAAAATGTTAAGTTAAATCCAAAAATAAATATCGTTTAATGAATACTTCTGACTCTGTGGCTTTATATTGCCTGTAGTTTTTAAGCTTTCCTGCCAAGTTACTGATCAACTATCGCTGTAATGCAGGTTCTTCCACTTGTACTTTCGATGCGAATTCCAATGTAAAAAACCCATGTATCGACCAGATATCCCAACAAGTTTAACGTGTAGCTGTAGATTCTTTTATAGTTCATATTATGTTTTTTTTCTCAACTGGTTTGGTCACTATGTCTCTGAATTTTTTAAACGATACAAAAATTCGAATCGTTTATGTTTTTTTTTTTTTTTCAGTCTTTCGTTTGTTGACATTTTTTATAGTACATGTTTACTTTGGAATGTGTATGTTATTGCATCAAGTACTTTTTTCTCGAGTTTTGGTCAAATAACGTAAATTATAATGCTTTTTACAATGAGCTTCTATGAAACCATAACACTGTATTTGTAACAATGTACGAGTATATTAAAATATTACTCAAGGACCTACACAAATACAATAGTAACATCATTCCTTTTTAAACTGTCCGTATATATAACATTTCCAATTAATACAGCTTTAATAGAAAGGCGAACCGTAGTGTATAAGTATATATCATAACATCACGAATTTCATATATTGGTTCTGTATATGAAAAACTCAGGTAAAACATTCACACTCTGCATTTATATCCTTACACATACACCCTTATCATACTTAAATCTTACACCTTATCATACTTAAATCTTACACGTTATCATACTTAAACCTTACACTTTATCATATTTAAATTCCAAGTTATCCGGAGACAATTTCAACCGTATCATAATCTCAACAACCACATCAAATGCATGTCGTTTACAGCCATTATTTGTTTTTTTTATGCTTAATTAGTTTACAAAGTAATTATCGCTGAAAATTATATTAACTCTCCTCATTTACACCCGAAAACTTATTTTTTTATTTTACTCGTATTTTCACTTAAAAAATAATGAAATCTTTCCTTAACATAGGAAACAAACAACGAACAGCCCGGAAGCTCTCGGTTTCTTATACACTTGAAAAAAAAATAGTGGCTTCTCTACCTTTCACGGCATTCTACTTAATTAAATGCATACAACAATGGTAAACCTTTGCCAGTCTTCACTTCGTCCTTCCATCTGAGAAGATATTTTTTTCTACCTCTCTGACATATAATTTTTCCTATATCCAAAAGTTTCTCCATGTTTTCACTGCCAAGGAACTGGAGAATCCGCCTATGAAAAATTATTACAAATCGCCCACGGATATAATTTTCTTCTACAAATGTTTCTTTGTAATTCATCTTCCTTTGGTAAGTTTCTCCGATTTTCATACCTAATATATTTTTCTAACATATGCAGATGAGTCGTTTTTAGAGATTTTTTTAACTGTCAATTATAGTGACTGAATTCCGAGTTAGAACGCTCTTGAGGAGAATCTGCTATCTAAACGGCGCTTTAAAAATGGTAATTTTACTATTATAATGAATTATAACTATCTTTGTATAATTCAACCTAGAAGGCTTTTGCCATGTGGTAATTTCTTATTGCAACAAGAAATATGTTTAAAGGCGTGTGGAAAAAATAGTTTGGATCCCTATTTTGGGTTCCATCGGAAATCGAATATAGAAACCCGGGTCGAAACCCGTGGTCTATTTACTAGGTCACGGAGGTCTTCCAATTTATACAGAAAATCACATTTATATAGATAACATAGATATAAAATTAGTTTTGGAAATTCATCCTACTAAGAGTGCTTTGTGAATAAAAATGTTTATTGCTCTTTGAAAAATCACAATTCTTACAACAATACACACATACAAGTATATAGTAGATATACTACAAGAATCATACATATATTTGTTTGATATTAAATAATTTTCGCTTTGTCATAAATTGATTTTTTATACCCGTAATTTTTGTCACAAAAATTGATCTCATGTGTCCGATATATAGTACCTTTATCCAAATGAACATGTTATTTGTAAATACAACTTTAAAAATAACATGTTCATTTGGATAATTCTTATATTTCACTATCTTACATGTTAATTGATATGCAAATTAGTTACACTATAATAAAATGACTAATCCAATTGCTCTAAACGCTTCACTGCACCCAATTATTGTTCTCATAATAATATAGACACGATCGTGTAAAAGTTATATTATGAAACATTTTGTCATTGACACGCTTTGATTTCAATAAAAAATATATAAATACAAAAAATAACTTTACATGTCATATTTAATTTTGGCTATAACAATGCGTAGTACAAATAATAGTAATAAAGAGGAAAAATGTGTATACCGCCATTTAGATAGTAGACTTTCTTTAATGTTACTCTAAATCGGGAATCGAACCCACTATGATTGAAATATGAAAAACGTTACAAAACTAAATTAATTTTTGTTTAAGGATATGAAGGTGGCGAATGGCCAATTATATTGGGTACTTGCCCATATCTTCATAGTAAAATGTGTGAATCATTAAATAATATTATTTGCTCACGAATTAAATTGTTGAAAGCCTGAAGAAAGTTGGTGACTAGATAGTATACAGTTGGAATAAAGGATTAGAAAGGGCGAAGGAGAGAAATGCTTAACACGTTCAATGCTAACAACGCGCCTATCGCGTTCTTCTTCGCAACCGTCGTGCCAACAACGTGCAAACAACGCATCTGACGCGTTTTCGTATCCATACCAAAGTTTCGTTTCAAATGGAGGAGGGGGGATACTACTAGACAACACCAAATTAAATCGCACGTAATTTTATATCTTTTTTTTTTTTTTTTTAATTATCAGCCACACGTGAATTACCTTAATAATTTGATCGCATTGAATGTGTAAACGCTCCCTCATTTCAGCGATGGGCTAACAACCCTCATATAATAAGGGTAGACAACAGCATTTTTTAAGAATATTTAACAATAAATTCATTTTTTATTCCACTAATACCATTAATCCCTGCTACACATGTATCTACTTCATATGATGAGGCTCTCTTCCGCCTGAAAAGAGCCTCTAAAAAGGAGGTAGAAACACCTCTAGCGGGGATTAATGTAATTAGTGGAATAACGAAGTAATTTATTGTCAAATATTCTAATTTAGAGGTCCAGAACGTTAAGGCCTTTGATAAAAGAGGTTTATTTCTTTTAAAAGTTATTTTAGTTAAGTTTCAAACACTTTTTTTAAAAGAAAAATTAACTTTATATTTATTTAATAATATTTCAATTATCAAGTTTTGAGAAGCGGCTAAATATTTAAAGTAAAATATGAGTGTGCCTATATTGCGGTTTGAAAACAAAATACTAATTAAAAAAAATCATTGGTTTTTAAATAATTTTTTTTATTTATTATTACACATGACAAGAAATATACATAATTTGCGAAAAAACAACAGGTAATTTAATTTGGACATACAATTTTAATGGATCTGGGTTTGTTGCCTTTCATTTGTCGTATCCCCAGTAAACTAGGCTTTTGCCTGTATCTCAATGAAGATATTTAGCATGAAGAAATAAATCGATACTTCTTTCCGATTTTTGATTACACAAAAACAAAACCCCGTTACACGTTCTCACCAACCTGACAAACAGTGACACTCAATTACAACTGGAAACATCATGCGAAATTAAACTCCGCACACATCATCACTCCAGAAAGACCAAAAATATTCGTCCCACAATATGCCGCACACAATCATAAGAATAAAAATAAAAATAAAAACCAAAATATACGGAAACACAAATACAAAAACAACAAAAATTAAAACAACAAGAAGAAACCCACACTCAAGAGCCCACACAAATCTTTTCCACATGTCATTCATCCTGAAAGCCCAAGTACTCAAAATCCTGTCGCAATAACAACCACGCTCCGATGAACTGTCTAAATGGTTTTCCTACCTTTACCTTTATTGAATTCGGCACGCCATGGTATGTCATGGGAGCTTAAACCGCTTTTAGAAAGAAAAAAAAACATAAAATCTCTTTTAACTCTAGGGATGGTGAACATTTCATTAGTTGCCATGCGTGTCATGTGTCTCTCTCTGCTGAGTCTGCATCTTCCCTTCCTCTCGATGGTAGTGCCAGAGAATGGATTTGAGATGCAAATTGGCTATGTTCAAGACCTGATACTCTCTGAAAAGCTCCGCCGTGGGATACCGGGCAGGAAGTTTATATTAATTTTTTTCAGAATCAATTTTTGGGAAACCTGCAATATGTGTTTTTGGGTTAAGGTACATCCCCCCCAAACTGATATACCGTAAGAAAGTGCTGACTCAATGTATTATAGATTAATCTCACTCAGTTGCATACAATACATGTTAAAATATCAGTTCTAAGAAAACGATTGAGACCCTTCGGGATAATATCAGGAATCAAACCCAAACCCCCCGATCGGAAAATATGTGTTCTTAGAATAATTATGAACTTCGAACGTGAACACTGAAATATTACAATGTAAACAAGAATTTGATCTCTTCGTCACGTTAAGAAAACGTGTTAAGTTGAACTCTTTGAATTAGAACTAGTTTTATCACGTGTGTATAAATTTGCATAGTTTATTTCGTAATTTTCAATCGACAAGATAAAAAAAATATTTATTTTCCGGGTCCATTGACAAGAGCTACGATATTATGAAAGAATAATGAATAGTTCTCAACTCGCAAAGCAGACAGAGACTCGTTAGTGACTGCAGTGAAGTGGTGGCACGATCATTTAATTGTAGTCTTGTTAACCTAATCGAATTATTTTTATTTAATCAATTCAATATCTTACATAAAAAAATAAGGTTTTTGATATTTTACGAATGAAGAACATTCACAGTGCATGTGTGTATAACATTTTCATTTTTGAAAATGATCAAAAGAAATCTGTCATGCATTTACCATAGATGTTATTAACTTACCAACTAGGCGACCTCCGTGACCTAGTTGGTAAGAGGTTTGATTTCCAGCCGGGGGTTTTGGGTTCGATACCCGATGGTATCCAAAAAAGGTTCGCAGTCTGATCTAAGAGTTCTTATGGTAACAATACTCACTTGCACTCGACGTCTGCGAATATTGTTGCATCTTTACGTGCGGTAATATTGCTAATACATGCAATTGGAACAAAAAGTATCGTGTCTGCTCCAGTGGTTCTTAACTCGAATGCTCAATTACTACCGCCAAAGACAATATTGTCTCCCGTCCACGCTCTTCAATACCTCGGATTATCAATTCAGATATGCTTGTACGGTACCCTACAAAAGAAGAACTCTAATCGTACTGATATTTTATACCTCTGTACTTAATCTGATTTTATGTGTCAATCTATTTATTATAAATGCTTATGTATCGCTTTATTTTAAATTACATTTACGTATGTACTATATTTCACGTACGTTTTATATAGTACAACCTAACGGGTTTATTGTCATGTGGTATTTTTCCAAACAACCAGAAAGGTGTAAAACAAGAACTACTAGGTGTAAAACAAGAAGTACTAACGGGAAGCGAAACCGTAACGCCCAGGTCGAAAGAGAGCTGCTTTACCAGCTAGACCACGGAGGTGGAAGTATGCATACACATGTATGAAACAAATGAATGACCCTTCGCTCCAAAACCATTACTATCGAGGCGTCTTTGGTACATAACATATGTATATAATTCGATATTCTATATGATTTTTACTCATTTAAAACTTAAGCGTCAACTTCTTTTGACGTTATTAGTGTGTGTATAAATTGTAATTTTTTTTATCAATTTAGCTCACTCCACGCTTACCAATTATTTCAAAATAAAGTGCAAAATATTTAATATTTAAAATCTCAATTCCATTAATTTAAAAACATCCTATTTCAGCAACTTTAACCAATCTCGATAATATTTTAATTCCTTCCTTTACTTAAAATACAGTTTTATTCTACTCGTAGTTCAATGTGCTATTTCTATTTATTTGAGATATTTTTTATTGTGCTGTGGTTGCTGGAGATACATTATCCTAAGAAGGTTTTTATTCCATATATTATAAGTCACGTAAATTAGTTGTGCGAAAATATACTGAGAATTGACTGGCAGAAAATTTTAGACATAAATCAGAATTGTGGAGGATAGCTACAGATTTAGGTTACCCTTATAAGACAAACAATATAAGATGATAATGATTATACTAAAGATTTGAGTAAACCTTTTTTTGAGATTCTTATCCTTTCATTTTACATAATAAACCGTGTAACAACATTCAGTCCATTTTAATATTGTCATTTGATAAAACATATTTTGAATCAAATTGCTTTATCGATAATATAAGTTTTTTCCCTTCTTAAGTTAATTTTATCGTTAACAGATTAATAAAATTCATAAATATTTATAAACTTTACATAACACGTTTTGCCCTGTATATGTCTTGCATAATTACGATTCTCTCTCGCCGGTGTCAATAACGATTCAACCGTTATAGTTGACTGTGTTTATAATACATTTATGTATCTAGTCTAAATGTTACACCAGAAATCAAATTAAATTTGGACTTATACGACCGCTAGTTAAGAACGGTTAAATATTTGATTACCTCTGGATCAACAAATGTATTGGCATGTTACTACGTCCCGCTGTTATTGCGTTATAAATTCTTCATTTTTTTATTATTTCTTTTAAAGAAAAATATAATAAGAAACGTTGTAAATACAAGTATTATCCGTAATGTTAAAAATCCGTAAGTATTTTACAGTGTATTTAAAAATTGTTAAGTGTCGTCGTCCTGAACTATGTTTGGAACATGGTGATTCACCTGTTTTCATCTCTCCAGTCCTGGGTCATGTTGAACACTGCGCTTAAAAAGCATCATGTTAAGTCCTTTATTTGATCCATCCATCTCATAGGACACCTTCCTTTTGCTCGTTTTCCCTCAACGGTCCCCGTGATCACCAGCTTCTCCAGACTTACATGTTTCTTTCTGGCAACATGACCATAGTATGTTAGGACTCTTTTCTTGCTTTTTGTCGAAAGTCTTTCTTTCGTTTATCTTAAATTCTTAGATGATTGAGACGTTAATGTGCCTTACAGTCTCCAATACTACATCTCTAAGGCATCATCATATATTATATGTTTTCCTTCCTTCTCATCTTGTGTGCTTGCATTAGAATTTTATCATTAAAAAATCTCTATTACTTAATTTTTGGGATGTATTAGCTATTCTGTAATATGAAATTGATTTTTTCCTATGAATTTTGGCTCTAACTTTTATTTTTCGATTATTTTTATTGAACCCTACTTTTCAATTTAATTCAATTTAAATAAATGAATAAATATTAAATTTTCGTGACCATATCAAGAGAAAGAAATTATTGGAGAGTGAACTAAAGGTTTTACCGAGGAAAGAATGGAAGTAGATTTTAACTGTGAGAAAAGTAAGAAGCGTGAGAACCTGTAGTTCTCAAATTCTTGAATGATCGAGACTTAAATGCACCTAGCGGTCCATGGGATACAGTGTCCACCTCCAACACCATATTTCTTTCATTTCATGTAACTTTTTTTTATTTATAACTGAATATAAATTACACGTATAATTGCTGAAAGAACCGAAACCTTATTTGTTTATTTAAAATGTTATACAATATGAATTAATACTGAATGTGCAAAAATATCAAATCATGAGTATATCATGGTCAAATTCCGTTTGAAAAAATGTTCCATACAAGCCCACAGAAATCAGCTGGTTGTTTGATCAATTATCTCAGATCATGTAAAATATGAGTTGAATCCTTTTTTCATATTTACTTCCAATTATAAGACATTACACATAGCTTTAACTTTCACAAACAGTTTTTGTCCGCTTTTTCATGGACGTTATTAAGTATTTTCGAGTTTACTGATAACATCTATTTTTAACAAGACAATATTTTTTCTCGGTTATATTAATTTCTTATCAAAAATAAAATTGTACAACGCCAATAACAAATTCTAGTAATTTCTCGGCTATAGCTTGGAGCTCACTTTATAATTAAGCGTATTTGTATTCGCATGAGGCAATACGTTTCACCATAAATACATATTCAAATCTCTGAAATCTCTAATACGCTCAATACTATGTAAACTACAAGGCCTCTAGATAATGTGTTGTTAATATGCACCCTGAAAAGTTTCTGCTCCAAATTTGGTAATGTGTCTGTGACGTAATGGATAGCCTAAAGCTCTGTTCTTTCTTTGGCATTTCATTAACATTGTAGGTAGTTTTTTTAATAATACATTCATAATTTTACTCGCATCATCTCGAGGAATTATTACACGAGACATGACATTTAATGCAATACAAATGTAGGTAAGATTATGAAAATTTCTACTAAGATTCTTAAATCAACGAATGTACCATGACCCTAAAAATTACAAGCGCCATCGTATTTATTACATAAAACAATTTTATGGTCGAATTTCTATTAAGACTCTTAGATCAAGGAATCACCTGAAATATAACGTTGTGATTTACAAGAACCATAGATTGTTTTAAAATATAACAAATAAATAAACCTTATGACTGAATTTCTATTAAGGCTCTCATCAGATTAAGCAATTAATTACCTTATACTCGTATACAGATATGTGCGGTCTACAAGGACCATCGTATTTTTTAAATATAAAAAATAAATAAGCCTGCTAGAATTTCTATTAAGACCCTTAGATAGAAAATGTCCCATGACCTTAAATACTTTGATGTTTAGAAGAACTATCGTATTTATTAAATATAACAAATAAAGAACTGTATGATCTAATTTCTATTAAGAGTCTCAGATCAAGCAATTGCCTTCCTAAAATTGCTTCCAAAGATTGTCTTTAATATATGGGATTAACCGACGAAGAATTATAATATTTTTATATTATTTTATACTTTTGTCTTATACAATTCCCTGGGGTGCTTATTATCATGTGACGATCTCTTTCAACTAACCAGATAATGATTAAACAAGCCTTACGTGAAAACCAGAGTAACACCTTTGTTTTAAAAAAAGAATCTGAAGACCATTGGGAATAGAATTCATAACACCCGGGATGGAAGACCGGTGTCTTATCTAGCAGGTCACAGAGGTCGGCATTTTTCTCTACATTTAGAAGAAAATCATCAAGTTTATTTATACTCCAAATGTATCGTCATATAATATTATAAGATATTTTGAAAACAAAGAAACAGTGGTGCGTGAGCAGAGCCGGCAGGCACCGTGAAATTGCATAATGTCTGAGTGCCGGGGATTGTCTATGATTAATTGGCCGTAGCTCTCTGTTGTCTCTGCCTGGGGACCATGTTTATCTTGGCGGAATTCATCCACGATTTTCATAGAGTGCTTGCTAACTCATCAAATTGGGCAAATGTAATAATTTATATAAACCGTTCTTTACATTAATTACAGTAAATCTTACCACTAACATTTTCTTATAAAAAAATTTATCAAAGGTTTTGGCTTCAACTTTGTGGAATTCCATATTAAAATAAGAAATAGTAAATTGCTTTGTTATTTCACTAATAATATTAACGCGACACGTATTTCTACCTCCTACCATGAGGCTCTCTTAAGGCGGAATGACAGAAAAACATGTGGCAGGATTAATGTGAATTGGAATAACAAAGTTATTTATTATTAAATTTTTCATTTTCTATTTTATATTAAAATTAATCATATTATTGTATTACACTTTCGTTATATACAGTAAAACCTGGCTAGTTTATTGCTATGTGGCATTCTCTCTCAACTAACAAGAAAAATATTAAAAATACATAAAGTGAAAACCCGACTGCAATCCTTATTTAAAGAATCTGGGTTCCAATGGAATTGAACTTCTAATCGCTGTATTAAAAGACAGGCTTGTTATCAACTTGGCCACCCAGTTATTGTTGCACTCGAAATTCGAACTTAAAAAAAGTTGACTTATTTTAATCAATTATTGACATTGACAGCTTATCGGCAATTATTGACATTGGCAGCTTATCGGGAAAATAACGATTGCATTTAATTTTATTAGAGCGATTGAGCACATCTTTAATATCAAGCATTTAAATAATAATACTTTTTTCCATAAAAAACTCTTATCAAGAAAGTAAAAAATTATGGAAGGATCGCTACATTATTTATTATTTTTGCCTTATAATTGAATTAGGAAGATACCATCATACCTCTATGTATAAAATTTAATATATAGTTTTATTTTTTCATATGGTATCCTTCAATATATCAGACTTAGAGCGTGGCCAAGAAACAATATTGTGTTCGGGCCCCAGTAAGCGAGTTATCGGATTTAGAATCTCTAGAGGAGGTACGGAACTAGCGGTTTGTCATTGAACGTGCTGGCAACACTACTGCTCGGCGCCTGCAAGTATTCTTACCAAACAAACTACCGAACTAGCACCATTTTTTTGGGTAGTATTGGAAATCGAACCCGAAACGCCCGGGTGGAATTTCAGAATGTTACCACTAGGCTAAGGAGGTCGTCAGAATAATTTATTTAGCCGTTGAGTTAACTTCTTCAATGTGTAACTTTATAAAGTGGAGATATATTGGAGACTCCGTGGCCTAGTGGATAAGACACTTAAGTTTCACCCGAGAATTTCAAATTCGATTCCCGATACCCCCGAAATTAAAAAAAATAATTTGGTAACAATAATCGCTCTCTAGATCTGTGCGAATATTATTACCTCTTCGCGTGCTGTAGAATTGTAACGCACGATGACAAACTGCGACACGCTACCTTCTGGTTTGAAATCCGATGGCTTACTAATGTGGCCGAAGACAATGTGGTCTCCCGGACATGCTCTTAAATATATACGCATAACCAATTTGGATATGTCGAGGGGAATCAAACGAATGAACTACTGAATTAAGTGTATTTAAAAAAATACCTTTGTCAAAGAAAATCTCTCATACTTTCACCTCACCTTTCAAGTGTTATTAAAAACTAAAAGTAAATCAGTAGTTTACCAACATACGTTTTGAAATAATTATTATTGTTTTGACATTTATTCTTCTTTTAAATGTCAATATTAGGTAGCTTTAACACCAGTTTACTTTTAAATGTATCTGTCTAAATGTCAAATTCGACAACCTGTTAAGAATTATTTTATATTCAAAATGAAAGCGAGAGAGCAATATTTCCAAGTTTTTTATATATTGGTATGTCTTGAATATATATTCATACAAATATCATATTCATTTTTTTAATAATATCTTGGATTCAGACTAATATAAATAAAGCTGTTATTATTATCCTTTTGAAAATATTATTCTTGACTTCCTACAAATATTTGTAACCAAAAATACTTATATATTTTCTACATTTTAATGAATAATTTTGTTTAAAATTTTCAACTATAATATTTTTAGGAACATTAAAGAAATATTAACAATGCAGAATTCATAATGTTGATATATCATAAATAAATAAATATAGGTTTATTGATAGCAACACTTGCATGTACATATTTAAATGCATTCCAAAAACACATATACTCGTGTATCTCAAGATAAATAGCAAAAAAAATATTTAAGAGAGAAGCTATCAAAAGGCCTGGACTCATCCCCCCGGCCGAGATACACCCCACCAATATAGAGCGAACCCAGCCGCGAGGACACCAGATGTTTCTCAGCCCACACCCTTATATACCTATTCGAGTATTATTTTTTGTTTGTGTTATTGTTTTTTTAAATTTTTTATATTACTTACACACAAAAAAACAGTATCTAAGTATAAAAAATAAACATGATGGGGAAAAGGGAATGTATTCTTTTTGATATGATTATTAAAGTATATTTCTGAAAGGGGGATATATTCATTTTGGCATGATTATTAAAGTATATTTTTGAAATATTTCTGTAAACTCTTACTTTTGTTATCATAAGATATTTTTTAAGCAAGTAAAAAAATACTATTTTAACAAAAGTTAATCGACACATTGTGATTAAAAAATGCACTTTAAAATATAGATCATTTGATGTCTGTTTTACTCTGTAATATTTTATCAAGATGCTAATATGATAGTGTGCTTAGGTGATAGTCCACAACAGTATTTTAGTACCAATTTTGAGGTATGGGAGTGAAACGTTGAAGTGGAAAAATACTGAAAGAAGCCAAAGAAGTGCTGTAGAAATGCGTACACTGAAAAGAAAATGCGGGGTGACAATGTGTGGCAGAATACGGAATGAAGTGATATGGGATGAGTGTAAACTTAATGATAATGTGTTGAGTAAGGTGAGTAAGGACACTGCGACATGATTTGGCATGTAGAACGAATGGATAAAGAAAGAACCAAAAATATATATAATGCAAATTTGAGTGAGACGCATGGTAGGGCGAGACCAGGGAGCGTACTCGTATGGTTGGGTCAAGTAAGTAATATTTTGAAAGAAAGAAACGTAGAAAGTAAGATGAGGTGTGTGGATATCGAAGAGGCGAAGGATGTGTGTCGAGATAGGAAAGTCTAGCGCTCTGCCCTCTCTGCCTATTTCGATGGTGTGTATGTATGTACGAGTATGTATTTCTTTTGAAATTGCAAATATATTTATTAGTGATTCTACTCGTAAATTACGAAAATGTGTTCACACTGACATAGTTAACATTTTTTATTTATTGCAATTTCTTGTTTTATTTGCAATTCATATAAAACAAGTAGCTTGTCCATTTAAAATTATATTTACTGCTCTCGAAGATCAATAAAAAATATAAATGATGATACATTGAAAGGACATAAAGCTGATTGAGGTATTTAACCTTCAATTTCCCATTAGAATTTTGATGACTATAAAGATAGCATTTTATATGGGTGTGTCGTACTATAAAGAGTTTGTGAAAATATAGACTTTATGGGTTCCCAAGTATCAAAAAGAGAGAAAAACTTAATATCTTAAACAAAAAAATAATCATTACATTAAATCTTACCATTATTATGCTGAAATTCAAACATCTTCAATACACTTCACTTACTATCATGACTTCTTTAATATACTCAAAGCTTACCATTGTGTTCAAATACATAATTCGACAATACTCTCTCGCTTGATAATAATAATAATAATAAAATGATAATTTACATAGCGTCGTTTAGAGAGTTGCCTCTCCTCAAGGGCGCTCTAACTCGGGAATCGAACCCACTATTTAAAAATATTACAAAAAAAAAGTTGAGTCTAAGGATAGGAAGGTGTTGGCTAGAAATTAGGTCCTCAGCTGCTCGGTTAATGCACTGTTGTTCTAGATAGAAAGTCCACAGTTCGAAACCTGCTCTAAACTTAGCAAAAACAAAACAAAAACTGATCTGTTCTCGAAGATATTAGGAATCTGTCGAATTTTTTTTTTCTTTAAAAAAGTTGCAAATAACAAAATAACATAATTATCCAAGTTCGTGTTGTGAATTAAATTTTCACGGTTTTAATTTAGAAAATATCAAAGAACGAACTACGATTTCCGTGACCGCGATAACTTTCGTGGCCTAGTTGGTAAAACGCCTGTCTTCCAAGCCGGGAATTGAATTTCCCGTTGGCAGCTATATGTTTTGAAGAGTTCCAGTCTAGTTATCTCTTTCTGGTTGGTTGGAATAAATAGCTTTATAGCAATTTACCCGTCAGTTTGTTTAATAAACAAGGAAACTATAATACAATACAAATACATTAATAAGATTTAGCAACTGACGTTAAGAATCTCATATTAAATCAATTTATATTTACCTCCACGTGTTTTTGTATGTGATAATTTCGACAAATAATAAAAAAAAAAAAATATTTATGAGTAAGTGAACTGTGTTGGTAGGGTTATATTATACACATTAACAATATCCTATTTTTAACGCTTATTAAATATTGTTATAACATTTACTCTTGATTTCATTTTAACATAAAATGAAATTAACTTTACGCCATGTCCAATCAGTTTGTGTTAATGAATTCACATTGTTATACCACGTGCTGCCGACCAAAACAGCAGTCACGTATAGGCCATACTTGTAGAGGTACGTGTTTTAGCAAGTTCCAGTGACCCACTAATGTCAAAACAAATCTGCTCATCCGCTGCATTCCAATTTGTTACTCGTTTAAAACATAGTAAGGAAAACATTACTATTTTAAATTTATACGATTCAATTTTCAACGAACAATAAACGACTCTGCTTACTTTGCAACAAGTAATATTTTTGTACATTAATTCATTTTATTGATTGCTTATTAAATGTTTTTATATGACCTCATCATTTATGTGTCTTAAGAGACATTGTATTGATTTATACTTAACGATCGCTTTGATCATCAAAAATACGAGACGGCAAAAACTAAAGCAGTAATATGTTATGTAATTTTGATTTATTAGATTTTTTACTGTTAAGGGGTATTCCTAAAGCTGAGTACAATATTCCATTATATTTATATTTAATTTCTTGATTGTGTTTAGTCGATAGCAATGTCTTTTTCTTCATTTTAAAGTTTTTTTTATTGCAACAGTCAAATTAATATTACGTGACATTTAATTATTTGGTGATTTAATTAACGTTGGTTTTTTTAGTAATATTTCAATTGAATCGATCTTTGTCTGTCTCAAAGTGTAATATATCATATGTTGGCGTGTACAGCTTTAGGAAGCACTTGAAGGCAACACTTTGGGAAATCTTATCAAAATGTATGGTTATATAAGAACACTGCACACACATTACATACATATATTTGTAGTTCGTCTTCCCTTGGTAAGTTTTCTGCGGTTTTCTTACCAAATATGTTTTTTAAACATATGCAGATACGGGGAAGTTCCTAATGTTATGGCCCTACATTGGGAGTTTATAGGATTTCTCTAATGTAATAGTTTAATATGTTCTCAGATAAAAGCTATCACATTTCTATCCTTACACTCAATAGTTTTTTTTTGTAATGTTTTAAATCTATCAATAATACCGGGTTCGAATTCCGAGTTGGAGTGCCTTTGTGTTAAGTTTGCTCTCTATACGGCGCTATATAAATGATCATTTTTATTCATATAGATATCAAACACAGTATCACTTCAAATAAACAGGAATAGCAAACATATACGATCCATGTGAAAATAAAAAAAACAAATAAGTAGGGTCCCAAAACAAGAATACTTCAGCCTCTTTTTTTTCAGGTAGTTTTTTTGGTAGTCTAGGTGTTTGCAAATAAGACTTTAGGATTAACTATCCTTAGGGTTTCCCCCTATCACAAGAAATGAATATGAATAGCAAACATTTACAATCCATGTGAAAGTCAAATCAGTAGGGTCCCGAAACAAGAAGAATACATACAGCCTCTTTATGTTTTCAGGTAGTCTTTTTTGGTAGTCTAAGTGTTTGCGAATAAGACTTCGGGATTAACTATCCTTTTGGGTTTCCCCCAGGTTTTCGTGTCGTTAGATTAGTCCTCCAACGCTATTAAAACAAAATACTAAAATACCCTTAGATTGCTTTGGAACTCGTTCGGCCTTAGCTTCGAATGACGGGAATACCATGTTGTGAGTCTCCCTGAATGGAGGAAAGTGAAGAATGAAAAAAATATAAAACTACAATCAGCTCATGAAAATTTCAAACGTTACAAATGTTCCTTTAATTGACAAAAAAAAATCAAACATTAAAACCGAATATAAATTTGAGTTATTTAAAAATAATGATATTTCTTTTTAATCAATTCTTACACACTATAAAACAATGTTTACAAAAAAATGTAGGCGAGTTACTTCACCTCAACGGTCTATTTATTACACTTTTTGTTTGAAGTACAACCTTTCATTATCTTTGTAGAAATCACCGTTGATTTTCCTCTTTAAGAGAGTGTTGTATATAATCGTATTTTCTTTGAAAACATCTCTTAAATAATGAAAATATAACCCCTGATAAGAACATGACATTTAAAACTATTTCCATTAAAATAAATAAACGAATTTTCACTTGTTTATTTGAACTACCTTTAAAAGAGCCAACACTGTTATTTTTTATTTAAAAAATATCAGAACGGATATTTTCAACATAAATGGATTTGATTGTTCCAGCTATCTTTATTGATTATTTCATTTGTGTAATTTGATAAACATAAAGCCATAAAAGTTATGACAATACGTGACATGTTGAAAATTCAACCTACATTTTTTCTATTTAAAAATAATAAACACATCATTTTAACGAGCTGGTTCAGTGCTTCCCAACCTGGGTTGTCTGAAAATATTTACTATATGTTCTTAAACGTGCTCACAATATCAATTATTTTTTAAATTACAAAAACCTACATTTATTTCTTTAAGATAATAAATACTATCCGACCTCTGTAGCCTAGTTGGCCAGGTGTAGTTTTTCCATCTAGAAGATTGCTGATTCGATTCCCGTTATTAATTTTTTTTTAAAGGTCCTCTCTGGTGTTCACTTAGAGCCCTATTCAATATATTTCTAATTAGTTCGATGAGATTGACATTAGGTAATAAGTCCGCCAGGTCGTATTTTATACAACGAAAGTATTATAACAATATAATGCTTAACACACTTGCTTATTTAGTATAATCAAACAACATAAAATCGGCCGTACGTACGTTCGTGTGTAACAGTAGGTGTCATCGTTACATTATTTGACAGTTGTTACTTCTTGCTATGATTAGAAGACAAAATAGCAATGGCAAAAAACATGTTTATTGAAGAAATTACCTTACTATTGAACAATGAAATATAAATATTAAAAGGAGAAAGCAGTTTACAGTATGTAGGAATGCTTGATTCTTCTAACATTCATAATCTAAGTCAATAACATTCATAATATTAAGTTAATTAGATTCATATATCAATTTTACTTTATAATGTAGCTATCTAAATACATTTATTTGGTTGTTAATAGTATATACCATATATACCCTTAGATATCAAACACAGTATCATACTCGTATCTCTGCTGAGATGCAGACTCAGCAGAGACACAATGACACGCATGGCAACTAATGAAATGTTCACCATCCCTAGAGTTAAAACCTCTTTTGCCCAAAGGCAATATGCTTATTTGGCTCCCATGACGTACAATGGTGTGCCGAATTCAATAAAGATAAAGGAAGGAAAACCATTTAGACAGACGATCGGAGCGTGGGTGTTATTGCGACAGGATTTTGAGTACTTGGGCTTTCAGGATGAATGACGTGTGGAAAAGATTTGTGTGGGCTCTTGAGTGTGGGTTTCTTCTTGTTTTTTTATTTTTGTTGTTTTGTATTTGTGTTTCTGTATATTTTTGTGTTAATTTTTATTCTTATGATTGTGTGCGGTATATTATGGGATGAACAAGTTTGGTCTTTCTAGAGTGATGATGTGTGAAGAGTTTGATTCAGCATGATGTTTCCAGTTGTAATTGAGTGTCACTGTTTGTCAGGTTGATGAGAACGTGCAACGGGGCTTTGTTTTTGTGTAATCAAAAATCGGAAAGAAGTGTCGATCTATTTTTTCATGCTAAATATCCTCAGTGAAATACAGGCAAAAACCTAGTTTACTGAGGATACGACAAATGAAAGGCGACAAACCCAGATCCATTAAAATAATGTATGTCTAAATTAAATTACCTGTTGTTTTTTTCGCAAATTGTGTATATTTCTTGTCATGTGTAATAATAAATAAACAAATAAATAAATAAATAAAATATAAAGTTTTCTATCAATAATATATAAAGTTTCGTTTCATTCTAATTCTATGTTGTTAAAGATATCTAGGTAATTATTTCATAGTGGGAACGGATTAAACGAATCATTTTGTTAAAAGAATAACATCGAAATGTAAGTTTTTCATTGCTACTATAAGATAAGTTTTTAAGTTAAAGTATTACACACTTATTATAATGGATCAAAAGTATAAGATAGCAGCAAAAAGAGCTGCAGATGCTTAAAGGGATGAGACGATCGCGGCAATCACAACGAGCAAGCGAGACTCGTGAAAAGCAGCACAAAACAAGAACAGCGTCATATTGAATAAAAGTTTCTTTCCGTCATTATTAACGGGCTATTACTAGTTAAAATATATTTTATATCGAAACGAAATATGTAATTTGGAACAAATGAAGTTCGATTATTTGAAGAAGAAAAAAACCTAAATAATCAGGTGTCGCTATTATGAGACATGACTTTCTGGTTCTAAAACAGCCATTACTATTATTCCCGAACAAATGGACGTATAAAAACAAAAAAGTAAAAAAAAATCTCTGTCTATAATTTTGTAATTGAATGATAGATCTACTAGTATATTCAATACGAATATTTCCAACACCTCATTGTTCAGACATTTTATTATAAAATTAACGACCTCCGTAACCTTGTTGGTGAGACTCTGGTCTTCAATCCAGGGGTTTCGAGTTCATTTTTTATGGAACCCAGTCTGGTTATAGTTAGTTTAGTAACAATACTTGCATGCTTTAGATCTGTCAAAGTGTAGTTGCCTGTCTCGACGTGAGCTTTTATTATATTTTCGACACGTACGATGGTGAATTGTGACTTACTTTGCCTACTTCAGTGATTCTTAACCCGGATAAAAAATCATAATAAGAAAACTAAGGGTTTTACTACAGACGACGATTTTAATCGTGTGTCTACCATTTATTGAGAACATTGGTAAGCACTGTGTTAGTTAGCATGTAATGGGCATCGATTAGTGAAACTAGCAGATAGCATCGCTGTGGGCGGACAGCCCGCGCTCATTGGGCTTGTAAACACGTCATTAAGTAGCGTGCTTTCAGTTGTGCCCAGTACAATGAATTGAATCCATAATTGTTTGAAAATCTGTCAAATGACGACTGAAATAAAGCATTTTAAGTTAATGAACTGACTACATTAATTAATAGTGTTACAAATATGAACTGTTTGACTCACTAAGCGTTATTTTTATCGGAGTCTAAAAGATACGTGTTGTTATCGTATTTATAGATTCGTTGAAACTCTCTTTTTTATAACATTATTGAAAGTAATCATAATTTAAACAGTATATGTATGTATATTCAAGTAAATAGTACATATTTAGTGTCTTCTTCATTCTCTTATGTTACACCTGTGGTCTGTTATAATCAGGACTGCCTCTATTGAAATGTTGACTCCACTTCTTTGGAGGTCTTCCATCTATTTAAAGGTCTTCCACGGGGGGTGACTGCCAGCGGGTATTTCATGCATTGCTATGTCTGTTATTCATTAACTTGTGCGTTATTCATCCCTTCTATATGGTCTCGCCTGTATCCTCTGCGGTTTCTGCGCCATCTTTCAATATCTTCTACTGTACATATTTGTCGGATATCGGAGTGTCGAACTTTATCTCGTTTTACTTCCAATTTTGAAAGTTTTCATTTTATTTGTTATGAGTATATTTGTTTTTTTGTTGTTTTAACTGCTTTCGACTCTGTTCTATAGTATTTTCATTCGTGAATTTATAATTAAAAAATGTGTTTTTTTTTTCAAGTAGGCTCAAGTCACATGCATACATTATTTATTTTAAAAAAATCGACTAGAGAAAGCTTAATGTATTTGAAATTAAATTATTCTGAAAGGTCTTCGGCACTATCTTTTTTACGCATACACGCAGGAAATGAGGTTACAGAGCTATATGCAGTTTCAAAGTATACTCGTATATCGTAGCCCTGTTCAAATGAAGCAGATTTAAGTGTGAGATATCTAGAACAAATGAATAACAAAAGAACTACGATGAGAGGACAAAATCAAACATCGGAATCCGAAAAACCCATCGGTGCTGGCTGTAAACCGAAGCCAATAGCGGGGCTTCGGTTGCGATTGGGGGAGGGGGGGGGGTGATGAAGGACCTAGAAACTTTGGAGGGGTAAACGAGCCTGTAAAGGAGTGGTTCGTAAGGATCGTTATACTAAAAATGATGTTGATTATCTTTAAATACGAGTATATATTTTTTTTGTTAGGAAACTAAAATTATCTGTTTCTCGCTAAATAGAATATCGGGATTGACTATTTTTGATGAGCTCCAGAATCAATAGGATTTTGTGATCCATGTCCGAATTTCGGTGAAAATATATAAGTTTTCGAAACACGTCACTTCCTGCTTTACTTGTGTTGTTCGTAATTTACTCGATACTTACATGTAGGGATTCCCCGAGGTTTGTAAAAATATATCAATATTGTATTATTTTTATTAAAATATTAAACTAGAAATAACTTTGTTATTCCACTAATTAAATTTGTATAACGTTAGTAATGCAATAACAAAGTAATTAATTGTTTAATATTCTAGTACAGAAATTCACAAAGTTAAGCAGAAATATTTTATGAATTATTTATTATGCCAGTTCCGTCAACATTGCCTGAGAATCAAAAAAATTGCAATCGCTCTTCACGAGCTATTCTTTACATGGTTCCTTTACCATACTTTTATTTTTCTAATACTAACTATTCAAGATATGACGATTTTGTATTATATTACACACCATTGTTGTATACCGTACAACATTTCGGTTCAATTGTTTTGTGACAATCCTTAACCCTTAAGCCTCACGTGTATGCCAAATTTGAAACTTTTTTTCAAATATCTGGGTATATATGAGAATCGAGGCCGTAACCCCTGGGCTTGAAGACAGATGCGTTACCAACTAGGTCACGGTTATGATAGTCTTTTTCGAATAATAGTATTTTCTTCGATGTATTTATTTGCAGTCAGCTTTGTGAATAAATCATTTTAAATTTTATTGATAAAACCCTGACCGATAAAATTTGTTCATCTGCCTTTCAATCAGATATCACGGTCAGATAATATGTATAGGAGTAAGAGATTCCTTCGCAGTTATTTAATCGTACTTGATACATACCAGCGTAGGCAAAGAGGTCAGAACGCCAGATTTTCTGTTTGTGACACACATATTTCGCCTCCTCTACCATCCATGTATATTCTCATAACTTTCATACGATTTCTCTGACTTTTTATATATCCTTCTATTTATACATATTCACTTGATCGAAGCATACTTTTCTTGGTCTCCTTTACGCCTTCCACTCACATTTGCACTTTGTATTTGTTATGTTAATATTTCTTCATTCATTCATTCTACATGACTTAACTCCTCTATTTTAAAGTACGCTCTCATCTTACTTAATACTCGTATATCAGCCTTAAGTTTACATTTATCCCTTATCACTTCAATTTTTATTTTGTCATACATTATCACGCCATGTTTTCTTCTCAGTGCATACGTCTCTACAACATTTATTCGGTTCCTTTCGGTATTTTCCACATTGTCGTATTTATAATATATATATATATATATATATATATATATATATATATATATATATATATATATATATATATATATATATATATATATATATATATATATATATATATATATATATATATATATATATACAATAAATTAGGCTAATACATCACATACAGTCATAGTAGGTATATGTCATTAATTTTTTTATTTTTTTTTCAGATAGTTATAAAAACAACTAAGAATCTAAAATAAGTGAGCTGCTCTTAACATGTAAGTTATTTATTTTATATTCTTACTTAGTTTATGATTTTTCATTTTTTTTTATTATCAATGTCTAATGAACACATCTTTGATGGCGTGTCATTATTTAACTATCAAATTAACTTGAAATTAAATTGTTATACTTTTTCATTTGGTTTATGCACCCAAATCATCTCACAACGTTCTTCTTCGTTTTACATAATACATCAACTCTAAGTTAACATTCATCCCTAATCATTTCAACCCGTTATCTGTTATACACTGTCACCTCATGTATTACACTAATTTCTACATAATTTTTTCGATGAGTACTTAATGTGTTTCTGAAAAAGAATGATTCACAAATTTCCAAAGAATTCTTAAAATGAAAAAATAAAAGAAGTAATGGGACACAATTAATGATGTTTAGATACCAGAAAGTTAAGGAGTAGGATAAAAAATGGAACTATATGAGAAGATGTATGGATGGAGAGTATGTTGTGAGAGGAAAAAAATTGCGCTCTATCCTCTCTTCCTACTCCAACAGGTATAATAGCGTAGTGGTATGTATGTATACTATCCACGATTTTAATATGCAGTATATATTCTTTTTCAGGATAATGAATATAATGGCGAAAATATTGCAATAAAATAGTAAATACGATATTAACGTTATTCATTTACGCCTCGATCATTTTCGACACGGTGTCAAAGACCTGGGTTTCCAAAGCAATTGAATCTAGATTGATATTGATACAATAAATTCCAGTAATTAAAAATTCCGACCTGCTACGAAACAATAATTTATTATCTTTCAGAATGTGGGCGCACCATAAAAAAATATCTATTAAATTTATAAAGCCAAATTATATCTAATTGCTAGTCACCGTGATGTTATAATTACACGCTATTTAAATTCAAGCATTTAATATAAACATACTTAATAGTTAATACAACACATTAGCAAACTGCCTCCATCAGACAAAAATACATTACTTAGTGAATGCAAATTTTCAGTATAATTTAATCGTTTGTTTACAGGGTGGTTTCAAATTAAGTTTTCACAATTTGACTTTAGGCCTGTAAATTGACTTTTGATCCATCTATAGTGTTTTTTTTTTATTTTCCATTAACTTCTAATGGTTTTTTTTCACTTTCATGACTGCTAAGTATAATCAGAAATAACATAAACATTATAATATGACGACTTTTGTGACCTAGTTAGTAAAACGTCTGTCTCCCAAACCGGGGGTGCGGGTTCAATTCTCGTTGGTACCTTTTTTTATAAAAAGGAAGAGATCACCACATGTAAATAATAATGTATAATATGATATTGTAATATAATTGTATCTTTGTCGGAATGGAGACATCTTTTAAAGTATCTCGTTTACTTTAATATACTTTTTAAACTTTTAATCAACACTGTGTTTTAAAGATTTTTTAATGTGGTAAAGAGGAACATTTTTGTATTATTTTATCTTATGCTGATAAAAGAACATTATGAATTAAAACTACGAGTATATAATATATTCAGGGAGGTCTTTCCGAATTCAAATGAAACCATTCATAAATAAAATATAATTTTAACTTCCTCCGTGGCCTAGTTGTTAAGACGTCGGTCTTCCAACGCGAAGGTTGCGGGTTCGATACTCGACGGGTATTTATTTTAAAATAGGTTTCTATCTGGTTTTCACTTAAAACATCGAGTATAAACGGGTTTCAGTCAGTCAGTCATCTTATGAACGGGTTTTAGTCTGAATTTTACGTAACGATCCAGAAGGCTGGAAGAGGTTGCTACATGGCTAAAAAAACTCGCCAGTATATACTATATATAACGAAACTGTTAAACAATATTATGTGTAAATTATTTCACCCACGGTCGATGACAAAGTCAAAATATATTTTAAATAATCAGCTAATGATATTTAATGGACATTTTTGAAGCTTGTCCGCGAATTTTGCAGGTTCTACTTTTTAAACTATTTCCTACTCAAATTGCTGAATCGAAGACGAATTAAAGTAGATATATGTTATCATGGCTTTATGTCTGGTGTGGATAACCTCTCCGGCCTAGTAGATACAATTCTTGTCTTGAACTCAGGGGTTTTGGTTCCCGATGGTAGTGAAAAAATAAAAACGGTACTATTTTTTTAAAATAAAAATGGAACCTGGTAGCAATATTAGCATATGATAGACATTTACGAGTATTGCTACCTCTTCAGGAGCAGTAGTATTGCCAACACGTTCACAAGCCTCCTCAAGAAGTTCCTAAAACAATTTGTCTCTCTGACACGCTTTTCATCGTGTTAAAATATATAAATTACCGCTTATGTATAATAAATTATTTTACTTACGATAATGTTTAATCTATGAGATTTTTCTTCACAAAATATTTGATATCTCTATGAATTTGTTTGTTTTTACAACGAAAAGCATTGTGATTCTAAAATAATCAAATTTGTGGGATGTTGCTTTTCACATATCTTTAAACTCAGATATAATATGTTAATTAACATTATTTTTTATCTTATAAGATATTGTAATTGGTTTTATCAAACACCGTTTATTCCACTTTTTTGTAACGGTATAACCCTACCGGTTTCAAGGCTTTCACCTCATCTTCATAAGACCTTGTCTTGTGTGTGCTCCCCTGAAGATGAGGTGAAAGTCTTGAAACCGATAGGGTTTACCGTTACAAAAAGTTGAATAAACAGTATTTGTTAAAACAAATTACAATGTCTTTAAACCTCCACAATGTTAATGCCTTAACTATAAATAATATATCTTATTAGAATTGTCTACATGTTTTCGAATGTTGAATTAAATATTTGCTTTGAAACCACAAAACATAACTTCAGATTATATCGCGTCATAGGGAAGCCGTACGAAGATTTGTAATCCTACGAAAATATTTACAGAATTTTTAAATTTAAAAAAGGATTTTAGTATATTTTCAATTGTAAATCGCACAACACCATTACGCAAATTGAACTATAACTGAAATCGTTTAAATCGAACAAGCAAAAATATTGCAGATTATTATTATCTTTGATTAACGATAATTGTGAAATATATACAATGGTTACGATTGATTGGTTAAGGTTTCATTAAACTATTTACTATAAAGCTTCCTCTTTTATATCTTAAAACTATTATTATTAAAAAAAAAAATTTACTGTCGTAACTGAGATGAAAGTTTGGTCATAATTTAATAATTTGAAAGCATCGCAGCCTCTGTTCCCTATTTCATGTTTTTTTCGGATTATTGACAAAACAAAAACGTTGTTCAATTTTGTATATTTGATATCGAGGATTCAGGAAATTGGTAATACAAAACAGTCTCTGCAATACATTTACTGACTATCCTCTCCGAATATGCAGTAAATAAATAAAGCCTTTACATATTGAATTTTCAAAATAAACAAGGTTCAATTTTGTTTTTAGTTAAAAACTGACTCTTTGTAACTTACTATTACTTTTTGAAAAACATTTTTTATACCGGATTTAAAGAAATAATACACTGTTGTTTTAGTGATGTTAATAATTAGTTCAAAATATAAATATTTCTTTTGACATAGTACGAAAAAAAGCAGACAAGATCCTGATCATTAAGATATCGAGATACCCTTTGAGCTATAACAAGCGGTGATCCGAATGTAAAAGCCCACATAATGCAGGCGCAGGGCGAGCTTTCCGCCCACGCGGCCATTAGGCCGTGTCGCTCCATGTAGCGGGGCGTTTCAACAAATAACACTCGTTACTAATTTAACCATTTATTCTCTTGTATAGGAAACTCCCGTTAGTTTCATAAACTGCTAAAAAATCAAGATCTCTGATCAGTGGAGCTAGCAGAGATAAAAAAACTTTTAGTTGCATCTCCGCCACAAAAAAATTGAAATAAAATATTTTGTAAATAAGACTAGATAAAGTCTCGATTTGTCCAACATTTCTGAATGTACGTTATTTATGCAGTGGAAACATAAGATCAATCTGTGCCCATATCTTTTAAAACGCCTCTGCCTATAGTCGGCCCTTCTGGTGATATAAACTTCGCTATTTCTTGCGAGCATGGACTGTTGAATTTTCTTCACTTTCTCGGCTCATTTTATATATTATGTTGATATCTACTAGAAGTTTCACAGTTTTTGCGCTATTTCAAAGGATGGTTTTGCCTAAAATACCTATGATTTAATTCTTTGTAAATGATTTTTTAATTTCAAAGCAATGTCCATTTCGTTTTATTAACATGGGTATCAAAACATAGAACAATAGTTTAAATGTTAATGATATAACTCTGAATATGAAAAATGTTCTTTAAAAAGTCATAACATCACATTTTACACGACGGAATAATTCAAATTACAAAATTTGGAATGCTTGATCCGGAGAAAACAAATCATCTCTATCATTAATGTTTTAATAGTTAGAATTAATGCTAGTTCTTCTCCAGTTCGTTTCTCGGTAAATTCACTTCCTAGCGCTTAACATACTCGTAGATCGTAATTCATTCGAATTTGTGTTTCTATAAATTACGAGTTGCTTGTTACCAAGAAGCATATAAGCTTCAGAAAAAATAATAATTGAAGACTGTTGCAATATATAATAGCGATATGTCAATTGAATAAAGAAAAGGTTGCAGAGGATTTGAAACTTTTATCCCTTTGCAGTCGGAATTTCGTATATGAATTGGAAAATTATGTGCTAACTGAAGAGAAGAAATATTTTATCATCCGTTGCGTGAAATATTTTTATTATCAAATTATGTCATTATAACAATTATATCATGCAAACATCACTTTACATTTTGATCCACCCCAGTCCAGAGCCTTATTAGCGTATACTCAAGGCAGCCTCATTACGTCGCATGTAGAGCAAAAAGCTCCAGGCCATATACTTTGAAGCTTGCGATTGCTGTTCCGCATCATCACTGCCGATACAAATATTTTAATTCATTCATCATCGCGTGAGTCACTGTAGTAAACCGTGGGTTAAATGTAAAACAATGCGGTTCTGCTTAATATGCCAGAGAACCTGATTCAATGCCAATTTGTATTTCACAATGTTTATAAATTACTAATAATTCTTTACGTACTTTTCCATAAATGGATTATTTATAGGTACACAATGCGATGTTGAAAATGTTGTGTTACCTTTAATACATAAGTTCAAGAAATATTTATTACATTTCATTTGATTTTTGTTATGTACCTGTTAGATATTTTTTTCTTTAAAAAAACCCTCTTTTATTCAAATATAGTAATCCAGGAAAGAAAATATTTTAACGATAATGATCATTTTACAAATTATTCCCCTTAATAATGACAAAAGTAAATCAATAATATTTATATAAATTTTAAAAATAATTAATTATGTTAAAAGGTTTTTTTATGTTTATATTTTTCTGTTAGACGGTAAATTTATCTTTTGATAAATACATTGTTTGCAATTTTAATTTTATAACTTAAAATTATAAGTGACAGCTGTCAAATAATATTGGATAAATAAAGAGTTATTTAAACATGATTTGAGTATAATATTTCTTACATTACTAATTATGAATAAAATTAACTACTGTGCAATAATGATATTTAAAAAGGAAAAATATTCTATATTCAAGAGATTATTCAAGAACATCTTCCAATATGACAGCTGTCACTGCTTGATTCTTTGTTTTTGTTTGTATGGTTTTTATTGTAGTACGAACGGCAAGAATTATTTTTATGAGTTTGCTTTTTATAGGAAACATCAATATATGTAAACAAGACAGATTTATAAACCAAATAAAACTAAAAAAGTAACTCAAATTTAAATTGTTTTGGATAATGCTAAAAAATATGTTTTATTTATTCAATGCAAATATATCAGGCGGATTTATTACTTAAAAAAAAAAACAATTTCGTTTCATAATTATTATCGGTATCGATGACCGTGTCTTCTTAGGAAATGAAAATAATATTAGAATAAAAGTAACAGAAAATTAAATAAAAGATAAAATATCAAGGTAAATAAGAATTAGATGAGATAAGAATTGTATAGAAGTTAAGTACGAGGAATATTTTGAGATAAATAATGCTACTTTATTTTTTTTCTTAATTATTGACGAAGGTTTGTGCCAGAAAGGTCATTCCAAAGTTGAGCCTAGAGAATCGTATACTATAGTGTGTTGCGTTGGCATGTAAAGGATATTGCTGTCACCAAATTAGAGAAACAGTACATGTTTATAAAAATCATTTCTTAGCTAGAGTCCTTTCAGAAAATCTTAGGCCAATAACAAATTTCGCAAAAAGTAAATTCAAACAACACCCATACGAAAAAAATTCTCTTAAAAATCAATAAAAATTCTTCGACTTTTTTATTACATTTACACTGCGAGAGGGACTTCAGGCCCAGATTATTAAATAATCGCACAGTTGTTTCAAATAGTATTTGCATTATGACCTTATAATATATTATTTAAGAGACAAGGTCTCAATGAAATCGTTCTTACAATCCTTTCCTTCTTTTTTGATCACTCATTGCACTTAAAGAAAACACAACGCCTGTGCATACTACACATGGGAAAACGTTGCCCACACGAGCGTGATGCAAGCCTCTCGTGCATGCAACCGTGTTCTAATAAACGTTTGCACCAGGCCACGAACCAAAAAATGTGCATTGCATAAGTTGTGACAACAATAGTATCCAATGTCAAGGTATCGAGTGCAGTCGAGTGATAAAGTTTGCAGTGAGAGTTACATAATATTTTGCAATCTGAGTAGACGTTGTAAAATATAACCAAACTTATATATCGACATGGCCACTTACATTTATGGTGCCGAGTGATCCATTCTTGACACTTTTGTTAAATTTGTTAGTTCTTCCCTCGTGTTCTGAATTATAATCATGAACGTTTAAGTACTGAAGTAAAATTATTTTATATTTTATTTGAATGCCTTCGTGGAATAGTTAATAAATCGCATGTCTTCTAACTCGAGGGTTAAGGGCTAGATTCCCTTTGGAACATAGGAATTTTTTTAAACAGAATACTAGTCTGTTTTTTCACTAAAGGCTGGTTGTTTATATATATCTGTTTGGTTAGGAGAGGTTTCCACATAAAATATAAGTTAGGTTGTAATTTATTTTTATCAAACACTGTTTATTCCACTTTTTTGTGACGGTATAACCCTACCGGTTTCAAGGCTTTCACCCCATCTTCAGGGGAGTGCAAACAAGACTGAAGATGAGGTGAAAGCATTGAAACCGGTAGGGTTATACCGTCACAAAAAAGTGGAATAAACAGTGTTTGATAAAAATAAATTAAAATGTCTTTAAACCTCCACAACGTTAATGCCTTAACTATAAACAACATAAGTAAGGTTGTATTGTATACAACAAAAGTGTAATACAATGCTACACAAACCTGCAGATGCTCAATTATGTGAACAATGTTACATTGACATTAAAAGTGCAATTAAAAACATATTTACAATCAACACGTATACATTCGTACGGTTATAAAAAATTATCTAAACAAAAGAAAAATGCGTATGGTATAACATCGCAAAGAACAAAACATCACAATAAAGAAGAGAGAAACAAAGGGTAGAACAACCAATAAGAATGTGAAAGAAAGGATTTATGGAATTACACCACGCCGTATCGGCACGATTACTCAAGTCAATTTGAATTATTGTATAATTAAATTCATTCAAATATTAAAATACGAGTATGTTAAACTTGAAAAATTAAGTTTCGAAACTCAAGCAAAGCTGACTTTAAAAATAAAAGTAATATAAAATTGTACTGATAGATGTTCAATTTTACACCACCACCTACCGCCGTCACCGCCTCATTCCATTGTCGATTATGGGTATTCACTTCGTTTATCCCTATAATATGCCAAACATCTCCACTGTGACTTAGCAACCTAGATATCCACTATTGTTTATATAATAATTTAAAGAAATAAAGTAGCAAACAGTTTTACATTTTACTTTAAGAAAAACGTTACTATATTTATTTCCTTTAATTTTAATTTAATATACTAATTCCTACTGTTATGTTAAATCTAATATTTATCTTTCGATGTAGTATTCTTTTGAAGTAACTCCAGAGTGTGCTTTATAATAGTAATGAAACGGGTATCTGGTACGAATTGGTAACTTAAATTTCGTTGTTTTTGAGTTATTTTAAAATTCAAAACTCTTAAAAAAAAACATATTTATCGTTTGTGTGAAAATAGGATTGTACATCAATCAAACATAATCACACTTGGTCCCTTTCAGGGTAGGCAGAGTAAACTGATCTCCAAACTTTTCCATATGCGCACGAACTTTCGCCTGCTCTACATTCATTTATCTCGTCATGCACAAACTTCTATTATTTATATTTCTAACTTATCCTTCTTTTAAAGTCTGGACTATTGAATTCAGACATGTTCTCCTCGGTTTACCTTTTACACGCACACCTTGCACTTCTAACTTGTATACTCGCTTAGTCATTCTTTATGTTTCACTCTCTCCACGTATCCAAACCATTTCTCACTTTCTCCACATATCCAAACCACTCTCTCCACATATCCGAACCGCTCCTTTCTTCATCTTACTTTAAACATACATTTTATCCGTGCATTAATTTCTGATTTCCAAAATTTTCTTAGTTTACTAATCTCCACAGCATCTATCTTACTTTTATCCTAACTTTTCTAAATCCACGTTCCACTTCCATATAAGTTGGTGACCAACACAAGTCATTTTCGCTACTTTTAATATAGCGCGGTCTTTATTTATTGCATTGTGTGCTTCGTTTATCTTTATTCTCAGTTAAATTGTCAATTTTTATCATGTGGACATTTGATAATAAAAAGTATCCAAAAATGTAATTTCTTTATAATTTTTCACTTACCATTTTTTGCCGGAACCCCGACGATATATTCTTAATACCCGTATACTTGGCTAAAGGACACGCTCTATTTAGCAATATCCCTAAGGGGAAATAAATTAAATTGCGTATAAAAATAATGGTTACATGTTTGAGTACACATCTTTGACGATACAATTTTCAAATTACGAGTTCAAGGATGCACCTGAAATTAGTTATTTTTTCGAAGCCTGCGAGTTGTATTATTGTGTTTCTTTATTTATTTTCTCAAAATATGCTTAACCCAATTACATTGAAAAATACAAAGAATGTTAACATTAAAAAATCATATAAAATAAAAAAATTATGTATATGCATACATATATACATACATACTCGTATACACATATATTCAAAGTCACTTAAATACGTTGATGAGTGCTTTCTAACTCACTCAATCTTAGAAGAAAATTTACTTTTGCTTTTGGTAATGTGATATGAAATATGTCAATATCCGAAGCAGTTCCGTTCAAAAGAGTTAAGGCCCTTCCAACAGGCATAGCGGCTGGAAGACCCGTTCTTGCATATGTTATTGAGAACAGTTCTTGCTGGCGCAGTCTAGTGTAATTGTTAGGAACATTTAACGCTAATCTTTGTAGTAATGCTGGACAGCTCACAACTCCTCGAACGAGTTTGACAACGTATACCAGGAGACGCAGATCTCTTACGCTCAATGAGTTATACCCGAGCATGCCCAGTAGAAACTGAGTAGGATAAAGCTATGGATAGACACCGAACTCTCTCATATAGGGATATCGTGGATATTTTTTTTGTACCTTCTCCACCATGAGTGAGTTCTGCACCCCCACCGGACTCCGAATGCAAGCACAATTATATCGAGTACAACCTCACGTGTTTATTGCTATGTCGCAATCTCTTCCGACCGTCCAGAAAAATGTAAATGATTTAAGTAAAAACCAGATTGGTACTATTTTTAATGATTCCAACGAATATCCATACCGCAACATCTAGCTAGGCTGGAAGACCAGCGTCTTTTCAACTAGGTCGTGAAGTTCTTTAAAATTAAAACGTTTTATTTACAAATGGTTTCATTTTAATTTGTTAAAACGTTCCTGAATATGCTAACTTTTTTTAACAATGTTCTTTTTATATCACCAGAAGAAAAAAGATAACAAAAAATAGTCTTTTGCCACAATGTTAATCACTGCGAAGAAAAATGAAACATTTTCATTGAAATAAAACGTTTATTTAAATTTAAAAAGCCATAGTTAAATAAACGAGTTATTTTAAAAGAATGTTTAATTCTGAAAAAAAAAATACAAAAAGGCTTTTATAGGAACAAACACCATGGTTCGATTACGAATTACAAAAAAATAATAAATATTCATAATTCATTAATCCCACCAAGTCTTTCTATGCAATCCATTTTCTTAAATATGTACCCGTAATACAATGAAGGCAGAGAGATATTGTTTAAAACTGAAGAAACAACACTTATTTATTTCAAAATGATCAACCTTCGCCATCAGTCTTTTTATACTGTTCGGGGTGTCAGTTTCAATGATAAACTCTAAAAAATTACTATTCAATGCATCACAGTTGAAATTTTAACTGTCTACCATACACACTCGTACGTCCCACTGCTCATCATTTGTCGGCACTTCAATATCATTCCTTTTTTTTCCGATACAATAATGAGTTTTACGTAGTGCATTGGTTTTCAAACTTTTTCGTTTCACGTCGCCCTTAGTTTGTAAAGATTTTTTCACGGTAGCCTCAAAAACATTGCCTATAAGTTCGATGGTGAGCATGTTGTCACCATACAGTTGATCAAATCTTGGAATCAAACTATATCAAGCAATCTTCAGTTCCTGTTCCACGTTAAGTTTTGATCAATATTTGGTTTTTGTAACAGCTACCACCACAAACCCTCGTTTCGCATAGGTAAATCATGAAAAATGAATCCATAATTTAATTCCGCAAAGCATATTCAACCTTCAAAACTCAACCAGTTCAACACCAACAAATTTTATTATAAACATTCTGTCGCAAGACCACTGAATCAGACTCTTTTCCTCTATTAACGTGATGTCAGACGAAGACTGGGCTGGAACTTCATCAGATTATTTTATTGAAATATTTTTGAAAACAGTTGCCAAGCTGAAAAAGGTGTTCATCAAAACTCTTCACAAACAAGTTTAATACTACATGAACGGGGTGATTCGCGATGTGTTAGATGTTACTCGTACTTCATATCATTGTGACCATACTTGAACGCGTTGAATTTATCTGGAATTATTTAAATTTTAAAATATTCCGTGGCACACGCTTTGAAAACCTCTGGCGTAGTGTACAATTTCTTTGTTTTTCGTTCATTCCCGCAGCATGTCCGCCCACCACACTCACTGATCACTGATCACGGACATGTATTAAATATCACATGTGTTCTGCCATTTGCACTTGTTATACTCGTAATAATATTATGTTCGTATTTTGATAAATAGATTTGCTCTTTTTTGTAACTTAACATACTACTAAATGAATGTACATTTCATTGCTTTATCACTAATTTAATGACTATCTGTAAATTAATATAAACATAAGTTTTCAAAGGCTTCGGAGTTAACTTAGTGGAACTCCATATTAGAATATAAAATAATAATTAACTTTGGTATCCCACTATGTACTTGCTGACATACTTAGACAATTCGTCGCAGACGAATATGATTGTCACCCCCTTTCGTGTACTCTGAAGGGGTTTAAAAATCCAATCCTGGTTCCGCACATATAGACACACTCTTCTAGGCGGCATTTGATGACTTGGTGCTATGCGCTCCTTTCGCTCTATGCGGTTTGCATTATTATTCATTATTTCACTATTTACCCAGATTAGCAAAGTATTGTACATCAACTGTTATTAATGAATGTACGATATTAAGTTTTCATTTAGATATTTTTTACTAGAAATTCTCAATGGGATAACGAGTGTTGTGTAAGAAATAATTAATACTGTATATATTTTTCAAGTAATAATAATTAATACATGATTTGTGTAGCTTTATTTCGTAATAAAATAATAAAAAGACAATTTACATAGCGCAACTCGTAAAGAGAGCAGACTTTCCACAAGGGTGCTATAAAACGGAAATCAAACCCACTCGTATAGAAAGATTATAATATTACATAAAATAAAATAAATTGTGTGGAAAGATAGGAAAGTGGTGGGGAAAATATTACCTCTTAATAATTTTTTTATGGATTCATAAATGATAGTTTACTATTATATATTCCATGAAATAAATTCACGTGGAATGAGTTCTGAAAACATTGAGAATCAAAGCCTTAAGTGATTAAATGAAAATAAGTATCCTTTTTGTAAAGTAAGCGTTCATGAAAGGGGAACCAGAGAAAACAACTTTATGTACTGAATTCAATTATAAAAGCTATTGTGAAATATTCATTCGATCTTTATTATAAATACAACTTGAATTGCAGAGTTGTCTGAATCGCATAGTTCAGTGGTTATCTTTGATAAATCACTTATAATACAAAATGAAAATCACAATGATATGCAATCATCAAGCCATTAAAAGCCACCAAAAGGTTGTAATATACACTTGCAAATTTATTTTGGAAGTAATCAGTTAAATATCTTAAATGTCTTATACTGTACGGGTAAATCACCTTTTGTGATCATCAAACAATCAAAAGTCTTCTCAAGGGCAATTAATATACACTTGCAAAATTTATAAATAATGAGTACTTTACAAAATTTATAAATAATGAGTAAATATCTTATATTCCATTCTAAAATTACTCAGCAATAGCTTTTGCAGTCATCTAGCAATTAATAGATACCTCAAGGGTAATTATATATACTTGCAACGTCATTTGTAAGTTACCATTTAAGTAATGAGTATTTCAAATGGGTTTGGTTCTATTTAACTGAATAGGTCTTAAATTCTAAAGTAAAATTACTTAGCAATAGCTTTTGCAGTCATCAAGAAATCAAAAGCTACCTCAAGGGTAATAATATACACTTGCAAAATTCATTTGTAAGTTAGCATATAAATAATGAGTATTTCAAATACGTTTAGTTCTATTTAACTGAAAATGCCTTATATTTTAAAGTAAAATCACTCAGTAATGCCTTTTGCAATCATCAAGCAATCAAACGCCACCTCAATGGTAATAATATACACTTTCAACGTTTTTTGGAAGTTACCATATACATAATGAGTAGGTATTTTCAATAGGTTTAGTTCTATTTAACTATAAATGTTTTATAGTCTACAGCAAAATTACTCAACAATACCTTTTGATACAAAAAGGGGTTGCTGCGTGATTCTGTTACAAAAATAACATTTATTTTCAAAGAAACTTATCTGTAATAATTAAGATTTCATGCTAGTTGACTAGGTTTAGTGAGAATCCACTGTATCCAAGTTAAACCTTAATCAATATGTCTGCTAACGATACATGAATATATAATGGTCTTACGACAAAACTTCAAGAAACATTAATGCGTATATTGTATAATGTTTTGATTCCGAGAAATATACAAGCAATACTTGAAATGCTTGTCCAAGAAACAAAATTCATAACACAAATCCACTATAAATCATCCATTCGCATAGCCGCTTAATGTGTTAGACAGTTTACACGTATCCAACACCGGGTTGGCAGTCAGTAGGTGTCACCAGTCAAGTGAAGGCAAAAATAACATTTAACACTTTTATCGGACAATCATTCTAATGGGACAACACTGTCAATTCAACATTTCAAACTTGGGCAAAATCGATCATTATGAATAAATCAGTCAAATCTGGTAAGCGAAATCATTTCCTTTCCTCAAACGTAAATGATTTTGTGAACTTTAAATTTCTTTTGGATGACAAAGTAATAAAACTGGCCGATGTGTAGGAACATAGGACTAAATAAAATCTTAATTTTCCGTCTTGACGATAATTTTTCTCATCAATAATATACCGGTTCCACCCGAAAACATAACTTTATATGTATAACACTATAGTATTGGATAAATGGAAGTCGTAATATATGGTATATATATTTTTTAAATAACGGGTATGGTAGAAAATTTGCCCATAATTACAATTATGTGACAATGTATGACAATATGGAATCAAGTGATTAGGGATGAATATAAACTTAAGGCTGATATGTTGAATAAGGTGGAGAGGAGCACTCGAAGATTGTTTCAGCATGTAGAACGGATGAATGAAGACAGACTTACAAAACAAATATACAGTGGCAATGTGATCGGAAGACATGGTAGAGGAAGACCAAGGAAAGTATGGTTGAATAAAATGAATGATATTAAATCAGATATTATTCAGAAAAATCTTAGGAGTTGTATGAGAAGATATATGAATATACAAGAGGTTAAAGATGTGTGTCAAAATAAGAATGTCTGGTAATCTGTCCTCTCTGCCTGCCCCGGCAGGTGAGTTGCATGATGGTATTTACCATATGCAAAATTCTTAAAAATATTTAATAGGTTAGAGTAAATATAATTCTTTGTCATCTCTTGCAAACCCATCAATACCATTAGATCACATGGTTTCTAATCTATCCAAAGAAATTCGGAGCTACTGCGATGGGCGTTTTAAGCATGTTAAGCTCATCTCAGTATGTCAACATGTTTGTATTTGTTTAAGTTTGTCATCAAAAAAGGCGTTGTTCAATTTCTTAAGGATAAAAAATATAAGGTTTTTTAAGGACAAAAAATTCAATTTCTTAAGGATAAAAAATATAGTAATTTTCTCAACTATACATTATTTTACGATTTGTGACAACCTACAAAAATCTTTTTGTGTAAATCAAGCAATGGAATTGAAGTTTTCAAATAATAAATTGTATAGCATCACGTCTAGCAGGGTAATAACATGTTTATATTCATATAAAATTTCAAATATTGATCGATATGCTAAATTAATTAACTTTGCGTTGTTAAAAAAATTATCAAAACTTTTTTCTCGTTTTAAATTTAATTTAATTTATGAATCATTGTTTTATATTTTTTCTGAAATGTAAGTTACGTGTGACAAAAATATATGTTTATATTTCGTTTCATTTTTATTTTCACTGTAACGATTTAATAAGAAATAATCCTTAATACTTTTCCAAAAGGTTTCCGCGCAAGATTTGACTCACTTTCAAATATGTGCATAATTAAGTTTTAAATAGATATCTTATTGTTTTCAAGTAATATGAAGTTTCCCATAAATGTCCCAACATTTAGCAGGGACAATTGATGCTAGTTAAGGAACAATAAATCTCACTAAGTGTATTTCATAAAATAAAGCGGTTTAATCTATGTCATACATTTAAGCTTGGCTGCTAACTCAACGATGATGATAAATGCGCGCGTTTCGAAAACTTCTCATTTTGGCAGTTGACGTTATTTTACTGTCATATCAATGAGGTGCATGGTCGCACGGTAATGCACTAGACTTCGGTGCGGAAGGTAACCGGTTCGAACACCGCGCTGTGCAACTTCTGTCAAATGGCACAGGCATTTTTCCGTCTAGTATTTGGGGGCTTAAAGATACCTATAACTACGGTCATATGTTGTATAACATAGAGTTTAAGTCATAGCGATTACTTTATTTCCCACCAGGTTCATCCTTCACATTAGGATTATTTTTAATGGAATTCGTGATTTTTATTTTAATATTATCCTTCGGTATATTAATTTTTTGTATGTAAAGCAAATGTTGATTTAAAAAAATATTTTATAATTTAAAGCTTTAATGTGTCTTATTTACAACATTTTTCTTTATTATGTTGTAGGACGTAGGTAAAAATAAATATATTGTAAAAAACGCAAATTTGTCACTGCATCTTTCTGTTTGTTCGCTCAAAGAAGGTACTCGTAGATTTACAGGGGGCGCTGAGTATTTTTTTTTTCTGAAAAAGGGGTGGTAGGCCAAATAAGGTTGGGAACTTCTGATTTAGAATATTTAAGCTTTAGTTTGAGAGGGAAAAAATATAACCTCACCGAAGTTCTGAAAGGAATATTATAATAGAGTTTACTGAAAACAAAAATCCAGCGCAACTAAATTTCATCATACTCAAAGTACCACGTTCATTCATGCAATTACAAGAAAAAAAACTGAAATCTTTCATTTTTATTGACGCTGAGCATCATTGGTTCCCTGTGTAGTTTAAATAAATCTATATTTCTTGACTAACTGCTTTCTTGTGTGGTTTCAGTGTCGTAAAAACAAATCAAACGATTGACATAATACCGGTTTGCGAATAAAAACGAGCAGATTGTTATTTAGATACATTTTACGCAACATGACAAATGTTAACCGACTTTCTATAGTTGATTCATCAAGCATAGACATATACATCAACCGTTTATCTTAATTGCTCATTTAAAACTCCTACATCGCTCGATTAGAAAAATTTTGTCAGACCAAAAGTGTCAAATTCGTATCTTGATTTTTGTTACTTCATAATTGAATAATGCAATGAAATCAATTGGAGTTTATTCACCTTTAATTTATAATAAACAGCATCCATTTTTTAATAACATATACTTTTACGTGTTTATTTGCAAAAGTCTAATGCCAGCAAATGAATTTGTAATAAAATGATTTTCTACAAATTGATTTAGATTAATGACTTGTTTAAAATTGTTACATTAGCATTTTTCACATTTATGTATGAGAAAAGATAAAACAATTAACAAGTATCATGTTTGACATTCTCAAAAATAACTACCTCAATGTAAAGCCTTTTTCCAGGGCTGCGTAGGATATATGCAAAACCTTTCTACATACAGATTATTTTAATAGTATTTTTTTGTATTTTTTGGCATCATTAGTTGTTTATCAACGATAATTAGTTGTTCATCAACAATAACGATTAATAATTTCTTTTTTGAAATTATAAAAAAAAACTGAGTGTGTGCGTATGTGTCATACGATATCTATCTACCATGCAAAGTTTTTAAAATTCTCACAAATATTTGACTACGGGACTGTTCTGTTCATAAAACCCCTATAATTTGTAGATTTTCAATTACATTGTTCTATTTTCGACGTTCCGTCTCCTATCGGAAGTTGGACGCCTTCATGGCACTACTAATTCTGTTGACTGCAGCCCGGAAAAAAACTCAGTAGGACTGCACCCAAACCATTCTCAAAAGTTCTTAAGCCAAGAGATGCGGCGTCTTTTTCTGCCTTGTTTGCCATAATTTTTTTTCCTTGTTCAGTTGTGTTATAGTATATCTTATGCCCTTTACTATGTGACCAAGATATTGCAACTTGTGAACCTTCACAGTTCAAAGCATTTATCGGCTTTTATATATACGAGTATACGAGCAACCTCTTCCACTTTGTAATACTTGAAAATCCCAGTTATTCATATTTTTAGTTATTTTCAATCATTAAACATTGTGAATTTATTTGAATGGAATGAAATTATATTTAAGGTTTATGGCAGAAATCACTCTTGAAACATTACGAAGCATCCGAATGTGATTTAAAAATACAACGTCTAACTTTTTTTGTTGACGAAAAACATTCACTGAATCATAAACTATTTCATCCAGCTTCTTACGGTTCGTAACTTAAAAAAATGCGTGGTTGAAAAATAACTGAATTGATAAATGACATTTCGTATTTCGACTAAGTGACTTCGAATTTAAACAATGTTATAAAATCAATTGGAGTTGCTTCACCTCCGTTTTGGCATCAAATCACGTTCATTTATTAGTGACAGAATTATTTTAGAGATTGAAAAAGTCATATAATACAATCGAATAGCGGTACCTTTATACGCATTAATGGTTTCAATAGATTTGTTCGTTAAATCAATTATTGCATCGTATTTTATTTTATATCCGCTGCCAGTTTTACTTAACGCTGATTTATACCGATAATTTTATATCAAGTATGGATATTTGTGTTATTGCTATGGATTATTTTAGTAAAAAGGTAAAAAGACTATTTTAAATCAGATCGATAAATTCTACCAAAGAATAAACTAGCCAAAGTAAGAATATAATATATATTATTTTACATTCCACACAAAACGTTTTATCAACATATACCAAAGAATCTTAAAAACAAAATTTTATTAGTTTATTCTTCCAACCAACCGCAAAGTTGCTAAAGAGGCCTTAAGTGAAAACCAGGCTGGAACTATTTTAAAATGAAAAATATTTTTATAAAAATCTGGTACTAACATGAATCAAACCCGAAACACCCGAGTTGAGACAGGCGTCTTACCAACTAGGTCACGGAGGTCGTCAATTCATTGCATGCAGTCAATAGCTAAAAACTTGTTTTTTATTCTTCAATATATTTGCACGTGAATAAATATTGTTTTTTATTATTACATACATATTTTTACAATCATGTCACGTCCGTTTTAGGATAGGCAGATACGACAAATCTTCACGTTTTTCTAGCTATAGTATACATACGGCTTTCGCCTCTTCCACATTCATGTATTATTCATTACTTAAATTGATTATTTTTTTTAAATGGTAGATTAAGTATAAGGAATTTCTTGGAAATGTATTTAAATCAGTAAATCTAAGTTAAATTTACATAAAAAAATATTTGATAAAACAATAATGTAAATAGTAGAAGCAGAAAAGTGGCCCTACTTGATAACAAACAACCATGCACTGTATGACACATGTCACACCTTATTAAATCTAATCCGCTGGGTGGCATTAGACCTCCCAGCTGCCCAGATCTGTCACTGTCAAATATCAGCACAGTCACCAGGGGATAAAGTCTTCAGTGTCCTCTGAGAGAGATGAACAACTCACGTATATAACCTTTTAAAAACCTTAATACTGCCGAAATGATACATTATCTGGTGTATAATTTAACTCGGCCATGCAAGATGACAGCAATATATAACTAAATTATGAAAGAATCCCTAAATATAAAATTTTGGCCTAGTTTGAAATCATTTTCAAAAGGATAATTGATTTTTTCTTTTGAAATAAAAATATGTCGAAAACGAAGTAATTTTATCAAATAAAAACTTAAATTTGAAATAAAATACATACATGGACTACCAAAAATACACCATCACGCCATACGGGTAGGCAGAGACAACACATCTCTACTTCATTATATACTGGTATTCAACCTTTGCGTCTGCTACATCCACACTCCTCGCCATGCATACTGTCCTATTCTAAAGGCTTTCCAATCTTTCAGAATTTGATTCATTTGGCCGTACTACGTTTTACTACTTACTATTTAATGTAGATATTTTTTGTTAATCGTTCATAATTCATTTTTTCTACGTGGCCGAACAATCTCAACGTTTTTTTCTTACATCTTAAGCACATCTTTCAATCCGTATTCTTAATATCCTCGTTTCTTAATCTACCATATATTGTTATTCCATACATTCTACGTAATTATCTCATTTCTACCGTATTTATTAAGTGCACAGTATGACAACTAAGAAATCCGCATTCTTAATATCCTCATTTCTTAATTTATTATACATATATTGTTATTCCATACATTCTACGTAATTCTCTCATTTCTACCGCATTTATTAAGTACACAGTATGACAACTAAGAAATCCGCATTCTTAATATCCTCCTTTCTTAATCTACCATATATTGTTATTACATACATTCTACGTAATGCTTCTTATTTCTACCGCATTGATTAAGTATGACAACTAAGAAATAATCGATTTTATGAATAATATTAAAACAAATTATTCATGACTATTTTTTTCTGCTAGAATTTTATTCATTGTATCTTATATGTACTGAAAAGACCATATAAACATTTTTATGTTATTTTTCAGTATACATATATGGTATATACATATAGGATGGGCAATGCATTGTTGAATTTATAATGTTTTTTTACAATAATCCGTATTTATGAGTCCATTACCACGTCTGAATATAATATTTATCACAGTCTTCAGTATTTTATTATTTTTTATATACTCATATTTTCAATTCGAAAAAAGAATTATTTGTTTTGCTTCTATAGTGATTTTATTAAAAATAATTTACTTCACTAAGAAACATATTTGAATTTATTTATGTTTAAAGCAGCAAAATCATTGATTAAAATATGTAATGTAACATATAGTATGTAATTACAATAAAAAAAATATTTTTAATCAATTGTCAATAAAAATATATAAAGTTTTAATATCGGTCTAAAAGTCATTTTAGTGAAAATTTTATTGATAATATATTGTCAGTTTTCTTGCACAGATCGGTAAGTGGAAAATTTCGAAAAATGAGATTTTTTGGTAATTATCATCTGACCAATGTATAAAAGCCAGGTAAAAATTTCAAGTTGATATTTTAACTAGTAATACAATATTATGGATGTCATTGGGCATTTGTAATGGAAATAGCTACAAATTTAAATTGAAATGTGTATGTCGGAAACAGTATCATGTTAGTTACCAATTTGTGCCAGAAACCTACGATACATTTTACTTTTCTGGGCTAATATTGTTATAAAATGTGTGTTTGAAATATGAATTATAACACTTCATCAGTACTGTCTATTTATACCTATATAAGAAAACGGTTTGGACGATATTCGACTGTTTACAAACGTTAAACAAGGTAAACGGATATTTTTTTATTGAAAATAGTACAGTATATCCCTTCTGGTTTACATCTTCTTCTTGTCACGTAGTTATTCTTGAGCTTGTATGATTAATAATATTTCAAAGAAATTGAGTATCTATCCCCATTTATACATTAAGTTAAGTTTACATATTATAGACTATAAGCAAAATACAACATTATTATACTAACATTATCAGAAAGAATCACGATTTTTAGATTATATTGTTCCTATTGAAATAGTTGCATACACGATGAGACAACCAATGGAAAAGCTTTCCGTAAAAATTATCGAATCGTGCTTCACTCCTCCCATATCAAATAATTTAATACTTAAAAAAAACATTTGAGACATCTTATATATGACGTAATTTGAGTGAAATATATTATTTCATAGCGTTTCATGATACTTCATTTCATTGTTTCCTTATATAATATTTATTCATTTTTGAAAACCTAAACGTTATAATTCAATCTAACAATAAACATAACAATTGATTTAAAACTCTAATTAGTAACAAATTTAATGTGCCATACACTTAGTTAGTTTAAAACTCTAATTAGTATCAAATCTAATGTGCCATACACTTAGTAAGGTTAAAACTAATTAGTAACAAATCTAATGTGCCATACACTTAGTAAGGTTAAAACTAATTAGTAACAAATCTAATGTGCCATACACTTAGTAAGTTTAAAACTAATTAGTAACAAATCTAATGTGACATACACTTAGTAAGCTTAAAATTTTGTAAGGTCAGGATGCTTTTTTTTGGAAATAAATTTTAATAATTATAAATAATTGGCTTATATATCGCTGTTTTGAAATAAAACAACTTTGGTCATTCTGAGAATCACCTCATTTTATAAAAGAAGGATCATAAGTGCCACCAAACAAGTTCAAATGAAATGATGTATGAAAGTGTGTTTACAACGGGAATATCAATAATGAATTGAAATCGACAATTCTCTAGACCAGTGGTTCTTAACCTTTTCGAAGTCACGGAACACTTTTGATTATAAGAAAAATTTGCGGAGCACCAAAATCATCAAGGTCGTAAAACTAACAATAAAAAATGCATGAACATTACTTTTATTTATAAATAAAAATTACAGATTACAACAAAATGGGAATTTAGGAGATTGCGCTACGCCTTGGCTGCGTTGCCAACAGCAATTCGCATTCTACAGCAATTCGCTAACTTCGATCAAATGTTTCATATTTGACAGAGCACTTGTAACATCCTCGCGGAGCACCAGTGCCCTACGGAGCACCGGTTAAGAATCACTGCTCTAGACTATTGACATATGTAATACTCCCCTGTATAATGACTATTGACATATGTAATGCTCCCCTGAAGATATTATAATTTCGTTCTTTACATTATAACCTGGCGGGGTTAATGACATGTGCATATATCTTTCAACCAACCAGAAGATATGAAAGAAATCTCAAGCTTATTTAAAATAATCTGGGTTCCAACGGCAATTGTACCCGCAACCTCCGCATTGGAAGATAGGCGTCTTACCAACTAGGTCAGGGAGGTCGTTTGTTCTTTGATTTCTGGGCACGGGCTCGATTATTACGACATAGTAATGACGGCCAATGATCCAGTGGGGCTGTTTAAGAAGACACCTCGAAAACCAATCTGGTTAACAATGTAACTTTGTTTCTTGATTTCTACTGTGTGAGATTATTTTTTTTATTTCACATTGTCAATGTGAATTATTACATACGTTTCACCACGCAGTGTTTCCTATTGGGTATAAAAAGATAGAACAGCTTTCTATTATTTTCTATCTAAACTCATAACTTTCAACTCCTATACATTCACACATCTCATCATACACAATCTTCTTTTATTCATACTTCACACTATACCTTCTTTCTGAATCTGGTCCACTTAATTCACCCAATTGTTCCTCGGTCTAATTTTTTTACATACACCTCGCAAGTTTCTATACTCTTTTGTATACAAACTTGCGAGGTGTATGTAAAAATTGCTTGTATACTCGCTTAGTCATTCTTTAGTTTTCCATTATCTCCTCATGTCCAAACCATCTTTACGCTCTTTTCTTTATTTTACTCAAAACATCCATTTTATCCATACATTAATTTCTTATTTCGCCTTCTTCCATACATTGAATTAAATTATATGTTAATTTTTCGTACATTAAATTAAATTATATGTTAACTATTCGTATATTTAGTACAGGACTAATAGAAACCACACAGAGCCGGCCTGATGCAGGTGCAAAGGGTACAGCCACACCTTGCCCCGCGCTTCGCTAGCCACACTTCACCCTGCGTTCATTACAGATTATCAAAAAAATTGAGATTAACTAATTTATTTAGTCTCACCCTGTTTCAAAAAGGTTACCCCTAATTCTTGTTATTTGCAGTCTTTTAAATTCTTAGTTCTTTTTGAGTATTATTAAATTGTTATTTTTAATACACTCGGAAAGTGACGGAACACGTTCATTAAAAATATTTATAACCAATCTATTGCAAACGTCCATTAATGAAAATATTTTTTGTAGAATAAATTAGTACATTTTCAATAGGTATTTTATGGGAGGAAATATTTGGATAATACATGGCCCATTTTTTACTCTTTTTTTACATAGATATATGCATCATTAAATAAATAAAGTGGCCCCTCGTCCAAACTTTGTATCCAGCCCCACAATTCTCTAGGCCGGCCCTGAAACTCCAGAAGAAAATGTGTTTCAAAAACCCACTGTTTCTAAAAAGACCAAAACTTGAAGTATCTTCATTATAAAATGTGTACACATTATTATGTATTCGTCGCACGTGTTTTCAAAAGCAAGGATGTATCTATGAATAGACTCTTGAAATTGTCGAAAAGTCGAATGACCCGATGAGTCGGAAAACAAAGTTTAAAGACATCACATAACATTACCATGAAAGAGCGTGTGATATATTATCACTGTCAACATTTGAGAAGAGATTTGACATTAGGAGGACATATTAAACATAACCTAGCTAACAGCGCTGCGTACAAACATTACTTATCTTCAAATCGGAAGGCATCAGATTTATACGGTCTTCAAACTTTTATTCGATGGAAAAATAAATGCTATTCTTACAATATTAATTACTCAGACGACCTCTGTGACCAAGTTGATGAGACGCCTGTCTGTTAACTAGGGGGCTGTGGGTTAGGTTTACGTTGGTACGCGGATTTTATAAAAAAATATTTTCTGTCTGGTTTCCACTTCAGGCTTCGAAAAGGTCGTTCTGGTTTGTTAGAAGAGATTGTAATAGTCGTAAAAGTACCATAATACAATTCTATATTTAAGAATGTCTGTCTGGAGAGACAGTGTAAAATTATTATTGAAAAAAGTATTAACCTTTTTGTATCAATTCAAAGATCTGTGACGTTATGGCAGAAGTTGATATGTCCGTTTTATGTCATTTTGTGTTTATTCTCCCAATTTATAGAAAATATTTCTCAGCATGTTGTGGCAACACTTGGTGTGTCAGTCATTATCCAAACAAAATATATATTGTTTGGAAAAACTTAAAAAATGCTTATTTATACTGATTTTAACAGCTTATCAAAGTTAATATTGCTTCTCCTGTAAACTAAGGTTAAACGGACATATCAACTTCTGCCATAACGCCACAGAGATAATATTATCTCCCGGCATAACTAACATAGCTGCATCAACATTGTAAATATGATGAGTTTATTTTTTGTTATAAAGAGAGAAAATACGGATACTTTTTTATAGTTTCACATGTGTTTGCTTTTTTGTATGTAAAATTTTTTAAGTAATTAACTTATACATATGTGTATGTTAAAAGGTCTAAAATTAATTAAGAGTAAGAAAGAAGTGAACCGAGGAAAGTATGGAAGTATTATAGATAGTTGTATTATACTCGTATTGTATTACACTTTCGTTGGATAATTAACGAAAGTGTTATAGAATACAACTATGTACTTTCATACTTTCCTCGGTCTACATCTTTGTCGCCGAGAGATTTTAACACAGGATCACATAAAAGATCTTCTTCTTCCCAGTGTCATGTCAGGTCCCCCCAACGTTGAATATCACCTGAGAGTAGACATCTTTGTCCCCGGCAGCACGAAAAAGATCTCCAACGCCCCTTATGTCAGTTCAATCGTGCATATTGCGGAGCCAGGAGATTTGCCATAAAAGATAGTGGGGTAAAATTGAAAGATGTTGTTTTAAGTTCAAATTATTCTTATATCAATATATTGTATTGTTTTATTGTATACAGTACTACCTTTCAGTAATATCTTTCAACCAACCAGAAAGATTTGCATGATGTCCTGAATATAAAACTGGACTGATAACCTCTTATAAAAACATGAATCAAACCCGCAATTCCCGTCGATTCGGAAGACAAGTATCTTAACAACTAGGCCACGGAGATCAATGCGCGGTTGATAAAAAATGTGCATGTTAAATTATTTTAATATCTCTGTCAAAACAAATACTAAACAAACAAGATGAGATTTTGTTTCTTTAGTAAAAACTAAGTTAATAAAGTATCCAACACATGATAACTAATCTAATCTCCGGTCTTCTCGAGTGTTAAGGTTATCATTATTCAAAGCTCGTTTTTTCTTTAACAAACGCATAAATATGTACACAAAATGTCGAAGTTCATTGTCCCTGAATATTTCATATTTGGACGTTAAATTTATGCTAGTTCTTTTGTTTACTTTTTGTCGTAAGTTGTTTTTACCGTAAAAGTTTTTCTACGTTCATCATCTATTATTTGCATAATAAAGATGTGTTTTTAAGCAGCGCCTAAATTATGCATATCCGAGGAAGGTAACATAACACAAATTAAGCCTTCTTTATGAAGAGGTTCGAAGTGGGTCTTTGACATCTCGATTGAAATAATTGTTTTCATACTCGTGTATCTTCAAATGTATGATTGCCAACCAAATCGAAGATTAACTTTTCAAAAAATAAACATCGGCGCATCATAGCTTGGATCTAATTTTACGAGTATTATGGTTATGTGAAAGATATTCTGACAATAGTTTTAAATGTTTTTCGAAGTTAAGTTATCTAAAATATTGTATAATTTCGGTGTTAAGTTATCTATGTAAATATTTCGGTGTTAAGTTATCTAAAATATTGTATGAAATATAAAACATTACTCAACACGGCAACAACCCTGAAAAACATTTTTAACTAGTAAAAAGATGCAATGGGATGTCTCCATTGTATCTTGTAAATCTGGGGCTGAGAGATATTCCTTCGAAGACGAGTTGGACTTTGAGATCAATTTCATCTTCATCGAATAAATTGATTGTTCCGAATCGATCCAGTAGGGAGTGGCAGGACTTTGACCGTTGCTAGTCCTGAAGCGTGGAATGGTTTCCCTTTAAGAGTTAGAGAAATGGGTAACGTATGCAGCTTTAGGAGGCACTTGAAAAAACCCCTTTTTGGGTGGTCAAATCAGTACTTATGATTATACAAGAATACTACACACATACTACACCTAAAGCCGAATGTGTTGTTATCACATACCGGAAGACCTACTAAGATTTCTTTGTAGTTCATCTTCTCTTGATTTTCTTCAGTTTTCTTACCAAATTTTTTTTTCTGAGCATAGCAGATGCTGAGAAGTATCTAATCTCGGCCGCAGCTACCACTTTGCTATACTTACACTCAACTTATATATTTATTTTTTAATATTTTTAATCTTTCAATAATAGTTGGCTCGAATCCAGAGTTTAAGTACCGCCAATGTTTGTTCTCTGGTCTCTAAACGGCGCTATAATAATTGTATTTTTATTAAAACATCCGTGAAAATCTTCCAACATATATTCTGTCAGCGTTTATTTGGCTGACTATTTTCAAATGTTAAATTGTGTTATTAGGGTTGTTAAGTAATACAACATCCAAATAATTAAACATATATGTCATCATTATACAGTGCCAAATAAATCATGGTATTCCGATTGGAAAATTAAAACACGTGCTTACGTAAAGCGTTAAAAAATATTATAATATATCATCATATAATTTAAAGTACTACCGTAGTCAATATCTGCATTAATTTTGGTTTATATATCCAATATGTAATTTTTTACTTATAAAATGGTTACTACAATAACGAGTGTTTGGATTTAAAGACAATATAAACTCATATTGTTAACATGCCGCGACATTGTTATTGTTAATAATTTGATTACGAATAAATTCCAAAATAATTTAAAGTTTTATCTAACAATGCAATAAAATATGTTATTTAGTTATAACTACATTCTACGAAAAAATTATCATTAAAGTAACAATTATATGCGTTTATTCATTATAAAATAATACCATAAACACTGTTATTTAATTTTATGATATGATTCCTTGAAAGTTGATACTGGATCCGGTATTTTAGTAATACATATATTGCATTCCTTTCAAGGAACACGTTTAGTGTAGAAACATGCCATCCGCACAGACAATAGGAGTGCAGCATTCCGAAGCAGTCACGACCCAATGCTGGGCCGAGGAGCCGAGATCAGCCTATATACCATATACTGATGTTAAGTTTCTGCTACCGGATACTATCAAAACTCTATGAGACTAAAACTTATGAGACAGCTTTTATTATGTTACACGTGCTTTAATAGATTTTACGTTTGACTTAAAGTAAAGCGACCGAGTAAACAGGATAAAGAATTGTATAAAGTAAATTAAATAGTTAAGAAGATAATACGACGAAACAGATCTAAAAACACAGGCGATGCATTATTTTTAAAGTCACAATATTTATAAATATGTTTGTATTGTGTTTTTTACTCTTATATTAATGTATGTATTAGATGTATGCAATTTGTTATTTCAAACATTTCTTTTTTAATTGGGTTTTTATATGTGACGTTATTTGAAATAAACGACGGTCAGCTAAAGATGAAAAATATAAGCACTCTTATTTCGACTTTTCGAACAAAAAAACATTTTTTATATTATGCTATAAAGGCTTATGCATGGCACGGATCGACACTTTGTTTTTTATAACTTACATTTTGACGTATATATGTAAAAAAGAAACCATGCCTTAAAACAAATAAAATATCGCTTTATGTTTACTGATAAAAGTGTGTGCGATGTATGGGTTAACTTGGAGACACTGGACAGGTTGATGAGTTCTGTTATCTAGACAAAAAGGGAATTGAAAAAAGGGTAGCGACAGGGAACAAGGATGATATACAACAACCGCACTATAGCAAAAATGACAAGACGTAATTGTGTGTTGGTGCCCATCTTGACATATTGATGTGAAACTTGAACTAAGCAGAAGAAAGATTGATGCTGTGAATGTGAAATTAAAGTTGATTGAACTGAAGGTTGTTCAGTAAGATAAAGAATGTGAGATGGTTTGAGTACGTGTAACGAATGAATGAAGAAAGACTAGCATGCAAAAGATGACCAAGGAATGTATGGTTGAATCAAGTAAATTATATTTTGAATGATGAAATAGTAATAAATAAGAGAAATCGTAGAAACTGCATGAGAAAATGTATGGGCGTAGAAGAGGCGAAATACTCTATATCTGTCGAGATGGGAAAGTCTGGTGGTATGTTATCTCGACCTACCCCAACAAAGGAATGGCGTGATATGTAGGTATGGATATCATCTTTCTATTGGACATCTCACGTTATGAGTTTGAAAGAAAAAAACAGAGTGAGAATTTCTGGTAAAAGACATTCCGCAGCTGGTTCCATTGAATCTTCTTTATCATGAGCCATGCCATTTGACATCTGAACGCTTTTAAATTAATGTGACTTTTATCAAAAGTTGAACGTGAATGGTGCACGCGCTTGCCATAGCATTCCTCAACGAAAGTGATGTATCGTAACCCTTTTGAATTAAGTTTCAACTTTTCCAAATCCATTTATTTTACCTGTCAAGACATTTTTTCACGTTGAAAGAAACTCGGCATATTATGAATACGGTCTCGAGTTTATATTTTATTTATTCAAAATAAAACCTTTGGTATATCGAAATACGTGTATAAATGGGCTCCTAGAGAAATGGAAATTCGATCTCCTTCGGCAATCGTTAACTGTGTGGTTTGGTAAGTATATTGTGACGAGTGCGTCATTAGAAGATGCATTTGTGATTTTCACATAAATCAAAAAGTTCTAACAGGGTCTTCCGTAGTATCAGCACTCCTAACTACATAATTATTGAGTTAATAATTGGTACAATTCATGGAGAATATGACCCTTAGTAAAAAATTAACTCGCACTCACAACTTCGAGTTAATCCCGATGCAGTATTTTTTTGGTTTATTTTTTCATGCCTACACCATATATAGTATGTTACAAGTATATAACAAATGCGATATTCCTACGACAGGTGTTTCAAGGTTGCTTTAACTGTCTCGCGATACCAGAAGCACTGAGTTTATGTGCCCCTAATTGAATCGACTGAGTGACACTGAATATATTCGCGGCACCGCCAAGCAAGCAGTATGAGAAGAATCGTAGCTGATGTTCTTCCTTACGAATAAATGTTCTACATTGAAGCAGACCCTCTTTGTGTAATAGGAGAAACCCGTTCAAAGTGGAAAAAAAATAAATCATCTAATTACGAGTATATTGCTTTAAAAGAAATACATGTTTTATTGTTGTAACATTAGAATAGGTAGAATAAATAGTTAACGTATGTTCTTAAAAAATCACAACCCTAAAGATCTGTATTTTTAACAAGAGGATATTTTAATATTTTTTTTGTTAAAATACATGAAACTTGAACGTCAGACGAACCCTAGAATTTGTTACTAATAAGCTTACAGAAAGACCAAGGAAAAGTTTCGAGATCAGTCAGGTCAACTGATTGAATGTTTAAAAATTACTATAGAATCCATCAAAGGTAACAACAGACTCTCAGTGATCGCGGCCTAAGTATTAACATTCACGTTAAGATAGTGGACACCCCAGGTTCAACTCATGGTGAATTTATTTAGAAAATAGTTTAACCCTCGGTTCTTTTACATTAGACTTTATGTTACTCCTTAGCTGATAAGTTATCTTTCATTAATTCTTAAAGCACTATTAAGCAACACAAAAAAGAGCTATAAAAAATCTGTCAAACGAAAGGTTGCAACAGTTTAATTGTGCTGTTCCTTTTACAACTTTTGATTTCATGAAAAAAGAATCAAGACCATCGTTTTAGTTTTATATACCTGAATTATTCGACACACACCTTAGTTCTTAGTAAAGCTATCGTGATGAAAGTTTGACGAAAGGAATATTTTGGTCTATGCGTGACAAATGTACGGGCTATAGATGTACTTCGAGAACTCTCGTAACGAATAGATACTGATATGATGTGACAAGGTCATATAATTCACGACGCAGTGCGTGCGCTATGACAACAACTTGTGTCGATACGAATCAACTATGCCAGAATCAATATTTAACATTCCTGTATTTTATCAATCTAATTATTTCCATTTCCAACTTATATCGAATCCATGTTTTCATAATTTATCCAAATATTTATTTTACTTTCGACAAGCTTTTCCCGCATTTGAGTGCGCATATTTGATTTATTTTTTTAAATAAACCTTTGCTTATACTTCTCAATAAATTCAAAGGAAATATCCAATTAATTTATATTCCTCCGTTTTTTCTGATAAAAATAAAACAGGTATCGGTTACTAAATTTCGATACTTGTAAATCATAATAATTGTTGGTTTGGCCACATTGAGAGAATGTTTGGAACGAATGGAGAGCGAGGAAATGGTAGCCGTAGAAAATAATTGAAGGATTCATTTTAACTGAATGAAAAGGAAAGAAGTAAGATGCGGAAGAGCATATATAACGGGATTTATGGATATGGAGGGAGCGAGTGGTGTGTGCGTGAAAAGAAAAGTGTGATAAAGGTATGTAAGTATATGTTGTACAATTTATATAACGTCTTTTCAAATGCAAACTCTCCCAATGACTCTTTTAGTGTAAAATAGAAATTTACATTTAACGGAAATCGAAACCATTTTTATGTATAAAAAATGAGTTAAAAATAAGATGTAAGAAAACGAACATCGTATCTTGTAAATAAAGTGGACAATATATATATTTTTGTGATTATTAATTCACTAATTATGTCTTAACAATTATTTGATATATAATGTACTATACCATTCATGTATCGATTTGATAATTTCATATAATCACAACAATGAGTCTGCTTATTTCAAACTTTCCTTTTTGATCGGCCGTGTTCCCGCTAGACAAGATGTAATATTTTTTACGGTTTATATTGTTGGCAGTTTCAATTTCATTGATTAATTACATAAGAATATCTTGTAAATTATTTTGAGGTCGACATCAACCGTGCACGAAATAAATATTAATGTATGCTCTTCAAAAATGTACCATTTGTAAAAATGCTACCAAATTATGAATCGTCTATCAGACAGATATCAGACAGACGTCTATCAACATATTTTCCAGTTATTTTGCAGGTAAATCGGAAAGTGCCAAAAAGCTCTCCCTCTTTAGTATATATTTTAATTTTGACCCTTGTTAAAAATCTGCATTCTAAATATATTTGAGAATGGAAAACAATAATTCATGTAAGAACACACCTTATGATATGCTTGTACGAGTATTGCTCGTAAAATGGTGAAATGTTGCATGCAGTTAATATAGGCGGGATTATAATTGTCGCAAGTAGATTTCTGAGCTCGAAGGCATGTGGCTGAGCGATGCAGAACCAGTTATGTATTCCAAGGTCTTGGGTTCGCGGCCTTGTGCACGTCATGGACTTATTGTTCATATTTTAGATTCGCTCATCCAACTTTGCGTTTGTCATAATCACAGTTGATTTTTGAACAATATAATATATTTTCCTTACTTTTATAACAGGGACATGATTTTTTTAATATACTAAAATCTTTTGCCTATGTTTAAAGGTTGCCTTGATTGGTAAGCATTCAGCGTCCAGGGTTTGATTCTGTGCCCCGACCTGAGGGATTTAAAGGTTGCCTTGATTGGTAAGCATTCAGCGTACAGGGTTTGATTATGTGCCCCGACCTGAAGGATTTAAAGGTTGCCTTGATTGGTAAGCATTCAGCGTCCAGGGTTTGATTATGTGCCCCGACCTGAAGGATTTAAAGGTTGCCTTGATTGGTAAGCATTCAGCGTCCAGGGTTTGATTATGTGCCCCGACCTGAAGGATTTCGACTTAAATCTATTATTTTAATTTAAGGCAACTTATGTTTTATGGCATTTCGAGATAATTGCAAAAAGTATCTTAGGGTAACATTTATTACATAACATAACTAAACATCATCATGAATTATATGTAATTTTTGTTTATATTCCATAAATATTTAGGAAATCTAAAGTCAGCATTTAAAACGCAGTAATTAAAATAATAGAAACATGTGCCTTTTGGAAATATACATATGATACATACTTTCCCTAAATTACGAGTATATTAACCAAACTTACCACGCGAATATCTCCGCAAAATATTTTAACATTTACCAGAAAACTCTTCAAATATACTATTCCTGATTGTTCTGTTTTCCAAGTACAACCATAATTTCTGATATTGTGACATATTTCACTTCTTTGAATCAATACTTGGTTGTTGAACATATTGAAATCATTTTTCAAGTTTTAATAAAAAAATCAAGCAAAAATGCATGTCTCTGAGATATTTCGTTTTCTTAAAAATAATGTGAAAAATGCGTTTTACGTATTATTACCACGTGTTCTAATTTAATTTAAAAAATGAGCTTTTTTTATTACATTCCATTTATTATTATTAGTTAACAGAATAATATCATTTATTCGTAGTATACGAGTACTGTTGATTTTTTTTTTCATTTTAAACATGTCAACTAGGTTTTAGAAGACCGGATGGGGATACCTTTGGTTTGAAAGAAAAGTAAATATCTGTGATCATCTTTGTCCGAAGGTAGAACTAATTCCAAGAATTTATAATTGTGTTTGTATTCTGGAGCGTCCATTCCATCCAAAAGAATGCATACAAAGACTTCCGGTCAGTTTAGGTAACGATTCATAACAATTTCATTGACTCAACTCTCGTTTAAAACATAAACTTTAACGTTTTATGATGGAATAAATTACTCAATGAACGACTTATGGCGCAATTATTTTATCGGAGAAATCTTCGTTATCTCTTCACCACGAAGAATGTGAACACAATGGCTTTTGTCTCAAAGTGAACGCAGTCTACTATTGTCTGCCATTCCTACACGTATTGGAACTATAAATCATTATATGAATCCAGTAGGAGTTTTAAACGTTGTGTTATGTTTTAGTAAATCTGGCGATATTGATCTTCCTTAATTTTAATAAATACTATGTTTTTTTCTGACATATTAATATTTGTTGTTAACAAACTAAAAAAAACTTGTAAACCTACCCCAAATACAATATGATGCCTTCAAATTGCGTTTTTTTTATTCTAGGCAATCATTGATATTTATATATAATATAATATTACGTCTTAAAGAGTGGTAAGGCTACCTATCGGTGGGACGGGTTGACGTTGTTATTGGAACTTTGAATATCCTTTTTTTTCGTGTTGGGTTGTTGATTTTTTTATATGGGTGCTGTCTGTGTCTCCTCACTAATTACTATTATTTTTAAAGCAGGAATTGGCTATTTGAGGTTATGGGCAAGGATTTTTTAAGTTGTTGGGAGAGGTATTTTCTGCCGAAGAGGCTCACCGTCATTCCAAAGAAAGATGTAAACGCTCTCAGTAATAGGAGATAAATACGAACCTGGCAATAAGGATCATATTTTCATGCTATAAATTGTTATAAAGAAACCTACGTTTTATATATTTTCTTCACTCGTCATTATTTTTTAGTGTATAAAAATGTCATGTTTTTTATATTCTCGTATGCAGTAATTTCACGTGAAATGTCCATTTTATTGACGTGCAAAGCACGAACTGTATAATCTCAATTTTAGCGACTTCACAAAGAACCCCTTAAGATTTTCTATAAATTTAAATCACGGTAAAAAAAATACATTGAAATAAATTAATAGTTTTCTAATATAAACATTAATAGCCTTATTAACTGATTTGTTTTCTTAAATATGTCGAGATTGTGTGATAGGGAAAATGAATTCGATGTGGGTGAGCAATGAAATATAAAAGCAAGTAACACTGCATTCTGCTTTTTAGTTAGTTTTTTCAGATGATGGAAGAGTTACGAGAGATATCGAACGGTGTGTAGTAAGAAATAAAGTTAATGGGACACTAAAATTATTGTCCACAAGAGTATTCTAGAACCAACTTTGATGAATGAAAGTAAAACGTGGAAAAACTAAAAGGAGCCGAATAAATGCTGTATAAATGCATACACTGAAAAAATACGTGGGATGAAAAAGTATATGCAGAAAACAGCGAAAATATAAGTGGAAAGAATGGTAGATAAAACCCAAGGGAAATATGGTTAGATCAAACTAATTATATTTTGAAAGAAGAAAATGTAAAAGTCAAAGAAATTATATGAGTTGTATCAAAAGGTGTATGTATTTAGAAGAGGGGAAATATGTGTGTCGCGATAAGAAAGTCTGCCGCTCCCCCCTATCTGCCTACCTCGACACGCAAACGGCGTAATTGTATGTAAGTATTTATGTCGAGATGATACAATTTTTGATTCCTCTTAAGATAACAAGACTTAAATTTGTATAAATAGAAAAAAATAAGGATATATAATGAAATGGTAATATAAATTCAATTACGATAATTTCTAAAACAATAGTCACTCGTTTAACCAAAAACTAAAATTATATATAATATGTTATGATATGCTTGCAGTACATTAAGATGGGCTGTCTACAATTGAAATGAAATCAGTATTTTTTTCTTACCTTGAAGTGTTTATTTATGTGTCAAGAGTATCATCTTCTTCAATTTTTTTTCTTTTTAAAGAATTCTTACATTATAGGTAATTAAAATATATGTTTAATTATTCAGTACGATTAACACTAGCATTTTTCCACTAACTGGGGAACTGAGTACTTTCCTCTTCCCTGGTATACCATGAAAAGAAAATATAAAAAATATTTGCAACCTTCAAGATTGACTGAAAAAATATACAACCTGATGACAAATGATCGATGGTGATCCTCAAAATATAAACCCCTTTATAGTGGTGCTTTGAGCCTCTTGGCCCGCCCGGTTATTTCTATCAGAGTACTTGGTCATATTTCAAGGAATATAACAAAAATATCTCGAATGTCGGAAGATTAATCTCGAGTGCCTTGTAACGTTGACACTTTTCCAGGGAATAGTTCCACTAGAGGCAATAAAACAGAGAACGGTTCCCAAAAGGCAAGAGAAGAGAATTTTTTTGTTTAAGTAAACTCAAGAGAAAATATTTTCTTTTTACCTGTTTTTATATGTCATCTGCCAGTTTGTTAATGTCACACACTCCATATAGAAAGGAGTGGTTCTTGTCAGAAAGGTGGAGGCATATGACAAAATTAATAACAACATTGTCTTGTTTTTGCACGGAATAAGTACTTTGTGTCACGGCATTGTTGACGGATTATTCATTAACGAAAGTGTAAAGTTATGTATGTGGTTGAAAAAAGTATTTGATCTATGGATGGAATTTGTGTAAAAACGAATTTTCTACATCTATAGGTACACAATATATTGACGACCTTCGTGGCCAAGTTGCTAGGAAACCTAGCTTTCAACCAGAGATTTCGAATTAAATTCCCGGTGGAACCAAAAAAACACATATTTAGTTTTTCACTTAGGCGTTTTCACATATTTATATTAACTTCGGTGGAAAAAAATGCCTTATGTCAACAAACTCGCTAAGTCGTACTCTGTACATAAAAGGCGTAATATAATATTTCATAAATTATGGTATACTGTTAATTTAACATCACCTAACATACTTATATCTCCTTAAGAATCAAAATTTATCATTTATTTGGAAATATTTCATTTATTGAGTATCTTATTAAGTCAATTTATAATTTATTAAGTATCTTTGAATCATTAAAATAGTATGTTTTCTACGTGTGTACCTTGCCTTGTCTAATTTTAACCACTTATTGATATCTCATATTTATTATTCTTCAGAAATGGAATATCATCTTGTTTGAATGTGGTAATATTATTTGAAATATTCGATTTAAAAATTGTATAAACTCAATTACGCCAATAGGTTTGTGTTTAACACAATGTTTTGTTAGTAATATAAAACAGGAATGTCCATTATATAATAGTTAAAATTATATGATTCTTCATCCGGATCGCGCTTGCTTATTGAACTATCAATAAAAAATAAATATCGCAAATGAAAATCAATCGGAACATTTTTTCTTTCTTGGGAAAATAATTTATCGTCATTATTCCCGGAATCGAGCCTTCAACATTTTGACGTTTTCTCGGTCGATTTTTTCCTATAAAGCACAGTGACTGTGTATTTTTACGTGCGCCTCAACACGATACGATATACGAGAGGATATTCGATCCTATCGTTTATTAAATTCTGTCATGCCACAGCGAACGATATAAGATAATTCGATTAAAAAACCGAATCCGTGACGCATATATTTCTATGGGAACGTTAAGACGAAACGATGCTTTGAACGCTCTGTGACACCATCATTCACGCAAAACTCGCTCAGCGCTTAGTTTACGACTTATTATTGTTTGAGAGGTATGGGAGAGTTCTGCGAGAAGAACTTGAAATCGTGAAAATGTTCGAATCGTGCTTATATTGCATTCTATGTTGGTAAGACGCTTAACTTTCAGCCGGAGGTTTCAGTTTCGATTATTTTTATACTGGAAAATAATTAAAAAAGGAATCCCGTTCTCATCAAACAGTTAAACATCGTCATCAGCTCTTTAAGCCAGGATAATCTTGACTGTCCGCAGGATTCTCTGCCACCTATCGCTCTAAGCAGCATTCATTCTCCAATCGATAATATTCTCATTCATTCTCCAATCAGTGAGCGACAGTTCTCTAACACACCATCCAGTTTTGGTCACCCCACTGCCCTATGCTCCATCGGATCGATGTCCTGCATGCGGTAAGTATCCAAATCGTCGCGATATAGCAAATTTTTATAACCTTTGCTACTCTAATTTTGTGTATGTCAAGGGTTAACAAATTAATTAATGAACTACTATACATTCGGAACAAACCCGATTCGAATCAATTATATTTCGAGATCAATATTAGTTTTCAAACAACTTCACTATTCAATTTATACAGAATTATTCAATACTCTATACTTATACTTCGTCAATACATTATCTGCTTACCATCTTGCTCAGATATAGATTTCTTCGATTCATTTCAAGTTTATCATTATGTTCAAATACACATTTCTTCAATATGCTCTCGCTTCCGTCGTGCTCAAATATAGACTTTTTCATTACACACTTCGCTCACCATAATGCCTCAAATACCGCGGTACTCGATGCACAATTTAATTAATATTACCGCTAAAAAGCAACGCACGCACAGCGAAAAGTGAAAAGGAATTCGTTGTGACCTTTTTCGCATTCTTTGCGTATCAAACTGCTGGCATCTTTTCTTCACAATTCACAGAAGCCATTGTCTCATTACTCATCAGAACGTGATGTTTTACCAAAATATAGCGAATATTTTTGTTGTGTTTTGATAAATCCGCATTTATTATGCTAAAAATATAATCGAACTTTTGCTAGCTTAAACATTTATGTATATTACGTCCTTGAATAAATACTTAAATTTTAAATAAATTACATGTTCAAATACTAATATATCGAAAAGTCATAGCTTATTTTGATGAACAAATATATAAAATAATTGCTTCATAATGACAAATTTCTAATGTTTGCTTACGTGTTAGGAATGATTACGTTGAATTTTCGTTGTTGTTGAAAATTTAAATGCGTAAGGAAACTTCAAGTTTTGCTTATTGATTCTACGTATTCAGTCTTTACACTTAAAGACTGCGTTCGGGATGACGACCTTCTTAACCTAGTTGGTAAAACATATGTCTTACCAACTAGGTTAAGAAGGTCGAATGATTCCCAAAAAAATATTAAAAAAGGGTTTCTGTCTATTTTAAAATTATGTCTGGTAATAATACTCGACGACCTCCGTGACCTAGTTGGTAAGACGCATGTCTCCCAACCCAGAGATTACGAATTCGATTCCTGTTGGAATCCAGTTTTTTTTAAAAGGATTCCAGATTGGTTTTCACTTAAGACCTCTTTAACATCTTTTTGGTTGGTTGGAAGATATTGCCACACGGTAATAAGTCCGTCAGGTTGTACTGTACAACGAAAGTGTAATACAACACTCGCACGTATTAAACGTGTGCGAGTATTGTTGCCTGTCCATGGTTTGAAAAATGTGAGTTATGTGCCTACTCCAATGATTCTTAACCCAAAGGCTTGATTGCTGAGGCCGAAAACAATATTTTCCCCCGGCCATGCTCTTCAAAATGTACATAAAACCAATTCGAATATGTTGAGAAATACCATACAAATAAATAAAAAGAGGTCATGTAACTGGTGTATACATAATATATATATATTGTTCATACACAATTCCTTTTTTTTTTTTTATTCAAAATAAGGTGTGTGGGCGGTCAAAAGATTTGATTTTGTCCTTAAGCTTTTGACCATTACGAGTATTTGGTGAATTGTGCCTACAGCGGAAAGTTCCATTAAAATTCCTGTCGTTTGCTTTTAAAAATACATTAAATAAAAGCATTGCGATATAAACTTAATATATACAATTGAATGTTTTTTTGTAGAAACAAATCATTGAGGCTGAAATAATGTAAACCACTTGAACGATTAAAGTAAGTAGAATCATTTCAGAGTGTCAAATATGGTTTGAAAACATATATTATGGTGATAGGACAATCGAAGATGGTGTTCGCTCTGGAAGACTACTAATGATGATCAAATAAAGGTTTTGTTCGAGAATAACCAGCGTTTTACGACACGAGAGATTGCTGAGATATAGTAGTAAGGTATACCATATAATAAACCACCGTCCACGAACATTTAGTGAAGCTTGGTTACGTGAATCGCTACGAATCTGAATATGAAATTACTTTCTGGACAACCTATATTACTTCTGTTCATCACTATTGATACTTAGTGGACGTAGTTTTCAAATAGATCTCATTTCCCTTCAGCATTAAGTAATCACAGTCAATGAGAAAAATAATTATTTATAATTTCTTTGAGGTTATTAAAAGTAGTAGCATTGGCTTAAATACACATAATAATCCATTATCAAATAAACGTATTTATGCAAAACGGATCCAACCAAAATATGGTCAACGTTAGTATGTTTGATGAAACATGGCATCACTTTGTATAGATTGACTTTTAACATGGAATATAACTAAGAAATTGACGATCTCTTGACTTTCACCCTGGGTTTACCGATGTTACCCAAAAAAATTAAAAAAAGAGAACTAGTTCCTTAAAAACACTGATCTCAATATTTTTGTATGGTGTTCAAACTTGGAACTTGGGAGAATCGGAAAGACGACGTATCGATGTCTTTAAAATTGAGCAGGAGTTGGCGCAAAATGTTCCGGTTACCATGGACAACCATGAGAACAATTGTTTCCATCTTAGCCGAGCTCAGAATAAAGGGTCGCCCCTCGTCTTTGTGTATGCGACGTGTCCTACAGTATTTCGGCCACATCATGAGAAGAGAATCGAATACCCTGGAGAAACTTGTGGTCGTCGGAAGCGTCAAAGGAACGAGATCTCGAGGAAGACCAGATGGAGTGACCTTCTCAGGACTGCGACGGGATCTTCAATATCGGATGCTCTCCGATCGACCCGGGACAGATTCAGATAGAAAGAGACCATTAAAAGGGTCATCGACGGCTGCCGCTATCCTCATACATGATGTACAGGACGACGGAGAGAGTCTGGTAAATGAGGTCGTCTTGTAGCAATACTCATACGCGCTAGACGTGTGTGAGTATTGTTGCCTCTTCACGTGTGTGATAGTACATATTCTAGACACACGATAACAACCCGTGAAGGCTCAATTAAAGGGGCCTAAGTAAATGTTGTCTTCCTGTCACACTCTTGAGTATCTCCGAGTCACTAATTAAGATTTGTTGAAGGGTTACCATACGAATAATTAAATGAATCATAAAATGTGTAATATATTTTATATTCTCGATATCTTAACACATTTGGAAATTAGGTATACTTACTTATTCAATATTTCAAATAATTTAAAAATATGTTTGTTGGTTGGATACTTTTTGCTTATATATGTCCAAATAAATGTAGCATTGAAAGTTTTTTTTCTCGTTCTTCCAAATGATATAACACACAGAAGCGTAGCGAACAACATTGAGCGTAATAAGAAAAAATGCAGTGTTCATACAAAACTTCTTTTAAAGAAATGTATGGTACTGTAAATAAAAAACAAACAAAAAATATAATGGTTAAGAATCTAATACTAAGAACTATTATTTTATATTATTTATAGTTAAGGCATTCACATTGTGGAGGTTTAAAGACATTATAATTTGTTTTATCAAACACTGTTTATTCCACTTTTAGTAACGGTATAACCCTACCGGTTTCAAGGCTTTCACCTCATCATCATCTAAGAAATTATATATTAAGATTATTAAAAATAAAATGTTATTTAGGAAATTTAAAGTAAGTTAGTTCATAATTATAATATATAAATGTGTTTATAGGTATAGCATTTGGCTAATGTTTGTACTAAATATAACTTTGTTAAATAAAAATTAAAAAAACAAGATTCTGAATTTTATTATTTTTTTTTCTCTTTTGTTAGACTTATTATAATCAGAATTGGATATCTTGAAATGTTGACTCCCAGTTGGATCCTTCCATCTTTTTTGAGGTCTTCCTAAGGGACAACTGCCAACCCGTATTTCATGTATTACCTTTTAGGGAACTCCTATGTTTAACTTATTTTTATAGACCCTTTCCATAGGACCTTGTCAGTATCTTCTCTTGTTTCTACCCCGCCTCACAATGTGTTATTCTTCACAGATTTCTCGTAAACGGGAGTTTCTAACTCTTTCTCTTAGTGTTTTCCCTGCAATAGTTCTGAACGTTTTCATTTCATTATTTCTGAACATACTTTTTGTTTTTGTTTTATCTGTTCTAAATACTATTTTATAAGCCACGCCAAGCTTCACACATCGATTATAAATTTTGACCTTACTATGTAATTATTATTCCATACCACATATTTTAGCCATTCGAAAACAGCAGTGGCTTTATTTACTTCGTCTCTTATTTATATGTAAAGATCATTGTTGCTTAGTAAATTGACACCTAGATATTTGAGTCCATCACTTGTTCAATAGGTGTGTCATCTATCACCAGTTTGCATCTCACTGAAATGTTTGTTTCCAACATGTTACCAGTGTAACGACTTTAGTCTACTATGGACTTGAATAATCAGGTGCCTAACTTAAACCATTCACCGGTATTACGATAGAAAATTCACAGCATGGCAGGACGTTGTGTGCCGAGTTGCTGGCCAGCTCGAATGGAAACATTTTGTGGCATCGTTCTGTCCCTAATGAAACGAAAATTGAAACACTATTTTGTAAATCTTGAACCCTCAATCGGTTGTAATTTAATTCAATTTTTTTGCAGAAACTTGAAATGTATGTACTATGAAGCGTATGTGGTGTAAGACGGAATAAAAAATGACAATCGAAAGTAAACCAAGGAACGGATGTCTGATAATGAAAGATTTGAATATGTTCTTAACAATTGCGCCAACTGTCAACAATGAGGATTTATCAAATCTCAATTCGTTTTTTGAAGATAATTTGGCTAGAAGTTAAGCTCAAATGTCTCTCGTATGTCTTTCGAGGAGTTTTTTTAACTACTTTTTAATCGATTATTGTATTTTTTTATCTAACATATTCTCATACTTTTCCACGTAGTTGTGGAGCTTTGAGAATTTACAGATGTTTGATTCCATCCGTTATATTTTGTTTTTAATTTGTCGTTTAATGGTCGCCTATCGTGTTAAAAGATTTATAGTGGCGTTTTGAGGCATTTAGTGTTGTAGGGTTGATTTTGACTTTTTGTAGCGCTCGTTGTATGCATATGTTGATTTTTGTTTGTACGCATCTGTATTCCCCTTTCACATTGATGTCAAGAGTGACGTCTGGTTTGGTGTAGTGTAGGCTGTTCGCCTTTGAACGGCCCCGTATTGTGGTGACTCATACTATATATAATAGTTGAATTTTTGTGAGGGTGTGATGCGTATTCTTACTTGTATGCTTATGTATTTTTTTATTCTTGCGTTACGAATCTTTCTATGTTTTTATTGTAATGGTTTTTGTTTTTTGTAATTTATGAAGTACTCACTAGTATTTTTTTATTGTTATAAAATACATTATACCTACCGTATATTAATATATTAATAAATAAATGTGTGACATAGATCAAATCGCAACCATTTATCATACACATCCGATTAGATTTTCTGCCGGTTAAAAGATATGTGATTTCACGATGATTTCACGATACTTCTTTTTTTAAGTCATGACTGAAAAATTAGTAAAAAGAACTCGGTAATGAGTGTGCACTAAGTCACTTACGCAATCGGACATAATATAGTAATAATTATTATAATACGAGATATGCGGCGTGCCGGCCGGCCGAGCATCGCGACCCAAATACCCACATTGCCCGATAAACTGACATTTGCACAAGGCTGTTGCCGCTGTGAGGATTTTTTCTAATTATTTGTGTTATTGTTTCTGTTTACCTGAAGTATGGAAAATAATATTTCAAACATTTCGCTACAAAAATGTTATTGTTTTCGTCACAAGAATATTTTTAGTGTCGACTTTCTATGCACAGCAATTATTTGAAGTTCTTAAAAATATATTTTGTTTTAAAAATGTTTTCGTATTATTTAGTTTTGAAAATACTAGGTTGTATGGAAAAAATCTAGAAAAGTGATAAAAATTTACTGACAATCTCAAAAACACTCCGCTTTTCTTCTTGATGTAAATCTTGGATCCGTTATTACGAAAGGCATTATTGGGAAGGAGAGTCTTTCAATCTTTTAGGCGGCCTTTCTGTGTGTGAACCTGCGGGGATCTCGTATGCCACTATGTATGGGAATATGTCACTATCTATCCTTTACACATAGTCACACTGCTCCATCTGACGATATCCTCTGTGTTGCAGGTCTATTGAACATAAGAGTTTCCTACTCTATCTCTAAGAGATTTTCTTGTGATGGTTCGTAATATTTTCATCTTGGATGTTCGAAGAAGGTTCTTTATTCTAGTTATGTCGGATCTGCTTTCAGCATTATAAGTCATGATCGGCCTTACGCAGGTCTTATATTCAAACTTGACTATCGATTCGCATGTTTTCGTTTTTTTAATCACATATCTTAGAAAAACAGATATTGTGGCTGCAATATTTGATTTGTTTTTGATTCGATAAAAGGAAACTCTTAGCCTCACTTGGTAAATTCAGATAGGATGATGTTTAAGAGTGTGTTTAAAACCGGGATGTCAAGGTGTTGCTTATTTACGGGATTTTTATCATCACGTCTCGATATGTGTCCGAAGAAACGCAATGCCAATTTGTTGATAGATTGTGGAAAGACGAGTGTATATATGGAGTCCCACTAATATAGACTCGTCTGTTCTCCTATCCGTTCGAGACATTCGCAGTGTTCGTCTCGAGCACCACACCTCAAGCACATCGACAAATAACGTGAATTAAATTGATGTGAATAAAATTATTATCTATAAGCAAAAGCAGGTTATATTATATTATGTCATATACATAGTATGAAACACAAGACAAGCAACAAAAAACGACAGATGATTTTAAGTGAACACTCAATTTATGTGGATTTGTTGGTTTTAATTTGTTTACATGTGTATACTAAAAAATATTACATTAACAGTATATTTATGTCATACGTAAGTGAGTGTAAAATAGAATTTAAAAAGACAGAATTGTAAACTATTCTCACCCGACAAAATTCATAAAAACTTGAGACTGATGTCGTTTCTCGATGGAATATAATGTGAGTGTTAGAAATCTTAAGATGATAAGAGTGTAAAAACTTGTAAAAGCTCATAAAATTTAAACTTTTACTGATTTGCTTTTTTATATTTTTGTAGTAGATTATTCCACCCACTTCAATAGTATATAATCTTGGAACTACATGCAAACCTCGGTAATAGGATGAAAGTACTTGAAAGAAGTTCAATATTTTATTTTTATTTAATATAACAATTCTGGGAAATCAATCAATGAACACAAACAAATAATTTTTAAATAATACCGAAGATTAAAACCCCATTTACCAGTGTTCATCTCATGTAAAATTCAGCCATGTTAACAGATTAATGAAAATGCTATAATTATGTAGGCGGAGAGAAATAAAACACTAATTCTCTAGTTACTTCGCCACTCAACTCCTAAACTCTGACAACATTGAATTAAGTATACTCGTATCCTCATCCGAGTTATTGTACTCTCGACCTAAACGTTTATTCTAAGCTACGAACTGCCAAACACTATATATCCAAAAGTTTAATTGTTTCTAAAGTAAACTGTAACTGTTATCTATTTTGAAAAGAAATAGTGTAGATTTAGGAAATGTCTCGTTTGAATATTGTTTTGTAATACTTTTATTTGAAAGTTTATACCAGCTTAACCTCTTTCAATCGATTCGGCATAAATTTAAGTTTGTCTAAAGCCCAAGTGACATTTCTCTCACGCTCACTTCATTCTTGGTAAACTAAGAAATTTTACTTAGAAAAGTTTTGGATTGAATAAATAAAAAAGGTAGTAAGCTTTCAAGTGTGGGTCTTTTCAATTTCAATGGCACTAAAGCCCACATAAAGCTTTAGTATCCTGAACCTCTTTTGCTTTTAAAATTTACATAACTTATTTTGAAAAGCAGTGTTTTTTTATTGTTTCTTATTAACATAGCGTTCTTCGTTTTTCATCATCCTTCATTTTAATATCCCTTTCCTTCTGCCCATCGATAACCTTGTCAATGTTTTTTTGTATAGTTTATTCTTGTTTCCACAGTTTTTTCGCTAAATCGATAGTATAAATCTTCCACCTTTAACTTAATTTTTTTTAATACAATTGATTGTGATCTATTGGAAGAGGTCTCTACTTAGAAAATAATCCGCCATATTGTACACTGTACAGTAAAATATGAAATAACCAAATAAATAAGCTCTTCAGACATTTTTTTAATAAGAGGTTTAGCTTCACAGTCATAACCGGGCATCGTGGATTTGTATTGAACGAAACCGTTGGAATTGTCTGCTCCAAATTTTAGGCTATGTTGAGTGTAACATTGAACAAAGAGTCTGTAATTTGCTATATTTGTTTTATCTTGTTCGATATCATCTTCATGTATACCGCTCTTTGCTACTTCCTGTCACCAAGAGCTTCTCTAAATTGAAATTATTTTTTCTGTTGTCCATGGGAGGCAAAACATTCATCGCCAAAACCATCTTCCGAAAACCTAATATTACTCGTATTAACAACTTCAATAACTGATACTAATTTTGAGAAATGTTCTATCATGTAGACCTAAACACTTATTGAATAAAGATAAACTTGTTCCAAACTTTGGCTCTCGTCTCGCCATTTAAAAATATTTGCATTCTGATTTTGTATGTTTAATCTTAAAAATAAATAAAATTTCATGTAAATGTGGGATACGCCAAGGGACTTACTAAGATTGTTTTTTTTATTGTCGTTAGTTTAGTTACCTTTCTCAAAAGTCCAACGGAGTTTTTTTTTAAAATAACATAACATCTTTATAAATCACTTATTTTGGGTTTATTTTTAATAATAAAAATACTTTGTTGATAAAACGACATATGTGATTTGTACATTTTGAGACATAATTTGTGATAATTTTTTTGACTTTATAGCAATTTGTTTGGAATGCAAATCACTAAATAAATTTGGATTTTTTCCGAATATCGCTGTTTTAAAGAAAATTATGTATTTTTCAATGTTTTTTACACTTTTCACAATAACTATATCGTCCAGTGACCTATATTTTATTCAAGATTTTAACATAAGGCTTATGTTTGTTTCAGGAGTTACGATATGGTTGAAAAAGCCACATAGTCTCAAAACATGCGTTGGTTCAGGAAGAATGGTGAGGGGCCCCGGCTGCTGAGCCTGTCTCCTCTGAGGGGTGAAGCGCTGGGGACGGGGGCGCCTAGGGGTCTGCCGCCCCCTCCGCCTCCGCCTCTCGCGCTACCCCCTGAGCCACCTAGCCCAGGAGTGCCCCTATCTCCGCCACCGAGAACTACCAGGCGATCCAGAATAGGTGAGTTTATGAATGGATACTCTGTTTAGATTTACATTTCTCTAATTTCCCTGGAGTCATTTATTGATCTAAATCACTCCGAGGGCACCAAGTTTAACAAATGAAATATGAAGCATTTGAACCTGTGCTATTATAGGTTTCCTTCACTTCAAATTTATTATATTTTATGTTAAATGCTAACTACTGTGAGAGATCGTTATTCGCTCCATCTACCTCAACTAGACGGTTCGTACTCGGAGACAATCTCAATTCAGCAGGTCTTCCAGGTGGCACATCCTTAACACATAGCTTCATCATGTAATACTGTCATCTAATATGTTTTCGATATGCTACGTGTATTTATTATTCATTCTCACTATGATCTGTCGCAGTTACCGTCATTTGACTTTAGTATATCTGAAAAGCAGAGTGCATCTTCTAAATTTAGGTGTTGAAAAATGTTTTATGCTTTAAAATTGAAGAATAAGTCAAATTATATCATATTATTTGCACATACTCGTACTATAATTAGGCTTATTCTTTACCCATGCAAGTATAAACCATGTGCATATAATATATTTTAATTTACACACTAGTACGACTTTGATATTCAGAAATATTTGTTACCGAATATCAAAGTAGACTCACAATAGAATTCTGATAAATATATTCATAATTATCAAATCAAATATATATGTTTACAATATTTTGCTACTAAATTAATTATAGAACGGCTATAAAAGCAAAATGTAAACTTTTGCTAATAAAAGCATATTTTTCCATAAAAATCTTAATTTATTATATCTTACAAACTATCTCCTTATAATTTGTGAATGTAATTGTTACTAAACCATACAAACTTTTTAAAAATGAACTAAATTAAACATTTCAGTTTTCTAATGATGTACTCGTACAATAACACTTTATTTACCCTAAAATCACAGAGCGAATACCGTTTAGAATAAAATCACAGGGTGAACAATTTCCCAACTCGATGTATTAAAAAATAAGCAACCTTTAAAGATTCGGTTTTACTCGTACAATAAATCAAATTATTGAACTAGTAGCTTTGCCCGCTTTTTATTTCTCATGGTAGTAAGTGATAGGTCGCTGTTAATTTTTCATCAAGTCTTCTAATTATATCTCCGCAACTGAATGAAGCAGGTGTTGGTTTTTTTAATCGAATATTATTTACGCGTGTTTAATTATTTTTAGTATATATTAAAAGTTTTTTGCCAATATTCATAGCTAAGTCTAAGAGTATGAAATTCAAAGAAAGAAAACAGATGCTTTTGTAAAACGGATTAAATGGTACGATTATTTCTAATTTAAAGTGTTACGTTCTCCTAATTTCCTGTTATAAGGGGATATTGCATAGCTTATCACAATTCGACGATCACATGAAAGACACCAGGGAAAGGCACATCAAAATGGGTTTAATGATTGTTACGTTTTGCGAATACAAAGAAACGCACATTATTAGTATACTCGTATATTTTGAATCACAACACTTGAACTACAGCGTATACAATTTAAATTGTTACGGAAACCTTTTCTCCTATTTGCTTACTATAGCGTACTATCACAAAGCTTGTGACACTTCAAAGATCACAAGACACCAGCGAAAGTCATATCAAAATGGGTTCCATGGTTCCTGAGTTTAGCGAATACAAACAAACACACAAACTCTCACTATTTGTATTATTTGTATAGATTTTTTATCACAACGCAAATTAAAATTGAGTTAACCCTTTAAATTTATTTCGAACACTTTTAAAAAAAATCTAATCCTCGACTTTTGGCCTAAATCTTCAGTTTCAGTCGGTTCACTAGAAACATTCACGTAGGTTTATGCTAATTCAATTATCTCTCAAAAAACAGCACTCAAAACGAGTATGTATTGATATTTCCCAACCTTGAAAGTACTACCCAAACAATATATATAAATAATCCGCCCATTTCAAATGTAACTGTGGAATTCTTAAAACTATTTGCACAACGTTTGCGAAAAGCGAGATTCTTTAACACAATATACGTATAATGTTAACACTTTACATTACGCCGCATTACCTAATAGTCCAAACAAGGATTATTTCTCTTTGGAGCTGAAATGGAAATTACTTAAAGTAGATAACGCTGTTTTAACAGAATTTAATTGTTATTGAAGCCATTTAAGAGAATGTTGAATATTTTAATGAATTCCATCAGGAAAAAGATATCGTGGTTAAAACAATTTGATTATGGTAACTTAATTATGTTATATTTTTATACAGCGTTTATAGGTCTCCATAGTTGATATGTACCTATTATTAAATCAAAAACCGATTTGTCATTTAACAAAGGCCTAATAAACCGTATTGACCAGCTGGATAGGAAAAGGAACTTAGATTACTAAGATAAATTTACATAAGTATTGTACATTGAACATAGACTCTTTATCAATACGAGTATTAAATTAGGCACTTCATTTACTAAAACTTTTGTTTTTATACATATAAGAATCTCTTTTACAATAGTTTAAATAATTTACTGTCTGGTTTGAAACAATGTTGATTAATATAGTATTTATAGTCAAGGCATTAACATTGTGGAGTTTTAAATACACTATAATTTGTTTAGTCAATCTCTCTTTATTCCACTTGACTCGTATATACCGGTATAACCCTACCGGTTTCAAGGTATTCACCTCATCATCAGGGGATCACAAACAAGTTCTAACATAATTCAGTCTTTGACTAAAAAAAATACAATGTTGATTAAGCTTAAATGATAGTCGACGTTTCGAAAGCGTTACTGCCTTCATTTTCAAGGCGACACAGCAACGACTCCCAAAAACTTTTTTTTTTCTATTGGAAAAAGGTCATTTAAAAAATCTTCGAAGATTCTCTTCTTTTACACTCATATTTTATCATAAGTCGGGTCGTTTTTAGCTATTACATATTTTATCTTCATCGTTTGTGTCACAAAATTGTGTACAATATACCATAGGTACTAAGTAATGAACAGTGTATTTTTTAACTTTTTTACTTAACAAAATGAAAAAAATACCGGATATTCATTTGAACAGCATAACGCAGTCACTACATATTCCGAAGAAGAAAATAACGCACTCATGATTTCAAGTCAGAAATGTAACGTTTTCCATTCCAGAATTTTCTTTCCTCTCCACCATTCCTACATTTTCCTTTGATTGATAATATCTCACTTTTACTATGTATATTGTTCATGCATTTTGTAAATGTTAATAATTATTTATATATTTTTTGCGTCTGTGTAACTTCCTTTATTTACATTGTCTGGTTGGTTAGAAGAGATTTGCCACCTGGCAATAATCCCGCCAAATTGTTCCACAATGAAGTAATAAATAAATAAATGTTATCACTACATACACATATTCAGATAAAGAACATAACACAGTCCCTACATATTCTCCAAACTTATAAATACGTTATTTTTTATAGTTGATTTTAATAAAAAAATTAATTTTGTAACATCGATTAGAAACCAAACCCTTCTGAAGGGTTATTCAGGGACCTTACATATAGGAATTGTCTTTTAAAGATAATTCCTGCATATAAGGGACACTTAAACATAAATACTCGAAATGGACATAATAAAAATCTGCTTGATGATAGTTCAAAACAATATTTTAGTACCGACTTTGTTGTATAGAAGTAAAACGAGGATGTGGAGAAATACTAAAAGTAGTTTAATAAATGTTGTAACGAAGAAAGTCAGATAAATCGTAGGAGTTTTATGAGAAGGTGTATGGATGTAGAAAATGCGATGATGAGTGGTTAGGTTACGTATTTAGGATGCCGCCTGGTAGCTAATCAAGGACTGCGCTGTTTTATTTCCCGCAAAGGACTTGACGGATTGAACTTCCATCCTATACTATACACCGGTGTTACAATTGAGAGATTCGCCGGCTCGGCCTGAGATGGAAGGACATAAAGTGCCAGACTAAAGACTGACCTGGATGGAAGGACATAAAGTGCCAGACTAAAGACTGACCTGGATGGAGACGTTTAATGATATTATTATGTTATTGATTAAATGTATGAAAATAAAAAGTAATGTGTCGAGTGAGGATAGAAAGATAGTGGCTACGACCGTCATTTTGGGTACTTTCCGACAGCTACATAACATTTATTTAAACCTATTCAATAAAAAGACGATCTACAACACCTTTGTAGATTTTTCAATATGTGATAATAACGCATTCAGCTTTTAAATACATTTCATATTCCATTTTCTCCTTCAATGTGAATGATATACTTTTGACGTACGAACCAAATCAACGTTCGATCGTTAATCAACACTTTTGACACCAGGATATTCCTCGGCATACATTCCTGAGGTAACTAAAGGAGGTATTCATGCAATGATTGGCACGTGACACTCCAAGTGGAATGCCATATTCGCTTCGTGTTGTCAGCCAGACGCGATTTTCATTTCCATGACTCACTGATGATAATCATTATGATGCTTCGGATGAAAAAGGCTTGGCATTCGATTGGATAAAGCACCGTGTCCAAATCGTCCACATTCCTGAGTTCGGTAGCATCAAAAAGCAAAAACATCGCCCAGAGGCTGGATTTGTTAGGTACTATTATTAATTGAACATTGTTATGTACAATACATACATACCATCAACATTTCCCTATCTGGATAGACAGAGAGGACAAAACACCAAGCTTTCCTATCACGATATACTTCGCATTCTCCACAACGAATGTTAATAAAAAACGGAATGTTATAATAAAAAATGCTGATGAGTGTTCCAACATGTTTTTACGAATTATATCTAATTTTAGCCTCGTCACATTGTTTACGTCAACAACGGTAAAAGGTTGGTATATAAAAGATTCAGAATGAACTGTCAACGTGGCAGATTGCTAAATTAGATCCACAAAGTAAACAAAGCACGTCGCTTTCGGCAGGTCCTTTTAGATGTTTATTCGGGGTCTGAATTTAATTAAGATATCACCATTTCAAAGTATTTCTATTTGTAATCCAATAGTTTGCCCAATCCAATTATTGCTCAATTCCAAAAGTCTTTGAATTCAAAATATTCTGTTCGCATGACCATTATCCCATCTGGTACGTCATCAGCTGTAACGCTACTTAAAAATAAGATACTGCACTGGATTGGACATCTACATCGAATGGATGACGATCGGTTACCAAAGGACATTCATTACCTACAGTGATATCTACAATTCCAAAAGATTCCACTGTGGGCATCATCTAGGCTAGAAAGATCTCTGTAAAAGAGTTATCATGAGAATTTCGAATTGTGGGAATATAATGCCAAGGACACAAATCTGTGACACTAAGTACTATGTTTAGGGGAAGAGGTGTGTAATGAAAATTGACTTGAATTTCTCAAATTCTAGCGACACAAGGCGAAGCGTGGAGTATCCCCACACCAGGAGACAATTTGGTGTTGCTGGTGTATTCGTATATGTAGATGAAGTATTATATTATTCTCCACAGTCATCAGAAAAGATGCCGCCAGCCGCAAGAATCCCTTCAATAATAATTATATGAGTTATTATTCCATGTGAACTCAATACTCATTTTCCACCTTATCCCATTAAATTTTCATCATTGTAATTTATTTTTAACAAACACTGTTTATTCCACTTTTTTATGACGGTATAACCCTACCGGTTTCAAGGCTTTCACCTCATCTTCAGGGGAGCGCAAACAAGACTAAATGCTGTTCGGACTGGTACCGATATAGACACTTCAACGGTTGGAGGCGGGAGGGGTGAGAGGAAGGCTAGGTATAATTTCGGCCAAGAGCGCGGAGATTTTGGGGAAATAACTATTCAACAGATGCTCTGATCGGTATACTGACTTAGAAATTTCTAGGGCCTCTAATCTGTCCAATCTATTTCCGTTGCCGCTAATATGTAAGAATTTGGCATCATCGATAGAAAAAGTATGATTCTCACGGTGACAATGATTAGCCATTTCAGAATAAATTAGAGGATTTGTTAAAGCAGATTGGTGTTCACGAAATCTCTTTTCAAAAGATCTTCCTGTCTTTCCTATATAGAAATTATCACAGTCAGCACATAAAAGTTTATACACACCGCTGTTGTTAAGTATTCCATTTTTGCCTTTCCCATTAAATAAGAGTTTCCGGAGATTAAAGTTAGTGTAAAAAGCTGGCTTTATGTGACTTGGAATATTTATGTGACTTGGAATATTATGACTCTCACCCCTCCCGCCTCCAACCGTTGAAGTGTCTATATCGGTACCAGTCCGAACAGCATTTAGTCTTGTTTGCGCTCCCCTGAAGATGAGGTGAAAGCCTTGAAACCGGTAGGGTTATACCGTCATAAAAAAGTGGAATAAACAGTGTTTGTTAAAAATAAATTACAATGTCTTTAAACCTCCACAACGTTAATGCCTTAACTATAAACAAAATTTTCATCATTTTTGCTTTATAGTTTGTGTGTGTGGAATACGCCAAAATATTTTTCAGATTTTTTTGAAAACCTCCAAATTACAACAATCCGCGTGTTTTGGAAAAGGATAATTGCTGATTTTTCCTTTGAAGATAGTTTTTTTTTAAACTGAATATTTTTTTTAATTTCATATTATTTACAGCGTAATACAGTCAGAATTTCGTGATTTGTATTCAGAGTTAATACAGTCAGAATTTCGTGATTTGTATTCAGAGTTAGACCTCATACACTATAAACTTTTGAGTGAACCAATGAAACTACATAACACCCTTATTTAAGAAAGCTTCGACAAATTTGTAGAAAATTTAACTTTTAATGCATTTAATTTCTTCAGTAAAAAATAGTTAGGATTTTAGTGTTGAGGTCGAACTATGAATTCGAGCTATATAGTAAGGAGATTCGACTATATCAATGATACTATTTTTTACATGCAAAACGTTTTCTTAGTATTTATTTTTTTTACAATGCTCCAACTTGATTCAAGGACGCAACAAACATATGTGTATGTTAACTTTTTTGATACTGTTAGTATTAAGATTATGGCATTTATAGTATTTCTTTCCGTCTCGGTCATTAATATTGTATTTTTATTTTTCTCATAAGCAATAAAAACAGCACACCGTATTTTTAACAAGTTTATTGCTGCAACATAAATGTGATGAACTGGTTCTTACATTTGCATACCCCTGCCTCGGCTTGATGATGTATGCGACTATTGGTTGTGACTTTTATAGTCCCGAGCAGATATTGCCTTTGCGTCACCCCGAGGCTCCGATATCGGCCATTGCCGGAGCGGCCACTCACAACAACACGAGCCAAAGCACTTTTTATATTATAATATAATATTGTACTATTCTACATTTATACGGTAAAATTTATTGTCCTTTATTATTCCACTTTTGTTTTTGTGGAGTCGCCATGATTAAAGAATTATTTTAGGAAAAATTAAAATAAAAAATATTTAACCACGGTCTAAAATTAATCATTTACAATAAAATACATCCAGTGGAAATATTTCGGAAAAACCTCTAGTCAATTTTTAAAGACTGGTGCCTCTAGTTAGCGGTCAGACAAGACCTTCATTTGCACGGTTTGCACCCTTCGTAAGTAAAAGCATTGAAAAACATGCAATAGGTATAGGAAAATATTTAAGTCGATACGTGAATAATGTGGTAATGCTTGAAAAATCGGAGTACAAAATAACTACTTGGATAGGTTTATTTTGATCAAAACTTTAGAATACCTTACTTCGGTTAGTAGTACAGATACTTAAGCCTCCATGATGATGCCGCTCCACTCCCGACGAGCTTCTATCTTTGTCTCCAGTCATCCTGAATTCCCTCTCTCTGCATGTCAATCGATACATTGTCTAAACGGTCTGACTCCGTAAACGTAAAGTCTCAGATATAAGAACAAAAAAAAGAAGAAAACAAATGATGAGCCCTTAAAATGTTATCAATTGCCTACAAATCTTTTTTGGTATTTTTTATCGTTTTGTTTTTAACTGTACGATATGATAAATATTACAACATAAACTGTACGATAAGATAAATATTACAACATAAACTGTACGATAAGAAAAATATTACAACATAAACTGTACGATAAGATAAATATTACAACATAAACTGTACGATAAGAAAAATATTACAACATAAACTGTACGATAAGATAAATATTACAACATAAACTGTACGATAAGATAAATATTACAACATAAACTTTAAAATGAGCTTTTTTTTTTTAAATATTTTCATAAATAATTCTAGACCTAATATTTTTCAAATATAAAACAAAGGGAAAGTATTATATATAAATTGAATTACAAAATAACGTTTAAGTTTCGATTTTTTTACATGTCATCCACTTATTTAAAAAAACCTTAACCTCGATTGTAAATTATCCTAAATTATTTACCATATTGATGAATCAACCATAATCTTTTGATATGAACAATGAAATCCTTCACATTTATTGCTACAGAATATATTGACATTTAGCAAGAAATCTGCTTTGTTATGATTTACTGATATCTTCGTTCGTGAGAAAGATTTCTTATTGTGTTGAGTCACGAAATTTGCAGTGAAAATTTCTATTCAACTTTTTCAATAGTATTCATGTTTTTTTTAAGAATTGATATACCCGAAGTCGTAAGTATCTTTGCACCCTCGATCATCGAAAAAAAAAATAGTTTTAACCTTTTTTCAAAGTATCCATGTTTTTTACTAAAAAAAATGTATGACCCGCCAGTCTTTATATGTTTGTACTCTTGATTATCAAAAAAACCAAACCACCTTTTTCATAGTACACGAGTACAGAGTTTTTAAATTTTAGTACACTCGATTAACAATCAAGAGTATACAATCATTGGTATTTTTTAAATCTTTATTGTAAAAAAAAAATATTTGACATTTTCCTAGTATCCATGTATTTTAAAGAATTGATTCTACTGAATTAAATTATTTGCACCCTCGGTTATCAAAAAAATCTATTTAATCTTATTCACAGTATCCATGATTTAAAAAAAAAGATATGACCGAAGTCATAGGCATTTTTGTACCGTCGATTATCAAGTAGATAAAATGCACGTATTCTTCGAAGGGTGTACCGCGGCGGTCGTTCGAAACTCCGATCGTCTGCACGTCCAAGTCCAGCGCATAACCGCCCGGTTATACAGTTCAATAGTCCTAGTCCAGATCCAGTCCGGTTATACACGTCCAAGTCTAGCGCATAACCGCCCGGTTATACACTTCAATAGTCCAAGTCCAGGTCTAATCCGGTTATACACGTCCAAGTCCAGCGCATAACCGCCCGGTTATACACTTCAATATACAACATTTAAATTTGGTTTGATTGCTTAACACAAAATTTTGCACAAATTATGCTCTTTCAATCCATATGTAGAGTTACTGATTTCGGATATAAACAATCACAATATTTCCATTTAGTTTCTGGGGGCGGTAAGACTTATGGCATCATGTGTTTATTAAACATAAGTTCTTAATATAAATATAATATTTATCTCAACTCACACATCACGCCACCGCAACAGGTGTGATATCTCAAAATGGAGACATATTTACGAGTACATGCATATGTAAAAGTATTTCATATATAGTTCCTTTTTCCTTGATTTCTGTGGATTTATGAATGCTTTTCTTTGTCTACAAATCAATGAATGATTATTTGTAAATTAAACGTTTCTGGTTGAAATTATCCTTTGTTGGTGTTATGTATTATGATGGAGTTTAATTTGTCTTCTTTTTAGAGTATTTTATTCGTGCTAAATATATGTTTCTTCAATAGTTTTGTTTCGTTTTGTGAAACCTTTCTGCCTTAGAAATAGCACCTAGCTAGTTAGGCAGGGGAACGTTTTTTATATGTTTTTGTACAAATTGAACAATATTATATATAAAAAATGTTTATCTATTGTTTCTGGCGCCATTTGACGTTATATAATTTAATAGGCGCTTACGTTCAAATTAATTATCTCTTAAATATTGTGAACTTCTCTCAAATGTCGTAATGCCATCCGCTGCCTACTCGTACATTCCTGAGTTAAGTTTCAACCCCTTTCAAGTTTGATACTCTCGGAGTCCAAATCCATCGTTATAAAATATAATTCTATAATATCACCGATTGTTTCGTATATATCCTTGAACTATATCAAATTATTTAAAATTCACGTCAAAGTAAAATTAAGACTAGAAAAGTTTGCAATATTTTTTCTGAAACATAATTTTTTTGCTTTATTATTAAGAAAAATCCAAAAATAAACTTATGTTCGATTTCTTTATTTGTTTACACGACAAATAATTGTTTAAAAACATGATTTATGAAAACAAACAACAAGTAAAATCAGGTAATTTAGAGTAAACACTCAATTTATATGGATCTGGGTTTTTCATATGTCGTGTCCCCAGTAAATTAGGTTTTTATTTATTTAATCAATAATCATATTTATTTATTTAATTGTTTACGTAATTCTACACAAGACAAACGCCATAAATCAGTCATCTCACTAGACTCATTGCCTCTTCTCAGACAAATTACTAACACCCCCGAAATTCACACAAACATTCTGGAATAAGTCTCAGCAAAAATAATATATCGGTACAATTTTATCGAAACACCTAAAAGCTAGGCAAATCCCGTCAAACCCCATCTGTCGAAACGTATATCAATTATTTTTCGAATCGAGAAGAATCTTGTTTTCTATACGCAATAAAACCCTATAAAATAATAATTGCCTCTTGTCAAACAAAATTATATTGCTTCTAAAATAGCAATCCTTGACCTTTCTTTTTAAAGCGGTCCACTTTATTTGGGAAATGAAATCACTGAACCATTGATTAAATATCCTTCACTTTTATAAGGGTTTTGTAGTAAATGCCAACTTTGAAAGTATTTTTTTGATAATGTATTTCTTCTCTATTTTCTTTAATTTCGTTTAGGTACGTAAAAAACAGACTTGGACCCTTTTTGAGTCCAATTGGGAATCGAACCCGAAACCCCGGGTAGAAAGTCAATTGTTCTATAACCAAGGCCACGAAGATAGCTTTTATGTATTGTGAAGATGAGAAAACTAGATATACGAGTATAAGTAGATCTGCGCCATCATGCTTGTTTAGAATCCAGGAGTCTCTGGTTCCCAGACTGGTTTTAGTCCTTTTTCGTGGTGCTTAATAGCTGCCTGATATAAATGTTTGTCCTGGTGATTAATAGCTGCCTGATGTAAATGCTTGAAGTACTCCTGGGCAACTGATATTGTGAAGTAGCGCTATGTAAATTCCTATTTTTTTACAGCAAACATGTTACACACTTTAAAGAGCAGGTCGGCAAGGTATTCCTTGATTTTGAACAAGACGGAAAACTAATGTCGGCCTTATGGTTTAGTGGGTGCTTTGCTTAGCACTTAGACATTTTGGGTTCAATTTTTAGTAGATTCACTTTCGAACATGTTTTACTTTCATGCTTTTCATCTAAATTTATTGTTGTCCTGGCGATAAGTGTCTAAAAGCAATTTTTCAATGTTTTATAAAACAACGCTATTAAAGTCTGTCTTTTTTTATCAAACTATATTTTATAAAATTAATTTCTGTGAAAATAAGGATAGAACCCAAATATTCAAACTTTCGAATAAAAAAAGCGAATTATTACCACGCGTAACTTAGACTTACCATGGGCAGCAATTTAAACCAACTTTTTTATTTATTTATTTATTTGTTTGTTATGAGCTATTATTTTTTTTTGAATTGATACAGTTTGCGAATAGTTAACTCGCGGTGCATACTCATAATATATCTCAAAGTTACTAAGAATCTTTTAGATAGGAATTAAAAAATATTCAATAATCCATCAAAATAAACATCCCCCCCTTTTTTTTCTAATATTAATCGAGTTGATTTTTATTTATATTGTATAAGTCCATTTAATTATAGAATAATTTGACACCTACAGTAAAAAATCTACACAATAACTTGAATTAAAATCGCAGATGTCACTTTCATTTAAGTTATTTTATAAAAAAATAACATTAGTGTGTCAATCATTATTTTTTTCATATATTAATATATTCTCAGTAAGATACAGCCAAAAAACCTAGTTTACTTGGGTCACGACAAACAACAGGCAACAAACTCGGATTCATATAAGTTGATTGATCGTTTAATTTTTTTTTTATGACTTGTTTTTTATACATTGTACCATGTATACATCTTATAAATACTTTTGTAAATAAATAAGGCCTTTTTTGTACAAAAATATCAATTAATAATCAAAATTGACATGCAAGAAGTGTTTTACAATAAAAAAAATCTAGTCAAGACGAGTTCTTCACAATAAAAAAGCAAATCTGTCTTATCTTAGATAATGTATAGAGTATGTAATAACTCATTCAATTATTAGTATGTATAGTATATCAACTTACTTACTATTTATTGATGAATCGCCATAAAATTGAGAGAACTTTGTTTCCAACATTGTTAATTTCCCTGGAGGTGGGGAAAAAAGTGACAGCTTCTCCTTGGATATTCATCTGAACTAAATCCCAAATCGCTGTAAATTAATAATATTCTTGAATTCATCACTCTAGAGAATTTCAAATCCTGAATTTCAGCACAAATTGCGGAATGATATTAATTTTCCAGTGATGCTATCCGCTGAAACAATTCCGAAAATTTTCCCCCGAGTTTTGATTTCAATTTGGTAATTTCCTTGGCTTAAAAAATTATTGTAAAGGCATTTTTTTACTGGACACTACGTCAATCAATGTCATTTTTACTGTTGGTGGGTGTATTATATTTTTCTATAGTTTTGTTTTTCATCCATCAGAATTAAAGTGTATTATCAAATTTGTTATTTATTATAAGCAAAATTTTAAAAAATATTAACTTTTCTTAATTTATCTATTATATTAAAAGTGACAAATGGACTGTATTTTGAATATGCAAGAAACCAAACTTTTGAATACATTTCAATAGTAAGTACAGTTGACCCGCGATAATCCGGCCCCTGTCTAATTCGGCACCCCCTATAATCCGACATGCCTATAACAGTGTGTACATACAAAGCACATTTACATATTACGGCAAATCTTTGTCAATGCATGCTTAAACATGTTGTGACTTGTTCGCGGCACCGTGACTTTTGCTCGACGCGTTTTGTCTCAGTTTGATTGTGAATGTGATCGCGGGCATATATATATTGCTGTCGCATCGTACAACGCATATATCTACACGTGTCGCAATGGCTTCGCAAACCCAAAAACGGAAGCACAAAACATTAACAATTAAAGAAAAAAATGAGATTCTGAACCGCCTAAATCGTAATACATAGTTTAGTAGCTTGGCAAGTGAATACGGCGTATGACGTTCCACAATTTATGATACTAAAAAGAACCGCGAGAACATTCAAAAGTTCGTGTCAACCACTGACTGTGGGCCAGGCAAGAGACAGACACTCAAGAAAGCGGAAAATCCAAAGGTTGAAGAAGCTTTGTACATGTGGTTTCTGTAGAGTACTGCCACCGACCCCTTCCGGACTACAAGGGGTCGGTGGCAGTACTCTATAGTCCGACAAACTCGATCATCCGACACCGCCTTACAAAACGTTTGTCGGATTATCGCGGGTCTACTGTAGTAGTTTATAAGATATAAAATGTATTTCATTTAAAAATTATTATTTGACGCTTTTTGTTAATATATTGTTTTTTATTGATATTTCTAAATTTAGACCTTTTAATGCAGTGTTTCCCAGCCTTCTTTATGCCATGCCCCACCGTAGTCTTTTCAAAAGTCATATGCCCCACCGGCCTCTTTTTTAATTAAACAGTAGGTAAATTTTGAAAATATATATTATAACTGAATTGCCGATGTGTCCCATCTCTGAGGCGTAATGCCCCACCGGTGGGGCGTACGCCCCACCGTGGGAAACGCTGTTTTAATGTATGTCTTATCTTTAATTGTTCTCATGTTATTTAATTCATTCTTCAATTTCAATGTTTGAAAAATATATATGTTGCATTCTACAGTCTCCACAACCAGCTACCAAGCACCGTAAGACTCGCACCCTCATTGGCATATTTCAAACGACTTTGAATATGAATCTCTCTTCAATGACGGATCGTGCTCTTTTTTCAAATTTCCACATTTTTTTTGCTTACCCAATCTCTTTTTTGCAGCTATTTATAATTTTTGATGATATTTTCCTTTTCTTTTAGTTCAACTTTGAACTTGTGTAATACGGACATTTATATCTTTGTTTCATAACCTTTCATCTAGTACTTGTTACTAATCTTTATAACTATTTTGAATCGGACAAAATGTCATATGGCAATAAACTCAGCAGACAACGAAAAATTTAAAGTTTTGATTGAAATACTCATATTCGTATTTCCTCTCAATATTATCGTTTAGGATTATGATGGAATATTTTTATGATGAAGGGGGAAGTAGGCATTGCTGTTTTTAATGTTGCGGTTTTTGTGGTTTTGATTAGAATTGAAATGAAGCAGGGATGCATGTCGGCCCCATTCTTATTTAATATTATTTTTTATTGAGAATTTTTCCTAAAATAATCTACACGGTCAATACAAAAAAAAAGTGTGAATTAAATTATTTTTTTTAAAAAGTACCTTTTTTGTTTAGAATAAATTTTTAATGTAGCCCAGTTATAGAGAGGGATTCCTATTGATTTTTATTATAATTACATGCAGTGTACTTTCTACGTAATGGTTATTTGCTTTAGGAATTTGATAGTCATTTTGTAACTTACCAGGTGCGATTGCTACCGCTACAGGAATATTATGGTTATCACGATGATGTGTTCCAATACTATACAAAATTTGTGTAGATTATTTACAATAAACATATTTGATTCTTTTAGCACTCTTTTTCATGTTATATGTGAAGATTCCTTTTAACGGCTGTTCAAATGCACTTAACATTTTCGCAAGACTTGTGCATATATTCTACACGTGTTGCCCTATTTAAAATGGAAAACTAAATAAACTATACGAGTATATGTATATATATATTTATAATCTGTGTAAACAAGATATCACTCAAAAAATACAATTGTTAACTTATCTGTCGATAATTTTATCTATAAATTGGAACATCTGTTTTGTGCCTCAAACTTGACCAAGGGTTCAATGAACTCCGGGGACACTTGGTTGGCGAATGCTTATTTTATCAAAGATGAATGCTGGTAACATTATTTTATATCAAATTAAATTATTTAGTTATTTTGAATCACTCCTTTCCGTTTTTATTCATTATTAGTTAGATTTTTGGAAGAATGTTGAAATTATCAGCTTTAAGAAAATATTATAACTAGAATCATTTTATTTATCTTCTAAAATTTGCACAATGTTAGATGTCTAATATAATAGATACCTGGGAAACAATAAAACACGTAAAAATACGGGTATGTTTAATTAGCATCAATCCTTTCATTTGAATGCCCTTGAATGGAATTATGTTAATACTCATCTGCCAAGTCCAGTACTGTTCTCACGTCTGCCTCTTCACCGGTCAGACTGCAACAATTAGTGGAGCATTCACCTCTACTGCCCAGCAGCCAGGGCTTGTAGGAAACGCCTCAAGGTCCACTGAACGCAGCTTCTCAAATATTATCTAGAAGATTCTGACCCACATCTATCTTGTGTGTTAGTATATGTTTGTACAATTTTTTTCAATTGTGAAATAAACGTAATGTTTCAGCAAATACCTATGAAAATAAAAACGACCACAGTTTGGTTCAATAATTCGTCTAGTAATAATACTCGCAAACGCTAGACATATACAAGTATTGTTGACTGTCCACGTGCGGCTGTATTTCAAATACGATGATAGCGAACTGTGTATAACTTGCCTACTTCAGTGATTCTTAATCCGAAAGTTCCGTTATGGGAGTCGAATACTATATTGTTTACAGGATACGATTTTCAACTTGTTAGTATGATAATTTTATATCTGTTGAGGGGAACCATACGAATGAATTAAACAATAATTAAATGGTGTTTAGTTGAATAAAATATCCATAAGTGAATAAATAAAAACACAACAAGAATCACAAGGCTTTTGTGGGTTTTTTTTTCATGTTGACATCTTTTTTATAAGATTTTCAGTAATATTCAAATTTGAGTACTTATTTTTGTTAGAGATTTTATTATTTTTCTTGAGAATTGGATCGACGTGTTTCGCAATATGTAAGAATAAATTATGAATCAAGAAGAACTATAAAATATAATGTGGGTTGTGAGTATCCCATTGAAGTCCTCAATAGCATTGTAAATATAAATTGATGTCGCCATAAAAAATAGTTTCTTTATCGAAATAGTTAAATACTTTCGAGAGTTTTCTTTGTACTCGTATTATATTTGAATCCAATAACTTCTATCACCGTAGATGGAATATTACGATCTATGCAAAATAACACAAAAATGCCTGTTGTATGGTTTACTCCTCCGTCAAATTGCGTTAGCTTATCTTAATAAAATCAAACTATAATACGTGCTATTTAGCTCGCTGTTCCATCAAATTGTGTTAATTTATCATAATAAAATCAAACTATAATACGTGCTATTTAGGTCGCTCTTCCATCAAATTGCGTTGATTTATCATAATAAAATCAAACTATAATACGTGCTATTTACGTCGCTGTTCCATCAAATTGCGTTGATTTATCATAATAAAATCAAACTATAATACGTGCTATTTAGCTCGCTGTTCCATCAAATTGCGTCGATTTATCATAATAAAATCAAACTATAATACGTGCTAATTAGGTCGCTCTTCCATCAAATTGTGTTGATTTATCATAATAAAATCAAACTATAATACGTGCTATTTAGGTCGCTCTTCCATCAAATTGTGTTATTTATCATAATAAAATCAAACTATAATACGTGCTATTTAGGTCGCTGTTCCATCAAATTGCGTTGATTTATCATAATAAAATCAAACTATAATACGTGCTATTTAGGTCGCTCTTCCATCAAATTGTGTTGATTTATCATAATAAAATCAAACTATAATACGTGCTATTTAGCTCGCTGTTCCATCAAATTGCGTTGATTTATCATAATAAAATCAAACTATAATACGTGCTATTTAGGTCGCTCTTCCATCAAATTGCGTTGATTTATCATAATAAAATCAAACTATAATACGTGCTATTAAGGTCGCTCTTCCATCAAATTGTGTTGATTTATCATAATAAAATCAAACTATAATACGTGCTATTTAGGTCGCTCTTCCATCAAATTGTGTTGATTTATCATAATAAAATCAAACTATAATACGTGCTATTTAGCTCGCTGTTCCATCAAATTGCGTTGATGTATCATAATAAAATCAAACTATAATACGTGCTATTTAGGTCGCTGTTCCATCAAATTGCGTTGATTTATCATAATAAAATCAAACTATAATACGTGCTATTTAGGTCGCTCTACCATCAAATTGCGTTGATTTATCATAATAAAATCAAACTATAATACGTGCTATTTAGGTCGCTCTTCCATCAAATTGTGTTGATTTATCATAATAAAATCAAACTATTATACGTGCTATTTAGGTCGCTCTTCCATCAAATTGTGTTGATTTATCATAATAAAATCAAACTATAATACGTGCTATTTAGGTCGCTGTTCCATCAAATTGCGTTGATTTATCATAATAAAATCAAACTATAATACGTGCTATTTAGGTCGCTCTTCCATCAAATTGTGTTGATTTATCATAATAAAATCAAACTATAATACGTGCTATTTAGGTCGCTCTTCCATCAAATTGCGTTGATTTATCATAATAAAATCAAACTATAATACGTGCTATTTAGGTCGCTCTTCCATCAAATTGTGTTGATTTATCATAATAAAATCAAACTATAATACGTGCTATTTAGGTCGCTCTTCCATCAAATTGTGTTGATTTATCATAATAAAATCAAACTATAATACGTGCTATTTAGGTCGCTCTTCCATCAAATTGCGTTGATTTATCATAATAAAATCAAACTATAATACGTGCTATTTAGCTCGCTCTTCCATCAAATTGTGTTGATTTATCATAATAAAATCAAACTATAATACGTGCTATTTAGGTCGCTCTTCCATCAAATTGTGTTGATTTATCATAATAAAATCAAACTATAATACGTGCTATTTAGGTCGCTCTTCCATCAAATTGCGTTGATTTATCATAATAAAATCAAACTATAATACGTGCTATTTAGGTCGCTCTTCAATCAATTGTGTTGATTTATCATAATAAAATCAAACACATAACAATAAATCTTATAAATTTTCCGTTTTGAAAGAAGGTGGACTTTATTCTAAAATCAGATATGAATAACATTCTTGCGTGAATGCAGACATATGTTATATGACAAAAATGTTAGTAAAATGTTTTATCTTAGATAAAAGTACGAAAACGATGCATATTGTGTGAAAAAAACTAAGCCAATATTTACTCATTTTGTTAAAAATTATTTACACCATTCTCTATTGGGATAACTTTGTACCTGTTTTAATTTTCGATGTTGAAGGCATGAAAAGAAAATATTTGAACATTGTGTTTTCGAACAAATGAAAATCACGAAAAAATGCAACAGACTAGAAAATAATATGAAACTCATGCATCCAAGAAAAATGTGAGATAAAACATGCGAGGTTATGTGGTAAAAATGGATAATATACGAACGTTAAATAATAGTGTATAAAAAATCCACTGGTAGCCATTTCCCTGAAAAAGCCTCTTAAAATATGGAATGATAGCTTGAAGTGAATATCTCAAGAGAGGCAGTCCTGGTGATAAAATAGATCGCTAGTCGAATTCAAGAAGAAACACAATAGAAGATATATCAGATGTTTCTCTTTTGAGAATCTCTGTTCAATAATTTATCTTATTACATTTGCTAAGTAGCTACTTTACGTGATCATATTCATAGTTGTAGTGCAAATAATTTGATCCTAGATCACAAGTCATCCATATAGTAAGCTCTCTTTCGATAGACAAAGATGTTTTACAGTTTTTTCGAGCTTCTATATACCTATAGTCTTATAGAGTTAACATTTTTACGTCGAAGTCTTCCAACAAAGAAAATGAAAAATCTTATTCATTAATTTGCTGTATCGCGCCTGGATTATTGCAATTCTACAACACTGGACGTGGCGCGAATCAAGTTCTTTTCTCGTGCTCTGCAGCAAGCATCACATGGACTACTCTTTACTTAATACTCGTATAGGGATTCGAGCCGTCGTATAATATTCCCTCCCCATTTTGCCATGTTGTATTTGGTTCTCTCAATTCGTATTTGGAGGTTGTTAAGAAATATCTAAATCCGAGTTAGGTGATAGACATCTAGACCAGGTAGTTCAGAGTTAGGTGGTGATGTCTCTACTGACCAAAATTCATTCGCTAAGGCCCGATAATTCTTTTTCACTCATTTATCTTGTATTAATGGATCTGTGCCTGGATTCCAATCCGTCTCTTTTTCTCCGTCGTGACCTCAATGCTGAAGAACATGACTCAGATTTTGTTTAACATATATTTATCTGGTTTTATTGGGTAAAATATTGCATTGATTTCCCATTGCTTTCCACATTGCCGTAGACGTTATAGTAATTGTACATATGTTGTATATATTGTGAGTCCTGCTGCCAACACACAGTATAGAACTAGGTCTCAAAGGAAATGTACACTTGTGGATGTTAAATGGAAGTAGGAATGTTATAGAAATGTTATGGGATATACCAATGTGGATAGTATTAGAATGATGAGAAGAGAGGATAGGGAATATTATGTAATAATAAAGTAAAATTTATCTCAATTATTTTTATTCAAAACTACTTTCAACGTGATTTAAGAATTAAATAAATTCTAATAAGAATCCAGTAAAATATGCTCAATGTAAAAAAAATATAAATTGCTTTGAACATATTGGTCATCATTTTATTTTTTAAAAGAATAACGATTGTTTTTCAGTTTATAAATAAAATTTAGTTCAATAGTAAGCCCAACAAGAATTAATTCATTATTTATTAAAATCCGATACCCCACGTAACACGGTAATCGCATTATCAAACAAATCAATCACCATTTCTGTACTGAGCTTTCTCGTCCTTAAATATTAACATTCCTCCAAAATAGAAAACTATTCCATCAACATAATTTGAGTATTACAGAGAAATTCTGTAAAAGGTTAACCTTTTATAGGAATTATATAATTTTATAAAATTTTCACTGAGCTCGTGCCCGAGTGCTGTAGTCTTATTTTGTTAAAACCATGTATTTTTTTAGACTCATTCAATTCAAAATAGCACACCAGGATGTTAATTATATTCGTTCATCAGTCACCATAATTCATTACCATAGTTTCTGTAAGAAAAATGACGATCTAATTAGAAATATCATATAAACGTGGACGATGTATAAAATATAGAATTTCTTTGATCAAAATGTGTTTTCACTCCTTACTTGAATTCTATCCGAGAATTTCGAATTGTACTTTCGGTAGAATCCGAAAACAAAAATTATAAAAAGGGTTCCATTCTGGTAAAAGGGTCCGTTTGATCACAATAATTGCGTACGCTAAACGCGTGCGAGTGTTTCTCAATGTATAGTTGTATTGCCAACACGTAGGATGACGAATTACAAGTTCCGTGTCTACTTCAGTGGTTCTCTAATTCGAGGGCGCGATGAACGGGGCCGATGAAAATGTTCTCTCCTGGCCTTCAGTATATCCGCAACGCCAGTTCGAACATATTGAATACTATGCAAATGAATGAATTGCATATTTCAAAGTGTGCAGCACACTCCTTCAAATTATCACCAAATCTGACATCAAATTATCACCAATACAGACGCAACCATCATAAGCCTATGTAATATATAGTACACGTCAGCAACAACATAACCTTTTATTCCATTTAAAACATATTGTTTTTATTTAAGAACCTGAAAGAAAAACACTTGAAATAACAAGAGAGGCAAATTTAAGTTTTGTTTTTTTTAAACATTCTGAATTATTATTGATCTGCGGATAGTTGAATCCGTGGATGCGAAACCCGCGGATACAGAGGGCAGTCTTTATTTCAATTTTAACTGTTTTGCCACCCTCCGATCTATAAAAAAAAACACTTTGCTTCACGTTCTTACCTTTGCAGCACTTATCCAAATTGGAAATAAGTTTATCAAAGTTTTTTTATAAATTGGAGAGTCGCTTTGAAAATTCATTATTTACTTTGTAACGCTTTCTGATATCACAATCTAACAAATACTAATTCAAGATCCAACTTGCTACTTGACCTTTTCATTTGGTGCAAATGTCAAATCACATTAATATTAATTCGCTTTTTCGAGTAGCTTTTTCGGTAGAACTAATAATACATTACTTTTTTAATTAGTCAAATACATCTCGAGAGTTCGCTCAAGTTTCAGAAAATTCTACCGAATTGTTTACTGAATATTTCTTAAAATAGCTCCAGAAAATCTTCTTAGAGACTAAAAAGATTTACTGTATTATTTGTATAGGATATTTCTCTTTTATTGGCTAGCGGCAATTCTCGAAAAAAAAACTGTTTTATTATTCATGAAATCCAAGAAAAATAGGCCGAAGAGTATTTACTAAGAAAATAAATTATATTCCTTTTTCTCAATCGAAAGTAAATATTCCCAAAATATTTTTTTCTTCCGTATCTACAGGTAAATACGGATTGACATGTCTTTTATCTAGATTTAAGATGTTTTTGATGACCAATATATACAAATTAATACTTATATTCAAAATAAATCGTGGAAAAAAAATAATGCGTAGGATATTAAAGGCAATATTATTTAATATTAAAAAATATTTTATTCTTAAAGGTACATTTGTATACAACATATAAATATTAGAAAGGATCCACAAGTAGAAAAAAAAATAGCAGCTGAAATAAAACCATCTTAGAACTGATTTTATGGATATATCAAGTACCTCAAACATAGCATTAATATATTATGTAATCTTTGAAAATATTTAATTCTAGTATGCAATTATAAATTTTGTTTCTTAAAATAATGGAATTTATATGAGGTGCATGGCCGCGCGGTAACGCGTTGTACTTCTGTGCGGAAAGTCGTCGGTTCGAACCCCACGCTGTGCTACTCCCCTCGAACGACACAGACACTTTTTTCCGCCTAGTGTCGAGGGTATTAAGGGTACCTATGACTTCGGTCATATATATTCTTTAAAAAAAAAACGAAAAACGTTCCATATTTCACATCGTTACATTTTCTCATACAACTCCTAATATGTCTCTGAATACATTTCTTTTATTTCAAAATATCATTCACTATCCAACCATTATTTCCTAGATATTCCTTTGCCATGCCTCCCACTCACATTTGCACTGTATATTTGTTTTGTTGGGTTTTCTTCGTTCTACGTGCCCAAACCATCTCAGAGTAATATTCTTCATCTTGCTCAACACATCAGTTTGGCCTGTAATATTTGGTCCTTGTACGAATTAGCGAAACCTGTAATGTACAAAAAATAAATTAATATATGCAGTTTAAATTAATAAATGGAGTTTAAATCATCTTTTAAGTTCATTCTCATCCCTTATCCTTTCATTTCGTATTCTGTAATACATTGCCACCCAGTATAAAGCAGTGTACAATGACTATTATATTTATATTAATAATCATAACCACCACTTCGGCAGATCTCGATCACATTTGCACTGTATATTTATTTTCTTAGTATTATTTCATTCATTCGTTCCACGTGCCTAAAACATTACAGAATGCTCTTATTCATCTTACTCCACCACGCCTTTAGTTCACATTCATCCCTAATCACTTAATTCCGTATTTTGTCATACATTGTCACTCCATGTATTTTTCCGCATCCATGTTTTACTCGCATACAAGTTGGTATTATGAAATATAACCTCACTTTAGAGTTTGTATGGTGTTACTGTGTTTGTACTTACATAGGCAAATATTTACAGAAACATTTCACATTGTATCGATAATACTCGTATATAAATAAACGTAAACACATTTACGACAACTTCATTCCAGCATGAAAAACTGTTTTAGTCAGTTTTTTTTTATCAAATTTCCACTTTACCACGGTCATGTTACACGATCTTTCAAATTGAGCAGTTTTTTAAATTCTTGAATAAAACACAGATGGTGTCGCGAACATGCCTGGGTCTTGTGACATTTGAGAAGTGTAATGTATGACATTTATAAAAATGGAGTCGTATACAATACATGTTCAAATTGAGAATTATTTTATATATTATAATCTCCGGAAACGGTGATATTAATTGGCCACCAAGATCATGTGATCCGACACCGTTGGATTATTTTCTCTGGGGTTACATGAAAAGCCAGGTCTATAAGAATGACCCCTAATCAATTTCTGAGCTGAAGGACGAAATTATTCGCGTTATTGGTGAGTTAGAACCGCAATTATGCCAAAATGTCATCGAAATTTTTGATAAGAGTGGACATCTGTGGAGCTGCAAGAGGTGGACATTTGGCAGATATTGTTTTTTTTGTGTTTAAATGTCCTACATTATACTTCAATGACCAATAGAAAGTTTTTTTGAAATCAAAGCAAATTGTGTGTTTTATTCAAGAATTAAAAAAACCGCTCAATTTGAAAGACCCTTTATTTGTGCAAACTTCATAACGATTTACCTATGATCTAAACATTTGCAAACAGGTAACTAAACAATTTGACATGACACACTATTGAAAAAAAATGTTTCCTAGACCTTTTTCACCGCGGACAAGCAATATTCAGTTCACCGAATTAAAGGGAAATTGTGAATAGCTCTCGGTTTGACCGTGGTATAAAGAACTAGCCTTAATATTCTATATTCCTAATAAAGATTCTGTATCATATACGAGTACATACTCCAGAATTGATTTATCTAGTAATAAAGAAGTATCATATCAAAATTATTCATAGTTCCATTTTATCTCATCTCCTTGATGTTTAATAGGTTTTATGTGTTCCCAATGACGTCTTTGAAATTATATTTTTTTGATTACTTTAAATATTATAAAAGGGATATGTAATATTTAATCTGAAAATTATTGAATCACGCATAAGTACAGAATTTCGCAACTTTTATTGTACCCTGGTTCCTCTTTGTGCTTTTCTTATTATTAAGAATAATGGTGCATGTATTTAAGGACTCGTGGTATCCTTGCAGATGTCTTCATTATTTCGCTGGTCTTGAATATTCGTGAAAGAGAAAGGAAATACAATATACGAGTGAACAATGAAAGATTAGAGAAAGTTATGGAGTTTTGGTATTTAGGTAGTATCTTCTTAGATTATGGAATTGCTTCGAGTGATATCGAACGGCGTTTAGCAATAGGAAACAAAGTCAAAGGGGCACTAAAACATGTATGATATACTCGAACCGGGCACTATCAAAATCTGCTAAGATGATGGTTCACAACAGTATTTTAGTACCAAATTTGATGTATGGAAGTGAAATGTGGACGTGGAAAAAAAATACTGAGAGGAGCCTTATAGAAATGTTTGTAAATCTGGCACGACTCCCACTGAATGGGAGGTGTGCGATAGGAAAACCATTGAAATTATGGTGTCAAGTGAATGATTTTCAAAGAAAGAAGTGTACAAATTCAGAATTGTATGAGAATGTGTATGAATGTGGAAGATGCGAAATATGTTTATCGAGGCAGGAAAATCAGGCGCTCTGTCGTATATCTATCCCCACAGGGGAATGGCATGATAGTATGCATGTTATGTTATATTAAATAGTTAAAATTGATTTATTTAAAGTTATGAAATTAGTTAGAAATTACGCATTCCTTTATGTTATGGTTAGAATTTAGGATCCGTCTAGACGTAAATACGCGACTCATATTGACTCACGCGTACTGACCGTTAACTTTTTAGTCATGTTCACTGGAATATCACTCACATGGGCACAGTCATTTGTTTTTATCTCTCAGCAAAAAACCACAAAAAATCGTCTCTATCATTTGTGATCGCTTTAATTTTGTACCAAAAAAATAACGAAGATTTGACTCAGATATCATAAGAATTGTAATATTAATGACGACCTCCGTAGCCTAGTTGGTAAAACGTCTGACTTTCAACCCGGGGGTTACGGGATCGATTCCCGTTGCAACGCAGGTTTTTTTTACAGGTTTCTAGTCTAGATTTCACTTAAGGCATGTTTAACATCTTTCTGGTTGGCTGGAAGAGGTAATATGCCCGCCAGGTTGAACTGCACACAACCAAAGTGTAATACAATACAATAATATCTTCCAAAGCTGTTCTGACAATTTGGAAAACCACTGCAAAATATATATTAATGTTGTTTTTTTATGACTTCTGGATACCAAAATTCGTCCTTATAAATGTTTACTTTATATATTGTATTTCAACACAACAATTCGCTTATAAAGATGCTACTAGTTTATTCTAGTCGTTATTCTCACGCTTCTCAGTGAGAATAACGACTTTCTTACTGATTCAAATTCTTATTTTAATTGTATTATATTACAATTTTGCTATGTACTCGTATATTACAACCTGGTGGGATATCTTTCATGTAGAAAACTCTTCCAACCATGCATAAAAATGTTTTCTAAGCTTAAAGGGAAAATTAGTCTGCAAACTTTTAAAAATAAAGAGGATTCCAACTTGGGTTAACAGACAGACGTCTTTCCAACTGGGCCACGGAGGCCGTCCTAAAGAAACGAGGAGAATCAAGGAACACCGCATATTACTACTGATTAAATTATGTTGTGTTCACATTTCCTTTCATTTCCTGTTTCTTTCATGTCTAATTTTATAATTTGCCCTATAATTTCTTATTCTCGTTGCTTTTAAGAGAGATTTAATTTTTTTCCTGCTGTGAAGTCTTGTATTGTTATTCCAATATTGAATAGTAAGTTTCACATAATTAAATATTGTATATATACTTCCACAAAGTTAAAGCCGAAACCTCTCATAATTTTCTTTATTGTTGATTGTATTTAATTAATTTTATTTAAATGTGTTTTTTTTACTTTCCATGTTGTACTAAATATTGCTATTTTCGTGCGTAATATTTTGAAAGATATATGTATCTTGAATTGTTATTTTGTTTGGAAGATCTTGATATGTAATATTTTGAAAGATATATGTATGCTGGATTGTTATTTGGTTTGGAAGATCTTGATTTGTATTATTTTGTTTTATAATTGTTGCTATGATATTAAAGGACACTAAAGTGTTATTTATTTTTCCGGTAAATACAGTTACCATATGCTATCCAAAAGAAGGACATCTCCTCCTTTTTCAATTGAAATATAATGTCATCCGTCCACTTTAAAATGTTCTTATTTTTGTTTTCATCGCTTCACATACATGAAATATAACCCGAATCCCGAGGGAGGAGGAACATATCTAGATCTAGCATCTCTGTGATGGCATCTACTATTGGACAGTCAGCGATTTTATTCCTCAGATCCGAAAAAAATATGTACATCTAAGATCATTAGTTGCGTGAACAATTGAGGTTATTTTTTAAATCTCATACCAAAATCGATTGATAGTATAATATTATATATAGGAACTACTTAAAATATATAAATTTTATTTATTTACGAGTATTTCTGTTCATAATACAAACGTTGAGAGGATTTTTTCGCTGGTGTTCAGTGGAACAAAGGTTGAAATAAGCTTTATGTGGAATCAGGGAAGGCCGTAATACAATACTAGTTTAAGTATGTCATCTCGTGCACTGATTATATTTATTAATAATTTTCTATTAAGAAACGGAGAATTATTTTAGGCAGTAAATTTAGACAGCTTTGAGACTAAATAGACAGTATCAGCACTAGGTATACTATTTTATAGTTGATATTAATGTTTTCTTTCGTAATAAAAAATATATGTTAGATTTCGTTTAATCTTCCGATTTTATCATTTTCACTTGATTTCAGAATATATTGTCCTCCTTTTTAATGTTTGCGTCTGTTAACTCGACCAGTAAATAAATATCCTTTAAACATTCTCTTCAATGAAAAATGTAAAATTTTCCAGGAATTATAAATGGCATTCTTATCTGCCCTCACACAGTCTCGACCTCGGTCACGTACGCATCTTTACGCTAAATTTCTCGGAGCAACCGCATTATTTAATATAACCGTTAATAAAATAAAATATAATGCAACGATCACTGTGCATAATCTAAGAACTTTATATAGTTCCCTATATTTTATTATATTTTTAACTTTAAAGATATTTCTGGTTATTTTACATTATATTACTTAAGTTTTCCTAACCTGCTGGTATGGATAATTTAATGGTCTGAAGTAAAGATCGTTTATGTAATCTTTACCTCACTGTTGTTATATTCTATGATACTTCACACTATTCTTTCTTTGATGATGGGATGTACCACTAAGGCTCGATAGCGTCTAAATGTCGTTTAATTTCTGCCGGGGTGTCCCCTTCTTTTGAAAGAAACTTGATAACCGCGTGATATTTAATTTTTTACATTTCAAAATATAACGAAACAACACGACTTCTATCGGCTCTAGTTGACATGTAACTAATGGTAGATATATCAAATGTTAACTGTAACATCGCCCGACTGTGCGTTGAGCGTAGTTGGTGTGGTAAAACAAAATACTACATAAGTAAATAGCAGAATTCCTCTACATGGTATCTGTCCATACACGCTTTGACTTATTCAATTATTGCAAGAAGAAAAAAAAAGTTTTTCATAGAGTATCTCTACCCAGTTTAATACTTAACTTTACTGGTATAGTTCAGCTTGCGTGATTTTTTTTATAAATACGAGTAGTATATACCAAGTTTAATTCTGACCTCTTAATTTGCCGAGGTTTATATTATAATAAGACTTTCCTTTATAACAATAATAAAATAAATTGATAACTGATTACGGAGTCTTTATTAACCCTTCCTGTACTGTGATGTGTAACTAGTACACATTTCTTCTAAAAACTTTAATATCTCAATAAATATGATAAATACTGGGTTCAGTTTTTAGGTATTCCTCTGTAATACTCATTGAATGAAAAAAATAATATTAATAATAATTAGCACTTATCGGCCACATCAGAGATATTTTATGAAAATCGGGAATAAATTCACCAATACAATCAAACGTGTGCCAGTGTGTGACGTAGGTATATTCATTCTAAAAAAACCGTTATGTTTGAGGAAGCGACGCTATTCGCGTCTCACTCTCGCTCTACTTCGGTATATGGGAACGCAAGAAATAGAATATCAGTTCGCTCGCTTCTCTCGCTCAGTAGGTCGGCGGCTTTCGGTAATGGTGGTAGTCTCTTTGCCCGTTTTGTGAACGTTGGCTAATGTTTTTTTTTCATGTTTTTAGCAATCAAATTTCAACACTTGACTTCAAATTTAATTAATTTAAGCGATTGGCTATGAATATTCTTATTTTTCCGATTTTAATTTGCTCATTTTTACATGTGTATTGATGTGTATTGAATACACAACACCAGAACCAGAATAACAATTGCATCAAAAAATTGGACAAAAATACACAAATACGAGTACTATATTTGGATGTACAATTACACGATAACCTTCATGACATATTTTGCAAGCCTGTTTTCGGACCAGAGGTCATAGGTTGTATTTCCGTTGGAACCCAGATATTTAATTTAAAAAAAAACATTTGTTTTCACTTAAGGCCTCTTTAACGCATTTTTGGTTAGTTGGTAGAGATTGCCACATGGCAATAAACTCGCCAGGTTGTACTTTATACAACGAAAGTATATTATAATACAATACAATTTTAGAAACAATTAAAAAAAATACACAAACGTGTTTCCTCATCATACATCATGAGCATGGGTTCGTATCCCACAGAAATAATAATCACATCGTCTTTTTGAGACCAGACATTTGACTCAAATATTTTCTATTATCATAAATAAAATTCTTTAACAATATAAAGCAATGACCTCCGTGGCCTAGTTGGTAAGAGGCCTATCTTCCAACCCGGTGGTTACAGGTTCGATTCCCGTTGTACCCAGATTTAAAATAAAGAATTCCTGTTTCCAATTAAGGCCTTTTTAACATATTTCTGATTGAAAGAGATTGTCACGTGTAAATACGCCCGCTAAGTTGAACTGTATACGTCGAAAGGGTTATGCAATTTTAATAATAACACATTTCGCATTTTGCCAGTGACATTATATTTATTAAAAACAATCTTAAAAGTTGAATGAAACCGAAATGTAGTCGTCGATAAGTAAATATGACTGAACGTAATTTTTATTTATGGAATAGTTGTCGCTTCCTCCGGAAGTGTTGGCGTACTTATTTAAATGTCAATTTCTATTTTAAAATATTCCTTACGAGTGTTCCTTCGTATTACATCATTTTTTTGGGATATTCATAATTTATCCACGGAGTTTTTAGCATTTCGCATATTTCCCATTAAGTATGATTGGACAAAATGTCACAGACTAAAAATGTATCATTACTATGCTTAAGAATGTTTCAAAAACCTCAATTTTTTTTAAAAATTAAACAATAAATTATGTGCGAGCAATATATTCAGGGTTTAGATATTTAAGCAGGTCCATATGACAATAAATACAAAGAAAATCGATCTATCATTTATTTTTACATACAAATAAATAATACCTCGACAACTCGATGGATTCTCGTAATGTATTTAAAAAAATAGTAGTAAACTAGGTACAACTATTGAATCTGGCCTCACAAATTAGCAGTAGACTACGTACGACTATTGAATATTGCCTCACAAATTAGCAGTAAACTAGGTAAAACTATTGATTCTTGCCTCACAAATTAGCAATCAACTATTTACGACTATTGAATCTTGCCTCACAAATGAGCAGTAAACTAGGTACGACAATTGAAACTTGCCTCATATATTGTGTATGGAATATGAATAAATATCTTATTCAAGTTTTCCTCCTAAAATATTTAATAAAAAGTTTACTTTTTATTCCTCTCATTATGATTACAGTTTTACTCATAATATTTTATAACTCGAACAAACTATCCACCGATAAGTATACAGTACAACATGACAAGTTTATTGCCTCTTCTCTTCCAACCAACCAAGGAATGTTTTAAAAGCCAGACTAAAATTCTTTTCTATTTAAATGATACCGATGGGAATCGAACCCGCAACGTACAGGCTGGAAAACAGGCGTCATTACCAACTAGATCACAGAGGTCGTCATTGATTAATTATCGAAAACATCCTATTCGTGTCATTACATATATCAACAAGCGACCACCAACGTAGATTCGATTTGTTTTTCATGAATCGATTAACCTTAAAAAATCGAATTATTCATATTCGGGTACTTAAACTTTTTCTCACCATCTCGTCTGTTTATCTCTCACACAAGACAAATAGGAAGTGCTATATGTTAGCTTATTGCCATGGATAGTTCAACAATTGAAGTGACTCTTATATTAGGATGAATCACCAATGATCGCCATAGAAGATCGCCGCAAGTACATCCTGCGTCCACGTAGGTTTATTCATATTTCCTGCCTTAAAATTTATTTTATTCACTCATCTGTTTGAAGCGTATTAAAACGAGCAATTATGATTCTTGCGTCTTTTTGTATAAGGTCTGAATAGCCTTTGTTCTGCTTGTCACGTATTTATATCTATCAACCACAGTCGTTAGCAATAAAAGAATTTCAAGTTATTTATTATATTAAAGACGCCAAATTTTTCTTCAGTCTGTTCCGATACTTAGTCATGTGAGGTGTTAGCGATGACTGGGTGAGGTGTTCGTTTTATTGTGTCATAGTGCTGAATTATTGGATTATACTTTTAATGTTGTTAATCATGAAGTGGGCGAGCTGTGAGTATTCAATCATTTTGATGAAGAACTCTTCATTTTTTTTATGTTCGTGTGCAGTTTTAGAATCTTATAAAGTGTTGTTCATTTTGAGTGTTACTACAGTGCTGTTCTCTGATTTAATAACAAATGATTTATTATCTGTGTAGCTCATGACTGAGCATCGTGACTCCCACGATTTCTCTCCGTCCATTTCTTTACTCCGTGGCTCGAAGGGCAGTTGTTAAGGGTAGTCCAGTTGCATCTCTAACTTGGTCAGTTCAACGCATTGGGATTCCTCCTCTTGTGCGTCGTCCTTCTACTAAAGAACTACCGTATCACGAATAATTTAACTGATTAAATATGAGAAATCGGCGTCAAGTGCATGTATTGTTATTTCTGTATAATGTTCGTAACTGACCCACCGCTTCCTAAAACGACGAAAATGTTCAGTGCCTGTCCGATCACGGACTTGGACTCCACTCAAGGAGATTATCAAAAGCATTATATTTCTCTTCAATGGCATCGTGTGTTTCCCTCAGAATTCTTAGATAAAATTATTATATTTATATCGTCAAATGATTCCTGAAACAATTATGTTATGGGTTAATCATTTAATTTTCTTTGTATAAAGCTCTAATGTTCATTTTTTACCCAACACTGGAAACAAATTTGTTACACTTTCTTCTGCTTTCACTTTATTCTGTAGTCTTACAGTGTTGTCAGAAATAATTTTTTTGTGTAATATTGTACACAATTTTGTTGTGTACAGTACAACCTTGCGATCTTATAGTCAATATCTTCCAACTGACCAGAAATATATTATTAAGTATGCTACAGAGATCTCATACCAAATAAATATATTTCTACAATAATCTTAAGTTACAGTGAAGACTTATAAAAACCATTGACACATTTTATATGTAATTTTTTTGCAAATGAACATATTTATGGCTTTCGGATGTATCACCGTATTTGGTTGACTTAGAGATGACTGAAGTTTCGAAGGCGTCGCAGCCTCTTTCCTCAAGGCGACATTAAGAAAACACATATATCATATATTTTGTAATATTTTTTAACATCGCCTTGAGATTGAAGGCTGTTATGCCTTTTACACGTAAACCATCGTCTAAATCAACCAAAGATGGTATATATCCGAATGTTATTTTTTTTTAAATAACGATTTTCGTGAGAATGTTCGGACATACATGTTCTATGACTTTTACATTGCTTAGTTTCAAAGCAGCTCGAATGCTAGCAATTCCGTAATTCTACGCCGAATATACTCGTAGCTAGTACACTAGCATATATTTATCTCCAATATACCATAAACCGCATGGTAAGAATTACAGAAAAATCATATACTGGCATAGATTTACGGGTATCTCCAATAAACCAAAACCGCGTGATTATAATTACAGAAAAGCATGTATTAGCATATATTTATCTCCAATAAATCTAGAATTACAGAAAATCTCACACACTGGCATAAATTTATCTCCAATAAACTGAAAACCACGTGGTTAGAAATTCAGAAATATCAATCATTGTAATCTTGATGTAAAATATATCGAAACCATGTCCATCGGTTTTATTCACTAAATGAGATATGAGTGGTTACGTGTGTTTCTTATTTTATGTTACTTAACAAAGTAATTTTTTTATAGAATACATTATTAAGTGATCCATGGATGTTGTAAATCAGATATATGGTCAAATCAAAATAAACTAGAGCTTTTGTATATTTGTTCACCCTTTCATCAATATTACATACATACATTTTATCACACTTTTTGCCTGTTGGGATAGGCAGAGAAGACCAGACTTCCTATCTCGACACACATTTCTTTTCCACATCGATACATATTCTCATACATTTCTCACGATTTCTTTAACTGCTAACATTTCCTTCCTTCTAAATATAATTCACTTGATACACCATACTTTCCTTTGTATTCCTCTACAACGCCATTCATGTTTGCACTGTATATTTGTTTTGTTAGCCTTTCTTCATTGATTCATTCCACGAGCCCAAACCATCACAGAATGTTCTTCATCAACACATCAGCTTTAAGTTCACATTCATCCATAATCACTTAATTTCGTATTCTGTTACATATCATCATCCCATGTATTCGTCGTTTATATATAACTGATTCGGCTCCTTTTAGCCTTTTTACACGTTGGATACATCAAAATTGTATATTATTTAATGGTTTTGTCCGTGATGACCATTCAATAAAACAAAAAGAGGAGAGAGAATAAAAAGAGAGTTGATGAAAGTTAAGGAAGTGTCTTAATTTTCATCAACTTCATTCTCACCCCTCCCGCGCAACCAGTCAGGGTTCTGAAGTCAAATCGTGTACCTTCACTGTGCATCGTTGATGATCTCCGTGGCCTGATTGATAAGATGTTTTGCTACTCGATTTCCTTTAGTACCCAATCTGGTATCATTACTGAGACGCACTAGACATTTGCGAGTTCACATATGACAGTATTGTCAAAAACGTGCGATAACGAACAGCGAGTGTCGACTCCAGTGGTTCTTAAATTGAGAAGCTCGATCAATGGGGCTGAAGATGTCTCTCACAACGCAATAACCGAAGATATCTCCCATTATTTGATATATCCGCAGAGCCAATTCAGATATTTTATGAGGTACTAAATAAATAAAACTGCATCCATGTGCCAAATTTTGCTTTAGCAATCAATCGTGCCTTCTTCAAAACTTTAAATCTCACCGAAATTTTATAAAATATAAATTATGACACGTACCCAAATTGGCTATCCATATCACGATTTCAGTGCTCGTAATTCAAAATTTGTTGCAACATTTCATAAAAAGAATTCGTTAAGCCAACCAACCAACTTTATGACATATTCAATAAAATAGTACAATTTTGTGTAGGTCAATACAATAAAACGGTTACCGTAATTTATATTATAGTAGAAACTGGATGTGGATTATTCACTCAGTGAATGTTCACTCAGTGAATGTATACAACAGTTTTAACTGTAATTAGTGAATGTGTACTACAGTTTTAACTGTTCACATTTACTATTAAAAGCGTACTTCCACTACTCGTCGTTAGTTAACGTTCTAGAATATAAACATCCATTCGCAGCTGTTGTTCTTGAACTTTAAAATACGAGTAAATGCGAAAAGAATGCAATTTTATGCACGTCAAATGTCGCAACTCTTTGACTTGCTGCAATTAATAGAAACGTTTATTTAAAGGTTATTTTATAGTTTTATTTTGAATTTAATTTCCCCAACCCCAGTTAGTAAAGGTATAGAGGTAATGCAATAACTTGTGAATATGGATTTATTATTATATTTCTTCCACGTTCACTGATTACTTTATTGAAAGTATGCATTCACCAATGATAGTTTACATTCACTGTACAATCTAATTCCACTGTGACATACATATTCAACAAGTATTCGTCAATCCTTTGATATATCTTCAAGGGATCTTATTAAAATAGATGCGATTTTATCACCATTTAGATAGATCGATCATGATACTCCGTGAAGCTCATGAATCATGATTTTCATTGATATTTTATAGCTCTTTGAAACCGAGGGTTGTCAAAAATTTATTAAATTCAAAGACAAATATTCCACGCGTGAAATATAAGTAAATATTCTATTATCCCCTCTTTTGTAACAAAATGTAACACAAACTTAATATAATGACCCGCATTCCTTTTTAATATGCATAACTGACAACTTACCCCCATATTTTAAATTGAAGATCAATACTTTCATTTGTTTCGTTCGTGTAACACATTTTAAACAGAATCGTTGGTGTCGTTTCCTAGTTATTATTTCTCACAATAGGTACTATTATGTCAAAAATATAATGATTTATCCAAAATGTCAGAAAAAATGTTGATGCGTTAATCTATTCTTTGATAAATATCTGATAATTGTGTTTATCAAAGAGATTCTGTTCTAAAAATAGTAGACCTATTTTATGGAAATTGTTTTTAAAACAGCAAACTGGAGCACTTATTTAATTGTTCCATTTTAGAACGGGATAGACTTTTTCCGTTTAAATCACATATAAGCGGCGCTCGATGAATACCTGCAGATATTAATCAACTAATTTCCGTTCATATTTTTTGTAATAAAATAAAAAAAATGTCATAAGAAATTACTATCAGATTTTTTAAATCTTTTTCCTTTCAAGTAGAGACGCATTTCTATTGAAGTCACTTTATACCCCTTTTCGGTCCCAGTTTCGATTTTCGTATTTCAGGGTTCTAAGATTAATCATACATTTTTATTTATTTTCAGATATGTCGCCCGTGAGATGGACTCACCGGAAAAGCAGCAGCAGTTCTCAAGAAACCAATTTGTACAACCTTTCGGAACAGATTATCATCGTCGAGAAACCTTCTCAAAAATGCTCCCGATATTTATCTCCGCACGGTCGCAAGATTTCCCTTCACACTCCGGGACATTCTCCTCCGAGAAACCTCACCCCGACATTCCAAAGAGAACGATGTGGATCGTTAGAAAAAGAAAACGTTTATTTAAGAGAAAAGAGAAACCCGCTGTTAGATAAAGTAAAGCATACTCGGCTTTCCTGCTTCAAAGCTTCCCCGACGATGTCTCACGAAGATTCCACTTCAACTTCTGGAAGCGAATGCAGCTCATTTGGCCATAATACTACGCACTTGGATGATTCGGAGAATTATCACTTTAGTCGAGACCCTTACAATTACCACAAATACCTCAGGCATAGTTTATGGAGTAAAAAGAGTTCAGAGATTAAAATCGACGACAATGACGAAGTTTTCACTCATGGTCCTACTGAAACCGATGTATATACTCGTGATAATGGGGCAAAAGTAAGAAATGCCAGCCAACATGAAATGAGAGGATCTGAGATGCGTTGCTACAGTGCGAGTTCGGAGCACACAAACAATGAACGTTTGATTCAAAATGTCAAAAATACATTTTCAAAATCTAGTGATCAAATTTACGATGACGAGAAAGAGTTAATGCCTAGAATAGGTGATATTAGATTAATTGAAACAAAGGTTCGGCGAAAACCTGAAAAATCAAAAGCGAAAGTGGAAAAAGATACCATCGGACCTAGTTCTTGTCTAGCGGCAAAGCTAAGAGCTATGTCCGATAGATATCTGAAGTCTTCCACTAATAGATTCATTGCGAAATTATACAAAAATGCTTCTCCGAATGAAACCTTGACACCCGAGGGTACAGATACACCTAATATGGATAAACGTAAGAAAAATCGTACCGGAGTGAGAGCTAAATTACGTAGTTTTTCATATGGCGCATTACCGGGTCTAGATGATTTTCAAAACAGCCATAATCCTGTATTCCAAGAAGACATAATAAACAACTCATTTGGTGACGAAGAAGCGCTTATAAAAGACACAGAAGATGCGGATTCTGGAATTTTAGTGAATGAATCGGCGACTTCTTCTATATTTGATAGTGACCGAAACCCTTCGAGATGTGAAAGTTCTACCTCTCACTTCCTCGTCCCTTCGCACAATCGGAGCGTTTCGGGTGACCAAAGTAATACCCCGATCAAATCATCCGGGTTACACGCATTTACCGAAGATACCGAGCCATTTGAGCGCAAACCCTTTTCAAACAGGATAAGACACGCGCAAAGAGCACTCTCCTTAGACAGAAAAGAAATTCTTCGAAGGATACCTCGTGCTCGTAACGAGTCGCCAGAAAACAAAATATTAGCCTTAACGGAGAAACAAAAAAGTCGACAAAGATCACCGGATAAGATCGACTGTGGAATTCCTCCAATACCGCCATGCAGGAAGACTGGTAAGGGGGCCAAAGGAGACAGACTCCAATCCGAATTCAAAGTCGTCAGGATAACGAGGAACAATCCATGCGATGAACTTGGTATTTTTATTGCCAAGACCAAGTTAGCAGATCAGGGGAATGTTGGATATTTGGTAGCTCACGTGGTTCCCTCCGGCCTAGCTGACAAGTAAGTTACTTTCTGCTATGTTTTTCAAATCTCAATTTAAGCACTAACGTCAAAAAAACTGTGTGACTATATTTTATATATAAATGTATATGTACACGTACATGTGTACTTGAACACAATATAATATTTCAACCACTTTTAAAATATTCGAAAATGAAATATTTGCGACTAGATGGTAATTTGATTATACGAGGCATATCCAGAAACTAAGTGTACTGAATTTTTGTAGGTTACAATTTTTTTTATTTAAACAAAAAAATTACTTGGTTACCGTAGTACATATGTAAGCTATTTTTCGACATAGTCGCCATTCCTCTCAATGCAGGTGGTTAAGCGGGGTACAACTTTTTGATGCCTTCCTCGAAGTAGTTTCCCCCCAACCCCTCCGTCCACTTCTTCACCTCCTCCTTTACCTCCTCGTCGGTTGAAAACCTTTTTCAACCCATGTGCAGCTTCAGGGAGGTAAAGAGATAGTTATCTGAAGGTGCTAGGTCAGAGGAATGCGCGGGATGGTTCAGGACATCCCATTTAAACGAGGCGAGCAGTTCCGTCTGGCATTGTTGTGCAGCAGGCAGACTCTCTTTGTCAGCATGCCTCTCCTCTTGTTCTGAATCGCCCTCCGCAATTTTTTTAGGGTCTCACAGTATCTTGCAGAGTTGATGGTCTCCCCTTGAGGCATATATTCAATTAAAATTATGCCTTGACAGTCCCAAAACACGGATGCCATTATTTTCTTGGCTGAAATTGTGGTTTTGAACTTTTTGGCGGAGGGTGAAGGGGTGTGACGCCACTGTTGAGACTGCCTTTTGATTTCAGGCGTGTAGTGTGCAACCCAAGTTTCATCTCCAGTAACTATGGAGCGGAGAAATTCATCTCCATGGAGTTTGCAGCGCCTCAAAAACTCTTGCCCGGCCTCCACTCGATTCAACTTGGCGGGATATTGGATTGACATTTTTCACGAAACGTTTTGTCGCGTCGACACTTCTCAACATACTGACCTCAAACCGGTCTCGTTGTGGAGGGGAAGAGTCAGGCTACACGGAAGTGTAGCCAACATGTCGAAAATAAAATCCATCCGGTCGTGAGAGCCTCAGTACACTTACTTTCTGGATACGCCTCGTATATTATACAATATTTCATTAAACTCAATTCTTTAAGTTTTATTTTTCTCAAAATTACTCGTAATAAACAAGTCGGGATTCGAGATTATTTTTTATTTTTCTTTATTCCCATATTTTCAGAAGATTGTGAAGTCTATCATTTTTATTTGCGTCATTTTTGTCTGTCATTTTGAATAACCAGTTTAATTAATTTTTTATGACTATTGTTGAAGAAAGTGGCAAAAATCCAAGAAATTGACTTTCGATTGTATTTCTGAGAAATTAATATATATTTTTTAAATTTCTTTGCATTTTATTTAGATTTAGAAACTGATTTAAAAATACGCGATTATACTAACATCCACCTGGCATTTTACACGTGTTCCCCTGTACTGTTGAATAACTGCGTTATTTTTTCCATTTACGTAAATTGCTGTGTTTGTTATTTATTTTTAGGGAGGGGACGCTTAAGATTGGCGATGAAATACTCAATGTCAATGGGAGAAGACTGCGCGGGCTAACAATGGCCGAGGCGAGAGAGACTCTGCGCGGGGGACCTTCAGAAATAGATCTCGTCATATGCAGATATCACGAGAAAACCGCGACTCCAGTCTCGTCCAGAAAGTCGTCGATGAAAGCAAAACATAAGAACAGTTTGAAAATGAAAGAAAGTCCGGTAGATTACGAGAATACCATAATAACTGGGCAACACGAGAATATTTACGTAAATAGGAATGACATTTTGATACAAGCTCAGAGCACGCCAAAATTGAACCGACTTTCGATGCCGCCTACATTGTGCCCAGCTCTGAGCAAACTGGATTCAAAGTCTGACGATACTTTGACAGAGGCCGATGATATTCCGACGTCACCAGCGACACTGAAAAAAGTCTCATTATCAAACGACGATTCATCCGAATGCAGCCCGAGTCCCTTATCTAAAAAGCGTAATCACTTCCAGAAGAACAATAATAGCAACTATAGTAGCATGAATAATAAAATGTTACGCCGACAAGTCGTCAGTTATGGCGGGGTCGCGAGGGGCAACGCGCTCAACGAGGGGCTCTCCTTGAGTTGTGCCACGGAAACTATGGATATTGACGTGCCGGACTCACCCGGTAAGGTGTTCAGGAAGATCGCGATCTCTCAGGAGGCTGAGAAGGTTAAGGAAGAAAAGTCGGGGGTTTCGGCGGCGAATTTCTGCACTCTTCCCAGGCGGCCGCGCTCGACAGTTTGCACTTTCCACACTGTCATCTTTGAGAAAGGACCTGGAAAGAAATCACTGGGTTTCACCATCGTCGGTGGGAGGGACTCTCCTAGAGGTGCCATTGGTATCTTTATCAAAAGCATCCTTCCCAACGGGCAAGCAGCTGACGACGGAAGATTGAGAGCAGGTAAATATATAACATATATTTTTTTTCGGTGACATTTTAAACTTTTTTCTTTCAAAAACACAAGTTGAGTTTTTATTGTCCATGTTTTGTAATAAGTTACATTTATGTAGTTTTTTTACACTTTATGTATAACTTATATTTATTACTAAAACTTACGAATTTACTACCATTTTCTTATTTTCCTTGTTTTATAATTTGTGGTGTTTTAACTATACTTGTGTCATTTCTTTATACACTGTTTGGAATTGTAATTAAAATTTTTTTTTTTTTTTAATTCCTTTTTTATGTGTTGCTGGTTTAATCTGATGTGTGTTACTTTTTTTTTGTTTTTATTTTAATGTAATTAACATTAAATTTCTATTCTATAAGATTGTGGCCATTACTAATGAATAAATAAATGAATGTCAATTATGACTACCAAATCTTCAATTGATTATGATGAAATAATAATGCAGGATGATAAGTCTAAAAGGGTTACATTAGAAAAACCCAGGCATCAATTAATAACTTCTATCTGTAATAAGTGGTGGGAAAAAATATTATACATTATTTTTTAACCCAATCAACATTATATTTTTTCCAGGTGATGAAATTCTAGCAGTGAATGGCATAGTCTGCCATGACCTGGCGCATGGAGAAGCGGTGGCGCTGTTCAAGGGCATCAGGGCCGGGTCGATAGCTCTCCATGTCTGCCGCAGGAGCAAACCAAAAGAAGCGTGAGTACCAATGCTCAATATGACTTCTACATATGTAGTACCTTTAAGTTACTACAATGGAGCTTCCATTATATTATAGCAACTGTCAAAGTGTCAATGGAAAAAATCTCAGCCTTTTTATTTACCTGAGGAAGTCAATTCCATACAATAAAGTCAACCACTCCAAAAGCTCAATTAAGATAACTGGCTCTGTTTGCCTTAAAACTACTAAAAAAAATATCTTGTTCACTCTTTTGATACGTAGATATATAATTAATTCTTCAATACTTAACTTGTACAATTTAACATGTGAGCAAAACAAAACTGAATGAACAAAAAGTGTTTTAGAATATTCAAATCTAATAGAATGTGATGCATAGATTTTAAACTTACACACACAATGTCACTCAGGGTTAAATTGACCATTAAGCAAAACAAGGACATGCTTAGGGCATCACCACAGATATTTTACATTGCCAGATTTATCATGCGGGGTGGGGAGAGACGAGTGGGAGTATGTTAGAACCTGACAATGTCTACCAGGGCCGTTGACATAAGATAGCATCACGTTGGAGATGATCGCCATGCACAACTGTGGTTGACCCGAGCGATGCAACTTGAGGACTAACATATATGGGGAATAGAGAGAAAACTAACACCAACTGAAAGTCAAGATAACTACTCAAAATACTTCAAGTATTCACAGATAAACAATATACAATCACATACATGACATAGTGGAATAGGTACTCTCGAATCTCTGACATAGGACACAAATTGGGGTGATAAAACATATGGTGCAAAACTGCAAATGTTGCAGCTGAACCTGGTTCCAGAAAAACTTACTCCCACAATAAAACAAATAAATGACATACATATATATATTAAGCCCGATGTGTATTACTTACCGCCAGGTACCGTAAGTGATCTGTTTACCTTCTTCTCTGTCGCTACCGCTACCCTTCTTTCAATGTCCCTTTCAACTCACATGTAAACATCACACATTTTCAAAATCATTCTTTTAAATTAGACTAAAAGCACCAACCATTAAAATGTCCCATGATGAAATTTGAGTCAGTTTTTGTATTTTAAGAAATCTCTAAAAAAAAATAATGCCTTTATTTTTACGTCTACCTTATTAGAATGTTTTAATTAACTCTTTTTTTTTTTCAGATCTGTGAAAGCAAAATCCTGCACGGACCTCATCCAGTCACAAGAATAAATTTAAGAATTGTGAAATTATTGTACAATTAAAATTTTAATAAAATAAATATATTATTGTAAATTATTATGAATTACCTTAGATTTTTAGAAATCTCAATGGATAGTAATGCATTTAATGTGAAACTCATTAATTAGTGTAATTGAATGTTTTAATCATCCAATCAAGTGTGTAATATGTTAAATCAATTGTACCTTAAAATTAATTTATGTTATTTCAGTGTTTAATTTGTAAATTGTATTTAGCGATCTATGTGTTAAAATAAATAAAAAGAAAAATGACATCTTGAACTTTCTGAAGCCTTTAAAATGTATAACCTAATGTGTGCAATGGATAACATGAAATAAGCAGCAGACTGGCAACCATAGAAGTAGAATAATTGTAGATCCTATAATTATTAAGAGTAATGAAAGATTTGATCAAATTGAGGAATTATGCTTTTTAGGTAGTTTTTTTCTCGGATGATGGAAGAGTTACAAGAGATTTTAAATGGGGTGTTCGACAGAAAAGTCAATAGGGTATCAAAATATATATACTCGAATCAGACAGTATCAAAATCTGTTAAGATGATACCACTAAGGTCCAAAAGTTCCTTTGCCTGATCAAGTTAGAGCGTGTGTGGACAGATCATATGGTAAGGTGATCTTACACTTAATATTTGATACCTTAACTCTCAGGAGTATATCAACTAGGGCCGATAACAAAGTACAGAAGAAAGGGTAATTACCCAAAATATGTGCACCATGTCGAATTTCTCACGGTGTGCAATTATAGAAGCTTCGAAACAAGAAGGCAAGAATGCATTGCAATATTCCTACAGGAGGTTCTTCAAAGTACTTTTTACTACTCTGCACAATAAAAGCACTAAAATAATATAATAAGTTAATATGGCTCTGATAATTATAGCTGTGTAAGAAATTACCTTCTACTCTATAACACATATCAACTTACAGAATGAATATCTTGGCTAAACACTCAATCACTTGTGGTAGAGACATATTTAACCAAATGAGTGACACTCTGGATATATTCTCGGCACCACCTTCAGTATGATAAGAATCCTGGCTGATATTCTTCCTTACTTATAAGGTATTTTTCATAAATTCTTATAGCACAATTAAACAACACAAAACTGGAGTTTATAAAAAATCGGCCCAACGAAAGGCCTGCAGCAGTTTAAACCTGATCTTCCTTGGCTGGCCTGATAATTATGATCTTTGATAAACAAAGAACAGAAATCAATGTAAATAATTAGAAATATTAACGTTCTTTGACTCGATGATTAAGCGAGGTATTAAATGAGTTAGAGGGAGTAAAATATTATAGCGCAAAAGAGTTAAAAGGTATAAATGCCAAACATGCCAATTTTTGACACACAAAAAAGTTAAAAGAGTTACTCTTAGCCCTCAGGGTGCAAAAGTGTAAAACAGGCCATTTCTTGGCCCTCAGTTCACAAATATGTCAAAAATAACACTTAACCCTCATAGTGCCAATGTGTCAAAAATAGCATTTCTTGGCACGGATAGCACAAAAGTGTCTCCAAAATGAAAAAAAATATCAGTCCTGGTACTCACAGCACAAAAGCATAAAAAATTCTACATCATGACACTCGAAATACAAAAATGCTATATCTTGGCCGTCTGGGTGCAAAAGTGTTAAAAAATGTCACTTTTTGGCCATCACAGCACAAAGGTGTAAAAAATGCCACTTGGCACACAAATCACTAAACAGTTCAAAAATCCTCTTAGAGTGCTAAAGAAACGTACAATTTCTTGACCCTCAGACCAATTATCAAAAATGTTAACAATATTTACAAAAATAGATTGTAACATTGTTACTACAATATATATTTGAAAAACACAGTTCAATTAATTGTTTATGTTTGCAAATATGGGTTAGTTAGAATCTGCTTACAACAAGCATTCATCCTCCTGGTTGATCTCTGAGGACTCTCTAAATACAGTATTCGGCTATCTTTTAAGGGCCTGCATTACTTAAAAGTTAGGAAATTATATAACCTCTTTGTGGAGTTTGTGTAGCAATACTACATAGGATCAGTTGCCTGTGAGCTGTGTGTGGTCCACATTTGTATTTTTAGCGGCCCATAAATGCTTAACCACACTTACATAACATGCAGCCCCTGTGTTGAATTATTTGAATAATAAATCAATAAATAATTTAATATACTTAGAGATATTGTCATGCAACTCTGCATAAGTCAATTAGACTAAGTCACTGGGTGTGCGTTGGACACATTCCCAATTTTGGTTTATTATTATTTTAACTGCTTAGTGATTATTCAGTAACTTGAACTATTGTCGAAAGGCATATATTTGATAAAAAATGGGATCAAGAAAATGTCAAGTTGCAGATGAAGGAAGTATTTTTCATTTTTAAGTGAGCACAGAAATACTCTCGAACTATCAGATAAAAATAGTTGTAGAACTATCGGATAAAAAAAGAATTATCTCTGGCATTTATGGTAGGTATAACAATGTACTTTAATAAACTTGACTTAAATCTGCAGGGCAAAAGTAAATTACTCACTGACCTGTTTTCTGACATAAAAGCTTTTAAAGCCCAACTTTGTACGTTGAAGAAACATTGAATTGAAGAAAACCTACACCATTTGATATATTGCAAATCTGTATCTGCAGTTGGATAGCAAACACAAAGTTTAATTTGTATTATTGAAGATTTAAAACTAAATTTTCAACAATATTCATGGATTTTAATAAAAAAAAGCAGCAAAATACAAATGATTTTGAGCCATTTTAATTTCGACATATCAAACCAACATATTGAAACATTGAAGAATGCATTTTCGTTGGAAAATATCTAACAATTTATGGATGTTGTCCAAGAAAAATTAATCAGCGCTTTCTTTTTACTGCATTATTTTGGTTTTTAATCAATATTTTTTATTCGGTTTTGTTTTTTATAAATCATGTTTGTTCTTATCTTGAACTTGAAATATTTAATATCTGTACTATTCAAGATTGAAATAATAAAAATTGATAAGTATTTTTTTGTGGTCCTTCATTAAAATTAAAAGTTGAATGTGGCCTGTAAGTCTGAAAAGGTTGCCGTCCCCTGCTATAGGGGTTAATTTAATGAAAAGATAAAAATTAAATGTGTCACGATTGAGACAAATTAGAGATGAAAACAATTACTGATATTATTTCAACGAATACGTTGATTGTAAATAATGCTGAGATTTTCAGTGTTAAGAAGGTTGGTGACACAGTGGCTTAGTTGTTAGTATACATGATTAACACCTAGGGGATCCAGATATGGTTTTCAGCAGGCCCTGAACTGGTATTGCTTATTTTTTATCTTACATAAGTGTCTAACTAACGCACAGCTGTCTTATATAAATTACCTGTGTAAGTGAAACAAACTAGATGACATGTCCTACACTTTTTTGCAATGGTTCAAGATTACATGTGATTGCCAAATTTTAATTTATGTTGAATGTAACATTTCCAGAGGTTAACAAATATTTTGAAGTCAACATTTTTCATTAAGATATAGTGACAATATCGCGCAAATCACCTAGTTTGAGTGGATTGCCTATTTAAAAAAATATTTTCAATTCACAACCATTAAAATTTAGAAATCTGCTATTAGGTTTACTAATGCCATCTCTTGATGAAGAAACAAACGATTTTATGAAGATTAGCGTTAACATGTAATGCTTCATTAGACTTATTTTATAATATTCCCATAGATGGCAATATCTGTGATATGGGTTTTTTTTATTCTTATGAATTGAAAGTAAATAAAAAATAGGAACGATAAATTTTCAATTTTTTTCATTCAATTTCGTTTACGCAAAAAAGTTAAAATAAAACGTTTTAGCGTTTTATTAAACAATCTAAATACATCATATTTATAGTTATAGGGTGACTATGTTTTACAATATAAATGCGGTAACTAATAAAGGTATCTAATGAGAATAATGAAATTTCGAAATAAATCACACTTTTAAAATCATTCTGATAGTTCTATTTTATTTTACTATTCTCATTCCATTTTTTCATCATCATCTCTATAATGGGTTCAGAATTCCTTCTCCAGTTCAAGGTTCGATAACCCTCCCTCCATCACACCATTCAACCATTTTACAATAGTTTTAACACCATATACTCCTAACGCCGTATCGCTGCTTGCTTATTATGTTAAAAGTGCTCACACTAAATATGAAGTCAAAATCTGAACACGATTTAGTCTCCAAATATTGACCTAGTAAATGAATAAAGCCTACGTCACTTCCTTTTTTAATGCGTCTGAACACTAGAAACTTTCAGTGGCGTAGACGTCCAGGAGCTGGGAATGGGTAGCAGGGTTAAAGTGACATTTTAAAGTTTTCTTTAATTTTGCTACGTCCTGTGGTCGTCCGACTCTATTTTTAATCCAAAATTCCAATCAATCTGTATTGTGTTTACATTTGCTGTCACTTCGGACATAGAAACAACAAGAAAATTTGAAACAATAAAACGACTACAGCTTTTGAATTAAATAATGACTATTTAATAATTGAGCACATTTATCGTTCATTTCATTACATGAATACAACTCGTATACGCAATACATGTAGAAAAATAAAGTGAGGAATATAATGATTTATGATGTATGTATGCACAACACTACGTCTTGGTTGTTAAAATTCCGCTTTGTTGCTAAGCGACACTTAATGCACGGGGGCGCAGATTTTGTCTTATTCCTGAGCACAGAACACCCTCTGCAAACAATACCCAGGGAATGGAAAGTCACTGCAAAAAATACCCAGGGAATGGCAAAAAGGACTTACTCGTATATTACACCCGCTTCAAAAGAAGGGAAACGAAATGCAGTATTTACCAAAACTAAAAGTGTAGAACTACTCGTATTTAGTAGGTGTTAACATAAGTTGTGTCCGTTTTTTTTCAACTTAAAAATGAGCACCAAAAGTAAAACAAAATGGTAAATGTTATAGGTCATTCGAAAGAAAATTTTCTGCTCTACAAGATATTGTGTTTGCTTTTACGTTGCATATATTATTTTATTTTATTACAAGCCTTCAAAATGGAATGGCAAGCAGACGAAAGTGAGTATTTTCGACACCTCCTTCTGTTCGCGTTCAATCGAGGGAATAAAGCTGCTCGCTATATTTGCGAAGTGTATGGTGAAGATGCTATGAATTAAAGGACAGCTCGTCGATGGTTTTTGCGTTTCAAAGACGGTAATTTCGACCTGAAGACATGAGCTTTCCGGACGACCAGTGGACTTCGATGAGGGCCGCTTAAACCATATTATTCATGAAGATCCCCTTCAAACCACCGTAGAATTAGCTGAGCAGATGAATTGTAGGCACATGACGGTATACCGCCATCTTAAATCAATGGGAAAAGTCCAGAAGTTCGGCGTTTGCGTTCCACATGTTTTGAGTGAAAATAACAACAGGGGATTTTCATAAATAATATGGTTTAAGCGGTCCTCATTGAAGTCCACTGGTCGTCCGGAACGCTCCATATCTTTCAGGTCGAAATTGCCGTCTTTGAAACGCAAAAACCATCGACGAGCTGTCCTTTAATTCATAGCATCTTCACCGTACACTTCGCAAATATCGCGAGCAGCTTTATTCCCTCAATTGAACGCGAACAGAAGGAGGTGTCGAAAATGCTCACTTTCGTCTACTTGACATTCCATTTTGAAGGCTTGTAATCAAATAAAATAATATACCATATATAACGTAAAAGCAACCACTATATCTTGTAGAGCAGAAAATTTTCTTTCGAATGACGTATAACATTTACCATTTTATTTTACTTTTGGTGCTCATTTTTAAATTGAAAAAAAAACGGACACGACTTATGTTAACACCCAATAGATACGAAATCTATGTTATAAATCTACAATTCAAGACATAATTAAATTAACATCAAATATTTAAACACGGTAAAAAGTGCGCGATCAAATTGATCATAATTAAGTTTAGTCAAAATCCCCTTTCAGAATAGTTTCTTAAGGGGTTTTCGAATGTTCTTTGTAATATCCCAATGTTTACAGGAAATCCTCAGAAGTTCTCCAACAAAGTTTTGATCGAGATTATTCGTCCGTAATGAGATCCATCTTAAGGCTAATTGGGAAGTTATTTCGTTCTATCTACCCTGAAAATGAAGTAACGATTTTTTTTATTTTAACACTCGTATATCTATACTTGTATAGCCGTTAAATTTCTTGTTTGGAGGGGATGGCCGCGCGGTAACGCACTAGACTTCCATGCGGATGGTCATAGGTTCGAACACCGCGCTGTGCTACTCCTCTTGAATGTCCCATGCATTTTTTTCCGTCTAATATTCGGGGGTATAAGAATACCTATAACTTCGATCATATTTATTCTTTCAAAAAAAAGGGGGGGGGGAACATGCTGATATGATCCGATCGTCTCACTTCAGGTGTGCTATCAGAACCAGTACACCGATGGGGCCGGTGAGTTTGCTGGTGTGCAACAGCTCACTCACTTGAAGAGGAGAAAAATAAAGAAGAAATAAACGAAATCTCCACGGCACAGCTTCGCTTTCCGAGGCTGGAATGGCAAGGGGATCCTCGACTATGAAGCCCAGCAACGACGACGACGGGTTCCAAACTAATGCCCGCTAAAATTGATGCCATATTCGACACAATTTATATTTATGAAACTTTTAAATTAATTGGATACTGGCATAAAAAAGGATATTATTTTTAGGGTGGTATCGACCGTGAATCAAATAAACAACTTGTATACTTTAAAAATGCATATGTTATTTGGTAAATTTTATGCCATTTTTGCACTGTATCTAGCAGCCATAAGGATCACTAAAAAATGAAAATTAAGTAAAAAATAACATAGCTACCTTTTTAACTTTTATGCTTTATCCCCATTGTTTTCTGAACACTTTCGTAGAACAATACTTTTATACCCCTTGTATAAAAATTGAGAGTTAAACTAATTTAGCACTGCAGCTTTCAACTCGTCACTCGATTCAAACTCATTCCACATTTAACAAATTGCAATGCACCTCTGCCTTCAGCTTATATCTACATCGACACTAAAATCCACTGCAGGATAAAAAGCCTCCTCGGAGGATTATCATTTGCACTCTTCCTCTTCACTGTCCTCTACTTGCTTGCGTCTTCTTCAGAATTTCGCCAATCTTGACGAGTTTCGTGGCCCAATTGGTAAGATGCCTGTCTTCGAACTCGGAGATTGCATGTTCGATTTCCGTTGGTACCCAGCTTTTTTAAAGAGGGTTTAAGTTGGTTTTTTTTCTTTAGCCCTCTTTCAAATCTTTCTGGATGATTGCAATAGTTTTCCACATGACAATAAACTCGTCAAGGTGTATTGTTAACAACAAAAGCATTTTAAGAAACCAATAATTCAATCCACCGATTGTTGTATTGTTTTTTGTTTTTCTGCTGACGCAAGGACGCCATTGATCGACAGTGCTTAGATTAGTCAACTTCCATAAATTTTACAATATGACCAACCTATTGATTAATATATTGTATATGGATAAAATTCATGTGCAATATATATTATATGTATATGACGGCTTCAGTGGCCTAGTCCAGGGGTCGCGAGCCGCATTCGGCTCTTTTCATAGGCATGTGCGACTCTTCAACTCCAGATTCACCTCCACTCCGCAGCCTCACCAGAAGAGCATGGACACTGCTGAACGAACACAAGCGGCACAACCTTATTCTTATGTTTTATTGTACTTGAGAAAATGTAGCATGGTTTCACAAATTTGCCCCAATGCCCCTTGTAACAACGTTCAGTAATTTTAATTATTTTATCAACTTTAATATAAGCCTCGATTCTATAATAATAAATAGCAAGTTATTTAGGTAAATACATTACATAAAACTAACAATAATGACAAATTAACATCTCGTTACAAATTAACAAAAATGTGGCAGTTTGTTAAAATCAAATAATATTTGGTGACGTTTGTCAAAAGTCACTACGTTAGTCTGCATTGGCTAGAGATGGGGTATACGGTATTTGGATTTTCAATTTTTTTATGCCTAAAATTAAATGTTCGTAATTAGAATTAATTGATAGTGGATCTTGGTATATTTAAAGATAGATACAAATCATACAATACACTAGAAAGTCAGTATAATGAAAATTAGGAATTAAAACGCCAGTTTAGAGAAAAACAATTTTTCGATTTATAAAAAAACGATTCGATTTGTAAAAAAAACGATTTTATCCCATCCCGTTGAGGTATGACATTTCAAATGTCACAGGAACCATCCTACATTTTCTCAAGTATAGTGTTTAATTATTTAGGTTTTCTTGTTTTATAAGTAGTGCACTGAGCTACTGAAGCTTATAACTCCTATATGTAATATTCTATTCTTCTAAGTAGCCTACGACTGTATTGTGAATTTGAGTTTTAAATAAAAATCTTGATTTTACCTCGTTTTTTTTTTCATCATTAAAATGTATATAGCTACAGTGAAAATTAATGTGGCAAGTCTATGAAAATTTTGAGATTCTGTTTACTTAATATTTGGCTCATCTCACTAGAAAGTCTGCCGACACCCTGGCCTAGTCCATAAACTCCCGTCTGTCTTGCCGCCCAGGAGTTACGGGTTCGTTTTTGTTGGTTCCCAGATTTTTTTTAAATGGTTTAAGTCTGTTTTTCACTTAAGATCTACGAGTATTAAACATTTTTCTGGTTGGTTACAAGATTTCCAGGTTGGACTCTATACATCGAAAATGTAACACACCAAAATATATTTCTAGATGCACGAATTTAAGAAATGTGTATAGTCCTTACTTATATGCAATGAAAACCTCTCTGGCGGGAAATATTGTCATTCTATCCTGTGAATGACACCATTGAAATATTGATAAACACAATGAACGTACTGCGCAAACAGTTGCTCTTCAGCAAGCATTGAAAAACGAACTCTAATGTACCGATTGTGATTTATTTTTTCAATAATGACTTCATTGGTAAAATTTAAATATCGGTCTTCGGCGATATTTAAAATGAACCAATGAGTCAGTCTTTATTGTGCTTATTTTAATATCACTGCTCTAGTAATAGGCAACATTCAAAGAAAGTGGAGCTACTCAGCGCAAAAGTGACATCAATTTAAGTAAACAATGACTGAAAATGAAAACAGTCAAGAAGTCACGGAAAGTTAAACCCGGAAGAACAAATTACTCAAGAAATACCATAAACATTCAACTACGAACTTCGCAAGCCCAATATTTTAGATTAAATCTTATTTTTCTTTATGTGACATGTCCGATCCTCCTAATATTGGCGATCACTCTTGAGAAAATACAACTGCTCGGCGAAGTACGAGTACATCTGTATTTGAGATAATTACCAAGAAATTAAGCATTCTCCGATGAATCCTCATTTCGATTGCTTCCAACTTATTTAGCGTTCTGGTTTTCATGGTTCGTGTCTCAATACCATAAAGTAGAATATACCATATTTAGCACTCAATTATACATCGCCCAAGTTTTAAATTCAAATAATCAGAAAACTGATATAGGTATCTTATCCTGCATGTACCAATTCCATTCGGTATCTAAATTCTCCATCTGGAGCAAGGCCTCAAGTAATTAAACTTCCTAGATATTTGAAGCTGTCGACTTGCTCTAGACGTTGCCCGGCCAACTGCAGATACACGATATGATGAGATTGTCGACGTAAGGACGTTGTTTTATGAACATTAATATTCAGTCAAATTTAGATTTATGGAGATATTAAAACTCGGACGTTGTTTTTAAGTGTATTTACTCAAAGTGATTAATTTGCTTAAGTACTCTACATAAAGCAACAAAGATGTTATCCGACAGCCTGCGAGACGAGATGAAAAATCTCGAGATGGATACAAAGAGAGAGAACGGTGAACCTTAGGACAATGTCACTTTATGCAATCATCTTGATGCACTCCGTAATGCAATCTTATGTAAGTTTACATGGCCGAGCAAGAATAAAGTGTTTTTTTTTTTAATTATTTATTTTATTTTTATTTGAAAATATACTTACAATAAATCAATCAATGAAAATACAAAAAAACAGATATTTTTTAAATAATACCAACGATTAAAAATTTATCTAATGCACATTTCCGTAATTTATTTTATTTTATTCAAGAACTTAACGTCAAGTAAAATTAGCAGGAAACCAATAATAGAGTTAATATAATACTTAGAAACATAAACAATCGACGAAATAGAAAGAAGACACAAACAATACAAATAAAATCAACTCGAGTCATACTTCATGACTTATTAGGTGGGGAAGTTGGAACGGAGGAAGAGTTAAAATGAAGAGAAAATAAAAATCCTAGAAAGGGTTCAGAAAAGATTTCTCCGTTGTCTCTCCATGATAGAGTATGGATATTATCCCTAGCTTCATCCAAGCGTCTTCTTACTAATTAATTACAGATGATTAGAGAGTGGAATATATCTTCGGTTGGATATCCACATTTTTTGTTCGCTCAGGGGTAATCTAGTTCATAAATCCATCCTGAACAGTCATGATTTGTATGTTCCGGATAATTATCTGAGATAACGCACCTATAGATTTTTCTATCAACCTATAAGTCGAACCAATCTGCCTTTGGAAATTCCGGTAGGTAGAGCAATCATACTGTATAACCGTGTGTATCCTCATATATACGTGTTTCGTGTGTCGCTCAGCTTCTTCAGGAAAAAAACTATTAAATTTAGTGAAATGCTTGAAATAATTTAATTGTTTATATTATTTAACATATCATATTTTGTGATAATACAATATTTTAGTGTAACATGTACATTTTTATTATTGTTTTTAACATATAAGTCTTAAAATTTTGATTGTTTTTACATATTTTTTTTGTTTGTGATTGTTTTATTTGGTCCTTGTACGCTTTACGGAAACCTGTAATGTGCAAAGGACTTGAAAAAAATATAAAATAAAGGGAGTTTATAAATCTTTTTCTTTATATGTATGTTTTAAATCAACGGATGTTCCTATTTCTGAGCTGAGGGCTGAGAGACAATATGAAAATAAAAACAACTCGAATGTTAGTGTAAATGTTATAATTATGTACAACATACCATCACGCAATTTCTCTGTCGGGGTATGCAGAGAGGATAGAGCGTCTGACTAGCCTACTTGTATCTCGACACACATGCTTCGCCTCTTCCATATTCATACACCTTCTCATACAACTCCAAAGATTTCTCTGACTTTTTGCGTTATGTCTTTCAAAATGTTATTCACTTGACCCAACCATACTTTCCTTGGTCTGCCACTCACATTTGCAATACATGTTTATTTTCTTATGATTTCTTCATTCATTCCTTTTACATGCCTCAACCATTTCAGAATGCTCATTTTAATCTTACTCAACAAATCAGCCTTAAAAACTCACATTTATTGCTAATCAATCTATTCTGTCATAAATGATCACCCCATGTATTAATCACTTTCTTTCCGTATTCTGTCATAAATGATCACCCCATGTATTAATCACTTTCTTTCCGTATTCTGTCATAAATGATCACCCCATGTATTAATCACTTTCTTTCCGTATTCTGTCATAAATGATCACCCCATGTATTAATCACTTCATTCCGTATTCTGTCATAAATGATCACCCCGTGTATTATTCTCAAAGCACGCATTTCCACAATATTTATTTGGCTCTTTTCAGTACTTTTTTACATCAACGTTTCACTCCCAAACATCAAAATTGGTACTTAAAACTGCCAAGGACTATTATCTTACCATTATCTAGGCAGAAAAAAAACACTCATTCCTCCGTCAGTTTAGACACCATCCTTCTTATTCCTGACAAAATTGAACCAAATATGTCCACATCCGAGTCAGTTACTACATTCACCCTCGGCACATTCACGCTCATTGTAATCATTAATGTAGCTGTGCAAAGCAGGTCTTCTAAGACAGCGAAAGGAACACCTTAATTAATGCGTTCCTGAGTCGCAGGTGAGACCGTAAGACGATTCAAGATCAAAGGCAAATAAATCTACGAGTATTAAGCTATCAATAAAAAAGACAATCTGTCATTATAACCTTTAAGAACATAATGCAACTGTTATGAAAAAACATTATGTAATTTATATAAAAATTGAGCAGCCCCAATATTTTTATATATTTTTTTAATATCTTTTTCTTGATTACTCTTGTTACGCAAAGAGGGTCTGCTTCTAGTTAGCTTATTCATAAGGAGTGTTTAGCCATGCTATTCATTCCGTAAGTTGGTATGTAGAACACAGGGTGATTCCTTGCATGGTTATATTTATTGGGGACATAAAAACTTAGTGCTTCTAATATCGCGGGACAGTTAAAGCCACCTTGAAAACCCCTTAGTAGGAATATCGCAATGAAGTTTTGCCTTCTTGTTTCAAGGTTTCTATAGTTACACACAGTGTGAAGTTCGACATGGTGCACATATGTTATTTTGGGTAATCGCCAATATAAATAATCAGAAATTAAAAAAAAATGGGTACACACCGCTTGGGCAGACAGAGAGCACAGAGTGTCAGACTACTCGACATACATATTATGCCTCTTTTATATTCATACACCTTCCCAAACAGCTCCTACGATTTCTCTTATTTCTTACTTTTCCTTCTTTCAAAATTATCATTTTCTCGATTCAACCATATTTGCGTTGGTCTTCCTTTACCACGGTCTTACTTTCTACTCACATTTGCATTGTATATTTGTTTTGTTAGTCTTTCTTCATATATTCGTCCCCGTGCCTTAACCATCTCAAAGTGCTCTTCTTCATCTTACTCAACGCCTTAAGTTTTATATATTTATGCTAAATGGATATACGTAAGATATATTCTTGCTAAAAATAGTTACCATCGCTTATTTACATAGTAATATTACGCCCCCTTGTGAAAAGACATTTTGTCTGTAATGTGTTTATCACATTGTCACTTCGGTATGGCGTTAGCGCCAGGTCAGAGAGAAGGGTCGTAATGAGTTTATTCTGTCGTAAAAAATACGTGTCTTAAAAAATCGAAAGTAAACAAAACAAGTCAAATCGACTAGTATACGTGTACAACTATTAAATTATTCAAGCTGCATGCCATAGAATCTTAACAACTACATCAGGGTTTTCTAAACCAGTCAAATCGAACTTTTAATTTTGGGTCATAAATAACCTATAATAATCTTTGTATCTGCCCAAACATCAGCGGTGATATGCAAATGATCTGATGGATATTAGACTTGGTATTCATAATTGATGACCTCCGTGTTCTAGTTGGTAAGACACCTGTTTGCCATCCCTGGATTACGGGTTCGATGCTCGTTGGGGCATTTTTTTAAATTGGGTTTCAGTCTGGTTTTTACTTAAGGCCTCTTTTATAAATCCGTCAGGTTTCACTGTATGAAAGCCACTCTCTCCTATTTTTTGTAACCTAATAGAAATGTGTTATTGAGAGGAATTTATTGAAAACCAGACATAAACTCTTTATAAAAAAATGGTTACTTAAGGGAATCGAACCTCCTATTCCCGGATTGAAAGGCAGGCATCTTAGTAACTAAACCACAGTGGTCATCCGTATTATTAGATAAATGATTTATTTAGATTAGTAACCATAGGCGTGCTTAGTAAGAAAGTCATTATTGACATTAAAACAATGGCCGTTTCCATTTGAATATAATAAATACAATTAAATTAATTAAATGAAAAAAATAAATGAGTGAGACCACGTCAACAAACATTAATGCATCACGTCACGTCGCAAAGCGCGCAGATTTATCTTTTCAGCGTACAGCAGGCACAGATTACGGATGCACATTGCGCATAAGCTAGTTTTTATATGAGATCTCGCTCATTGCGCACCAGGCCTCCTCTTTATATTGTTTTCACTCACATACCGCGGCTCTGCGCATCCCGATTCAAAATGGTTGGAATGGCAACGATGTGTTCATGTATCTTTTCTAATCCATCTTCTTAGTTGCATCCTCATTGCAGAGGTCATGTAATTTTTTACCCATAAGAAAAATATATCATTTATTTAACGTAATTCATTGGGCCACCAACTCACGCCAAAGGCATCTGAAGTAAATTAAGGCTCTACTCAATTAGGAATCCAACCTTAGATGAGAATAATTGCAAAATCTTGTAAATTAAGTTATTTTCTGAAATATTATGATTAATGAATAAGCTTATAAATTGAGGTGTTTTATAAACATAATAAACGAATATAATATTGTAATTAATTGATTCTGTAAGTGTAATCATCATCATCTCTGTCGTTCCTCATTACCAGAGGGTCGTGATCTGTGGAATGTTGGTGGTACAGGTGTGACGATACGTTTCCACTATTCTCGATCGTTTGTCGTTTGCATGGCAGTATACAGGCTTTCCCCAGTCAATTCCTTCACTTGCTCACTAAATATTTCTGGCGTTGTGTCTCTGTTTCTTGTTCCTGACACTTTTCCTGTGATCGTTAATTTCTCCAGGTTATCTGCAAATGGTAAGAAATTGTTGTGGACATTATTATAAAAATAATATTGAGTTCGAACGCCCTTGAGGAGAGTTTGCTCTTTAAATGGCGCTTTATAAATTGTCCTTCATTAATATTATTTAGAAAATTAGTCGCATTTGCATATATGATATGTATATACTAGAAAGATATGTGCTCGGTAAAAAAATAGAGGAAGAATAATTTTAAAAAAGTCGTTGCAAACATTCAGACAGTAATTGTAAAATATTTAACATTTTTCTTCATTTATTATTCCAAGCAAAATCGAAAGAAATCAAGATCCTGTCAAAATAACATAAACTTATAATGATTGACATAGGACAAACAAGTGGACAACTCTTTCAGGCGGTTTTTAACCCTATTGTTTTTTTTTGTTTCTTCGCCTTAAAACATTCTAAAGAAAGTCTCAATTGCCTTAAAGCAACCTGTTTTCAGCAGGGTGCATAATTTAACATTTCTTTCAGATACTACATATTTATTTCATAAATACAAGTATACTATATGTCGTGTAGATGCTCGCCCAGTGCTTACTTTTGTTTTTTCGAAAATTACGTTGAACACCTTAGTATATAAATTTGAGAAACAAACCATTTCTGACGTAGTATTTTTTAAATTCTTTATCACGTCTTAATTATGAAACAAATTTAATTTATTGCTGTCTCAATTCGTTTAATCAAAAGATGTATATGTACGAGTATAACCTCGAGTTTCAAAAAGCGAATTTCAGTATATTTGAAATTCATTTAACTTTCTATCATGATTTTTTTCTTTTCCTATAAAATATATTTAAATGCTCAGCAACAACATAAATGAAAAATAAACAAAGTACACGTCTGTGTCGAAATAGAAGGCTCGTTCATGAAAAGCAGCCCTTAAAAGCCATTACATAAATTTGAATTGATTGACGCTCGGAAATAAAATCAATAAAGACACAAGGACTAGATAACATGTACCTTTACCACCAGACTGTTGTATGATCAGTTATTTCTAGGATACTTCAATTAATTTATCAGATAAACCTTTTTTAGCTTCAGGAGTCAGTCAGCCTACTTGTTCAGGTGGAATATATTCCAAAATTTTCATTCATAATTCTCCCCTTGTCTGAAGAATATGAATATCCATAGTATGTTTTATTGATACATTAAAAAATTATAATGAATATGTACGTTCAAAATAGATTTAAAAAAATGTAAATGAATGAATTAAGTTAATTGCTTATCTAAAAAAGTATTTGCTTCACAAATTTTTCCCAAACTTATAATAATACTTTTAAAACTGAATTTAAAAAACTTATAACTCTTATTCTGGCGACCCTTTTGTGGTCTAGTTGGTAAGATGCTTGACTTCCACCCCGGCGTTTTGGGTTCAAGTTCGTTTGGTAACAATACTCGCACGCACTGGATGTATGCGAATGTCTCTTCAAGAGTAGTATTGACAATACTTGCGATGACGAACTATGAGTTCCGTACCTACTCTATTGGATTTAAACTCGAAGACTCCATTAATGGGTAATAAGACAATATTGTATCCTGGTCACACACTTCAATATAACCGCTTAGCAAATCCAGCTATTAGGAATAGTAAAATATGAGAGAATGAGATTTTTTGAATGTAGGATAAATAAATATAGCATTACAAGTTATAAAAAAAAACGTGTTCATATTTCGTGGAAAATATATGTGAGTGATAAAAATGTGTAGATCACATTGCTGCAACATTAGTTAGCCATCATTGCGTTGTTGTTTTTTTATTTTTTACATACATATTACCAGGAAGGCCTCCGAAAAGGTGGAAGGACAGCTGGACGCCATCATCCCAGGACAACCCACTGTCACAAACAGGTCATACAACCTAAGCCAAGAGGAAGAAGAATAACACATACATAAACTAATTGACAGGCTGCCATCGACACTCTTTTCCATGTTCAAGCTTCACATGAAGGTGAGTACTAGTTTTTTTTTTTTTATAAGTCATTCACAATATATTCTACTACAACACGTCTTTCAATATACTGTACAATTTTACCATCTCTCGAAAATATATTTCTCTAATCTTTCAGTAGATTATTGATTTTTAAGAATTTTGTGAATAATTCGTTTAAGTGTATATAAAAAACGATTATAGTATAAAATATTGCAAAAATAAATCATTGAAGTCTCCACTTAACTATTATTATGTTTTTTGAAAGGTAGGAAAAACAGGAATTATTCTTCTTTTTTAATGACATGTTAATTTTTTTTAATAATTGAATAATTGTATAATTTCAGGAAATGCTATTTTATTATTTACATTTTTTCCCACAGTTAAATTCTGCCATTTTACATTTAATTTATCAGCTTTTATAGTAAAATTGCATTCCATCCATGGGTTAATGCTCTGCAAGATGACTGTCCGCCATCTTCCTATGCAAGCAATTTAATATAATAGAGGCATGCAATTGTAAGGTAACATTTAGGTCATATGTTTCATAGTAAAAAATAATTCTTGGAATGTTTAAATGCATTCATTTAAAAAGTAAAATTGTAAATCTTTTTATACTGTTTTTAGAAAAACGGTTATTATATAAAAAAAACATTGGTTGACATGTACGATCGCAAAACTGCATGTTTAAAACGATGAAAGTCTTTGCTAATCATTTAACATGTACGATAGCAAATTGCACATTGAAAATAATAAAAGTCTTTGCCAAACATTTGCTAACATGTACGATAGCAAATTGCGTGTTAAAAAGGATGAAAGTCTTTGCTAAAGATTAGCTAACATGTACCATAGCAAATTTTATCTTATAAAGGATCAAAGTATTTGCTAATCATTTGCTAACATGTACGATAGCAAATGGCATGTTAAAAAGAATGAAAGTCTTTGCTAAAGATTAGCTAACATGTACGATAGCAAATTGTTTGTTAAAAAGTTTGTATTATTTCAACCTAATTCATATTTTTTTGTAACATATTATCTTTTCATACGTTATAAAAGCGCTATTTAGCAATAAAATGTGTTATATAAATCTGCCAAACAAAAGGCTGAAGCAAATTAAACCTAGTAATCGCCTAGGAACTTAATAACAATAGAAATGTTGGACTTTATTTTACCAACAAGTATACAAAACAAACAAATACATAAATAAGCGTCTTCCATTCATTGATTTCGCACAATCACCGTCGATCGCAAGGGATTGATATCATTCTGCCAAATCAACAATTATTATTTTTTATTTTCAACATAATTTTTACGTAACCAACTGAAATATGAAGTGACTAAAAACCAAAACGGATATGACCTCTGTGGTCTAGTAAAGACGACTGTGTTCTAACCCGAGAATGGGAGGTTCTAATCATTTAAAAAGATTTCTAGTCTGGTTCAACATTTTTCTGGTTAGTTGAATGAGATTATAACATAGTAATAGACTCACCAAGATGTGATGTATATAAAGAAAATTCAATACAATATATTCTATTATAAATATTTCGCTTTGAAAAATTGTAAGATTTAAAATTTTATTTTATAACACTTGATGAAAGAAATTAATGAATTCAACACACAAAAACAAACATATAAACAACAATAAAAGTTTCACAAAAACAACGAAGTGTGTAATTTCAGTATTTTTGCGAGAGCACATTCCATTACCTTGGGGAATCTTCGCCCCATTTTTTTCAACTTTTAACACTTAAGCTTTTTCATGTAAAAAAATAACTGCAGCCTACAGGAAACATAAAATCCACATTTTAAGAGCAAAGAATACTAACAACCTGCTTCCTGGCAGCTCTCCAAGAGAACGTCTTTATATGGAGATAACATTTATCTTTCTTGCCTTGTACCAATTACTTTCTACAACTTTATCAAATTTCTTATTTTTTTTCTATTAATAAAAATTACGAACATATATTTACACTTAATTATCTATTTCCTATATACACTTTTTTCCTTATTGCCAATCAATTAGATAAAATAACAGTTTTTTTATTGAACTGGTTTTAATATTGTCGAATTCCATTCCATCAAGTTACGAGCTATGAACATTTTCCACGTAACATATCATACAAGTATTCACATTCCTGTTTTTCTTCAATGTGTATAGTATGGCCTAGAACTTGAAAAAGCACTTCAAGATAAATTATTTCAATACTCATTACTCAGTTCTCAGTTCAGAATTCAATTTTCAGTTGAAAAAGCACTTCAATAATATTTTTTCAGTACTCATTACCAAGTACTCAGTTCAGGGCTCAGTTTATTACTCAATACTCAGTTCTCAGTTGAAAAACCATTGAAGAACAATTATTTTAGTACTCATTACTCAGTACTCTGTTCACAGTTCAGTACTCATACTTAGTTCTCAGTTCATGACTCAATACTCAGTTCTCTGTTGAAAAAGCACTTCATGAATAATTATTTCAATACTCGTTACTCAGTACTCAGTTCTCAGTACATTACTTAATACTAAGTTCTCGGTTCAAAAAGCACTTCAAGAATAATTATTTCGGTACTCAGTTATATTGGGTTGTACAGAAAAAAATCGTATTTTTAAGTCAAATTCCAACGCCAAATGTTTATATTTAAATGTAACTATTCTAGACAGTGGTTTTAGATATTTTCTGTATTGCAATTATGTTAATCAATCAATCAATCGCGTCGTAGAACGATAGTTATTCCATATCAAAGCCATAATTTAGTCGTCAACAGTGGTAATGGGCCTTCCAGAATGATCAACAACTTCGATTGTCGTATTATCATTAGGGTTTTCTTAAACCACATTTGACACACACGATCGCTTACTACATCGTCATCATACACTGTACATAACATATATTTAAAACAAATAGGTTGCATGTTTTCCTTTGCGGTTATAAAATAGCATCAATCAAAAAAAAAAACAACTTATTTAGTTCAGTCTTGAAAATGGCTTCAAAAACCCGCTCAAGCAATTTGGGTAAACAGTGGCCGAAAATATGTGCTAAACTATTTATTACCTTCTATAATAATATACGTGCAGTGAAATAAGTAACGATTTTTTTCTCAACGATATCTATCGGAGAAGTGTGAATCTACTTTACGAACCAATTAATACGCGGAAAAAGATTTTTTATGTGGTAAAAAGTTTAATATCTGAGTAAAAAAATCTATTTTCTTTCTGGCATCT